>CM038675.1:194992361-195592361 GCA_021605145.1 Aegilops bicornis
AATAGCAACAAGTTGAATAGATATCATGTGGTTGAGACCAAGATTTGAAGAAACAACTAAAGCCAGCGGGAACACTTTTTGGGAAACAAATCTCGATCTCCTTTTGTGCAGTTCCACCAAGAATTAAGCAAAGTCACCGTAATTGACATTCAAGTTGAATCAAGCTACACAAACACTCTTAAAACATAAGTGTTTCGATTGTAGCGGCTAAAAATGTCGCATAATAGCAACAAGTTGAATGCGATACCCCTGTTTTTAACAGCAGGCAAAAAGGAAACAATTACTTGCTTGGAAGTAAAGGAGGATGGAAACAAACGGTGACAGAAAGAAGCATCTAACTTATCTTGGATGGAAAACAAAGAAGTAGGATAGTAGCATTTCTAAAAGCAGTTGCATTGGTAGTTCCTATTAACACGAGACATTCTCTTGAAACAACAACATTTGTTAAAATGTAATTTACTTTTTAACAAAGTGGCATTGCCTGTTCAATTTATTTGGCGGCATTCTTAGATTATATGACATAAAATAGTTGTATGGGACATGCTACCACCATGTGTGCGTCCACACGAGCAAGTAAATGGGTGATGTAGAGTATGTAGCTGCCAAAGCGATATCGCTCGTGTGTTGGTCCCATATTTGTTCTCTTTGAACTTTTTTTCCATGTATGTGAGGAAGCAAATCTAGTCCTCGCACAAACTACCCGACCCCCCAGCCCCCACCCCCGATTTCTTTCCCTTTTCAACAAAAGAGATCGGTTCCTTACGAGATGTGTGTACTTTGGGTTACCCCTTTTTCCCTTTTCGACTAAACAAAGCGGGCTGAATAGCCAGTCTATACTACTTTTCCTCCCTCATTTCCTCATTGAACCCACGCCCTAGATTCATGCTCCACCCCACCGCACCTTTCTTTCCTCTTTGAACCAAGACCTAGACCACCACATGAGATCGAAAAAGATCCACATGCAGCTAGAGCAACGATGGTTTTCAAAGAAATTTATACCTTAGGTCGTCGCTGGATGTGGCACAAGGCGTGCAAGGCGGGAGGCCGGATCTGCCCACACTACGTCTGACGGTAACGAGGAAAGAAGGGGTCGAAGTGGCCCCTCCACACAAAGCGCCGGGTGAAAGAGAACAGCAGCCAAATGGCAGTGATGGATTGCCTCCCTGTTGCCAAAGCGATAGAGTTCGCCGCACCTCCTCCCTTCCCAAGGTCTTGACGGGATACGGACGCCCTTACTCCTTCCCGGTTGTGAGGGAGAGAGAGAGACAAGAGGACAACGTAGTCTTGTTTTAGATCACAGTGAAGAGAGGTGAGAGGCTAGTCCTGAATATAGCAAAACCCTAGCAAATGAACGCTGGGCTCTCCAATGAAATGGTAACATATATGTATTATGGCGAGCGTGGTGGAGAGTGCAAACCCTAGAAGAACAATGTTACCGCAGGCTCCGGCTTATATATGAAATGGGGCCGAAAGCTCCGGATTGCTCTTCCTCCATACTTTTTGGCTACGTATGACAATTGAGCGGTCAACACATTTTTGGGGCCCACACAGTGAGTAAATCCAAAAAGCGCGTGCACTAAGTCAATGAAGTTGGCGTCCATATAGTACTCTCGTGTGTATACGACTAATATATAGTGGAGTGGTATTCTTATTCTCTCCATAACAATCGTTTAAATTGTAAGTACGAAACGAAACTCGTTATTTAATGTACAAAGTGAAGAAAAGCTAGTACTACTTACGATGAACTAACAATCCATCGCCAGCGCCCTCGGTCGCCCTTCCTGTCCTTTCACGCGGTGGTAACACTACCCTCCTTAAGTGAACAACCACACATGCGCCAAATTATCGGAAAGCGTGTGAGAGTGCGTACCAAATAAAGAATTTTAATTTCGAAATTATCGAGAAAGGTTTGAGAGTATTACGAAGTTTGACTTCAGCCAAATCTAATATGTGCAGGAAGTAAATAAAAATGGAGGGCTACTACATCCATCCGTGGGTTTTTAGTCCACACCATTTTTTAAATCAAGAGATTAATAGCTGGAAAAATAAAATTGCTGGTGGGAGCTGGAGACAAAGTTGTGAGAAGGCTTAGAAATCATCACAAAACTTATGCTCTTAGTACCAACGCCGATCCTTCTTCTAGGAAACATTTGGTTCATAGCCAATTGTGTGATAAAATTGCGCCAACGTGAAAGACGGTTGCACACTCTCCAAGCGCAACCAAGGTGAACTCGATGGTGATATCATCTTTGTGCGTAACAAGCAAAGAGCATTCGATGGCGAACAACTTGTTTTTCATTGAAAAATCGACCAGCTTCACCGGTAATTTATCGCAAACCATGAAGGCGCCAGAACCACTTGGAAGCATTCATAGGTCATCATGCAGGATGCATCATCCATTTTGGCATCAAGTTTGGGTGAGGCACCCCTATGAAGTTCGACAAATCCTCACCGTGAGTCATTTCGCTTTTCTCGTAATCAAGCTCGAGGAAAGGGGAAGAACCCACGTGGTAGAAAGGACAAGGAGGCGGAACAACAATGGCCATCCAATTTTGTGCGATTCCACTAAAATTGAGGAAGACATGCACGGGTATGGAGACACGCATGTTGTTGTTCCAAAAATATAAATAAGGGTTAATGAAAAGTACGCAACAAACAGAAGCATCATAATTATATCTTGATGGGAACTAAACCGGGGATACCCGAGAAAAAAGCATTTATTCATTTAACCGGTGATAGTACTACCACCATATGGACAATGACCGTGACAACCACCATTGGTACTTTTGTCGGAACAAACATGTATACCTCCACCAAGGCATAAATCAGGACAACTTTTCGGAGTGGCACTTCCTCTATAATAGTACTAGTAGGTGATGTTGGACCAGGCGAGCCAGACCCTAGCTACTATGCATGGGGAGCTCTTCGGGAGTAGTCGCATAGAAGAAAACCCTTGCACGCTAGCGACACACTGGGAGCTGGACCAAGACTAAGTAGTTATACCCTCGGTGGGGCGAGATGTGGGTTTAGGCGGCCGGCGGGATCTGCCCACCACGACGGCAATTGCCCGAACAAGGTAGCGGGAGGATCTTCTGGTCCCGCGCGCCAGCCTCGGCCTGCTCCAAGAGAGGATGGTGCAGCTCCTCCCAGAGTCGGCCGACGGCAGCGACAACTTCAACGCTGCACCTCCTCACCTCCCGCTTGGCGGGAGCCAGGATTCCGGGCCTGGATCTGGGACCACCGGTGAGGAGAGAAATAGAGTGGACACAGGCCATCTTGTTTAGATATGGAGAGGGTGAGAGAGCGAGACGCGAGAAACTCTATCAAACAAGAGGCTATAATGGAGTCAAAAATCTCTCCATAGCAAGTTGGTTTTAAATAGAATACGCCGCATTCCCTAGGAAAAAGGAAACGAAAAATCATGGACAATTTTAGGGTCTGCATCACAGGACACATCTAGATGTTCTAAGTTGATGTCCACTACATTTGTAGTCTATTTTTTTTGTCCTAGTTTTTTGTTTCTTGTTGCTACATTATATACTTGTGGGAGCTTTAGATGTGATATCCTTAAATAACATCTATATGTGAATTAGACAAACTGATTTTCTAACGTATTAAGAAAGAAAACTCGATCGAGGAAACATGCCCCGCCTGTGTCGCGAGAGTCGTCACAAGACACACACATAGACATAGACATGCATATCCGTGTTTACGTAAAATTCCATTTCCATCTCCATCTCCAATCATATTTGTCCAACTAGCACATTACTTACCACGTTATTAATTATATACGCCAGCAATATTAACGATACATCATCTCTTATGTTTCTTGCATGACGTCCGGACCAGCTCCACGGCTGGTCCCCGACCAACTCGAACCCTCTTCATCACCCTTTCGCGTGCTTCCCGCCCAAACGGGTGAAGCAGTCGCATTCATCTTGCCCGGGCGGAAGCGGACGCGTACCTCTCAGCATTGCAGCGATTAATTGGCATGCCGAGCGACCAAGTGGGGTCGGCCGTGGAGGAGGGTGAGACACGAACAATGACGGAACATGATTTAAGCGTTGGTTTTTGCTCGATGGGCGCCATCCAACGAAGCGAGAATGTTGGTTTCTCTCCGCTTCCATTTTTCTCCCGAAAACGGAAACTTTCCACTCCATTTTCATTCCTATTCCAAGGTTGCCCTGCTACAACATTCCATCAAATACAAAGGAAAACTAACAAGCATGTTGATGCATCTCAATGATTCACCAGATCATAGCCAATATTTACTTCACAACTAAAGAAAAAAGTTGTGAGAGCGCGGTATCGAAAAGAAAACTACCTGATGGGGTCACTACGACAAACCCTAAAACCCTAAACATGATTTAATTCCTGGCACAGTAGAACTGTCGAAGGAAAAGGACAGTTGGAACCCACGGATCAGACGATGCTTTTTGATGCAGTTCCACTAAAATCGACATGAAGCATCCCTAATGGCAAAGATATTGAAGAAGTGTGATTAGAATAATAGTATGCGGCACTAGTTCATGAGACATAAACTCGTCACAAGTAGAAGCCGGTAGAAGTAGAGAAAGATCGACATGGAGATGGAGCCTACGGTAGGGAGCAAGCCCGGCTCCAAAGGAAGATGGACTACCTGGGATGTGGGCTATACCTAGAAGGCGGTTGGGACGCGGCATCGGCCCATACCTCTGGTGACCCTTGATTGGGACGCACCGACCGTGCAGGGTTTTCTCCCTCACGATGCTCGGCCGCCTTCACTGTGAACATTGTTCCCCTCCCCAGTGCGGGGATCAGGGCCGTCGTTCTATGCTTGTGAAGAGAACAACCTTAGCAAGCAGGCTTGTAGCTTGTAGGCTCCTGCTAGTGTATATATAGTGGTTTTCTTTTTCTCTCCATATCAACCATTTTTATATTGCGTACGTGTCATTTCAAGAGTGAAATGATAGGTTGCTTCTTCAAGCTAACTTATAGTGTGATTTGGTACTGCTCCTTAGTGGCCCCTACACGCATTACTACCCCTACGTGTATGCAGCAGTCCTGCGTACACATGGGCCAAAAACAACATGCAGCCCTAATGCATGCATGTCCGAGCACCTGACCGGAACACACACAGTCACGCTAAGTGCTCAACCTACACGTGCATGCACACACATACTCAGTCGTGGTGAGCTAGTAACCGTATAAACACCGGAAAATATATATATTGAGCGCAATGAGCATAATATGAAGTCCTTGGCAATCGTATTTTTACAAATATCACAGTGGACGCAGACAGTATTTATCTCGTTTGAAATTATTCCATATTAACCTGAGAGGAGGCAGTATGGACTAGCATTACTTATGCGTGGTGGCTCATACGCGACAAGGAGAAACTTTTGACTAATGCAAGCTCTCCCTCGCTCCAGGTGGTGGACGTCACAGCAGTTAATTCGGTGTCGATTGCCGTAAGCATACACTATATTACTAGTGCTACTATTGTTCGACTTCCTAGAATAGGCGAACAGCCAAGCGCAAAGTTTACTAGTACTAGTACTACTAATATAGTCTATAAAGGTACGTACTATACTATTACTAGGAACCGGATGGAGGAGTGACTTTACTCTTATTATAATTTTAAAATGTGATAAAGCAATCTTCAACACATGTGATAATGGAAGTTGATTGCATGGAACACTCGCCACAATTCTCGCTTAATTAAAAGCTCATATCCTGTACAAATAGTATTGGCCTTCGGTAATATTTCCTCTTTTTTGTTACTTAGCATGTAAACAGGTCAGCAAACCTTGCGGCGCATCTCCGTGCTTGAACCGTGCTTGCTGCACTTTGAATGTGGCGAGAGCTGGCTTGATGAAACACCTCGCTTCCTACTTCTTTTTTTGCAGGGGTACATAAGCTTCCTAGTGACCAGTGTCTTGGTTGATCGTCCTAAGAATGCTTATATATGAATAAATCTCTCTCATTTACCCGCAAAAAAGATTAAGCCATATTAACCATAAAGGAGGGAGTATGGACTAGCACTACTTTTTGGTGTGTCCTGGCTCAACTTCAGCGAAGCGAGGAGAAGCTTGCAGGACAAGGTGAAGCTCGCTTCGCCTTTGACTAATGCAACCTACCCTCGGTGGGCATGCATCATCCATTCGGTGTCAGTTGTCGAGGCATACACTTTGTAGTACCCAACATGCGGAGTACCATCATTGTTCGACTTCACGAAGAGGCGAAGAGCCAAAGCGCGATAGTATGCAGTAGTACTACTACTAGAACACGCATGGTGGAGTCGTACGTGTTCTTATTTTTTATCTACGATAAAGTACATGTTTATTCGGAGAAAGGCGGAAAGCGGCAGCCCAACATCTATTGAATGATATCGATCAACCAACCATGCTCCGAATATATCTTGGCCTCCATGCGAACCCGCCTCAGGTGTTCTCGCTCCTCGTCTCTCAAGGAACGGCGGGTTGGCTCTTTGCCGTCAATTGAGATCGGTTTGCTTACACTCCTGTCCCACATGTCGTTGATATGCCAAGAGGAGGTGCGTTGACCGACCGCCATACTGCGTTTCTTAGTTTTGAACCTTCATACTACTCCTCCCTCCGTCACAGGTTACTGGCGTGCTTCATTATGATGCATTTCTCTCAATGCATTTCCACCACCAGAGAGACTTTAGACGCATTTGGTTTAATGCTCAATTAATTAGGGCGTGGTAACCACAATCAAGTCCACAATTTCCTCTCCATGTACTCTGTACTACTACGGAGTTGAGTAAGTGCATGCATGTGTGTACCCGGGGTGGAAGCACTGCATGCATGTGTGTACGCATTATTCCCTCTATTAATAGGCGGTGCTATAACTACCAATGCTATTTTTCAGGCCGATTAAGCTAGTCGCATTGGTCCCACAGATCCTTTTTCTGAAGCGCTGTATAAGCGAAGTGGCGGATGGAGTAGTATGGCCGGATTCAAAAAAGAAGCGTATTGATGGTTGCTTCTTGAGCAACTTACATTTAGGAAAGGTGGGGCTTACGATTTGACTGCTCATTACTCACTATTAATGCGGCACAACAGCCAGGGCTGAGTTGCCATGCGGTTGTGCACTACCCCTCGGTTCTTAAATATACTCAGGAGTATATTTGTCTTTCCTAGAGATTTCAACAGTGACTACTCAAATATTTGTCTTTTGGAGATTTCAAATGGACTGGCACATCACGGATGTATATACATATTTTAGAGTGTAGATTCTCTCATTTTGCTCCATATGTACTCACTTGTTGAAATCTCTAGAAAGACGAATAGAATATTTAGGAGCGGAGGGAGTACACATCTGAAGCAAAATGAGTGAATCTACACTCTAAAATATGCCCGTTTGAAATTTGTAAAAAGACAAATATTTAATGTGAAGGAGTATAATTTTTGTGCATGGCACATGGACTCGGATGATGAAGAGGCTTACGGCAATGCTATCAAGCTTCCATCATTTGTTTACATAATTGACGTGCTATACAAATAATTTTCCAAATAGCGACATGAAATTGTACAATGGTGTGAGCTTTTCAGCTTCATGACTTCGTGTCTTGCCATCGATGCTCTTTCAAAATAATGAAAAACTAACTTCCTTGCTAATGCATATCAATTATTAGCAGATCGTAGCTAATAATTACATCACAACGGAAGATGAGAGTTGTGAGAAGGTGTTAAATTAAAATTGATCCATGCTTTCATTGGCAGTAACGTCCCCCAGCTACATGCCTAAATCAACAAGGCATGTTGGGAAAAGTAGTTATCTGGAGCATGCAACATTCCGATCATTTTGTGCGGTTCCACTAAAAATAGAGCTGAGCGTCCCTATTCCAAAAGATATTAAGTGTGATTACGATAATAGAGGACTGCTGATGAAACAATAAACACATAAATAGAAGCCCGGTCACCTTTGCGGTCTCTTAAGACTAACTAGTTGGAGAAGATTAGGCTCGGAGTTGGATGAGGAGGATAGAGCAAAACCAATCTCCCTTTGTGCAGCCAAGACCTTTGAAATGTAGAGGCGTTGCCCATGTGACATTTTTAGTACAACTGCACAAAACACTCTTAAGAAAAAAGTGATTTGTGTAGTTCACCAAAAGGTCGCCCAATAGCAACGAGAGTGAAATGGATAGCCACTGCTTTGCAAAAAAGAGGTAGAAAGGAAACAATTACTGGCCAATAACAGTTGATCACACATGCGACGACAAAAAAGAAGCATATTCCTTGCCCTAAGGGAAGACAACAACACGGTTGTGTTTGTCTAAAACGGTGTGAGGACGAGAATGCAATATGGAAAGTACGTTGGATGAGCTACGTTTTGGGCGAAGAACTATGGAATATCCACATGCAGCGACGTGGGAAGACGGGCAGTGGAGCAAGGCCGGAGGGGATACATGGAGGTCGTCGGGATGTAACTAGGTGAGCGGCGGCGGGCGGAATCTGCGAGCAGGTGGCGTGAAACCTGCTGCGCCGGAACCTGGTCGAGAGAAGAAGGCGTGTACCGCAGATCGGGACGTGCTGCCTCGGCGCCGTCGAACGGAGAAACGATGCACTTCCTCCCTTTCCCTCGGCGGACGGGATGCGGCCGGATCAGTGGCCAACGGTGAGAGAGAGAGAGAGAGGCCACCACACTCCCTTTTCCCGTGAACCGGATCGGGCTGGATCAAGGACCAACGGTGAGAGAGAGAGAGGCCACCGCAGCCTTGTGTGAGATACTCAAGAAGCGACAAACCAGCACGCAAGGCTCCATTGTATATAGTGAGCGGACTACCTTTTTCTCCATAAAAATCGTTTTATATTCTCTTATGCGTGCCATTGAGCGCTATAACTTTATTGAAAATAACACGGCAACGCGTCAAGTCGAACTTTGTTTAGATGCGAGGCGTGGTACCACGACCTCCCTAGGTAAACAACCGCCATGCTAAAGTGCTCAAATTAGCACATGGGCTGCCATTTCAGAAAGAAATGAGCTCCACCGTGTACCAGCAGCTGGTGTGGCTGGGCACGAAGCGTGAGTACGTGCATGGTGCACCTATTCTCTTCTTTTATACGTACACCACCTACGTGGGGTTGTGTGAGAGAGGTACAAACCTAGAGAGATATAGTGTGTGGGTTCTTGAGAGTTTTTTTCGGGGGGGGGGGGGTCAAACAAAAAATGTAACAAATTCAATGTGTGTTAAATATAGTCCAGGATATGACAAAAAAATAGAGGGGGCGATCCACAAAAAGAGAGTGGAGGTATCACCGCTTGAGGTGTCCATAGAATCAAAAGAGGGATGATGTGTGTGTGTGCTGCATGCGATCGATAAAGAGTGCCATCGAATTTGTGTGTGCCCACGTCATAGATATAGAGTGGCTGGCCCATCTTGGAACGTGAGAGGGGACATGTGCAGTTTGTCTCTGGCATGGATACCTACCGCAGCGCTCACCTGTCGGTGTGTGTGGTGGGGGAAGAGGGAGGCCCAATTAACTATAGAGGTACAATGGCTGGTATATGTGTGTGGAGGAGGAGAGAGGCCTACCTCATGTATTAAGGAGATCGATCTACCTCATGTATTAAGGGAGATCGATCGGCATCCATGCATATGTGCAGGAGAGGAATAAGGTTGGGAGAGAGATAGAGCTAGAGTGTTGGAGGGGGTGGTAGTGGAGTTGCTTCTAACAAATGGTGGGATAGGCTTGCTAGACAAACGGAGGGCACGCCCATAATATCGATGAAGAGAGGAGATGGCTGCTTGTTGTCTGTACTGCGTGCGTGTGAGGAGAGCGGTCGTGGCATGCACGAATGATGAGGGGGGACGATGTGGATGTGGTAAGCAGACATAACTACATAGGAAGATCAATCGCCCTTTGTTAGAGAAAGGAGAGACATAACTTGTGAGGTACGTCGACCGATGGGGAGGGTAGTTAAAGTTGATCTAGGTATATGTTGGGAGATCGATCGGTATACATGCATGTGTGTGTTAGAAGCAAACGAGGCACGAGGAGAAGGATAGAGATAGAGGGATGCATGTAGGAGGTGGTACGAGAGACATACTATATCGAGCGGGGAGGAGTGTAGTATCTGAGAACGATGAAAAGAGTGGTGGGAGTGAGGCATGGGCGGTGACAAGAGAAGAGGGGAAGCTTGTGTTTGTGCTAGGCACACCTGGCTCTGAGGCATATCGATCGATGTGTGCCATAAAGAAGGAGCTGGGGGCCTACACACACCGTGGGTGAACGACCCTAAAGTGAGAAGACTAATTTTGAGCGATGGAGCTAGAGAATGCCGAGGAGGGTGAGAGGGATGCGGGCGTGTGCATGCACAAGAGAAAGTTAAGCGCTTAGCTACAAAGATAACAGGGTTGTGTGGGTGTAAAAGACGAATAGAGATCATATTTACTTCATTATAAAAAGCGAATTCGGATATTTGAAGAATTTTTCATAATGTTTTAAACCGACGCATGTGTGAATATATATAACGGTGATACACATGGTGTGTTTATGAACATGTTATACTACATTTAATATATTTTATCTCTACTCTTATAAAAAATGGAGTAGTTGATGATGGTGTGCCTGCCATCCCGCATTATAGGTCAGTCCGATTTATATCGGCGGATAGCAAAGGAAACTATGATGGTTGAAGTTGGCAACAATCATGATTGTAGATTCTTATTGAAATAGAAACAAATTCAAATTTAGTTCGAATTGCAGCGGTAGTATAGACATTTGGAATGCACTAAAATGTTGGTATGAGTAGGTTACATGCATGATACAGCAAGCAAAAAAAATTAACCGGACATAACATGGATTCATACTCCCTCCTTCCATCTATATAGGGCGTAATGAGATTTTTAAGACCGCCTTTGACTATTGACAAGATTAATAGTACATGACATGCACAATTTGAGAATTATATCATTGAAAGAACCTTTCAAAGACGAAGTTAACGGTGTGCTTTGTGTAAGTTGCATGTCATATATCATTGCTCTAATATTTGGTCAAAGTTAGCATCGAAAAACACATTAGGCCCTATATAGATGGAAGGATGGAGTAGCTTTGAATAGCATTTTTATAGTAAAACGGGCAAGACTCTCTCTTTGTGTGGTGTGAATAGTTTTATTTTTTCGCTTTTCTTTTTGGTTGAGGAAAGTGCGAATTGATTTGGTACGTACAAGTACAATATTACACGTTAGGCTTGTCCCTAAAATTCAACCCGCGCCTTGTTATATCCCGAAAATTCAGATATCGTGCTCCCAAAACTGGCGCCTTCACAACCAGCGCCTTGCTATCCCGAAATTACAACGCGTGCGAAAACTCCCTCCAGCTGCCAAATCCCGACACACGAAATCCCCCATCTAACCCTGAGCCGAAAGGGCCGCTAGTTCAAATCGGTGGGGGGTACTTTTGTAACACACCCTACATTTTGCACAAGCGCCCCCTAAGTCTTGCTTCACCCCTCCCATCGCCCCTTTCGCCATTCGAAATCCCAGGCCGCCATAACCTCTCCGGCTCCAGCCTTGAAACCTCACCCTCCTCCGTCCTCCACGTCACCACCGCCTGTGCCCGGAGCCTTTTCCCCGGCAAGTCGCCCACATAACAACTCGACGTCCCTCGTCCACCTCCCCGGATGAGGATCCGTCGTCCATCTCCCCATTCCGCCGGTCAGCCGCCCCGTCCTCTACCTCCAAGGAGCTGCTCCGATGATCGCCTCGTCTATCGCGGCTGCTCCATCCCCACAGCGCCGCCTTAACCTGCTCCACCGGAACCGCAGCATCCTCACCGACTCCTCGGACGAAGCGAGGCCTACTCAGCGCCACTCAAAGAGGTTGTACACTCATCGCATCGCAGCTTCTCCCTTAACTTTCGACCTCCCGGCGCCAACCGTGCTCCATCCCGCACCCCCATGGAGTGGCTACCTTGAAGCCCGGCTCCATGGGCGACATCTCCACAGCGGTTCTCCCCTGCTGTGAGGCCCCCTTGGCCGGCCCAGCGTCCCATACCAGCCGGATCTGCTGCTGCTGCTCGGCTCTCTCGCTCACTCTGCTGCTTTGCTGCTCGGCTCTCGCTTCGCTCGCCCGGCTGTTTGCTGCTTTCTTTCTCCCCTCACTCGTGGTCTTCTTTTCTGCTTCGATTAAGCCACACTTGATCGATCGAATCGACTTTTCGGTCGATCGGTGTTCATGGGTTGGGGGCTCGCCGGAGTTAAGGAAGAACGACCCGCCGCGGGGAAGGGGGCTCGCAGAAGAGGTACCCCACTATCTATCTTAGGGTTCTGGGTGGGGGCGGTGCCTGAAGAGGGCTGGCCGGGTATGTGGCGAGTTGTTTCGAAGGGCGGCGAGGCGGGCGCTGGGCCGGGCAAGGTTCGCCGGTGGTGGCGAGGCGGCTCGAGGTGTGAAGGTTGAAGATGAACTGCAGGCCCTCCCTAAACTACATGTCAAGTGCCTCTCTCGCTACCATTGCGTTCAGCTTTTGATAGTAGCATTCAGATTCCATAGTAAATTTCAGTTTAAACCCAGTTAAGTTCGGAGTTTTACCTCATCTGTTGTAGTCAGTGGTTTTTGGTGATGTTAATTTTACATCCATTTTTCATCATCTATTGGAGATGCTATTAGAATCCCACTTGAGATTGACAATGTTCTGTCTTGTGCCGCTTCAGCCTTGACGTCTTCTGACTCACCGGAGGTGCTCCAATGACGTAATCGATCCATCACAACAGTAGCAAAGGTGCTGGACGCCGCTCTACGATTCCTCGCATCTTCCTCCACACATCCGACAGCCATCTCTGCCTCCAACCGCCCGGCTGACCAACCCAATGATGCTGAGGTCGACACGGCTACGGCAAAGAGTTTGTACACTTGTTGCATCACTTATTACTATACATTCACGTCGATCCATTAGGGCTATTTTGTTTCAACAGAAAAACGTCGATCCACTAGTTGTTACCATCACTCTAAATTTATGCATGCTCTCCTTACATAATCTCACCATATTTTTTCCGTATGCATGTCAGATATTGTACACAGTCATGCTGAATATGTAGAGAAAAAGAGAAGAGTTTTGCGCGGCAATACAATGTCATGCAGACATCGCTCCATGGTGGGTTCAATTGCCCTCCCCACCCCTCTCCAGATTGTAATCCAGAGGAAGATATCTGTTACGAGTAGGCGTATTCGCACACCGCTGACCACTCCTATTTACCCCCAAGGTGTTTGCTCTACCTTGGCATGATGATGTTAGTCATATCATGCATATGTTGCCTTGCAGTGCCTACTTTTGACATCATATATGTCATCTGCTTAGTTTATACATGTTCTGTAATGCCACCTGTTTAGTTTCTATATCATATATGGGAATTATGCAGTCTCATGTCTTTTAACCAGTCATAATATATGTGAAATGTGCAATGCCATCCTGTTTAACGAGGTATCATATATTTGAATGATATCTTGCCCATCCTTTTCTTCATTACATTTCCATTTGTCGACAATGTTTGTACATTAAACTACTCTTCCTGTGAATCAGCCATTTGGGTGGGAGATGGAAAAATCTGGAGTGAAAACAAGGCCTTCAGAGTAGACAATGCTACCTGTCAAGCGAGATCTCTTGTTGGGTCCCGATAGCTCTCGTAGATGGATTCTGAGACAGATGACCAGCCCTATTTCCCCACCGAGGTGTATGCTCTAACCCCAGCAGTTATATCGCTCATATCATGCATACAAAGTGTCTTGCATTGCATAGTTTAGACATCATATACACAATATTCAACACCATGTTCTTAGTTTAGACATCATATCGAATGCCCTCTGTTTAGCATATAAATCACATATGTGAATTAAATGATGGGATCCTGATTACTTAGATAACATGTACATGAATTATGTCATGCGATCATATTTAGTTATTCATCATATCTTTGAATTATGTTATGCTATGCTATCCAGTTTAGATAGACATCATATATGTGAAATTATGTCATGCTATCCGTTTTAGTTAAACAATATACATGTCAACTATTTCATGCCCTCTTTTTTCCTCACTATCTATTGCATCTGCTCTCATACAATGTCTCATACATTCAACTATGTTTCCTGTTTATCAGCCATTTGAATTGGAGCGGGTGATGCCATTATCAGCGGAATAAAAACACGGTCTTCAAATAAAAAGCAGTGCTACCTCTTGGTGGAGATAGCACCTGGTTGTACATGCACAAGAACCAGCCCTACCACACATAACCCAAACTCGCAGATTGTACCTCATCATGCGATGGACAGAGAACCAGCTTCACCCAATCTAACCCCCAACCCCAGCCGATAGTAACTCAGCCTCGTTGACACAAAGACCATCTCCACCACAGAGCTCCCAAACAAGAGAAGTTAGTAAGGCAGCTCCAATGCCCAAAGGGCCAAGATTATCACAGCGAACCCTAACTCCACCAGCTAAATGCGCCTATTCCTATGGAGGAAGCATAACCAGTCAACAATGATTTTAGCATCTATCGCATTTGATGTTGTTAAATCAGACAAAGCGTATCTTCCCATCTTGGAAATATTATACTAAAGATGAAGGAAAATGCAAGTAGCAGGTGTTTGTCCATGAGTTAGTGTAAGTAATGTTATTCATGGCAATTACTTTGCTTTGTCACATACATCCTACCTCAATGATGGTTATAATACAGCAAATTTTCCCATTTTTCTCCATAGAGAAGGACCGATTTGGAAACTCAGGATGAGGTAACCTATGCTAATACCTCTCCGCTTTATCTTCAAGAATGCTTGGTGGCGATCGGAATTACTCAAGAAAACGTACTTCACCCGGCAAAGAAACTCATCAAATTCCTTTACGCTCTCCGAGACACATTTACTTGACAATGATCAGAACGCCTTTGTTCTGATCTTGGTCCCGAACCAATAATGTGGTAAGGTCTATGAGCTAATTTTCTATTTTGAAGTATTATATTCTTGCGTCTTACTGTACTCTGTTCATGTAGAACAAGTGCCTAAACCTGAAGAACAACTGTTCTAATTTAAGATTCCATTTCTATCGTAGTTCAAAAAAAATGCGCTAGGCGTTAATTGTGCGTTTGCCACCGCCTTGCGCTTTATCGACCAAAAGCGCATGCTTATTCGCAGCTATGCAGATTATGCATAGTTATGCGCAATGCGTTTGCCAACTCCTAGAGCCTAGGCGCTTAAGCGCTTCGCTTAGGCGCCGCTTTTAAACTAACTATGATTGGTTTGCTCTTGTATCAATGTATTTACTCATACAAACTTATTTTTAAATTGAAGGATCCAATCGAAACTCCAATGTCGCAGCAGGTATGTTCACGCATGTTTCTTTAACAGGTTTGCTCTTATCAATAGCTCTGTTGATTTCAATTTCAATTGTGTATACAGTGGACTTTCATATCATGCACATTACTAGCATCACAACAGAGCCAATAGTGTTGTTGTACATGTAGACCCATGGTACCCATCTTAAATCTTGTTGTGCTGTGTAGTTTCCCACGCTTTGTATTCTTTCACTCATCGCTTTGTCTTGAACTGATACGATTTGAACCGTGTCTCTATTTTGATTTGGCAAGACAATGCAGTGACCATAGGACATAGATATATGTTTATTTGATGCTTTTATTATGTACTAGTACTTGGCAATAGAAGACTTGGTAGTTTAATTCTGTCCACCTTACTAATGAACTGGTTCACCGAAATGAGTTTCATATACTAGTACATGCTAAACTTGTTATGTGTCTGCTTGTTTCTTCTTTTAGAATGCTGGCATAATATTGGGGAAGAGTGCCTTATTAAGCAATGGTAAAGGAAGTAATGCGCATAAAGTTCGTGATAGTGACACATCCTTGTTAGTCTCCAACAAAGCTGATAAAACAGCTAAGGAAGACTATCTTGAAGACAGCGAGACAACCCCAAAGTCCTGTCTTGGTTTAGCGTTCGAGTTACTGGCCACTAGCGCATGCACAAGCTATTCAAACTCACTGTCTGAATCAGTTCGGTTTCTTGAGTCTCAACTTCAAGCTGAAAGACATCGATCACCGTCTTCTGCGACAAGAAGCGGAAGGACTGGAAGTCCTCGAGCATTCGTGATGCATATTTACGGTGCAACAAAGAAGCGTTGGAGGATTTTAGCGCCAAACAGGACAAAGCTAATCAGCTTGCTAAGCTTATTGCCGCATGGTGGATACCCAGATAACGCTTTCTTGAGCTCTTTCTCGAAGTTGTTTCAGTTATGCTCTTGTTTTGGTCGCGGCGTTTATTTGCACTTTGGTGGTCAATTTTGACGGCTGCCGTTGTATGTAATATGCTGCTTTTGTTCCCTATATTTGCACTGGTGGCGAACTTTGATGCCCAGTGGATGTAATATGTGTAATAGCGGTAATAGGCTAGCCTTAATTGCTTGCTTATTTATTTCCTAATTGTCTTGTTTAGTTGTTTGCTTGTAATCGCTGCAGTTCTTTTTCTGTGTTTTTCTAGTGGCCACAATAGCCTATTTTTGGTAACTAGGCCAAAATAATCATGGCAACACACGGACTGTTGTAACCATGGGCCTCCCTGCAGCCTTATGATCCATGGGCCTTCGTCCCACCGTGAGATCCATTGGCCTTCTATACGGGTCGTAGGATCCATCGGCCTTCTATACGGCCTTAGGGTCCATGGGCCTTCTACGGGCCGTAGGGTCCATGGGTCTTCTACGGCCGCACGATCCATGGGCCTTCTACGGGTCAGACTATCCATGGGCCTCATAATGGGCCGTAGGATCCATGGGCCTTCTACGGGGCGTATCATCATTTCGCCAATCATGGGCCGTACTATTCGTGGACCATAACGGGCCGTTAATAGGCCGTATTTGATAACTCTATGAAAACAGCCCAACGGTTTTTTTACATGAAAACGGCCCAACGTATTAACGGTCCGCAAACGGGCCGACTGTAATGACGGGCTGAATTTGGCACACAACCAGAAAATGACAGTAACGGGTCAGATGTAATCGAATGTCGCAAATGAGCCTAAGAATCAATGGGCCCCGAGAAGGCCGGAAGATAACTTATTGAAACGGCCCAATGGAATAACGGGCCGTTAATGGGTATAAAGTGATACATCGTTTCATTACGGGCCAGTTTCACCACGGGCCGTTAATGGGCCAAGAGTTATAAAGGTCCTTATATGGGCCGAAAGAAGTCATGGGCCACACATGGGCCGGAAGTTAAAACGGGCTTAATCATATGGGACGGCCCAGTTGACGCTACTGGGCCTTATTTCTGATAGGGCGTAACGGACCCTAGGTTAGCGGGCTGTAAATGGGCTATATACGAACAGGCCGTTAACAGGCTTTTCGTGGGCCGGGCCGCCACCTTTTGAATAAGTCAAACAGGCCGGCCTTTTCACAGGATTGGGCCTCTGTTGGGCCGTGCCACGTGTCGCCGTATCATAGGCGACTTCGGTCCAATTAACAGATGACATCTGTCCCAACGGTGAGCCGCCACGTGTTTCCTCCAGCCAATGATGATTTTACACGTGGAAAATCCCCATTGGTCGGGCCATTAACGGGTTATTTGAGCCAAAACCCGACCCGATAGCTTAACGTCGTTCGTTATTTGCTGATGCCACGTGTCGGTCACCCTTGACGAAAGCACTTCTGTGACGCGCGATTTATCGTCATGGAGGTGGACACTTCCGTGATGATAATTTTGGGAATGTCATTGAACACTTCTACGACAGCACAGGTATGACTATCTTGATTCTGTCATAAAATTGTCATGGATGTACATACATGACAAAAAACGCGACCTACCGTGACAAGCACGTATCATCATGGAAGTGTTTTTTTTTTGTAGTGTTAGCAATAAGTTTAGCAGGGAGGTACCAAAGTAATCCAGGAGTGGATCACTGGACAACGGTCAAGAATATCCTGAAAGGGACTAAGGATATGTTTATCGTTCATGGAGGTGACAAAGAGCTAGTCGTAAATGGATACGTCGATGCAAGCTTTGACACTGATCCGGACGATTCTAAATCGCAAACCGGATACTTGTTTATATTGAACGGTGGAGCTGTTAGTTGGTGCAGTTCTAAACAAAGCGTCGTGGCGGGTTCTACATGCGAAGCGGAGTACATAGCTGATTCGGAAGCAGCAAATGAAGGAGTTCACATCCGATCTAGGTGTCATACCTAGTGCATCGGGACCAATGAAGATCTTCTGTGACAATACTGGTGCAATTGCCTTGGCAAAGGAATCCAGATTTCACAAGAGGACCAAGCACATCAAGAGACGCAAATTCCATCCGGGACCAAGTCCGTGTGGAGACATAGAGATTTGCAAGATACATACGGATCTGAATGTTGCGCATCAGCTTGACTAAGCCTCTTCCACGAGCAAAACATGATCATCACCAAGGCTCCATGGGTGTTAGAATCATTACTGTCTAATCTAGATTATTGACTCTAGTGCAAGTGGGAGACTAAAGGAAATATGCCCTAGAGGCAATAATAAAGTTATTACTTATTTCCTTATATCATGATAAATGCTTATTATTCATGCTAGAATTGTATTAACCGGAAACATAATACATGTGTGAATACATAGACAAACATAGTGTCACTAGTATGCCTCTACTTGACTAGCTCATTAATCAAAGATGGTTATGTTTCCTGACCATAGACATGGGTTGTCATTTGATTAACGGGATCACATCATTACGAGAATGATGTGATTGACTTGACCCATTCCGGTAGCTTAGCACTTGATCGTTTAGTATGTTGCTATTGCTTTCTTCATGACTTATACATGTTCCTACAACTATGAGATTATGCAACTCCCGTTTACCGGAGGAACACTTTGTGTGCTACCAAACGTCAAAACGTAACTGGGTGATTATAAAGGAGCTCTACATGTGTCTCCAAAGGTACATGCTGAGTTGGCGTATTTCGAGATTAGGTTTTGTCACTCCGATTGTCGGAGAGGTATCTCTGGGCCCTCTCGGCAATGCGCATCACTATAAGCCTTGCAAGCAATGTAGCTAATGAGTTAGTTACGGAATGATGTATTACATAACGAGTAAAGAGACTTGCCGGTAACGAGATTGAACTAGGTATTGAGATACTGACGATCCAATCTCGGGCAAGTAACATACCGATGACAAAGGGAACAACGTATGTTGTTATGCGGTTTGACCGATAAAGATCTTCATAGAATTTGTAGGAGCCAATATGAGCATCCAGGTTCCGCTATTGGTTATTGACCGGAGACTTGTCTCGGTCATGTCTACATAGTTCTCGAACCCGTAGGGTCCGCACGCTTAAAGTTAGATGACGCTTATATTATGAGTTCATGTGTTTTGATGTACCAAGATAATTGAGTCCCAGATGTGATCACGGACATGACGAGGAGTCTCGAAATGGTCGAGACATGAAGATTGATATATTGGACGACTATATTCAGACACCGGAATGGTTCCGGGGGTTATCGGATATATACCGGAGTACCGGGGGGTTACCGGAACCCCCCGGGAGGTTAATGGGCCACATCCCCCTCTAGTCCGAATAGGACAAGGAGGGGGGCAGCACCCTCCTTTCCTTCCTCCCCTCTCTCCCTTCCTTCCCCCTCTCCTAGTTGCACAAGGAAAGGAGGGAGTCCTACTCCCGGTGGGAGTAGGACTCCTCCTGGGGTGCCCCTCCTGGCCGGCCGGCCCTTCCCCCCTTGCTCCTTTATATACGGGGGCAGGGGGGCACCTCTAGACACAACAACAATTGATCCTTGAGATCTATTAGCCGTGTGCGGTGCCCCCCTCCACTATATTCCACCTCGATAATATCGTAGCGGTGCTTAGGCGAAGCCCTGCATCGGTAGAACATCATCATCGTCACCATGCCGTCGTGCTGACGGAACTCTCCCTCCACACTCGGCTGGATCAGAGTTTGAAGGACGTCATCGAGCTGAACGTGTGCTAGAACTCGGAGGTGTCGTGCTTTCGATGCTTGATCGGTCGGGACGTGAAGACGTACGACTACATCAACCGCGTTGTTCTGACGCTTCTGCTTTCGGTCTACGAGGGTACGTGGACAACACTCTCCCCTCTCGCTGCTATGCATCACCATGATCTTGCGTGTGCGTAGGAATTTTTTTGAAATTACTACGTTCCCCAACAACCCCGGCAGCTAGGCCGATGGCGGCGCACCAGGCCGTCCTGGAGTCCGAACCGAAGCGAGGCGCCACGGGCGCTCCGTGTCCGGTCATCGACAGCCTTGAAGGGGCGTCGGAGTCTTGACAGCGTCGGGAGCGGCCAGCGGGAGCACACCTTGGTGCCCCGGCAGGAGGGCGTTGGGCCGCCAAGGCCAAGCCGGGCGCGGGAGCGGGGCACCGTAGTCTTTGAGCCTCAGACCCAGGAGGAGGGAGCACTGGACGCCTTCAGCCGACGCCTGATGTCTACTACACAACCTTCTTCTTGTAGACGTTGTTGGGCCTGCAAGTGCATGTGTTTGTAGGACAAGAGTAAATTTCCCTCAAGTGGATGACCTAAGGTTTATCAATCCAGAGGGAGGCATAGGATGAAGATGGTCTCTCTCAAACAACCCTGCAACCAAATAACAAAGAGTCTCTTGTGTCCCCAACACACCCAATACAATGGTTAATTGTATAGGTGCACTAGTTCGCTAAGAGATGGTGATACAAGTGCAATATGGATAGTAGATAAAGGTATTTGTAATCTGAAATAATAAAAACAGCAAGGTAACTAATGATAATAGTGAGCGTAGACGGTATTGCAATGATAGGAAACAAGGCCTAGGGTTCATACTTTCACAAGTGCAAGTTCTCTCAACAATAATAACATAGATATATCATATAACAATCCCTCAACATGCAACAAAGAGTCACTCCAAAGCCACTAATAGCGGAGAACAAATGTAGAGATTATGGTAGGGTATGAAACCACCTCAAAGTTTTTCTTTCGGATCGATCTATAAAAGAGTTCGTACTAGAATAACACCTTAAGACACAAATCAACCAAAACCCTAATGTCACCTAGATACTCCATTGTCACCTCAAGTATCCGTAAGCATGATTATAATGATATGCATCACACAATCTCAGATTCATCCAACCAACACAAAGTACTTCAAAGAGTGCCCCAAAGTTTCTAGCGGAGAGTCAAGAACGTGTGCCAACCCCTATGCATAGGTTCATGGGCGGAACTCGCAAGTTGGTCACCAAAACATACATCAAGTGGCACATGATATCCCATTGTCACCACATATAAGCACGACAAGACATACATCAAGTGTTCTCATAAAAGACTCAATCCGATAAGATAACTTCAAAGGGAAAACTCAATTCATCACAAGAGAGTAGAGGGGAGAAACATCATAAGATCCAACTACAATAGCAAAGCTCGCGATACATCAAGATCGTGCCATAGAGGAACACAAGAGAGAACACGAGAGAGAGAGAGAGAGAGATCAAACACATAGCTCTTGGTACATACCCTCAGCCCCGAGGGTGAACTACTCCCTCCTCATCATGGAGAGCGCCGGATGATGAAGATGGCCATCGGTGATGGATTCCCCTTCCCGGAGGTGCCGAACGGGCTCCGAGAGTGTTTTTTGGTGGCTACAGAGGCTTGCGGGCAGCGGAACTCCCGATCTATCTTCTCCGTGGATGGTTTTAGGGCACGTGGGACTATATAGGCGAAGAAGTCGGTCCGGGAGATGCTCGAGGCCCATGAGATAGGGGCGTGCCCGATGAGGGGTGCGGCCCCATCTCCCGGCCTCCTCGAGGATCTTCGACTTGAACTCCAAGTCTCCAGGATGATATTCTTCCCAAAAATAACGTTGTCAAGGTTTCATTCCGTTTGGACTCCGCTTGATATTCATTTTCTTCGAAATACTGAAACAGGCAATAAAACAGCAATATGGGCTGGGCCTCCGATTAATAGGTTAGTCCCAAAAGTAATATAAAAGTGTATAATAAAGCCCATAGTCATTCAAAACACATAGTAATATAGCATGAATCCTTCATAAATTATAGATACGTTGGAGACGTATCAGCATCCCCAAGCTTAATTCCTACTCGTCCTTGAGTAGGTAAATGATAAAAGAAAGAATTTATGAAGTGTGAATGCTAGAAGGTGCACAAGTTTGATCAATGATAATTTCAATCACCTTTTCTAGCATGATAATATGTCATAACAGTAGTTAATCTCATAAAACTTCTCACGATAAAGTAACAAGCAATTCACATGTCAAAGCATAGACCATAAACTTTCTTGAAAACTAGCAAACTTCATTCTCAGTCATTCAAACAATTGCAATTCATCTTATTTTCAGGAATATCAAAGTCCACATACTCAACTATCATATAGTCTTCTACAATTGCTAACACTCATGCAATACTAATGGTTATGAAGTTTCAATCGTACCTTAATGAGAAAGATACGGGCTTATAGTGTTGCCTCCCAACGTATTCACCTTTGGGTGATGTCAACAATAATAGTTCATGCTAACTTACATCCAATTGGATATGTATATATATATATATATATATATATATATATATATATATATATATATATATATATCAGGATCTCCCCAACACGAGGAGCTTGCCAAGGATAAAATGGAAAGGGAAAGGTGAAGATCACCTTGACTCTTGCATAAAGTAAAAGATAGGCCCTTCGCAGAGGGAAGCAGAGGTTGTCATGCACTTTTAGGGTTTGATGCACAAAATATTAATGCGAAAGAACGTCACTTTATATTGCCCCTTATATATGGACCTTTATTATGCAGTTCGTCGCTTTTATTGCTTCCATAACAAGATCGTACAAAGCTTATTTTCTCCGCACTAATAAGTCATGCATATTTAGAGAGCAATTTTTATTGCTTGCACCGATGACAACTTGCTTGAAGGATCTTACTCAATCCATAGGTAGGTATAGTGGACTCTCATGGCAAAACTAGGTTTAAGGATATTTGGAAACACAAGTAGTATCTCTACTTGGTGCAAGGAATTTTTGGCTAGCATGAGGGGAAAGGCAAGCTCAACATGTTTGAATGATCCATGACAATATACTTTAACTGAGATGTCGGGAAACATAACCCATTCCTTGTCCAACATTAACTCTTTAGCATGTCATACATAATGAGTGCTCCCAACTATAAAAGATGTCTAGGATAGTATATTTATATGTGAAATCTCTCTTCCTTCAATATTCTTTCATGAATTGTTCAAATAACTAATACAACGCTTGCTAACCTTCAATAAATTTACAACCTCTACTTCTTAGACGTGAAGTCATTACTCCCCATGGAATAAGCAAATGAGCCAAATATAATTTCAGATTTATGACATTCAACTCATACAACCATTTACTCATAAGATATAAGTGAAGCACACGAGTAAATGAAAAACTACACCAAAAAGATATAAGTGAAGATCAATGAGTAGCTAAATAATTATGCAACTATGAGAAGACTCTCTCTCATTAAAGAATTTCAGATCTTGGTATTGTATACAAACAGCAAGCAAAACAAAATAAAATGACATTGCAAGGATAGCACAACTCATGTGAAGAAGCAAAAACTTAGGCTCAACCGATACTAACCGATAGTTGTTGAAGAAGAAAGGTGGGATGCCTACCGGGGCATCCCCAAGCTTAGATGCTGTATACTTCTTGAAATATTATCTTGGGGTGCCTTGGGCATCCCCAAGCTTGAACTTTTGTGTCTCCTTAATTCCTCTCATATCATGGTTTCTCTTTTTATCAAAAGCTTCATTCACAACAAACTCAACAAGAACTCGTGAGATAGGTTAGTATAAACCAATGCAAAACCTTATCATTTTCTACTGTAACAAATCACTAACATTATTATTCAACATTTCATACTAAATGCCTTTGCATATTTAATACTCCTATCCTTAAATAGAATCATTAAACAAGCAAACATATGCAAACAATGCAAACATAACAGCAATCTGCCAAAACAGTACAGTCTGTGAAGAATGCAAGAGTATCAATACTTCCCTAACTCCAAAAATCATGAAATAAAATTCCAACTGTAGTAAATCTATAAGAGCTCATTATGCAAAAAGTTTCAACATTATACCATTCTCTGAATTTTCTAGGGAATTTTTGCAACAGCGGTAAGATTTCTGTTTTCAAATAGCAACATGTATACTAGCAAATTAAGCATGGCAAAGGCTATCCTTGACTTTTTTATTGAAACTAAAGATGCAAAACATTATTCTAAAAAACAGCAAGCAAAAACTAAAAAAATAAAATGACGCTCCAAGCAAAACACATATCATGTGGCGAATAAAAATATAGCTCCAAGTAAAGTTACCGATGAACGAAGACGAAGGAGGGGATGCCATCCGCGGCATCCCCAAGCTTAGGCTCTTGGTTGTCCTTGAATATTTCCTTGGGGTGCCTTGGGAATCCCCAAGCTTAGGCTCTTGCTACTCCTTATCCCATAGTCCATCGAATCTTTACCCAAAACTTGAAAACTTCACAACACAAAACTCAACAGAAAACTCGTAAGCTCCGTTAGCGAATGAAAACAAAACACCACTTCAAGGTACTGTAATGAACTCATTATTTGTTTATGTTGGTGTTAAACCTACTGTATTCCAACTTCTCTATGGTTTATAAACTATTTTACTAGCCATAGATTCATCAAAATAAGCAAACAACACAATGAAAACAGAATCTGTCAAAAACAGAACAGTCTGTAGTAATCTGTAACTAACGCAAACTTCTGGAACTCCAAAAATTATAAAATAAATTGGTGGACCTGTGTAATTTGTCTAGTAATCATCTGAAAAAAGAATCAACTAAATACCACTCTCCAGTAAAAAGTTGAAGCTAATCTCGTGAGCGCTAAAGTTTCTGTTTTTTACAGCATGATCATAAAGACTTCACCCAAGTCTTCCCAAAGGTTCTACTTGGCACAAACACTAATTAAAACATAAAACCACATATAAACAGAAGCTAGATGGATTATTTATTCCTAAACAGAACCAAAAATAAAGAAACTAAAATAAAATTGGGTTGCCTCCCAACAAGCACTATCGTTTAACGCCCCTACCTAGGCATGATGATTTCAATGATGCTCACATAAGAGATAAGAATTGAAACAAAAGAGAGCATCATGAAGAATATGACTAGCACAATTAAGTCTAACCCACTTCCTATGCATAGGGATTTTGTGAACAAACAACTTATGGGAACAGTGATCAACTAGCATAGGAAGGTAAAACAAGCATAAGTTCAAAAATTGAAGCACATAGAGAGGAAACTTGACATTATTGCAACTCCTACAAGCATATGTTCCTCCCTCATAATAATTTTTCAGTAGCATCGTGAATGAATTCAACAATATAACCAGCACCTAAAGCATTCTTTTCATGATCTACTAGCATAGAAAATTTACTGCTCTCCACATAAGCAAAATTCTTCTTATTCGGAATAGTGGCAGTATCATAAGAGACTTGAACACTAAAAATTGTTTCCAAATTAAAAGAGTAATGTTCAGAAAAAGGCTAATCATAATCATGACAAGATTTGTAAATATAATCATCACTACTTTTTATAGCATAAGTTTCATCACAATAATCCTCATAAGTAGCAACTTCGTTCTCATCATAATCGATTGAAACCTCTCCCAAGATAGTGGAATCACTAAATAAAGTTGACACTCTTCCAAATCCACTTTCATATTCATCACAATAAGATTCAACATCCTCCAAAATAGTGGGATCACTAATTCCTAAAGTTGACACTCTTCCAAACCCACTTTCATCAATATAATCATCATAAGTAGGAGGCATGCTATCATCATAACAACTTTGCATATCAAAACTTGGGGTGATAAAATATCATCTTCATTAAACATAGCATCCCCAAGCTTGGGACAAACATTAATTTCAGCAAATATATTCTCAAATATTTCATCCTCATTAAACATAGCTTCCCCAAGCTTGGGCTCTTTCATATCATAAGCATAATTACTCTCATCATTAAAAATATGGATAGCACCAATAGTAAAGCAATTATCATCATCACAAGGAGTAGTAGGAGCAACATCATTTGGGAGGGATACCTTTTTACCTTTGTTGCTCCTTCTTTTCTTTTCTTCTTCACATTATGTGTAGGTTCAACCTTCCTCTCTGAGCTCCTTATTGATGAGATTGGTTGAATAGAATGCTCGTCCTCGTTACCTGATTCATCATAAGAAATAATAGGAGGAGATTGGGAAGTCTCTTCCCTTTCATTAGTATTCTCATCATCTTCCATTTGCTTTCTATTCTTTAGGTAATTGGCAATATAAGGATTTTCAATGCAATTCTCCACACAAAACATATAAATATCTTCTAGATCAAAATCAAGAAATCCATCAAGATTAAATTTTGGAATACCCTCGCTATATCGTTTCATTTCTTCGTACCCCAAAAGAAGACTAAGCTCTTTATGATGCCCAATGGTAATCAAGCTATCACAATTTTTGGACACGATTCGATCATAAAACAATTTGCATTGGAGATTTAAATGACCACATTCATTGCAAAGTTCACAAGGAGCGCGAAAATATTGAATCTTCTAGCACACTCATCAAGAATTTCTTGCAAACCTTTAGTTTTTAAGTACTTATGGCTCTTGCAATATCTATTTTCTCTATTTGGTGTGTCCATGCAAATCCAATCTACTCCACAAAAATCAACATGCTTATAGGAGACATTTTCATCATAACTAGTGCAATCATCATTAGTACTATGGATATTCAAAGAGTTCATACTAACAACATTGCAATCATGCTCATCATTCAAAGATTTAGTACCAAGCATTTTAATGCATTCTTCTTCTAACACTTTGGCACAATTTTCCTTCCCATCATACTCACGAAAGATATAAAAAAGATGAAGCATATGAGACAAACTTAACTCCATTTTTTTATAGTTTTCTTTTATAAACTAAACTAGTGATAAAACAAGAAACAAAAAGACTCGATTGCAAGATCTAAAGATATACCTTCAAGCACTCACCTCCCCGGCAACGGCGCCAGAAAAGAGCTTGATGTCTACTACACAACCTTCTTCTTGTAGACGTTGTTGGTCCTGCAAGTGCACAGGTTTGTAGGACAGTAGCAAATTTCCCTCAAGTGGATGACCTGAGGTTTATCAATCCGTAGGAGGCGTAGGATGAAGATGGTCTCTCTCAAACAACCCTGCAACCAAATAACAAAGAGTCTCTTGTGTCCCCAACACACCCAATACAATGGTTAATTGTATAGGTGCACTAGTTCGCCAAGAGATGGTGATACAAGCGCAATATGGATAGTAGATAAAGGTATTTGTAATCTGAAATAATAAAAACAGCAAGGTAACTAATGATAAAAGTGAGCGTAGACGGTATTGCAATGATAGGAAACAAGGCCTAGGGTTCATACTTTCACTAGTGCAAGTTCTCTCAACAATAATAACATAAATAGATCATATAACAATCCCTCAACATGCAACAAAGAGTCACTCCAAAGCCACTAATAGGGGAGAACCAATGTAGAGATTATGGTAGGGTACGAAAGCACCTCAAAGTTATTCTTTCGGATCGATCTATAAAAGAGTTATAGGTTCATGGGCGGAACCCGCAAGTTGGTCACCAAAACAGACATCAAGTGGCACATGATATCCCATTGTCACCACAGATAAACACGACAAGACATACATCAAGTGTTCTCATAAAAGACTCAATCCGATAAGATAACTTCAAAGGGGAAACTCAATTCATCACAAGAGAGTAGAGGGGAGAAACATCATAAGATCCAACTACAATAGCAAAGCTCGCGATACATCAAGATCGTGCAGAGAGGAACACGAGAGAGAGAGAGAGAGAGAGATCAAACACATAGCTACTGGTACATACCCTCAGGCCGAGGGTGAACTACTCCCTCCTCGTCATGGAGAGTCTTGGGATGATGAAGATGGCCACCGGTGATGGATTCCCCCTCCGTGAGTGCCTGAGCGATGCTCGAGAGGTTTTGGTGGCTCTGAGGCTTGCGGCGGCGGAACTCCGATCTATCTTCTCCGTGGATGTTTTTAGGAGTGCATTGGGACTATATAGGCGAAAGAAGTCGGTCGGGAGATGCTCGAGGGCCCCACGAGACAGGGACGCGCCTTGATGAAAGGGGGCGCGCCTATCTCTCGGCCTCCTCGAGGATCTTCTGACTTGAACTCCAAGTCTCCAGGATGATATTCTTCCCAAAAATAACGCTGCCGAAGGTTTCATTCCGTTTGGACTCCGTTTGATATTCCTTTTCTTCGAAATACTGAAACAGGTAATAAAACAGCAATATGGGCTGGGCCTCCGGTTAATAGGTTAGTCCCAAAAGTAATATAAAAGTGTATAATAAAGCCCATAATCATTCAAAACACGTAGTAATATAGCATGAATGCTTCATAAATTATAGATACGTTGGAGACGTATCACCGCCTGCGTGGGCGGACGGACCGGCTCGAGGCCTTCGCCCAGGCCGAGGTGGAGCGGACGCGCGACCTGGAGCGCGCCATTCTGGTAAGCCTTTCCTTTCTTGCGATTTCTTCTTTGTGGGGGCGCGCCAGCGCACCCACTGGGTGTAGCCCCCGAGGTTCGGGCCAACTACGTAGTAGTTGGGTCGAATCTTTAGAGCGTTGGCCTTGTTCTGACTTCTGCCTTCTTCAGCATCTCGACGCCTTCCGGGTCGCCGCCTACAACCGTCTCCTGGGCAAGCACCGGGAGCTCAAGGAGCAGCTCGCCGCCAAGGAGGAGGAGCTCCGTGTCGCCGCGGGTATTCTTGTGCTCTTTTCTAGTTGGGGCGCACTAGCGCACCCACTGGGTGTAGCCCCCGAGATTCGGGCCAACTGTGTAACAGTTGGGCCAAATCTTAAGTCTTGTCTTCACATTCGCTGAACTCTTCTTTTTCACAGCCGAGGTGCTGGCGGACTCATCTGTTCCGGGCCGGTCAACACTATGACCGGCTCGTTGCCGACACCGGCCGTCTTGGCGTCGAGGCGGCGCAGGCAAGGGCGGAGGCGGCCACGGCCCGGTGATCACTTGACGAGGCCGACCGGCTGCATGAGCAGCTGGCGGGTCATAAGAGCCAACTCGAGGCCGAGGTGGAGCTCCTTAAGGCGGAAGCCGCCAAGGTGGTGGAGATGCAGCAGGCCCTGGTGGAAGCGGACCAGCAGCGCGGCCAGCTGGCCGACGACAAGGGCCAGCTCCAGGCCGAGGTGGATCGCCTGCGGGGGCAGGTCACCACGGTGAGGGGACCCGTCAGGACGAGGCCCGTCGCCGCGAGGCGGCCGACGACAAGGACGCCGAGCTGAAGGCAGCCCTTGCCAAGGCGGACGACCTGGAGAAGGCGCTCGAGGAGCGCGACCGCGCCATTGAACGGGAGCGGCGTGGTATGTTCCTTGAGGCGCAGCACCTGGAAGAGTCCTTCTCCAGTAAGTGCTTTTTCTTGTAATTTGTCGGGTTGTGATCCGGCCTTTCTTCCTTGTTGTTCTTCTTCTGATATGCTTCTTCTTTTGTGGCAGGGGCCTTCCCGGAAACGCAGTGGCTGGCGGAGGAAGCCGTTCGCTATCAGCGCGACCCGACCGGCGTCGTTTGGTCAGGGACGATCCGCGGGTGGCCTGGACCTTCCCGGAGATCATCGCCGCTGCTGAGGCCCTCCTGCGGGTCTTGGGAACGCAGATGGGACGGCAATCCCAGGCCGGCACCGCGATGATGGCGGCCCTTTGGCCGGACTCCGTCGTGCCGAGCAGCTTCACGCGCCTGGCGCGTTGGTTGGAGATGGGGCCGGACCGGCTCCACGAGTGGCGCGTCTCCGCCACTCGTGCAGGTGCTGAGATAGCTCTCCGGTTCGCTCTGTCTTGGCATCCAGACCTGCAGCTGGACGTGTTGATGGGCGAGCGGGCCGGTTCGGAGCAGCTCTTGTAGGAGAAAGCCGGCCGGATCACCTCCCGGGCCAGCTACATCACCGAGTTCGCTTTCCACAACAAGTTCCATCCGGAGCGGACGGAAGACAGCAGGGCCGTGGACGGCGACGACTACGGCTTGCTTCTCCATGATCCAGAGGGGAGCTCGGAGGAGACGGGCGTCTACCGCGACGCGGATGCCGAGGAGGACACCGGCGCCTCACTGGACCCGGAGGCGGCTAGGGGAGAGCCGTCGACGTCGCGACGCGGCGCTGGAGTGTAGGGGAACGCAACGGAAAACGAAAATTTTCGGTATAGCGAGCACGCCCAGGACCACTATGGAGACTGCATACAAGGTTTGATCTGATCCGTACCGACTCGAAGCGCAGCGGAAGAAGAGTCGGTGTAGGTGCAGATCCCCGCAGCTAGGATTTACAACCTCCCAACCGCGAGGACGTACTCCCTCTCCGGACAGCCCTTCGGGAGGCGGTCGGACAGTCCCCCGGACGATGTCACGGACAGCCCTTCGGGAGGACCCCCGAAACTCGGACGAAGACTCGGACAGCCCTTCGGGAGGACACACAAACAGCCCCTCGGGTAAAAGATCGAAACTATAATCTCTCTCTACGGGTTGCACACATATGGTGTCACTATCCGTGAGGCTTCACCGTCGAACTAGTTCCTACCGAACCCAGACAGCCTTACGGCTCTACGAAACTCTTTTCGTGGGAGGGAGAGAAGAAGCCAGATAATGCATGACATGTGTATGAGAGCAAGGGATGAAGAGATGGCAGCCCTCACCTCCTCTATTTATAGGAAAACCAAGGGGTAGTGTGCCTCCACATTTTTACCAAAAAAACCCCATGCATTAGGTCACACATGAGGGTGTTAAGGTAAAATGGGATGCCATGTGGAGCTCCAAGGAGCTCCACCACCCATGGCCGGCCACCCCTAGGGGGCCCCCCAAATGGGGTTCCTTCCCTTGTAAGCCACTACCTTCTAGAACTTTGACCAAGTCCAAAAAGGTGGCTCTACATAAATATCCCAAAAAGCACTTTCACTATTCACGACGACATTTTTCAGCGTCTAATCGAACTGAAAATATTTATGTGGGCTAAGAACATTTCCAGAACCCATTAAAATGATTTTCAATGCATTCCGAAACAATTCCGGTTTTAGTGATTTTCATCTGCGAAACGCATCTGAAGTGGCTCCGGCAGCTCCGGAACATTTCCGGTTTTATCTCAGAAAATTCCAAAAAGCTTCCAGAATGATTCTGGCACCCTCCAAGAATTATCAGGCATGTGCCGAAACAAATTTGACTTAATGGTATATCCCGAAACAACTTTTCGGTATCATCAAAACTTATCCGATGACCTCTCTCTGCGGTACGATTCTGCTGTCCGAAACCATTCCGGTGTCCGAAACTTTTTTCGGTGATTTTCTCTCAGACTCCCTGTCTAGTATTCAGCAGATAGATGACCCTTAAGCGTGTGACCCTATAGGTTCGGTGAAGTATATACATGACCCGGAACCCCTTCCGATCAATGATCAACATCGGAGCCGTGGACACCCATATTGACCCCTATACCCACACGAATAAATATTTGAGTGAACCTCCAGTTGCAGTGAGCTATTACTTTTGCGTTGCGATATGTCACAAAACACCCGAGGTGAGATTTATTGCATTCCTGTGGATCAACAATTTGTCCAGCATGCAAGTTACCTCGTTTCCGGTTTTGTTCTCTTTTCTCGTTTTAGGTGTTCCGGCGTCGGTGATCAAATCACAATGTATGCGGCCAGGCGATGATGGATACCGTTACAATCGAGAGGGCCCGTGTATATCTCTCCATCTTCGGAGGAGCAAATCCCAATCTTGAGCTATCTTGTTACTTGCCATACTTTTCCGTGAACCCGTAAGCCGCCGTAATAGCCACCCAGTTATGGATGACGTTTAACAAACCCCAAAGTTCACGAAGCAAGTATGAAGGAACCCGATACTCTCATGGTCTAAGGAATTATGCAAACATCAACTTCTCTGTGTTATTAACCATTAACTTGTGACGAATGTATCTCATAGCATAACATCAAAATGGGTCGATTCAACACAAATGTTCTACCAACATTGTGCCCTCATAATTGCCAGCATATATATGCCCATGATCAGGAAAACATGATCATCATGCAATACATGAGCCAGTCTTAGATGCAAGACTAGGAATACATTTTACCGTTTAGTATACCACACGTGCACATGAGTTTTCCTCCGAGCCTCGTGGATATTGTAGACTCGAGAATCATTGCAGTTATAGCATGGAAGCTAAACATTCATTACAAACTTTGGAGATACAAAATAACTGTTATTACTGCCTCTAGGGCATATCTCCTACATGGAGATGCCTAAGACAGTTTATGTAATATTCGTTAAGTAGCAGGTCCACCCACCCACTGGGGGTTTTAGGGTGTAATGAACTCGGGCCGTGGGCCTTTTCTTAAATATTTGTGTCCAAATATCGTGAGTGTTTTTTGCTCTTGCCTTCCGTTTTTTTGGACGGATTTCATGCGTTTTTCCTTTCTCAAACCTCCCCCCCCCCCAGCGAGTCAGACGGCCGAGGCTCCGGTCCGTGACAAGGGGTTCGATTCTTCTAGAGGAGCGCGCAAGACTTGGGCCCTTCGAAATGTTGAGCGCGAGCAAAACACCCACTGGGCCGGCTAGCGGCAATCCGGCGAAGCCGGTTGGCGAGGAGCCAGTCGTGCGACTGTTTGTTTGATGAGCGGCAGGCCGGGTTGGTCGACCCGGCAGCCTTTGACTTAGTGTATGAAGCTTAAAGGAGCTTTGACCCGTTGTGCTTGCCAGCCGACAGCCAAAGCTGGATCTGTGACTTTAGGGTGAAGTGGGGGACCGCGGCATCCTAACTTTATCAGGAATCGCCAAGTAAGGCGGGGGGTGGCGACCGAGCCGGCCAGCCCCCGAGCCCCCGGGTCGAGTGAGTTGGACCGGTGGCCGGGTTCAGTGGCATAGTGATGCAGGGAAATAGGGACACAATAAATTGGTCGTCAAAAGGCAGCCCCCGGCTCTCGTTCGGGAACCCCATAGTTTCATGCGTTTACAAAAGGCGATGATACATACACTCGTGCAGCTAACTGTAAAACGGGCGGAGGAGCTCCGCGTTCCACGGCTGGGTCATTTCTTCACCGGCAGTGTCCTTCTTGTGCTTCCTTGACTTGCGTGCATCGATGAGGTAGCTAGTAGGCGTTGCGGTCGCGCAAGGCACTGCTCACGATGAATGGGCCCTCCCATGGAGGGGACGGCTTGTGCTGGCCTGCTTGCTCTTGGACGAGTCAGAGGACGAGGTCGCCCTCGCGGCACGCGAGGGGCTTGATCTTCTTGCTGTGGTAGTGCCTCAAGCCTTGCTGGTAGATGGCCGAATGACCGAAGCGCCAGTATAAAGGCGTGCTTCTTCGAGCAGGTCGACACCATCTTCGCGGGCTTCTCTGGCCTCGTCTTCGGTGTACATCAGGACGCGCGGCGAGTCGAACTTGACATTGGTCGGGATGATGGCTTCGGCTCCGTAGACGAGGAAGAACAGGGTGAACCCGGTCGACCGATTCGGCGTGGTGCGTAGACTCCAGAGAACGGCCGGCAACTCGTCAAGCCAGCTGCCGGGTGAGCGGATGAGTGGCTCAATGAGTCGCGGCTTGACGCCGAACAGGATGAGTCCGTTGGCCCGCTCGACCTGCCCATTGGACTGCGGGTGTGCAACGGAAGCCAGGTCGAGGCGGATGCCGGAGACAAAGCAGTATTGCTTGAGCGCGCCCTTGGCGAAGTTGGTGCCGTTGTCGGTGATGATGCTGTTCGGCATGCCGTAGCGCACCGCTATGTCCTTGATGAACCGAACGGCTGTTGGCCCGTCCAGTTTCTTGATCGGTCTTGCCTTGATCCACTTGGTGAATTTGTCTACTGCCCCCAGCAGGTGCGTCATGCCGCCTCGAGCGGTTTTGAAGGGTCCCACCTTGTCGAGTCCCCAGACCGTGAAGGTCCAGGCGATCGGTATGGTGCGGAGTGCTGACGCCGGCTTGTGGCTGCGTTTGCTGAAGCGCTGGCATCCCTCGCACTTGAGGATGAGCAACTCGGCATCTTGGAGGGCCATGGGCCAGTAGAAACTGTGGCGGAACGCCTTGGCCACCAGGGATCGTGATGCGGCGTGGTGCCCGCACTCGCCCAGGTGAATGTCGAGGAGGATGTCGATGCCCTGTTCCTGCTCGACGCAGTGCTGGAACACGCCGGTGGAGCTGCGTTTGACGAGCTCGTTGTTGATGATGTTGTAGGCGGACGCCCGGCGCTGCACTTGCGGAGCTTCGGTCTCGTCCATGGGGAGAACCTCGTTCTCCAAGAATTCTGATATCGGGAGGGCCCAAGATGGAGCCGTAACCACGGCGAAGACGACCACCAGGGTGGGTTCTGAGTCGGCAGCCCCCGAGCCGGGTTGAGCAGCCCTCGGGTCGGGGATGGCGACGGCCGGGTCTGGGGCGATGGTGGCCGGGTTGAGCTGAGCAGCCCCCGGGCCGGATTCAGCAGTCCCCGGGTCGGGTTCAGCAGCCCTCGGGCCGGATTGAGGTGCAGGCGGGTCGTCTGGCACGTGGATGGACTCGGAGTCCGGCGATGGCTTGACGGACGGCTTGCGCAGGTGCTCGAGGGAGACGCCGGACGGGATGGCTTGTCGGGACGAGGCGATCTTGGCGAGCGTGTCGGCTGCTTCATTCTCCGCGCGCGGGACGTGGAGGAACTCGCAGCCCTCGAAGGATCCGGACAGCTTCTGGACGAAGAAGCGGTAGCTTGCCATGTTGGAGTCGCGGGCTTCCCATTCGTCGAAGCACTGCCGCACCACCAGGTCCGAGTCGCCGTAGCACAGGATGCGCCGAATGCCGAGTTCCTTGGCAAGCTGGAGGCCGTGCACAAGGGCTTCATTCTCGGCGACGTTGTTGGAGGCGGCGAAGTGGATCTGGAGCGCGTAGCGGAGCCGGTCGCCCTTCGGGGACGACAGTACGATGCCGGCCCCCAGGCCGAGTCGCATCTTGGATCCGTCGAAATGCATGCGCCAATGCGTCGAGTCGGGGGGCGGCGGCAAGTACTGGGTCTCGGTCCAGTCGACGAGGAAGTCGGCCAGGGCTTGAGACTTGATCGTGGTGCGGGGCTCGTAGAGGATGGTGTGGCTGGCTAGCTGGATCGCCCACTTGGCGACCCGGCCAGAGGCGTCCCGGCACCCGATGATTTCTCCGATAGGCGTCGTGCTGACCACGGTGACGACATGCTCTTGGAAGTACTGCTTCAGCTTCTTGGCAGTAAAGTACACGCTGTAACACATCTTCTGGTAGTGCAGGTAGTTCTGCTTCGAGATGGAGAGCACCTTGCTCAGGTAGTAGATCAAGGCCGGGCGACTTGGATCTTGCCCTTCTCAGTCGCCGACCACCAGCAACGTCTTGACCGCCCAGCGAGGTCGCGGCTATGTAGAGCAACAATGGCTCCTTGTCAGTCGGCGCGGCCAGGACTGGTGCGGTGGAGAGCATGCACTTGAGGTCTTGGAAGGCCTCGTCTGCCTTGTAGTTCCATTCGAACGGGCTCGTCTTCTTCCTTAGCTGGTACAGGGGTAGCGCCCTCTCGCCCAGCTGGCTTAGAAACCGGCTGACCGAGGCCAAGCTTCCGGTGAACTTCTGGACATCGTGCAGTCGAGCCGGCTTGCACATGCGCTCGATGGCCTTGATCTTCTTCGGGTTTGCCTCAATGCCGCGCTCCGAGACGAGGAAGCCGACTAGATTTCCGGCCGGGATGCCAAAGCATTTCTCCGGGTTAATCTTGACCTTGTATTCCCGGAGGTTGGCAAATGTTTCCTTCAAATCGTCGAGGAGCGTGAGGTGCTGCTTGGTCTTCACCACGATGTCGTCCACGTACACGTGGATATTGCGGCCGAGTTGCGGCAGCAGGCATTTCTGCATGCAGCGTTGGGAGGTGGCGTCGGCGTTCTTCAAGCCGAACAACATGGTAATGTAGCAATACGCCCCAAAGGGCGTGATGAAGGACGTCTTCAGGGCATTGGCCGGGTCCAGCTTGATCTGGTGGTAGCCGGAGTAAGCGTCCAGGAAGGACAGGAGCTCGCACCAAGCGGTCGAGTCGATGACTTGGTCGATTCGCGGGAGAGCGAATGGATCCTTGGGACAGGCCTTGTCGAGGCTGGTGTAATCGATACACATGCGCCAGGTCTTGTTCTTCTTCAGGACGAGGACTGGATTGGCCAGCCACTCGGGGTGAAACACTTCCATTATGAAGCCGGCCGCCAAAAGCTTGGCGACCTCTTCACCAATGGTTCTTCTCTTCTCTTCGGAAAATCATCGTAGGGGTTGACGGACAGGCTTGGCGTCCTTGCGGATGTGAAGTTTGTGCTCGGCATACTTCCTCGGGATACCCGGGATGTCCTTGGGGGTCCATGCGAAGATATCCCGATTCTCACGGAGGAAGTCGATGAGCTCGCCTTCCTATTTGCTGTCGAGGCGGGAGCCTACAACAACGTACTTGCTGCAGCTGGGGTCTTCCGGGTTCAGCTTCACTTTCTTGGTCTCCTTGGAGGGTTTGAAGGCGGCCTCGTCGGCCGGGTCCGGGGTCGGGATCGACGCAGTGGAGGCCTCGCCTGCCAAGGCGACGATCCGGTCGAGCTGGCGCCGCTCCTCGGCAATGACCAGCGACTCGGCCAACTTGGCGCCGTCTTGCGCGCACTCCAGGGACTTGCGTTAATCGTCGGTGATGGTAATGAGGCCCTTGGGACCCGGCATCTTCATCTTCATATACGCGTAGTGGGGAACCGCCATGAACTTGGCGAGCGCGGGCCGGCCCAGCAATGCGTGATACGCGCTGGACAGGTCCACCACCTCGAACCAGATCGGTTCGCGTCGGGCCAGCTCTTTGTCACCGGAACAGGACATCGAGCCGGACCCGGCCAATGGGAGAGCAGGAGAGGCCGGGTACGATGCCGTCGAAGATCGTCCGGGTCGGCTCCAGGTCCTTGGCCTTGAGGCCAAGCTTGGTCATCGTGTCGCGGTAGAGGATGTTGATGCTGCTGCCGCCGTCAATGAGGACTCGGGAGAACTTGCATGTGCGCCGCGCGACGATGGTAGGGTTGAGGACGAGGGCGTAACCACCCGGGCTCAGCATGACCGCCGGGTGATCCTCCCGGGTCCTGGTGATCGGGCAATCCAACCAGTGCATGAACTCCGGCTTGGCCGAGACGGCGGTGTTCACCTCCCCGCCAAGGAGGCGCCACTACGCTTGTCGTCGCCGAGGCTGGTGAAGACGACGTAGGGCGTGTTCTGGTTCGGGTAGGCGTCGTCGCGCATCGCACCGCCAGCGGGAGGCGGAGGCGGCTGTCCCGCACCCGGAGCTGGAGCCGGAGCCGGAGGAGGCGGGACGTCGCCCTCATGATGCGCTTGGTGATGGCGCACTGCCGAAGCGAGTGCATGGAGGGTCTTGCGCCGCTGTGGTGCTTGCAGGGGGCATCGAGCATCTCTTCGAAACTCATGGCGGGTTTCCATGCCATGTTGCCGGTCTGCCGGCGCTGCCGCTGCTGTCCGCCAGGGTTTTCGGTGGCCGCGACGAGCTAGTTGTCATGGCGCTGTGCCGGCTAGTCGGCCTCGCGCTTGTTGTTCTGGTGATGCTGCTGCCGGCTGCTTTCGCCGGCCGGCTTCGGAGGAGGAACCGGCTTCGCCTTGTCGGCTTCATCCAGTGCCACCTAGATCTTCATGGCAGAGTCGGCGTTGGCGTACTTGTCCGCCCTCACCATGAGTGCGGCCATGGTGGCCGGCTCGGAGCGTAAGAGCTTGTGCTTGAGGAGCGTGCCGTCTCGGCACCCGCTGACGAAGTACTGGATCGCCTGGACTTCATAGACGCCCTCGCAGCTGTTCCAGAGCTCGGTCCAGCGTGCGAGGTACGCGTGACCTGTCTCCGTAGGCCCTTGCACGCACATGGCGAGCTGGCTTGGGCGGCCGGGTCGCTTATAGGTCCCCGTGAAGTTGGGACGAAGGCTTCCTCAAAATCGACCCACGTGTTGATTCTGCCCATTGGCAGGCTGTTCAACTACGTGCGGGCCGATCCTTGGAGCATGAGCGGTGCGTAGTGCACGGCAAGACGACGATTGGCACCGGTGATGCCAATGGTCGTGGTGTAGTCGGTGAGCCAGTCTTATGGCTTCACGGTCCCACTGTACTTGGGGGTGTCGCAGGGGAGCATGAACCCTTTGGGGAAAGGCTCCTCCCGGATGCGTGGGCCGAAGCACGCCGACCCGATAGCGCCGCTCTCCTCCACGTCCAGGGAGCGAGCGAGCTGATCCAGATGGTGGCGAGCATCGGCGTCGTCGATGGCACGCGGGCCGAGTCGACTTGCGGTCAGGCCACGGGGGGGCGGGTCGGTTGGAGCCGGACGCCGGCCATGCTGGCCGGGTCCGCGCTGGATCTCCGGGACGTGCTCGTCGCCCAATCCGCCGGCGGCTGTGGCGGCCAGATCACGCCGAGTCCGGGCTCGGCCGGAGTGCGCCTCTCCGGGTGGCGAGGAAGCCGTGTGTAGCAGTTCGTCGGGTCCACCAAGGCGGGCGGAGCCGGATCCCGCCGGCTTGGCAAGCTGGTTGAGGCGGTCCTGCTGGGTGTTGGCGGCGTTGAGGAGTTCGCGCATCCGCCCGATGCGCTCCTTCAGCTCCTGACCCGCGAGCTGGTCCACGCCGACCACGGCTGCTGAAGCGGCAGCGCATGTTCTTCCCTGGGGTCTCATAGACGGTCGGGACGACGCCGAGCGCCTGGCCGATCGCTCCTCCCCGGGCACGCACATCGGCGACCCGGCTTGGCTCGGCCGCGGCGGGCGTGAATCCGTAGGCGGCATCGCGCTCCAGCTGAGCGGCGTCCAGGCGACGCTGAGTGGCGGCGAGCGTCTCGGACAGGTCCAGCATCTGCTGGCGCCTTTCCTCGAGCTGGGTTCGGGCCTCAGCAACGTTGGTGGCGTCGACGTCGGTGCCGATGGGGATGTGGAGGCTCTGCATCGCGGCACACAACGGATCGGACGGCTCGGTCCGTTCCGCTGCGGCCCGGGCTTCGGCAGCCTTCCTCGTCTTGCTCGACGAGGAGGAGGCGCCATCGCCGGTGACGAAGACCTCCATGTGGACGTCCATTGCCCCGGCGGAAACGCCGCCGCCAAGGGATAGGCGAGAGTCGGAGTACTGAGCACCTTGCTAGGGTACTCGTCGGCCGCAAACGCATCGGAGATGCGCAGCGCGGCGAAGGAGGCGGCGAGCGTGCCGACGACATCGTCTGCCAGCGTGACGGACTCGTCGGAGTAGGAGAAGGGCCCCGTGTGAAGCATGCTCCCGGCCATCTCCTCGAGCTGCCCCACGGTGGGCGCCAACTGTCGTGGTGGGCGCACGGCAGATGCCAAGGATGGCTAAAGATAGGAGGAGGCTCGAGGGCGCTGGTGGGCTCCAGAGGCGAGGTTGCATTGAGCGGGCGCGGGACGCCGGACATACCCAGGTTCGGGGCTCTCCGGAGAGATAATACCCCTAGTCCTGCCGAGTGTAGTCGGATGTTTGATAGTACAATGCTGCTCCTGGAGCTGTATGGGGGAGGAAGGAAGCTGGCCAAGGCTTGGGTTGCTCCTTCTCTCTGGTGTGGCTGTCTTGGTGGCTGGTTCTATGCTTGCCTTTCTCTCGTTACATGCTTATCTCATCTGCCCGTATGATCGTGGGCTCCTGGGGGGTTTTATAGACCAACCCCCCAGGGGTACAATGGTAATGTTACAAGTCAGTGGGTCCGCATTGTCGGTGTCCGGGAACTCGGGCTGGGTCCTGCTGAGGGCTTGTGGTTCGCCGGGTTCCTCTAGGTGCAGGCCCCGCGTGCCTAGGGGGACTGTGTGTCGTCTTGTCGATCGTCAGGGCGTGGCCGAGTCGAGTCGTGTACAGTGGCTCTCCATCAGGTTGCCGCTTGCTGTCGTCAGCGGTGAGGGCGAGGGCACTGTAGCCACGTCGGCCCTGGTCAGCGGGTAGGTGAGGGGCATTGTTGAAGACTCGTCCCATCGTACGGCCTAGACGGGACGGGAACTGACCCGTGGCTGGATTGCAGTGCACGCCACGGGTGGAGCTAGCTTTTGAGGAAGCTTTGGTGGCGCCGGGTTCGGCTGTCTTGCGCGTGATGTGGAGGCCGAATCGACGCGTCTTTGTCGTGTCGGAGAGTCTTGCCGGGTTGCGGGGCTTGGCCGGGTCAAGCGACCCGGCCAAGCGCGTGCCGGTTCAAGGGGCGGTGCCAGCCCCGTTGTTTTTGAAGAGGATCCGGGTTCCGTTGCCTGCCCGGGGTTCATCCCCCCGACACTCTAGGGCATATTTCCTTCAGTCTCCCACTTGCACTAGAGTAAATAATCTAGATTACATAGTAATGATTCTAACACCCATGGAGTCTTGGTGTTGATCATGTTTTCTTCGTGGAAGAGGCTTAGTCAACGGGTCTGCAACATTCAGATCCGTATGTATCTTGCAAATCTCTATGTCTCCCACCTGGACTTGATCCCGGATGGAACTGAAGCGTCTCTTGATGTGCTTGGTTCTCTTGTGAAATCTGGATTCCTTTGCCAAGGCAATTGCACCAGTATTGTCACAAAAGATTTTCATTGGACCCTATGCACTAGGTATAACACCTAGATCGGATATGAACTCCTCAATCCAGACTCCTTCATTTGCTGCTTCCGAAGTAGCTATGTACTCCGCTTCACACGTAGATCCCGCCACGACACTTTGTTTAGAATCGCACCAATCGACAGCTCCACCGTTCAATATAAACACGCATCCGGTTTGTGATTTAGAATCGTCCGGTCAGTGTCAAAGCTTGCATCGACGTAACCATTTACGACTAGCTCTTTGTCACCTCCATAAACGAGAAACATATCCTTAGTCCTTTTTAGGTATTTCAGGATGTTCTTGACCGCTGTCCAGTGATCCACTCCTGGATTACTTTGGTACCTCCCTGCTAAGCTAATAGCAAGGCACACATCAGGTCTGGCACACAGCATTGCTTGCATACATGATAGAGCCTATGGCTGAAGCATAGGAAACATCTTTCATTTTCTCTCTATCTTCTGCAGTGGTCGGGCATTGAGTCTGACTCAACTTCACACCTTGTAACACTGGCAAGAACCCTTTCTTTGCTTGATCCATTTTGAACTTCTTCAAAACTTTATCAAGGTATGTGCTTTGTGAAAGTCCAATTAAGCGTCTTGATCTATCTCTATAGATCTTGATGCCCAATATATAAGAAGCTTCACCAAGGTCTTTCATTGAAAAACCTTTATTCAAGTATCCTTCTATGCTATCCAGAAATTCTATATCATTTCCAATCAACAATATGTCGTCCACATATAATATTAGAAATGCTACAGAGCTCCCACTCACTTTCTTGTAAATACAGGCTTCTCCAAAAGTCTGTATAAAACCATATGCTTTGATCACACTATCAAAGCGTTTATACCAACTCCGAGAGGCTTGCACCAGACCATAAATAGATCATTGGAGCTTGCACACTTTGTTAGCACCTTCGGATCGACAAAACCTTCTGGTTGCATCATATACAACTTCTTCCGTAAATCCATTCAGAATGCAGTTTAACATCCATTTGCCAAATTTCATAATCATAAAATGCGGCAATTGCTAACATGATTCGGACAGACTTAAGCATCGCTACGGGTGAGAAAGTCTCATCGCGGTCAACCCCTTGAACTTGTCGAAAACCTTTCGCAACAAGTCGAGCTTTGTAGACAATAACATTACCATCAGAGTCAGTCTTCTTCTTGAAGATCCGTTTATTCTCGATGGCTTGCCGGTCATCGGGCAAGTCAACCAAAGTCCATAATTTGTTCTCATACATGGATCCCATCTCAGATTTCATGGCCTCAAGCCATTTTATGGAATCTGGGCTCATCATCGCTTCCTCATAGTTAAGAGGTTCGTCATGGTCAAGTAACATGACCTCCGAATAGGATTACCATACCACTATGGTGCGGATCTTACTCCGGTTGACCTCACGAGGTTCGGTAGTAACTTGATCCAAGTTTCATGATCAATATCATTAGCTTCCTCACTAATTGGTGTAGGCCTCACAGAACCGGTTTACGTGATGAACTACTTTCCAATAAGGGAGCAGAGTACAGATTACCTCATCAAGTTCTACTTTCCAACAACTCACTTCTTTCGACAGAAACTCCTTCTCTAGAAAGGATCCAAATTTAGCAACAAATGTCTTGCCTTCGGATCTGTGATAGAAGGTGTACCCAACAGTCTCCTTTGGGTATCCTATGAAGACACATTTCTCCGATTTGGGTTTGAGCTTATCAGGTTGAAGTTTTTTCACATAAGCATCGCAGCCCCAAACTTTAAGAAACGACAACTTTGGTTTCTTGCAAAACCACAGTTTGTAAGGCGTCATCTCAACGGATTTCGATGGTGCCCTATTTAACGTGAATGCAGCCGTCTGTAAAGCATAACCCCAAAATGATAGCGGTAAATCAGTAAGAGACATCATAGATCGTAACATATCTAGTAAAGTATGATTACGATGTTCGGACACACCATTACGTTCTGGTATTCCGGGTGGTGTGAATTGCGAAACTATTCCGCATTGTTTCAAATGTAGACCAAACTCGTAACTCAAATATTCTCCTCCACGATCAGATCGTAGAAACTTTATTTTCTTTTTGCGATGATTTTCCACTTCACTCTGAAATTCTTTGAACTTTTCAAATGTTTCAGACTTATGTTTCATTAAGTAGATATACCCATATCTGCTGAAATCATCTATGAAGGTGAGAAAATAACGATACCCGCCGCGAGCCTTAATATTCATTGGACCACATACATCAGTATGTATGATTTCCAATAAATCTGTTGCTCACTCCATAGTTCCGGAGAATGGCATTTTAGTCATCTTGCCCATGAGGCATGGTTCGCAAGTACCAAGTGATTCATAATCAAGTGATTCCAAAAGTCCATCAGTATGGAGTTTCTTCATGCGCTTTACACCAATATGACCCAAACGGTAGTGCCACAAATAAGTTGCACTATCATTATCAACTCTGCATCTTTTGGCTTCAACATTATGAATATGTGTATCACTACTATCGAGATTCAACAAAAATAGACCACTCTTCAAGGGTGCATGACCTTAAAAGATATTACTCGTATAAATAGAACAACCATTATTCCCTGATTTAAATGAATAAGAGTCTCGCATCAAACCAGATCCATATATAATGTTCATGCTCAATGCTGGCACCAAATAACAATTATTCAGGTCTAAAACTAATCCTGAAGGTAGATGTAGAGGTAGCGTGCCTACCGCGATCACATCGACTTTGGAACCATTTCCCACGCGCATCGTCACCTCGTCCTTAGCAAATCTTCGCTTAATCTGTAGTCCCTGTTTCGAGTTGCAAATATTAGCAATGTAATCCAGTATCAAATACCTAGGTGCTATGCGAGCATTAGTAAGGTACACATCAATAACATGTATATCACATATACCTTTGTTCACCTTGCCATCCTTCTTATCCGCCAAATACTTGGGGCAGTTCCGCTTCCAAAGTGACCAGTCCCTTTGCGAGAGAAGCACTTTCGGTCTCGTGCTTAGGTCCAGACTTAGGCTTCTTCTCCTGAGCAGAAACTTGCTTGCTGTTCTTCTTGAAGTTCCCCTTCTTCTTCCCTTTACCCTTTTTCTTGAAACTGGTGGTCTTGTTGACCATCAACACTTGATGCTCTTTCTTGATTTCTACCTCCGCAGCTTTTAGCATCGCGAAGAGGTCGGGAATAGTCTTGTTCATCCCTTGCATATTATAGTTCATCACGAAGCTCTTGTAGCTTGGTGGCAGTGATTGAAGAATTCTGTCAATGACACAATCATCCGGAAGAGTAACTCCCAGTTGAATCAAGTGATTTATTATACCCAGACATTTTGAGTATATGTTCACTGACAGAACTATTCTCCTCCATCTTGCAGCTATAGAACTTATTGGAGACTTCATATCTCTCAATCCGGGCATTTGCTTGAAATATTAACTTCAACTCCTGGAACATCGCATATGCTCCATGACGTTCAAAACATCATTGAAGTCGCGGTTCTAAGCCGTAAAGCATGGCACACTGAACTGCCGAGTAGTCATCGGCTTTGCTATGCCAGACGTTCTTAACGTCGTCAGTTGCATCTGCAGCAGGCCTGGCACCCCGTGGTGCTTCCAGGACGTAATTCTTACAGGCAGCAATGAGGATAATCCTCAAGTTATGGACCCAGTCCGTGTAATTGCTACCATCATCTTTCAACTTAGCTTTCTCAAGGAACGCATTAAAATTCAATGGAACAACAGCACGGGCCATCTATCTACAATAACATAGACAAGCAAAAATACTATCAGGTACTAAGTTAATGATAAATTAAAGTTCAATTAATCATATTAATTAAGAACTCCAACTTAGATAGACATCCCTCTAATCTCTAAGTGATCACATGATCCAAATCAACTAAACCATGTCCGATCATCACGTGAGATGGAGTAGTTTCCAATGGTGAACATCACTATGTTGATCATATCTACTACATGATTCACGCTCGACCTTTCGATCTCAGTGTTCCGAGGCCATATCTGCATATGCTAGGCTCGACAAGTTTAACCTGAGTATTCTGCGTGTGTAAAACTGTCTTACACCCGTTGTATTTGAACGTAGAGCTTATCACACCCGATCGTCTCGTGGTGTCTTGGCACGAAGAACTTTCGCAACGGTGCATACTCAGGGAGAACACTTATACCTTGAAATTTAGTGAGAGATCATCTTATAATGCTACCATAAATCAAAGCAAAATAAGATGCATAAAGGATAAACATCTCATGCAATCAATATAACTGATATGATATGGCCATCATCATCTTGTGCTTGTGATCTCCATCTCTGAAGCACCGTCATGATCACCATTGTCACCGAGCGCGAAACCTTGATCTCCATCGTAGCATCGTTGTCGTCTTGCCAACTATTGTTTCTACGACTATCGCTACCGCTTAGTGATAAAGTAAAGCAATTACAGGGCGATTGCATTACATACAATAAAGCGACAACCATATGGCTCCTGCCAGTTGTCGATAACTCTGTTACAAAACATGATCATCTCATACAATAAAATTTAGCATCATGTCTTGGCCATATCACATCACAACATACCCTGCAAAAACAAGTTAAACGTCCTCTACAGGCTGAGCAAGAACCGTTCTTACCTACGCATCAAATCCACAACGATATTTCATCAAGTTAGTGTTGTTTTAACCTTCTCAAGGACTAGGCGTAGCCACACTCGGTTCAACTAAAGTTGGAGAAACTGACACCCGCCAGCCACCTATGTGCAAAGCACGTCGGTAGAACCAGTCTCGCGTAAGCGTACGCGTAATGTCGGTCCGGGCCGCTTCATCCAACAATACCGCCGAACCAAAGTATGACATGCGGGTAAGCAGTATGACTTGTATCGCCCACAACTCACTTGTGTTCTACTCGTGCATATAACATCTACGCATAAACCTGGCTCTGATACCCTTTGTTGGGGAACGTAGTAATTTCAAAAATTCCTACGCACACGCAAGATTATGGTGATGCATAGCAACGAGAAGGGAGAGTGTTGTCCACGTACCCTTGTACACCGAAAGTGGAAGCGTTAGCACAACGCAGTTGATGTAGTCGTACGTCTTCACAATCCGCCCGATCCAAGTACCGAACGTACGCCACCTCCGAGTTCAGCACACGTTCAGGTCGATGACGTCCCACGAACTCCGATCCAGCAGAGCTTTGCGGGAGAGTTCCACAAGACGACGGCGTGATGACGGTGTTGATGATGCTACCGACGCAGGGCTTCGCCTAAGCACCCCTATGATATTACCGAGGTGTAATATGGTGGAGGGGGGCACCGCACACGGCTGGGAGAGATCAACATATCAACTTGTGTGTCTAGAGGTGCCCCCTGCCCCCGTATATAAAGGAGCAAGGGAGGAGAGGCGGCCGGCCAAGGAGGGCACGCCAGGGGGGAGTCCAACTCCCACCGGGAGTAGGACTCCTCTTTTCCTTGTTGGAGTAGGAGAAGGGAAGGAAGGGAGAGAGGAGGAGAAGGAAAGAAGGGGGGCGCCGCCCATCTCCTTGTCCAATTTGGACTAGAGGGGGAGGGGGCGCGCGGCTGCCCTGGCCGCCCCTCCTCTTCTCCCACCAAGGCCCATTAGTCCCAATATACTCCCCGGGGGGTTCCGGTAACCCCCGGTACTCCGGTAAATGTCCGAAACCTCCCGAAACACTTCCGGTGTCCGAACATAGTCATCCAATATATCGATCTTTATGTCTCGACCATTTCGAGACTCCTCGTCATGTCCGTGATCATATCCGGGACTCCGAACTACCTTCGGTACATCAAAACACAAAAACTCATAATACCGATCGTCACCAAACTTTAAGCGTGCGGACCCTATGGGTTTGAGAACTATGTAGACATGACCGAGACACGTCTCCGGTCAATAACCAATAGCGGAACCTGGATTCTCATATTGGTTCCCACATATTCTACGAAGATCTTTATCGGTCAAGCCGCATAACAACGTACGTTGTTCCCTTTGTCATCGGTATGTTACTTGCCCGAGATTCGATCGTCAGTATCTCAATACTTAGTTCAATCTCATTACCGGCAAGTCTCTTTACTCATTATGTAATACATCATCCCGCAACTAACTCATTAGTCACATTGCTTGCAAGGCTTATAGTGATGTGTATTACCGAGAGGGCCCAAAGATATATACCTCTCCGACAATCGGAGTGACAAATCCGAATCTCGAAATATGTCAATTCAACAAGTACCTTCAGAGACACCTGTAGAGCTCCTTTATAATCACCCAGTTACGTTGTGACGTTTGGTAGCACACAAAGTGTTCCTCCGGTAAACGGGAGTTGCGTAATCTCATAGTCATAGGAACATGTATAAGTCATGAAGAAAGCAATAGTAACATACTAAATGATCAAGTGCTAAGCTAACGGAATGGGTCAAGTCAATCACATCATTCTCCTAATGATGTGATCCCGTTAATCAAATGAAAAATCATGTCTATGGCTAGGAAACTCAACCATCTTTGATCAATGAGCTAGTCAAGTAGAGGCATACTAGTGACACTATGTTTGTCTATGTATTCACACATTTATTATTTTTCTGGTTAATACAATTCTAGCATGAATAATAAACATTTATCATGATATGAGGAAATAAATAATAACTTTATTATTGCCTCTAGGGCATATTTCCTTCACCATGGAGATCAAGACCTCCATGTGAGAAGATCCTACGGGGTTCAAGACCCCGCAAGGGAAGATCCACATCCGGATATGAAGACCTCTCTCCTCACGGATTGGGAAGAACTATCCTTTGTATCTCGTGTGTTGACTTTGGATCGTGTATCTCATATTATGTTATGTGGATTTAGCACATGTGTGACTGGATTCTGTTGATTTGAGTGTTTCCTCTCATCCCTCTCATGTTTTCCCCCTCGTGTTCTTCGTAGGAATCCACTCCAATCGTGAAAGATCGGCCAAATAGGGTTCCACCCTGTAACAGCTTTCCTCCTAGCAAGATTTATGTGCCATTGGTATTATTCAAGTAGCTGAAGTTTTCTTCTCGAGTAGTCTTATTGAAGCTCGGGTTGAACCTCCATTGGATAAACACCTCTTCGGGTATCGGCTTCTATTGTTCATAAAAAAAGCAACCGATCGAGGAAGAAAAGGTTACAACCAATCTTTTCTTATGCAAACATGGATGGGGGATCACCCCCATTTTAAAGACAACATGGCACCTTTTTACGCAACGGGTCGGAAAGGAATTATAGTGGATGTCTGCAAAGAGCAAAATAACTCCATTCTTCCTTATCTATATGATCTGATATAGCTTGTTTTCCCTAGCCAACATATGGACCCAATTCATCAGGAAAGAGTTGTGGCATCTCAATGCAAGAATGTAGAGAAGAATCTCATACGCATATGTGTCGAGAGTGAGAAGGCCAGTTTTCCTCGAGAAAACAACATTACTCTTTGAATTATGTGAATAACAAAAATCAATCCTCACTTGTGTTAACTTCATGAGTGACGTGATACACTCCCCCTAGATATTGTCACTGCTTCTATCAAAATACACTAATTGGATTTGTTTCCTCACTTCCGATTTGTTTCCCCCCACTTCCTCCAGGGTATTCATACATTGGATGAGGATTCCTACAATGAAACACTTAGGGTGAGTTATCCTCACGATTGTAGTAAACTTGCTCATGATTCCGCCTCTTTGTGTGTTGATGTCGTCCATGGAACTCATGCTACGTGGTTGCGCTACGTACCAAATTTTGTAGCCTGTTTGAGGAATGTGATTTGGCCGTGGAGGAGTGGAACCGATGAGAGCCTATGATGTGGCGAATATATTATTATACTACGCATAAAGGTTAAGGGGGAGATAGAAAATCAGAGCTGACTAGAGATGTGTAGCCCATGTGCTAAAATAGTATCGAAAGCACACAAAAGATATGCAATGCGGTGGGCCAGCGAGGCATCTTCATGTCACCGTACCCAACAAATAAATACCAGTCTCTCCCGTGCCTCCTGACTCCAATTTCAATTTCCTTTAGCAACGATGGACTCCAATTTCAATTTCCTTTAGCAACGATGGATGGAGATCAATCTCTCGTGTGCCTCTTAGTTCTGATTCCTATTTCCTCTGAGAATAAAAGACAGGCGAAAGCGACCTTTATAAAGTGTGTGGGCTTGGAAGGCGTCGGGAATGATTTTATGGTATTGAAGTGGAGTTTGTTAACTAGATCATTGCTTACATCTCGCTTCAATGATGAAGACAGTGATCGGTCCGGACTAGAATAGACCTTTGTGGGCAAGTAGCGACGGGAGACAAATATAGTCCCCGCTGAACGGTGGCGTGACACTCACTGACCCGAAATACACACATCCCGACATGTGCGCTACAGTTTTTGCTTTATGTAGGATAGGAATTTTTCATCACATGATGCAATTGTTCTTTTCGCAACACAAACTGGGCCCACTTGTTTACGCCAACTATTTCGCCCAGCACATTAGTAGTATATGTTGAAATGCCACACTAATTAAGCTTCCATAGCATGCCTAACACACAATTAACAACAATGAGCATTGATCTTCTATGCCGGTAGCGCGCTCTCCCTCCATAGATTCTCATGTTGAGATATGTACCTGAACTATTTCATTTAGGTTTGAGTATTATATTTCAAGCATTAGGGAATGCTGCCCCCTTTTCTATAGCTTGCATGCTAAAGATCCCTCCTCGGCCAGCAGCATGGCATCTACTACCCTCCGTCCCATAATATAAGAACGTTTTTGACACTAGTGTAGTGTTGAAAACATTCTTATATTTTGGGACAGAGAGAGTAGATCACAGAACAGTAATTTATTTCTTATTCAAAAAACAAAAACAGTGTGCAATACATTTCATTTTACCTCAAGGCACACACGCTACAAAACTAGTATTACAGACTCATACACCATCTCGCGACAAGACTAAAGACAAAATTTCCTCAAACCATGGACAGGCTACAAAGTACAAGTGCAATTCGTTGTTGATTTTCCCAGCCTAGTTCTTCACGAAGGTGCTTAGCACATCAAGTAGTTGGGAAGGTCTTGCGGGTGCACCAGGGTCCCTAATGGTGGCCGGTACCTCGGCACAGGCCGCCAGGAGAAAGGCCATCGCCATCCGATTGGTGCGTCGTAGGTGTCGATCGCCGTGATGTTCAGCTTCTCCGGTGGCGTGATGATGCAGTAGTTCGGGCCTTCCTCCACCGTTGCTCCCACCTATATGGCACAGGACACAAGACCGGTAAGATAAAAGCACGTGGGATGCAACAGGAGGCTGAGATATAAGAACATGAGACATGTGTATAATTACCTTCATCAGCTCGGTCCGGATCGCGACCATTCTTTCGGTTTCCTTCACTCTCCAGGAGGCAACTGTAGAAGAGAATGAACAAGTATCAGGACCAAAACATGTAAAACAAATCAACAGCAACACATAACACGGTGCTTTCAAGTCCATTGTCCCCTCCCTGATGCTAACAGAGTAATCGCTACGCTACGCACATAATAGATATGGGAGGCCATAAAAAGTTTACCATCTCTGATAGCAGTTGGACCATCGGCAAAGAGGGCAAAAACGGCAAGAGTCATGGCCACGTCAGGCATTTTGTTCATGTTGACATCGACAGCCTTTAAGTGTTTCCTTCCAAAGGGCTGACGCGGTGGGCGATGCCAGTTACACTAGTGTCAGTCCATGTAACCTTAGCTCCCATCATTTCAAGTACCTCAGCGAATTTCACATCACCACCGCAATATTACACATCGTCGGGGAGAATGACAAAGACATGGAAGCCACTTACGTATCACAATGAGTTTGACGTATTCAGCTACGAATATCCACTTAAAGCATGTTTGGTTGAAAATGGTATACATTCAACAATGTAATATGTCAAGTATGCTCAACCAAAATGGTAAAAATGGATTATAGAATTTTACCTGCAAACTGGTGGATTTCCAGCGGAGTTTCTAGCGGAGTTTTATAATAAATGCTGGCATATCATTAAAGGGGATTTGTTGCCTTTGTTCAATGATCTGTTTGCTGGACAGCTTCATCTTTTTCAGCTCAATTTTGGAATGATCACCCTTCTTCCTAAGAAAACAGAGGCTGTGAGAATTAGCAATTCAGGCCAATCTGTCTTCTTAATGTTAGTTTCAAAATTTTCACCAAGGTCGGGACCAATAGGCTCACACAGATCGCGCATGCTGTTGTGCAGCCTACCCAAACTGCTTTCATGCGGACGGGAATATCCTTGAGGGGTAGTGGTCCTTCATGAAGCAGCTCCACAGAAATCCACACAAAAAGCTGGATGGGGTTGTTTTCAAAGTGGATTTGAAAAAGCGTCGACAAAGTCAAATGGCCATTCCTTCAACAGGCCTTGCATATGAAGGGTTTTGATGAGGCTTGGCGGCCTTGAGTAGAATCCTTTACGCAAAAAGGGAGTGTTGGAATTAAAGTAAATGATGATATAGGGCATTATTTCCAGACACACAAAGGCCTGAGGCAAGGAGATCCAATGTCCTATTTTGTTCAACATTGTGGTTGACATGTTGGCCATTCTCATAGGTAGGGCAAAGGAGGCCGGTCAGGTGGGTGGCTTGGTGCCTAACCTAGTTGATGGGGGTGTGTCCATTCTGCAGTACGCTGATGATACAATCATCTTTATGGAGCATGACACAGCAAAAGCGAGAAATATGAAGCTGGTGTTATGCTTATTTGAACAATTGACCGGGTTAAAGATTAACTTTCATAAAAGCGAGTTGTTCTGCTTTGGTAGAGCCAAGGAGGAACAAGAGGCTTATAGGCAATTGTTTGGATGTGAATTAGGGGCTTTACCTTTTATTTACCTAGGTATACCCATTCACCATCGTAAGCTAACGAACAGAGAGTGAAAATGCATCGAAGATCGGTTTGAAAAGAAACTTAGTTGCTGGAAGGGCAAACTTATGTCATATGGAGGTCGGTTAATTCTTATTAATTCGGTGCTCACGAGTATGCCGATGTTCCTACTATCTTTCTTTGAGGTTCCAGTGGGGGTTAGGAAAAGGCTGGACTTCTACCGATCAAGATTTTTTGGCAGAGTGATGAACTCAGGAGAAAGTATAGAATCGCCAAGTGGGATGTTATTTGTCGACCAAAGGACCAAGGGGGTTTGGGTATCGAGAATCTTGAGGTCAAGAACAGATGCCTGCTTAGTAAGTGGATGTATAAGCTTTCAGATTCGGTGGCGCAACTTGGGCGCAGATTCTCCATAACAAGTATCTGCATTCAAAACTTTGTCACGGTGACACCGAGACCAACTGATTCGCCGTTTTGGAAGGGGCTTATGAGAGTTAAGGCAGCCTTCTTTAATAGAACAAAGTTTATTGTCGGTGATGGCAATGATACATGGTTCTGGGAGGATACTTGGCTGGGTGATACACCATTGGCACTACAGTACCCAACCCTGTATCCTACTGTCCAGCGACGTGATGCGCTAGTTGCAACGATTATGCAGTCCATTCCCCTTAATATTCAGTTTCGGAGGGTGCTTGTTGGTGATAGATGGGAAGCTTGGCTTCATCTAGTGCGTAGACTAATGCAAGTCTAGCTAGCTCATCAGCCCGATCAGTTTTGTTGGAAACTTACTAGGTCTGGACAATTTACTGTTAAGTCGATGTACATCGATGTTATTAACTCGACTGTCATTCCTAGTTCCAAACATGTTTGGAAAGTAAAAGTTCCTTTGAAAATTAAAGTGTTTATGTGGTTTGTCCATAAACAAGTTATTTTAACAAAGGACAACTTGGTTAAGCGCAATTGGACGGGATCTACTAGGTGTAGTTTCTGTGATCAGGATGAGACCATTAAGCATCTCTTTTTTGAGTGTCCGTTGGCGAGAATTCTGTGGCGCACCATGCAAATTACCTTTAACAATACTCCTCCGAGTTTCGAATTAGGTCGTTATTTGGAGCGATCGCTGGATGGGATAGAGTCCGATACAGCTAGACATATTCGTGTAGGAGTTTGTGCGTTGTTATGGGCAATTTGGAACTGCAGAAATGATTTGGCTTTTAACAGAATAACTACTATCCATTTTTTGCAGGTTGTATTCCATGCTATGGCGCTGATCCGTATGTGGTCCTTACTCACTCCGACGGAGGCCAGGGAGCGTTTGGTTACTGGATCTGTTCGGTGGGAGATGGTAGCGCGGAATATCTTCAACCGGTTTGGATGGCGGTCATGTAATAGGATAGGCAATTAGTTTTCCTATCTTTATTTTGCCAGCCGGTTGTGGTTTTATGGCCATTTCTTGTTTTGGCGTCGAGGCTCTATGTGAGCTCGCCTTTATTTTGTTTCAAGACTCTATGACATTGTTGAACCTATTTTATTTATTTAAGTGGCCGTATGCATCGTTCTGATGCAGAGGCCGGGGAGTACCCCTTTTCGAAAAAAAACCCTGCAAACTGGTGGTACCGCAACCTTCGACAGTCATAGTCCCTCCAGTGATGGCAGCACCAGCCAGGAAATAGCTCGAAGTTGAGGCATCACCTTCGACATAAGAATTTCCAGGGGACCTGTCGATTACAGAGAACGGATGGCTCGTTTAGGAAATGGTTACTACAATTTTTATGAAGTTTGGACTAACAGTTTCCGAGTACATAAGAGTATGTTCAGTAAAAGGAATAAAGGATGGATGTGTATCCTGATGGGCCATATGGCAGCAAGGGCATAAGATAAGAAGGGCCAAAAGAAGCAAATTAAAAAATCATCTGCATAGATGCTCATTGCCAAACAACTGCCGATAGTCTCTATTTTCAGTCCAATTTTAAGATGGATGATACTTCTGGTGTGATCAAGTCTATGTCCAGAAAACAGAACTGTGCAATGCATTGTAGGTAGCAGGGTCGATTGACTAGGCAGTAGGCACTGGTTTCCTATTACAGTGCGCCTTCAGAGCTACTGGGCAGTCAACAGATTTTGTACAATATTTATTTCCTAGTTTATCGATAATTCAAATGGGGGTGCGTCTATAAATATTTTGGTACACTGAAAACTAGAATCATTTTTTAGTACTCCACTATTAGAAGTAGAACATTGTAGAACTTGTATCTTTTACCCCCCTTGATGTAGAATTTGTCCCAACTATCAGAATGCTCCGCAGTCACGCCAAAATGCTCCATCAATTTTAATGTCATTTCAACGTAAGGAACGGAGATCAGTTTATCAATAATTTCAATCTCGATATCCCCAAGAGCCAAAGGAGCAGCCATCAGTGTTAGAAGGGAGAGAGGGATTTGGTGGAATAGTTGTTCGTTGTATTGCTTGAGCCTCGTGGGCATATATATAGGAGTACAATCATCTACTTGGAGTACAAGACAAGCCGGAACAAATCCTAGCCTATCTCGTCTTTCCTAATAAACATTATACTCAACATCCCCCATGATCACAACAGTGGCAGCAGACGGTGAGGCGGAGAAGAATCCGAAGGCAAGCCGGCGGACACCCCCACGGTCGTAACGGTCGACGGCGTCAGCGAGTCGTGGCTAGAGTGGAAACCAACGAGGTTGCTCAAGCAGGCGGTAGCCCTGTGTGCCGTTTGTCGATGTAGCCACTACTAGGAAAAGGCCTACTAATGGCGCACCTAATTTGGCCATTAATGGCGCATTAGTGGTGCGCCATTAGTGCCACGCCATTAGTATATTTTACTAATGGCGCACCACTGGTGCGCCATTAGTATCTGGTATACTAATGGCGGACCACGGATGCGCCATTAGTATATACAACAATGCGCCATTAGTATGCCTCCCAGGGGGCCATGTATACCAGTGCTTTGGCATACTAATGGCGCACAACAACAAGATCGCCATTAGTAACCCGGCATACTAATGGCGCACTGCTTAATGATGCGCCATTAGTATCCTTTGGCATACTAATGGCGCACTTTATCGTAATGATCGCCATTAGTATGAATATTAGGTTTTTTTATTTTTTTATTTTCTGTTTTTTGCACAGCTTACAAAATGTATAATTGGACAAAATATAGACAGCACACATCAACAACAGATTCATCGAATACAATAGAAGATTAGTCTCTGAATACAATTCATCATATTAGTCTCCGAATACAATTCATCATATTAGTCTCCGAATTGAAAAGACCGAACAAAGATAGAACATTATATTACAAGTCTCGAGACCGCGAGTAGCGAGTTTGTCTTCACATTACAAGTCGATATCGATCATCTAAACTACCATCACATAGAAGAGAGCTGCGGTCATCGCGATGAGCATCATCACGATGAAACTCGTCTTCATCCGGCTCCTCCAACGCTCCTTCCCCTCTCCTGCTAGATAGCGGGCGTATCTAGATTCGGCCTCGGCCCTAGTGGTGTACTCTTTGTAACAGTTACCGCTGAATCGGTGAACCTGTCTCCGAGACTCCTCCCGCCGTCGAGACTCCGGAACCTTACCCTTGTACCACGACATTCGACGGCATCGCTATGCACTAGCCAAACGAAACGTTAGTACCAATTCACAGACAATACATAAGCAATATATAAGTATGCAACAGAGCGATCGGAAGAGAAAAGCAAGACATTAATAGCATCGATTACATCTAAGTTGAGCGACTCTCGAAACCAAAGAGACATACTACAAGTTCATTAAAGTTTAATTACAACATGAGCCAATCGATGTTTCAGAACTAGACACAAGATCACGCTTTCGACTCGACCCAAGGGACCGGAGGCGTGGATGAAGCCGCCGTCTATCGTGGGAGTCATGAAATAACGGGCGTTGTCACCTGCATTTGTAGCATTGTGTCGATGTCACCGTTGGACGGTTGATTTCTGAGGTAGAACTGCCCCGAGGTACGAAGGACATCTTGATGGATGATTTCCGCAAACTCCGACTGGATGCGAAAGAATTCTTGCACGATGTCCGCGTCTGGATTGCCGACAACGCGCGGCCCAATCTTTGAGTTTACTCGGTGGCGAAGTTGATGATGGTCCCGTCGATCGCCCGCATGTGATGGATGGCGTAGTAGGCACCCTTCTTCGACCGCCAGCGGTTGCTTGACGCAGCGAGCGTCGTGTTGTGGGAGAACACGTGCTTGCCGTATTTACGAATAGGCCTGGTGAAGGTGCCTCCAGATTTGGCTTAGACGGGAGAACATCATCAAGAACCTTCTTGACATTTGTGTAGTCTACGTTCATTGACGGTCCGGGTCGAAATACGTGGCCATGGAATATTTGGGGCTTAGGAGGATGAGCGTGCAATGTGTGTCACCGCAGAAAACATGGAATGTTAAAAGAAAACGATCGAAATCTAAGAATTCATATGTTACGGGCGGTTGAGGGAGGACTTACTCGGGAAAGTAAGGCACGAGGAAGTTATCCTTATCTTGGTTTGCCGAATGACGCCTTCGAGGTAAGAACTCGCGACTTTTCCGGTCCCCAACGCTGCCCAAGATCTTGGCACGCATGTAGAAGGGGTCGACTATCACGATGTCCGGGGTCTTGTCGCGAATGATCCGCATCTCCATACTCAGTGAAAATAGTCGAACGAAGGTGTAGTGCAGCGGATGAAGGTTAAACATGGCAAAGATGTCATCAAACCGCAGGACGATCGTACCCCCGATGTCGCCATCCACAAAGCCCTTGCCCTCCGCACCTTGGCCACGAAAACCGGGTATGCCACATCCTTCTCTACGAGACGCCGCTTCTCCAAAGAAAGAACACTGCCGTGCGAGACTCCGCATAGCACCGGTTGCAGCATTGAGCATATTTGGCGGTAGCATCGCCCGACCCGCCACATGCACCCTCCTCGAGATATCCTTAGGTGAAGGTGGCCCGTCCGAGCACGGATCGTACTCGGTGCGGCTGGCTCGCACCCTTGTTTGTCTTTCTTTTGCGTGCCTTCTTCTTCTCCTGTAATGGGACCGAGTTCTGCTCACAGACCGCCTTCTTGAGTTTGTTGGTGCTGATAATATTTCGCACCTCTCTATCTGAGGCTTTGTGAAGTAGGCATCTGGAGGCGTCTCCTGAGAGCTGAACGGCGGGCAGCGCCTGTTGCAACTTGGCTTCTCCAGCGGTACCAGCTAGATCGCGCCGCGTCTTTTGTTGGGTTGGGTTCTTGAGAAGGAGGCCCCATGAAGTCTCCATCGTACCCATGATCGGCAAAGTACTGATCGACGTTGCCAAATGTATCGTCGTCGTCGTCGTTCTGATCCTGTGCCATATGCATGTTTGGATCCAGTGGCATAGGGATGTCCGGCACCGTTGCGGCGGTCTTGCCATGGGGCCGACTTGGTGCCGACACGACTGGTGGTTTTGTCTTTTGGGTGGTGTCCCCGCCCCAAACGAATCTGGCTCTTCGGCCAAAGCGAGGGCCAGCTTCAGGCGGCCGAGGGTCATCACGTGATCATCGCCGGCCCCGACGGGTTGAATCGGAGGTAACAACTCGTCGCAGCCTGGCAGCACCGAACCAGTTGAACCCTAAACAAGTTGGGTGGCATCCGGGTACCGTGGAACAAAGGGTTGCCCGGTTGAGCGATTTTGCCCTTGGCGACATCGACCAACTCGTTGTTCACGAAGTGCGAGGAGAGTGCACGGAACGTCGGCGGTGCCTGCGAAAACATGTAGGGCGTCGGGATGCCCGATCAAAGGCAAGGAGATGAAGTCCTCGGCGAGAGGCTTAATTAGTTACCGTGATGATGGCGTCGAGCTCGGCTAATGTCGAGGCACCGCCAACGGCGGGCGTCAGTTGACGGAGGGGCCGCTTCTTGCTGCAGAGGTGCGGTCGGCGTACACCCGGGTGCATTAAGCTCCCGTCGGCGTCCGAGACACCAATGCCGCCTCCGCCGGAGACACCAATGGCCCCGCCATCGCATTCTGCAAGTTGCTGGCCGTGAAGCTAGGAATCGGGGGTGGCCCCTGTTGGCTGCCCGCAATCCACGCACTAAACCCCTCGATCAAGGTAGGCACAATGGCGGTGATCGTCGCTCCGAGTTGTTGTTGCACTTGCTCTTGGACAATCTCCGATCCGCGCCACCCGTGCCTTGAGTTCTTGAACCTCGCTACCGGGCTTTCCGAGCTGGTCTTTTTCTCCTTTCGCCCACCATTGTTATATAGTATGACGACCATTTTGTCGACAAGCCTTTGCCGCCACACGACCAGCTAACATCGGCTTCTTGAGCTTATCCTTGTTCTTCATTACATTCAACGCCCTATTTAGAGTGGTGTCCCAAGGGTTGCTCTTAGTCGACCCAGCGCCATCGCTTTTCGATCGCTGCGGAAGGAATGTGAACCATTTAGAAATTTGGCTTCATTAATTAGAATGCAACCATATGGAGCTAATTACGCTGGGGTGTATTCCTTACTGAACAAGCTCAAAGCGCCCTGGTCTTCGGATCCGTGGTAAGCTCCTTTGTTTTCGGGTCCTTCTTGTACCGGGCCCTGACAAAGTTCCTGGTCCGCTTGTCACCGTATTTATCGAAGAGGGGCGGTAGGCCTTGCTCGGCACGGTCCGCCTCCTCCTTGTCCCATATAGGCTCCGCCACTCTGTAACCGCCGGGACCGAGTGTGTGTTCCCTAAGTTCAGCTCCCGCATTTCTTTCCCCAATCGACTTGATTGGGAGTTTGCGGTGCTCGAGCAATTGATCTTGAAGTCGTTGTAGTCATCTTCGGTGATCTAAGGATTTTTCTCCTTGATCTTCTCATAACTCTCACCTTTCTCGATCATTCTCTTCACATTGCTTTTCCAAGTAGACAGGGCCTTGCTCATCTTCGTGAGGGCAGCATTGTTCACTTTATTCCCTTTGAGGCTTGTGTTTTCAAATTCAGCGGGAACTTGTATCGTTCGTGCAGCTTCGTGAAGAGGAGGTTGCGCAAATTCCCTCGGTCGATGCCTCGGGTTCTCGGTGTTGATCGAGACGGTGCTCCGGAGAATGCACCCGAGCTGAAGCGAGTACCCCTTGACTATTCGTTCGGCCGCCGTTGGATTCCCGTCGGAGTCCACTTCAGTAACTTCCTCCTTGAGGGTGCGGAGCACGGTCGGGCGCCGGTCCTTCCGTTGCCTCTTCGGTTGGCTGCCATCTGTGCGTGCGCCGCCATCATCAGTGGTGGCATCCTCGGCGCTTTCCATCGGTGGTAGCATCGGTGAGGTCATCCTCGGCGGTACCATCGGTGGTCTCGAGGATCGGTGGGGAAAGGCGGAGTCCTCATACAAGTGAGGTTGTTCCTCCATCTCCTGGGACAGCTCCCGAATGCCTTGCCGCCCAAACCCCGGCCTCATCGTTGTTGGCCATGTTTCTCTCTAAATAGGAACAAAGTTTGGTCAAAAGTTGGTTATTGTCAAGGAACAAGATCATGGTCTCATCATTTAGGGTTTGTCGACACCGAGGCATCCTAAAAGCTAAGCTTTTATCGTTGAGGGTTTTTTGACGCCGAGGCACCCTAAAAGCCTAAGCTTTCATCATTAGTCACAAGTACCCCGGCCCATGCATTACTCACAAGTACCCCATATATCCTATTTTTAGCAAAGTCATGCTAAAATTCACGGAAAATTTCAGCATGACCTTTGCTGAAAATAGGACATATGGAGTAATGCAATTCTTTGGAGCGGAAGTTAATTGACATTCCAGCAAACTCAAGGGCCTCTCGGGTGGACAAGGCAAAAAGGCCTCCATCACAACATGGAAAATACATTGGCATGTGAAGAGGTGAAACAATATATGCATCTCCAAGCAGTATCATTCAACATTTTGGACAAACCACTACAAGCAATCTTTGGATCGAGATACAAGAAGAATGTGAGAAAATGCGAGACAAATACTAACAAGTTGAGGTGTTTAACTTGTGGTGCTCTACATGCTATTAACATTTCAAGTCAAAACCTTTTTCTGGTTAGTAAGTGTTTCTTGAGCATATGTATGTAGTAAGTGTTTCTGCTCTCAGTGTTTGAACACATATTTTAGCTACCTAGTACCAGTGCTATTACCAGCAGTTAATTAGCTTTTGCTTTTGCTTTTCAAAGGCCAAATTCTAGCTAGTACCAAGAAATTAACATCTAGTAGCAATCATTTTCAAATATAGTTCCAAAAGATGCAACACATAAGCAGAATTGTATTATGTTTCAATACTTAGCCAGTAGTTATAATGCAATATTTCTTTCAGTTTAACTAGTGTTCTAACTCTTTAACAAAATCCACATAGTAATTGAACTATCATGTGAAAAAACCTCATGTCCCTACATTCAGGATTACAATAGCCACATCCACACACATATGATCCTACTTTTAGACTAGTACTAGTGCAGTCTGTAATAGAATCTTGGCATCATGCAACAGAAATCCTACTTCTACACTAGTACTAGTATCTGCGCATGAGTGTCACCTCTTGGCATCACGCCACTTACTAACTGAGAAAATCATACAGCTAGCTTGATAACATCAATAGTGCCGGGATGATTACCTTGAGACCAGTCGATGCTCCTTGGTTCTTCAAGTGCGACCAACCCTCTTTAACTTTCTCCGTTCACGATTACCTACGTAACGATCGAGTACAACTTCGTCATGGTGTTATAATTATGTTCACCATGTCTTATCTAGAAAGTGTTCAGTACAGAAAATTTCAATTTCAATAGTGCTCTTCTTTGGGTATATTAATTTCTAATGTTGCAGCTAGCTACCTACTGTTTTCCTCTAACAAAAAAAAAGCTACGAGCTGCAACATTCACAAGAATAAGATCCTCGTACATGCATGCTTATTCGATTTAAACTGAAGTAAAACAAACAACTAGCTAAGCGAAGATTGTGCAGCAGGATTACGGTGGACAACAATTTCCTCTTGATTTTTCTAAGGTAAACAGAGCATACCGAAATTGCAGCTCAACGAATGACAAGCGAGGCGTCGTCCTCGTCCTCTTGATTTCTTCTCCCGGCGTCGTCCTCGTCCTGGTCGCTCACTGGCGTGCTCTACCTGCAGAGCAGAGACGACACGAGGGTCAGCTAGATGGAGACGGGAGGTACAAGAAGGATCCACAGCAGCAGCACCTTCTCCTCCTTGGATGAAAGGGAACTCACCAGGGTGAGGCATCGAGGCGGCGCGGCTGGGCGAGCGTCGAGGCGTCGAGGCGGCGCTGCCGAGGCGGCGTCGGGGCGTCGAGGCGGCGTCGAGGCGTCGAGGCGGCGTCGGGGCGGCGTCGAGGCGGCGGGGCAGCAGCGTCGGGAGAGGAGAGGGGAAGGGGATCGAGGGCGAGGGCGAGGGAGAGAGAGGGGATAGGTTTGGGCCGGGGAGGAAATATGGATGGGGCGACACAATACTAATGGCGCACCACACATCGCGCCGCCATAAGTACATCCATACTAATGGCGCACCTCATACTGGTAGCCATTACTATTTTTTTTTTTGATTTCTCGAGCCAACAGGTTATCTTCCACGACCTGATCCACATCAAGTTCCCTATACTAGCTCGACTAGTCGACAGCCAGTTCTCACACCAGAGGTCCTGGGTTCGATTCCCGAGCTCCACAATTTTTTATGCATTTAAAATGCTGTTTGATACTTATTTGTGTTTAAATATGTTCAAACTTGTTTAAATCATAACAGAATAATTTTTTTTATAAGACAGTAATAATTTTTAAAAATATCATCAAACAGTAATGCCGTGGAGCGGGGAGGTGCGGGGTGCGGGGGGTGGCCGGTTGAGTAGGGAGGGTGCGGGGGCTGGCGGTTGAGTAGGGGAATCGAGGGTGCGGGGGTCGGCGTGGCGTGGTGGACCGGATCTGGCGAGGTGGGATAGCGATCGAGATGGAGGGGGATCCAGATCGAGTGTCCATGAAATTTAAAAATATTCATGATAGTTCAAAAAGTGCCCATGAAATACAATCGAGAAATGAAGGCTACGATTTAAATACAATCGATCTTAGCTAGCTATCTGTTCACAATCTTCTTGCCCTTCTTTTTCGCAAATGGAGTTCTTCTGTGGAACGGACGTCCTTTAGGTAGGGTGGTCCTGCTTCTTCTTGTGGTGTATGGTGCTACTTCATCATCGTCGTCATGTTCGATCTTCGGGTCGCCGTACTTGTCGAAGTCTTGCTCATTGGCTACTCCATCCATTCCGGTGATCTTCCTTTTGCCTCTCCTCACGACAACACGATTGGGCTTTGACAGGTCGGTAATGAAGAAGCATTGGTCCACTTGGGAAGCCAGTACCCATGGCTCATTTTTTCAAGGTGACGCTTATGCGCTGCGGTCTTGGATTTGGCTTCGTATAACCATTGTGGTGAAATACCGGTCTTCTTTTAGGACGCTCTTCGGCCATCTGACACGGAACATCGGGACCTTCTCTCCAGCGTAGCTCAGCTCCCAGATCTCCTAGATCCTTCCGTAGTATCTGTCCTTGTCATTACCGGTGTAGGATTCCATCGCTATACCCGGAGTTCTGGTAACCATCGCTCTTCATGTCCTTGGCCTCGGTGTAGAATGTGTAGCCGTTGATATCGTACGCCTCAGTGGTCATCAGGTTGTGCTCGGCGCCCTGTGACAAGGCGAACATGAGTTGTTCTTCCGCGGAAGAATCCTCATGTAAAGGGTATGACAGAAGCTTCTGCCTTAACCAACGCGTGAAACATGAGTTGTGCTCTTTGATTATATCTCCGTCCATCCTCTGTTGGCCTTGGTCATTGTACGTCTTCTGAATAAAGGTTTTGTGCACTACCACCCAAGGATCGACCACGTCTATGTGTTGTAGCGCGACTAGGTTTGCTCTTTCAAAGTCGGCGAGTCGACCCTCTAAGTCGACATGCATTTCGCGGCGACCCTCACGGTGACCCCATCCAGCGAGCCTGCCGAGGTGCTTGTTGACGGGCAGACCAACGGGGTTCTCAATTCCTAGATAATTCGTGCAGTAGGAGATGCACTTTTCGTCGAAAGCCCTGGCTATACTTCCCTCCGACGTGACATGTTGTGAACGTATCCTTTGATGACACCATTCATCCTTTCGAACGGCATCATGCTGTGCAGGAACGCCGCCCGAGTTGGATGATATCCTCCACTATATGGACCAGCGGATGCACCATAACGTCAAGAATGCGGGCGGAAGTACATCTCAAGCTCGCATAGTATCACCACGATCTCTTCTTGTAGCCTTCGAAGGTTGCCTCACGCCAATCGACTTCCGAGATGACGTCGAAAAAGTTGCATAGGCCAAATAACGTTTCACGGCGATGCGGCCCATGATCCCATGGATTGCAATCGGAAGTATCTGCGTCATCAAGACATGACAGTCGTGAGACTTCATCCCATCAACTTCGCTTCACTGGGTCTAGGTATCTGCTTATCTTCCCCGCAGAATCGTAAGGAAGTTTTACTCCTAGGAGGCGGTGAAAACTGCTCGATCTCCTCGACTTAGAGTGAAGCACGCGAGGGTAGTCATTTCCGGTCTTCTTGGCCTTTTTGCCTTTCTGACGACTTCATCGTGTCCTGCTTCGCCTCATCATCATCATCATCATCATCATCATCATCATCATCATCATTAGCGTGAAGCTCCTGCACGATGCCCATTGATTTCAAGTTCCGCCTTGCTTTCGGCCCATCTTTGGTCCTCTCCGCATGTTGAGCAGGGTACCAAGCAGACTCTCGCACACGTTCTTCGTGATATGCATGACATCAAGGCTGTGAGGCACACGGTGGATCTTCCAAGACGGGCAAGTCCCGTAAAATGCAGACCTCGCTTTTCCATACCTTCAAGAGCGGCTCGGGCGCCTTTCGCTTCTTTCCGGCTCTGGCGCCTTTTGCTTCTTTCCGGCGGTGGGCGGTCTTTCCAATTTTTCAACAGCTTGTCTATTTCCTCGCCGCTCCTCGTGACACGGGCGTTTTCGGGTTCGGTTTCACCATCGAACAGATCCTTGCATTTCCTCCACGGGTCATCGTCGCGAAGCCACCTTCGATGTCCCATGAACACGGTTTTCAAGACCGGGATCTCTATCTAGCTGGCGATACGTTGTGTCATCCATGCACCTTACGCATCCAGAAAATCCGTGGACTACCTGCCCGCAAGATATCCAGTAATCGAGATAGTCGTGCACCGTCGTGAGCAAGTGCGGCTCTCATAGGAAATATTCTTTCTCTGCGGCGTCCCACGTATTGGCTGCGCGTTTTCCACAGCGTGTCAAGCTCCTCTTTCAGCAGCCCCAGATACAGATTGATGTCGCTCCTGGTTGTTTCGGTCCTTCAATTAGCATACTCATGTGAATGTACTTCCTCTTCATGCACAACTGTGGGGAAGGTTGTACATCCACACAAACACAGGCCAGGTGCTATGTGTGCTTCTCTGCTGCCAAACAGATTGACTCCATCGGTGCTCGCGCCAAAGACGATGTTCCTTGGATCGCTCCCAAATTCTAGGTCTTCGAAGTTCAACGCTTGCCTTTGGCTCGCATCCTTAGGGTGACTCAGCATCTTGTCTTTTTATCTATCTCCGGATCATTTGCGTCATCTTCTCGCTTCTTATCCTCCCTATCCGCTGTACAACGCAGGAGCTTTGCTACCTTAGGGTCCGCGAAATACCGCTGCAGACGAGGAGTGATCGGAAAGTACCACACCACTTTTCGAGGAGCTTTCTTCCTCTTCTTGTATCGAGTGACGCCAAGACACCGGACATATGGTAGACTCAGCGTGCTCGTCCCGATCAATGATGCAATTGTTCATGCACACATGGTATTTCACGTGCGGTAAATCCAGAGGACACACGATTTTCTTCGCCTCCTCCAAACTGGTCGGGCACTTGTTCCCCTTTGGGAAGACGTTAGCGCGTAATGACATGTTCTCGTCGAAGCATCGTCGGTCATTTTGGGTTTTACCTTCATCTCCAGAGCCATGAGCGTTACTTTCAGGCGGTATCCTCGGCCTGCATCCTTCATACAATGGAGTAACCGCGTCTAACCTCAAGTTGATCCATCTTGGCTTTCTCTCGGCGGCAGCTCTTGCGTTATCCGTCTACTTGAGAAGCAGCTCTTGAATATGAGGGTCCTGCACCCAGCCCATCGATGGTCCAGCGTCGTCTGCTCACGCCGCATCATCATCTTCATGATCATGCCCGTCGTGCGCTCCGTATCTTCCTCATCATCATGTCCTGCATCTTCTACATGATGACTGTATACAAGATCACCGTCGTGATCATCTTTCGGGATTCTTCGTCTTCTCGCCCGCCCGAGCCGCGGTGGTTGTCTTGCTGCCCTTCCTCATTTCTTGCCCGCCCCATGGACGACTTCTCAGTAGTCATCTTCATCACCTTGCCACCGATAGCCATCCATGAAACCACGCAAGAGCAGGTGGTCCCAAGACCTGCCCGGAATCCGGGTCCGCAATAAGGCTCTTCAGCTTGCATCTTCGACACGGACATCTTATCCCGTCTCGTTCTTTTGAAGCATCTCGGCCTTCGCGGACCTCAAAAGCCTATTCACGATGCCTTCGGTCATCGTGCGGACCATGGTCGCTGCGAGTAGAGCAAAACAATATTTTAGAACCAAGAAAAATTTGGCATGACTTTCCCTAAAAATAGGACCTAAAAGAATGCTTAATGCCAAAATTCTCTCCGAAACGGAAATGAATCATCATTCCGGCAATATATTGGCAACTATCGCATTTCAAATACCGGTACACCTCCAAACACAAACACATATGCAACACCGTAAACATATGCAACACCACGAACATACATAGATCTAGCTAGGCCATAAAAAGTACATGTGCACATTGTTGTAGGGAGAACAACATAAATATAGCTTCCCCTTACTTACCTATCAAAACAAGGTAATTTAACCACTTAATTTGAATGAATCTATGGTGGAAATGAGGTGAAAAGAGGAGGCACCGAGACAAGGAGGAGGTGGAGAGAATGAAGTGGGGAGAAAGAGAGTGTGGGTAGGAGAGGCTGTCCAAAATATCTTGTTGCTGCCCACTTACTAATGGCGCACCAACTCCAAATGCGCCATTAGTAATCCAGGTTACTAATGGCGCACCTTCCGTGGTGCGCCATTAGTAGTTTTGCAAAATTAAAAAACATACTAATGGCGCATCGCTCCACAAAGGCGCCATTACTAGTTTAAACTAGTAATGGCGCACGGTGGAACAGTGCGCCATTAGTAGTTTTGCAAAAAAAGGAATAAAAAATATAATAAAAAAACAACATTAGTGGCGCACTTTCCGACAGGTGCGCCATTAGTATGTTTGGACAGGCGCACTAGTTCAAAAAAAAAATTGATACTAATGGCGCACCTTGGGCCAGGTGCGCCATTAGTAGTTTCAACTCTAATGGCGTATCAGAAGGTGGTGCGCCATTAGTATATACTAATGGCGCACCGCTTGTCTGGTGCGCCATTAGTGTCAATCCCATCTATAGCCCTTTTTCTAGTAGTGAGCCGAGAGCGTGTGTGGTGGAGCCGTGGTCGAGGTAGCCGTGCGAAGAATGCCGTGGTCGATGTCGAGTCGGGGTGGCCGGTGTCGAGGAAGTCGCCGTGGAGCCGCGGGCGCAAGGGGGCTCCGAGTTAGCATGGGCGCAGTGGTGTCAAAGTAGTGGTGCGCCAGGACGGAGATGATGTTGACGACGCGTCGCGCCGGGGTTGCCAAGCCCCGGGACACATCATAGACGAAGGCACGCGCGGTGTTGCCAGCACCGGGCATGCGTAGACGGACGAAGATGAAGTTGACGAAGCGCCGCACCAGGCTTGCCATGCCCGGGGACACGTCGTGGACCAAGGCACGCGGCGGTGTTGCCAGCACTGGGCATGCGTAGACTAGGGACCTGCACGAGTTGTACACCATGTCGAAGAAGTCGGAGGGCCAGCAGAGAAGAACTCGACGACGATTGCGGCGTCCATCGGCGTGGGGCCGATGTCACCAACGGTGGTCGGAGTAGACGAAGTGGTCGGGGTAGATGACGGCGACGCTGGCGACGGGCTGGTGCTGGATGAAGACGAAGGAGGTGGACGGGCGGCTGCGGCGGCTACGAGGTAGCGGCGGCGGCGGCCTGACGGCGGCGACGGCTTGATTAGGAGCGCGGCGGCGGTGCTCCAAGTAGGCGGAAAACCCTGACAACGTGACGAAGAACGGCGCGGACGGTGGCGTTCCCGCGCCAAGGGAGATGGCGCGACGCATACCACGGGAGGTCATCGCGCGGTGACGGCGGAGTGGACCGCGGGCATGCGCGCCTGACGAAGAAGCGACACAGCAGCGGCGGGCAGGTCGGGCGACAGCGGTAAGACCTCGGGCGGCTGCGAAGACTGGGCATGCGGCGCGACAACCGAAGAAGCGGCGCGGCGGGCGAAGTGCGGGTTGGTGCAACCACGGGATGGCCTCGGCGGCTGCGTGGACGCGTGCCACGCTTCGCTATGGCCCGGCAGGCGGCGGCGGCAGCGGCGCGAGGGTCGGTGCGGCGACGCGCCAGAGCGGACGGCCTCGGGCGGCGGTGGACGCGGGTCATGCGGCACTATGGCCCCGAAGAAGCAAGCGGTGACGCGGGTCGGTGCAGCCGGAGAAGAACCACGGGTGGCGGCGCTGCTGACCGGCCGAGGCGGCGCAGCGGCAGCCCGTTGCTCGATCGGTGGAGGGACGCGCTGAACTCGGGGCGATCTTCACGGGACCTGCGGAGGCACGCAGCGTAACCGACGGGCCAGGTCGGTCGCGCGGCGTAGATGAGGCGGATCGTGACGGCGGGCGGGTGATCAATCCGATCGCGCGCGAGGTCGGGGACGCCGCTCGGTGGAGACGGGGTGGGGGCGGTGTCCGAGATGAAGCCTGCGATGGCGGGTGGCAGGCCGGCTATGATTGGTCCGCCCGCGTAATGGCGCGAGGCCACGGGTCGGGTGATGCAGGAGTCCCGGTCGGAGCAGGCGGTGACGGCCGGCGTAGATCGACGGGCGGCAAATGGCGGCGCGCGAACGGCGGCGGCGAAGAGGTCGCCTCGGCGTAGCGTAAGGCGCCGGGTCGGAGGAGAGGCTGGTCGCGGCGTCGAATGGAGAGGTGCTTGGGGTCGACGGCAGCGGCAGGCGACGCAAACCGATCAAGATTAGATCGGAAAACCAAAAAGAAACCGCGCGATCAAGATGACCGGCGGGAGAGAGAAAACCCCGGAGCAAGGCTCGGGGAAAAGACTCTATAGGGCAGCCGGTTAACACGACCGGCGGACGAAGCCTAGGTACGGGCGGCGCGGCCCCCGGCGGCGGTCATGGAGGCCGACCGCCCCGGGGGCGGCGAGCAGGTGCGGAAGCGGCGGCGGCTAGGGTTTAGGATCGACTTGCCGTAGATACCATGTTAGAAGGGAGAGAGGGATTTGGTGGAATAGTTGTTTGTTGTATTGCAGCCTCATGGGCATATATATAGGAGTACAATCATCTACTTGGAGTACAAGACAAGCCAGAACAAATCCTAATCTATCTCGTCTTTCCTAATAAACATTATACTCAACAATCAGCAAGGAACTCAAGTATTGACTGCTGATGGAACCAGAGTTCTTAACCTGTGAAATTATTCCATCTTTAGCGCCAATCTCTGATAGATCACGCAATACTCACATACTGAAATTATTCAATGTTGATTGGTTCTTAAAATTTTGTGCGTGGTGTAAGATTGCATTGCATCGTACTAGCTATAATAATAATTTCTCAACGCAAGAACATACAGAAAAATCTGAGGCGCAGATGTGCCGAGAGCGAGAAGGTCAGTCTTCCTTGAAGAAGATGATCTTCCTCTTTTGAATTATATGAATCACAGAAATCAATCCTCACTTGCATTAAGTTTATGAGTGAAGAGGTACACTTTCCCTCGATACTGTCACTGCTCCGGTCAAAAGAAAATAATTTGATTTGTCTCCCACTCCCTCGAGGGAATTCATACATTTGATGAGGACCCAACAATGGTACAACGCACATCAATCCATTCAAATCAATGAAACCATTAGGGTAAACCATTAGGGTGACTTTGTGTGTTGGTGCCGTCCACGGAAGCCATGCTATGTGGTTTCCCTACGTACCGGATTTTGTAGCATGTTTGATGACCAATGATTTAGCCGTGGAGGCGTGCACCCAGTGAGAGTCTGTGAGCCGATGAACTTATGATTTACTACGCATAAAGGTGAAGATAGAAAATGAAATCTCACTGGAGAAGCGTAACCCATGTGCTAAAATGGTATTGAAAGCACGTAAAAGACATGCAATGCAGTGGGCCAGTGTGGCACCTTCATGTCATCATACCTCAACTAATAAATACTCCCTCCATCCGAAAATACATGTCGTAAAAATGGATGAAAATAGATGCATCTAAAACAAAAATACGTTTAGATACATTCATCTCTCCGGCGAGTATTTCGGATGTCTACTGTATGTGATGGTCTAGATTGAATCCCACAGGGGGCAGCACTGTATGTGATGTCTACTGTACATGAGCGGACTGTTGATCATTCTAGTTTTCTTCTCAACACAACATAATGCAACAACAGCGCGCATCGATCTTCTATGCCAGTGGCATGCTCTCTCTCCGTCGGATCTCCCATTAAGATCTGTACCTGAATTGTTTCATTTAGGCTCGGTATTACTCCCTCCCTCTGGAAATACTTGTCATCAAACTGGATAAAAGAGGATGTATCTTGATGTATTTTAGTTCTAGATAAGTCTCTTTTTATCTATTTTGATGACAAGTATTTTCGGACGGAGGGAGTACCTTTCAAGCATTCAGTTGTGTGTGAGGGAATGCTGACTCCTTTCCTATACTACTACTCCCTCCATTCCAAAATATATGTCTTTGTAGAGATTCCACTATGGACCACATGCGGATGTATATAGATGCATTTTAGAGTGTAGATCCACTCATTTTGCTTCAGATGTAGTCTATAGTGGAAACTCTACAAAGACTTATATTTAGGAACGGAGGGAGTAGCTTGCATGCCCAAGATCCTCCACGAGTATCAGCATGACATCTACTCTCCCCGTTCCTAAATATAAGTCTTTTAAAGATTCAAATAAGATACTACATACGAAGCAAAATGAGTGAATCTACACTCTAAAGTATGTCTATACACAGTCGTATTGTAGTTTCAATTGAAATCACTAGAAAGACTTATATTTAGGAACAGACGGAGTAGAACATAATTTTTTTCTTATTCAAAAAACGAATACAATGTGCAATGCATTTCATTTTACCTCACGCACTACAGAACTAATATTACAGACTCATACACCATATCGCGAGAAGACGAAAAAGACAAAAATTCCTCAGACCATGGACAGGCTACAAAAGTGCACTAGTAGAAAACAGGGCTTTCGTTCGGTCCTGGCCAGCCCATTAGTCCCGGTTCAGTCACGAACCGGGACCCATGGGGGAATTCGTCCCGGTTCGTGAGCCCAGGGGCCGGCCGAACCTCGTGGGCATTGGTCCCGGTTCGTATGGACCCATTTGTCCCGGTTCCAGGCAAGAACCGAGACCAATGGTCCTCGCTCCTGGCCCACAACCATTGGTCCCGGTTCGTGGCTTGAACCGGGACAGAATGCTTGCCTTTAGTCCCGGTTTCTACCACAAACCGGGACAAATGAGTAGCCTATATATACCCCATCGCCACAGCAGAGCACTCCACAGTGCTCTATTTTTTCTGGCCGGCGAGGGGAGGGCATTTGGGTGCTCTAGCTCACCTCCTATGCACATGACGTGTTCGATGAAATGTCTGAGCCACACTAGTTAATCTTTCTCCTCTCGTAACTCGACCTCCGAGCTCCATTTTTCCCGAGATTTGTCTAGGTTTAGCGGTCCGTCACGTCTGCCTCCCGTCTTCACTGGGCCGTCGATCGCCCGCGCCGATCTCGTCGCCGGCACCACCGTGGTGAGCCTCTTGTTCTTATCTTCTTTCTGAAAGAAAAAAATTCTTACTTCAGATAGATATTTGTCTAATTTTCTTACTTTTATTATTCCTTGTTATTATATAGTGCGATGATTTTGGTATCCGCCCCCGTTGGCCCTCGTCCTGTCTATGATTCGGATGTGGTATATATTATCTTTTGATAACTATTTGGTTCATTTGTTGTTTATGACAATTATGCCGACCAACGTGACATAGATTTTATTTATCTAGGAGGTGGTTGAACCGGAAATTCTAACCGACCCTATTATCGAGAGGTTAAATTTATTTGAAGAAGAAAACAATTACTTGAAGGAAAAAATAAAAAAAATTAAGAAGGAGATGATATTGGAGTGCATGTTGCGGATGTCGTCGATGATCACAAGATCAAGATGGATGCAATGCGGTTGAAGATTAGAAAGATCAGAAAATATGTCATTCATACCGAGGCTTTGTATCATTATGCAGTTGGATCAGTTGTTACCTTGATTGCGATTATGATCGCATTTGTTGTTGCATTGAAATGTTTTACATAATTTCAAGGTATGGTTTAATTAGATGCTCCGGAGAGCTACATGTTGTTCAATGAGAACTATGTATGTACTTTGGTTTTAATGTGATGATGAACTTCTATTAATTTGGTCACTTATCTATTCATGAGAGGGTTGAAAATTGATGATGTGGTTTTGAATGGTGCATTTTGAACACATAAAAACTAGGGAGTTCAAATAAGTTCAAAAAAAGGAAATCCCTTTGTAACAAACGAGTTTCGTGATGAAACCCTGATACTTCGAAAGAGATTGTCCGTTTTGTACACGAATTGCATCCAGTTTTTGCCGTAACCCTCTCTACTTTCTTGCACATGCTATGTGGGTGAAATGATGATACCATGCCAACTTTCAACCTTTTCAGAGTTCATTTCAAATGCTTTTCAATTTCATGGTCTTATAGCTCAAAATAATCAGTAAATGCATAAAAAATAACAAATGAAGTCAGAAAGGGTTGAAAATTGATGATGTGGCTTTGAATGGTGCATTTTGAACACATAAAAACTATGGAGTTCAAATAAGTTCAAAAAAAGGAAATCCCTTTGTAACAAACGAGTTTCGTGATGAAACCCTGATACTTCGAAAGAGATTGTCCGTTTTGTACACGAGGTGCATCCAGTTTTTGCCGTAAACCTCTCTACTTTCTTGCAAATGCTATGTGGGTGAAATGATGATACCATGTCAACTTTCAACCTTTTCAGAGTTTATATCAAATGCTTTTCAATTTCATGGTCTTATAGCTCAAAATAATCAGTAAATGCATGAAAAATAACAAATGAAGTCAGAAAGGGTTGAAAATTGATGATGTGGCTTTGAATGGTGCATTTTGAACACGAAAAACTATGGAGTTCAAATAAGTTCAAAAAATGAAATCCCTTTCTACCGCATTTTAGTTTCCGCTGAAACCACGATACTTGAAAAGAGATTATCCGTTTTGTACACGAAGTGCATCCAGTTTTTGCCGTAACCCTCTGTACTTTCTTGCACATGCTATGTGGGTGAAATGATGATACCATGCCAAATTTCAAACTTTTCAGAGTTCATTTCAAATGCTTTTCAATTTCATGGTCTTATAGCTCAAAATAATCTGTAAATGCATGAAAAATAACAAATGAAGTCAGAAAGGGTTAAAAACTAATGATGTGGCTTTGAATGGTGCATTTTGGACACAGAAAAACTATGGGGTTCAAATAAGTTCAAAATAATGAAATCCCTTCGTAACAGACGAGTTTCCGTATGAAACCCTGATACTTCGAAAGAGATTGTTCGTTTTGTACACGAAGTGCATCCAGTTTTTGCGGTAACCCTCTCTACTTTCTTGCACATGCTATGTGGGTGAAATGATGATACCATGCCAACTTTCAACCTTTTCAGAGTTCATTTCAAATGCTTTTAAATTTCATGGTATTATAGCTCAAAATAATCAGTAAATGCATGAAAAATAACAAATGAAGTCAGAAAGGGTTGAAAATTGATGATGTGGCTTTTAATGGTACATTTTGAACACGGAAAAACTATGGAGTTCAAATAAGGTCAAAAAATGAAATCCCTTTGTAATGCATTTAGTTTTCAGATGAAACCCTGATACTTCCAAAGAGATTGTCCGTTTTGTACACGAAGTGCATCCAGTTTTTGCCGTAACCCTCTCTACTTTCTTGCACATGCTATGTGGGTGAAATGATGATACCATGCCAACTATCAACCTTTTCAAAGTTCATTTCAAATGCTTTTCAATTTCATGGTCTTATAGCTCAAAATAATCAGTAAATGCATGAAAAATAACAAATGAAGTCATAAAGGGTTGAAAATTGATGGTGTGGCCTTGAATGGTGCATTTTGAACACAAAAAAACTATGGAGTTCAAATAAGTTCAAAAAAATGAAATCCCTTGGTAACAGACGAGTTTCCGTATGAAACCCTGATACTTCGAAAGAGATTATCCGTTTTGTACACGAAGTGCATCCAGTTTTTATCGTAACCCTCTCTACTTACTTGCACATGCTATGTGGGTGAAATGATGATACCATGTCAACTTTCAACCTTTTCAGAGTTTATATCAAATGCTTTTCAATTTCATGGTCTTATAGCTCAAAATAATCAGTAAATGCATGAAATATAACAAATGAAGTCAGAAAGGGTTGAAAATTGATGATGTGGCTTTGGATGGTGCATTTTGAAAACAGAAAAACTATGGAGTTCAAATAAGTTCAAAAAAATGAAATCCCTTTCTAACAGACGAGTTTCCGTATGAAACTCTGATACTTCGAAAGAGATTGTCGGTTTTGTACATGAAGTGCATCCAGTTTTTGCGGTAACCCTCTCTACTTTCTTGCACATGCTATGTGGGTGAAATGATGATACCATGCCAACTTTCAACCTTTTCAGAGTTCATTTCAAATGCTTTTCAGTTTCATGGTCTTATAGCTCAAAATAATCAGTAAATGCATGAAAAATAACAAATGAAGTGAGAACCCGCAAGTATATGGGATAGTTGTAGCCTCTTTCGATAAGTAAGAGTGTCGAACCCAACGAGGAGCTAAAGGTAGAACAAATACTCTCTCAAGTCCTATCGGCCATCGATACAACTCTCACGCACGCTTGACGCTCGCTTTTACCTAAAACAAGTATGAAACTAGAAGTACTTTGTAGGTGTTGTTGGATAGGCTTGCAAGATAATAAAGAACACGTAAATAAAAAGTAGGGGCTGTTTAGATAAAGAAGCAATAAAGTAAGTATTAGTATAGAGCTTTTTGTTACGAGAAAGTTATTTGTCCAAGACAATCGATAACTAGACCGGTAATCACTATTGCAATTTTATTTGAGGGAGAGGCATAAGCTAACATACTTTCTCTACTTGGATCATATGCACTTATGATTGGAACTCTAGCAAGTGTCCGCAACAACTAAATATTCATTAAGGTAAAACCCAACCATAGCATTAAAGTATCAAGTCCCCTTTATCCCATAATGCAAACAACCTACTTACTCGGGTCTCAGGCTTACATTCACTCACGCCACCCACCATAAGCAGATCATAAACATATTGCAAACCCTACAACGGGATCCCTTCATGCTTATGCCGACACGGAGAGCACCATAGGACAGCACCAATAATAAAACATGCAACTCAAACCAATCACTATCATCAATTAACCCATAGGACAAAACGGATCAACTCAAACATCATAAGATAGCCATACATCATTGGGAAATAATATATAGCGTTGAGCACCATGTTTAAGTAGAGATTACAGCGGGTAAGAGAGAGGTTACACCGATGCATAGAGGGAGGAAGAGTTGGTGATGAAGGCGGTGAAGTTGTTGGTGAAGATCGCGGTGATGATGATGGCTCCCCCGCAGCGCCCGGGCGCCACCGGAAGCAAGGGGAGAGAGCCCTCTTCTTCTTCTTCTTCCTTGACCTTTCTCCGTAGATGGGAGAAGCGCTTCCTCCTGGTCCTTGGCTCCCATGGCGTGGGAGGCGAGAGCCCTCCGAGATTGGATCAATCTCTCTGTTTATGTGTTCTCGATTCTACCCCTTCACAGCTTCCTTTATATCCGAGATCCGTAACTCTGATTGGGGTGAATCTTTCGCCCAGATTTTCTCAGAAATTAGCTTTCTTTATGCGCAAAGAACAGCGCCAACCGCCTTTACGGTGGCCCACGAGAGTCTAGGGCGCGCCTAGGGGAGGGCGCGCTACCCCCTCTCGTGGCCACCCAGACACCGCTTATGCTGATTCTTCCTCCGAAAATCCCAAATATTCCAAAATAATTCTCCGTCCGCTTTTATCCCGCTTGGATTCCGTTTGATATTGGGTTTCAAGTAAACATAAAACATGCAATGTATGTGAACTGCACCGGGCAATCGGATCAATATGTTAGTCCCAAAATAGTATAAAAAGTTGCCAAAAGTATATGAAAGTTGAAGAATATTGGCATGGAACAATCAAAAATTATAGATACGACAAAGACGTATCATGAAGTCAGAAAGGGTTGAAAATTGATGATGTGGCTTTGAATGGTGCATTTTGAACATAGAACAACTATGGAGTTCAAATAAGTTCAAAAAAATGAAATCCCTTTGTAACAGATGAGTTTCCGTATGAAACTCTGATAACAAAAATGAAATCCCTTTGTAAAAGACGAGTTTTCGTATGAAATCCCTTTGTTTCAGAGTTCATAAATAACTTTTTTGTTACAAACTTTAATAGCAAAAAGAATTATCATAAAATAAAATAAATAAGTAATTTGAAACAAAATAATATAAACTTTAATAAAATATATAAGTAGAAACAAAATAAAATAAAATAAACTTTAATAACATCAATAAAATTTATGAAACTAAAATTATCAAAGTATTTTCTGTTCGAAATCATTAAAAGCAAAAAGAATTTTCATAAAGAACTTTTTTTGTTAGAAACTTTAATAGCAAAAAGAATTATCATAAAATAAAATAAATAAGTAATTTTAAACAAAATAAAATAAAATAAATATGTATTTTGTTGGAAGCAGAAACAAAACAAAATAAATAAAGAAAAAAGAAAACAAAAAACTGGGAAAAAATAAAAAATTTGCCACCCATCGGGCCACCACGGCCGAATACGACTAGAAACCCATCCATGGGCCAGATTCAGAGCCCAGAAGGCCCAGCAGGCCCACAGCATATCAAGCCGGGTTTAGGCCCATAGGCCTGCAGCCTCGAAGGAGTTCGAGAGGGAAGAGGCAACGGGCTTATAAACAAAGCCGGGCGCCTAACAAGCAAGGTGGGACTAAACTCCCACCACCACCCTGCTGTGCAAGGCCAATGGTCCCGGTTGGTGGCACCAACTGGGACCAAAGGCCTCTGCTTCCCGCCCTTTGGGCTGCTAAAAAGTGACCTTTGGTCCCGGTTGGTGGCACCAACTGGACTAAAAAAGGCATTGGTCCCGGTTGGTGGCACCAACCGGTACCAATGCTCCTGGTATATAAGTAGCACTTAGCAATTTTTCAGAGTTCATCACCACAGTTGCCCCCGACGACGCCGAGCACATCGTCGCCGCCCAGTTGCCCAGACGCCGCCCGCCCGCGCCAAGACCCCGCCAGCCGCACATGGCCACATTGCCCCTGCCCTGACACACAGCCGTCTCCTGACGGCTAAGCGCCACACGCCCTGCTCATTGCCACACAAGACCTACTCCCCGGGACGTCGGCGTACACTCCCAGCGCCCCTGCTCAGCTCTGATGCCGCCCGCCGCACACTCCTCCCTGTGTGAGCACCGCGCCTCTGCCGGCCCCGCCGCCGCCGTGCTATTTTTTAAGTTATACATGCTATTTTTTTACATGTTTTTAGATTTTCATATATGTATGTATGTATTTTTTAGATATATGTATTTTTTTATGTATGTTCATATATGTATGTACGTATTTTTAACATGTTTTTTGTATGTATGTATGTATTTTTCAATTGTAATGATGTTTTAAAGAATATATATATGTGCAAAATTTAGATTTTTAGAAAAGTTTTATCTATATATGTTCTCTGATTTAGTACATTTTAGGTTAGTTTAATTTTTAGAAAAAATTTATATATCTAGCTAGGAAAGGAAGAAGAAGAAAAAGAATGAGAGGAAAAAGGAAAATAAGAAGAGGAAGAAAGGAGAAGAAGAGGAGAGGAAGATGAGGAGAAATAAATAAGAAGAGGAAAAAAGAAGAAAAAGAAGAGGAGGAGAAGAAGAAAGGAATAGAGGAGAAGAAGAAAAAATAGAAAATATTCTATTTTTTCTTCTTCTCCTCTATTCCTTTCTCCTTCTCCTCTTTTTTTTTTCTTCTTCTTTTTCTTCGATCTTCTCTTCTATTCCTTTCTTCTTATGATCTTTTTATTTCTTCTTTTGTCTTCTTATTTTTTATCGGGTATGTCGTTGTCGATATACCCCCTCCCGATAACTTCAACACGAGGGGGGGTCGATATACCCCCTCCCCGATAACATTATTTTCGCATGTATGTATGTCGTCATTATTGATATAACCCCCTCCCAGATAACTTCGACATGAGGGGCGGTCGATATATACCTCTCTCAATCCGTGATAACTTATACCACGGAGCACCCCCCGGCCCTCTCGCTCGACCAAAACTCTCGAGGACACCCAAACCCTAGAAAAAAATGATGTCGGTCTCCTACCCCTACCACCGCGCCCCAACCCGACAAACTCTCTCGAGGCCACCCAAATTTACCAAGTTAAAAGAGCGTTGTCGTCGAGGCCACCCCAAACCCTTGAAGCGTTGCCGAGGCCACCCCAAACCCTAGAGAAGCAGCGTCGAGGCCACTAATATGATTCCTTATTGTGATTAGCTGGCTAGTTCTACGTTTGGCACTAATATATCCATCTGTCATGTTTGAATAATAACTGCCATGTTGTAAATATTTGCAGAAACTATGGAGCACCCCCGAGACGAAGCAACAGAAGCGATGTTGGGGGACATAATCGCAAAAGGAAGTGATGCCATCTTGTCGTATCTCAACGACACTGATGGTCTGGAAGGACATGGTGAAGAAGAAGACTATGATTATGATGGCTCCGGTACCCAATGCCGGTACAAGGAGACCGTGATGACGGCTCAGGTGACCGAACCGAGTCCAGCCAGGTATATATATATTAGTTAAGCATGTGCTGATTAGCTAATTGATGCATTCATTTTTTTCGTATGTACACATAGTAATTAACTCTCGTCTTTCTTCTTTTTTCTAGCCCTCCGGATCAAGCACAACTTCGGTAAAGAGAAGAGGCCCGAAGGAAAAGTTGCGCTCGGATGAAAGGTTTGAGATCAAAGCAATCGCGCGCGATGGCAAGCCAATTGAACCCATCCGAACAAAGGATGCATTTGCTGCTCAGTGCGGGGTTCTTGTTAGGGACAAGATCCCGATCAGTATCCACCAATGGTTAAAGCCTAAGAATGAAGGCCCTGAGGTGTCTTATGTCTCCGATATGCAGAATGATGATGTTTGGACAACGCTTAAGGCAAATTTCACCCTACCGCCAGAGGAGGATCCAGAGAAGCCAGTTAAAGAGCAATTGATCAAGTCTCATGCTCTTAAGAAGATGGCAAAACTATTCAGGAGGTGGAAGATGAGCTGAAGACACAGTTTGTCGACGAAGAAAAGACATCAGAATTCACGGGAAAGTATGAGAAGATCAGAGATCACTAGCGCGCATTTGTGGCCCACAAGACATCGGACAAGAGTAAGAAGATGTCAGCGACAAACAAGAAAAATGCTGCGAAGAAGAAGCAACACCATCGCACGGGGTCAGGTGGCTGCCTCAAAGCCCGACCGGTGCGGGCCAAGGCTGAGAATGACCTGATTGATAAAGGGGTCAAACCAAAGACATTGAACTGGCCAGACCGTTGCCGGACTTGGTTCTTCGGGGTTGGCGGAACCTTGGACCCCGGGGACGTGGAAGTGCATTTGGATGGACGAAAGCAATTGCGAATACCCGCCACGAGGTTTCAGGAGTATATTGAGAAACCGCAGCAAGGGACGTTCGCTCCAAACAGAGAGAAGGACTAGCTCACAATGGCCCTCGGGAATCCTGAGCACCCTGGATGGACACGAGGCACGCCAGGCTCCGTTCCGTGGAAAGCTGGGTTTCCGGACGCAGGGGGTTACAAAAGTCAGGAGAGGAGGAAGAAAGTGGAGCATAGCCAACTGCAGGCGCTGCACGCAAGGGTACAAGCGATAGAGGAACGAGAAGCAAATCGCAGCAAACGACCTGCCGAAGCTTACCCTGAAGCTACCCCGCCATCTCAGTGGAGAAGCAACGTGGCTTCCATCAAGCAGCTTCAGCTGGAGCCTGTCTTCACGGCTCCTGCTAGCTACCCCGTGGATGCTATCACGGAGTCTCAACATTACCACCTTATGACGCAATGGATGAAACTCAAAGTCAAGGCGGTTGTTGGCTCTGTTTACCCATCGAACCTGGCGCAACCTACCACCGCCGGTCGATTCCAGAAGGATATGCTAGGGTGATGGTGGATGAAATAACGGATGGATTTGACGACCTCGAGCTTGACCACCCTACGGGTGAAGCGGAGATTCGGTTGGGTTCTTCTCTGAAGACTCCATGCATATGGCGGAAGGAGCTCATCAACCTTCCGAACTGGACGCCTCCGCCTCCTCCTCCTCCTCCAGCGAGTCAGGACACTCCGCCTCCTCTCTGCCTCCTCCTCCAGCCGAAAGTGATCAGGCACTCAGCCTCCTCCTCCGGCCAGTGATCGTGGCACTCAGCCTCCTTCTCCAGCGTGGCGGCACTCCGCCTCCTTCTCCACTGCGCCGTGGCGTGCCCGAGCAGCCAGCCTCCTCCTTCTCCGCCTCGTCAACAAGGGCGGAAGAGACCCGCCGCTGCTCCGGCTGCTCCGGCGCGTCGTAGTCCGTCTCCTCCGCCTCGTAAGAAAGGAAAGACAGCCGCAGCCGCTCCGTCTGCTCCGGCGTCTAGCAGTACAGCCAGAGGCGGGAGGCAATACAGATTCGGTACTTCTCTGAAGACTCCAGAGAAGTTACCATACGAGAGGAGCCTGGAGGAAAACGCGAAGATCGTGCGAGCCGAAGTGAAGAACTTCTTTGAAGGGGTGAAAGCAAAGAAACATCCACCTCCGGAGGAGAAGATAGATCCGGTAAAAGCGAAGCGTACTCTGGCTGCCCTGAAGAAACCACCAAAGTCTCCGGTGAAAGGCAACTATGAGCGCATTATTGAAAATTCATTTATCGAAGCGGAGCGATCGAGAAATACTGTCAGTGATCAAAGGTTAGCAGAACGACGAGCTGGGAAAAAAATTGCCCAGCTCGGCGAACAAGCGAATCAATCGTTCCCCCCGCTCCAGGTGTCTAGCGATATCGTCGCTAATGATCCGAGGATGGTGCCCGATTGTAACAATCTTGGAGATTACCTGCCCGACGATGTACATTATGATTTTTGGAGGTGGACGAACACAAATACGAGTACGGGAAGCCTCTCGTCAAAGATGAAAGATCTCTAACAACGATGATGCGAAGATTCCATTATTGGTACATGAAAACCTGCAGAGAGTCTGAAGGGAGGAATATTTTGACGCTGAGAGTTAGAGAGGAGCATGACCTCGTTGGAATTGAACTGTTGAATGTTCCATTTGAGGAGTTCTTCGCGTTTCTCAATCAAAAGGCCCTCGATAAATTAACGGTCACTTGCTACTGCCTGTAAGTAGTACTACTTCTGTCATTAAGTCTCTATATATAGGTCAGCTCTTTCATTGCATGTATTTTTAATTATCCTCACTATATTATGCAGATTGAAGATCGCCGAATTAAAGAAAAGACAAATCGATGATATTGGGTTCATTAACACAAATCTCATAGATGCATATATGGTTGAATTTCAGGCCAGAGATACCGAGGCCAAGTTGCTACAATCGTTTGTATTAAATCAAAAAAAATCTATAATACTCTTTCCTTACAACTTCAAGTGAGTGTTACTGTCTTGTGCATATTCGGTTTCCCTTATTAGTCGAGGTTATAGTAATGTAATTGATGAGTTATGCATATGTGCGCAGCTTCCACTATATTCTCCTAGAGATTAAGCTTGAGCAGGGACTAGTAACCGTTTTAGACTCGAGACGAAAAGATCCCAAGGAGTATGCGGACATGACTGAAATTCTAGAGAAGTAATTTAAATCGATCATTATCGCACCATATCAGCAACTTTGCTCATTTCCTGATATCAAGTAATTGTTTTCTTTGTCTGGCAGGGTTTTGGAAAAAATTCATCTCAAAAACTCTGGGACTGCCGAAGAAGCTGCAAGTTAAACACCCGAAAGTAAGTACTATAGTAGCATGTTCCGCGCATCTCCTAGTGATTCAAGCGCTAGTTTCATCAATACCATTTAGCATGTTTGCTTATCAGTTTGATTGACCTCTATTTCTTGTAAAGTGGTTGTGGCAGGAACAAGGGAATGATTACTGGATACTACATTTGCGAGTCCATCCGCCACACGACCTGTGAGCGGGGCTACTCTGACAAACAATATGAAGTGTGTAAATAATAATATTCACAATTTTATTTTATTACCATCATTTGTGTTCAGTTTCATTTATTCATATATATGTATTGACCCCCTTCTTCAAATTAGATATTTTAGATGTGGGATGAACTCCTACCACCAGATCATATAAGAGCAATTCAAGAGGAATTGGCAGCATTCTTTCTTGACCACGTGATCGATAAAGACGGAGAATACCATGTGGATCCTGAGTTCATATATAATTAGGAGATTATATTGTAAGAGATAATTATATTGTATATATGTAGCGAGTAGCGATCAGATAGATATACGAGAACTTGTTGTTCGACCAATCTCTCAGAGAAGGAGAGGTGGTCGATATCACTTCTCTCTGTATGCATATGTTCATGATGATCTTCTGTTTCCTTCATATGCTTACTAACTAGCGTGTCTAGTCCTCTCTATACATATAGTACGTAGCGTTGACCAAGCACGGAGATAAGAGAGGACACTTCTCTCTATTAATTAGCTAGCTAACACAATATATGAAACACCTAAATTAACCCCCCCAAAAACCCCTAAACCCCCTCCCCCTCCCCTTTCAAAAAAAACAAAAACCCCAGCCCCTGAAATGCTGACGTGTGGATGCCTATTGGTCCCGGTTGGTGCCACCAACCGAGACCAAAGGGCCTCCTGCCTGGGCTCGCTGCACCGGCCACGTGGAGGCCCATCTATCCCTGTTTGTATAAGAATCGGGACTAAAGGTCTAGGGCATTAGTAACGACACTTTAGTCCCGGTTCAATAACCGGGACAAATGGCCCTTACGAACCTGCACAATAGGCCCTTTTTCTACCAGTGGTACAAACGCAATTCTCCATAGATTTTCCGATCTAGTTCTTGATAAAGGTACTAAGCATGGCGAAGTAGTTGGGGAAGGTCTTTCGGGTGCACCCGGGGTCCTGATGGTGACTTGCACCTCGGCACAGGCCGCCAGGGAGAAGGCCATCGCCATCCGGTGGTCGTCGTAGGTGTCAATCGACGTGACGTTCAGCTTCTCCGGTGGCGTGATGATGCAGTAGTCTAGGCCTTCCTTCGCCGTTGCTCCCAGCTAATAGGGCACAAGACACAGGGCAGGTAAGCACATGGGGTGCAACAGGAGGCTGAGATATAAGAGCAAGAGACGTGTATTATTACCTTCGTCAGCTCGGTCCGGATCGCAACCATACTTTCGGTTTCCTTCACTCTCTAGGACGCAACTACAAAAGAGAATGAACTAAGTGTCAGGACCAAAACATGTAAAACAAATCAACAGCAACACATAACAGGGTGCTTTCAAGTCCTTTGTCCCCTCCCTGATGATAACAGAGTAATTGCTACGCACATGATAGGTATGGGTGGCCATAGAAAGTTTACCATCTCTGATAGCAGTTGGACCATCGGCAAAGAGGGCAACAACGGCAAGAGTTATTGAGACATCAGGCATTTTGTTCATGTTGACATCAACAACTTTTAGGTGTTTCCATCCAAAGGGCTGATGCGGTGGGCCAGTAACAGTTACACTAGTGACAGTCCAGGTAACCTTTGCTGCCATCATTTCAAGTACCTCAGCAAATTTCCCATCACCCTGCAATATTAACCATATTAAGGGAGAATGACAACATAAGACAGTATGCTCAGCCAAAAGGGTAAAAAATGGATAGTACAATTTTACCTGCAAACTGGTGGTGCCGCAACCTTCGACAGTCACAGTCCCTCCGGTGATGGCAGCACCAGCCAAGAAATAGCTCGCACTTGAGGCATCACCTTCGACATAGGCATTTCCAGGGGACCTTTCGATTCCAGAATAATGGATGGCTTGTTTAGGAAATGGTTACTGCAACTTTTGTGAAGTTTGAACTAACAGTTTCCGAGTACATAAGAGTAGTATGTTCAGTAAAAGTGCGGATGTGACCTATAGCAGCAAGGCAAGCGAAATCAAGAATCACCTGCATTTTTTAAAAGGGGAATATATTAATATCAAGCAGATACCAATTACACCCAGCCTCTGCAACAACAAGATGTCTAAAAATATCCAAGATGCACACATCCAAAAAAGAAAAGAAAAAGATAAAAATAATGAGAAAAAAGACCCGCCACAGTGATCAATCACCCGCAGTAGCAGCACTCTAACCACCACCAAAGACAGCATCCGTACTACAAATAGGGTTCTCCAAAAGCAACGCCTCCAAGAAGGAAACAAAGCACAAACATCGTCATTGCCCGATCAAAGATCTTAGGTTTTCACCCTAAAGAAAGATCGCGTTCGCAAAACAATGCGTTCAACAAGGTCCTGCCAAACACACCCAATAAAGGTCAGACCTTGGGTTTTCACCCTTGAAATCACAACTCGGTACTCAGAGGAGCACCACCAACAAAAAAGGCCTCAATGATGTCGCCCCACTTGCGGAGACTACTACAAGTCACATACCATCTTGCCTGGCCCCAGAATCACCTGCATAGATGCTCATCGCAAAATAACAGCCATTAAACTGACAGTATTCCCTATTTTCATTCCAAATTTAAGATGGATGATACTTCTGGAGTGATCAAATCTATGTACCAGAAAACGCAATTGTACAATTCATTGTAAGCAGTGGGGCCGATTGCCTAGGCAGCAGGCACTGAATTCCTAATACAGTGCACCTTCATAGCTACTGAGAAGTCAAAAGTTTTAGTAAAACATTTATTTCCTAGTTTATCCTAATTCAATGGGGTTGCGTCTGTAAATATTTGGCAAACTAAAAACTGGTATCTTTCAGTAGTACTCCACTATTAGAAGAAATGAAACAATAAAATGCTTATTAGAAGAAATAGGAAAAGGTAGAACTTGCTTGTATTTTTGTCCTCCCTTAATGTTGAATCTGTCCCAACTATCAGAATGCTCCGCAGTCAAGCCAAAACGCTCCATCAATTTCAGTGTCATTTCAAGGAACAGAGATCATTTTTCTTGGAAATGGAGGTATACCCCCGGCCTCTGCATCATAATGATGCATGCAGCCATCTTATTAAAAGTTCGCAAAGTAACATAAAGTCGTCAAAGTATTACAGCTCGCAAGTGGAGCAAAAAAAGAACAGAAACAAAGTTCATGCCGACAAACATAACCGGAATGGCAAAAAGAAGGATAAGCTCTCTAGACTCCTATCCTGTTATGCGAACGCCATCCGAATCGGTTGAATAAAGCCCGTGCTACCATCTCCCAGTGGTTGCACCCAAGTAACCAAAGGCTCTGGATTCCATAGGAGTGAGTAAGGACCACGTACGGATCCAAGCAGTAGCTCTGAAGATGACCCGCAAGAAAGACAAATTGTTTTGTCTGTTAAATATCAAATCGTTCCTGCAATTCCATATATCCCACAAAAGCGCACATATTCCGATCCGAATACGGGCCACCGTAGTATGTTCAACCCCAGTTAACCACGTTCCAAACAACGCTGTAATGTCAACTGGAGGAGTAATGTTAAAGGCTATATGAATCGATCTCCACAATAATTTGGCGAGTGGGCATTCAAGAAATAAATGTTGTATTGTTTCATCATGATCACAAAAACAACATCGTGGACTACCTACCCATCTCCTCTTGATTAAGTTGTCCTTTGTAAGAATTACTTGTTTGTGGACAAACCACATAAAGATTTTAATGCTGAAAGCGAACCTTAATCTTCCAAATATGCAACGATCTCGAGATTGGGCCAGAATTAACCAGATCCATATAAAAAGATTTTACCGTAAAAACTCCATTCCTAGCTAGTTTCCATTGCGTCGAATCTGGTTGGTCGGAGAGTTGAACATCTATCAATCTCCGAACCAAGTGCATCCATGCATTCCAACACTCACCAACTGACGCTCGTCTGAACTGGATATTCAATGGACTCGTATGTAGAACGGTGCCTACGTAATCCTCCTTACGTTGCACTATGTTATACAGGGTGGGATACTGTACGGCCAGGGGCGTCTCTCCTAACCATGTATCCTCCCAAAACCTTGTTGACATCCCATTGCCAACTAGGAATTTGACCCTACGAAAGAACAAGTCCTTTACTCTCATGAGCCCTTTCCAGAATGGCGAGTCGGTTGGTCTCATGGTAACCTGAGCTAGTGTTTTTGACTGTAGGTACTTATTACTCAAAATTTGTGCCCACATGCCCTCCGGCTCAGTCTCTAACCGGTAGATCCATTTGCTCATAAGGCATTTGTTCTTGATCTCTAAGTTCCCAATACCGAGCCCATACGGTCTTTTTGGTCGACAAAGAATGTCCCATCGCGTGAAACGGTATTTCCTCTTGGCCTCATCTGACTGCCACAAGAATCGAGATATGAAGAAATCAAGTCGTTTCCGCACCCCTTTTGGAATTTCGAAGAACGATAGTAGGAACATCGGCATACTAGTCAATACTGAGTTAATCAGCACTAGCTGACCTCCATAAGACATGAGCTTACCCTTCTAGCAGCTCAGCTTTTTCTCTATTCGATCTTCGATACATTTCCATTCTTTATTATATAACTTACGGTGATGGATTGGTATGCCCAAATAACTAAAAGGTAAAGAACCCAATTCACATCCAAACAATTGTCTATATGTATCTTGTTTGTCTTTGGCCTTCCCAAAGCACTTTTGTGGACGTTTATCTTTAAGCCAGACAACTGTTCGAATAGGCATAAAATAAGTTTCATATAACGTGCCTTAGCAATGTCGTGATCCATAAATAAGATAGTGTCGTCAGCATACTGTAGAATGGATACTCCTCCATCAACCAGATGAGGAACTAACCCCTCCACTTGCCCATGCTGATTGGCCCTACCAATGAGAATGGCTAACATATCAGCCACTATATTAAACACGAGAGGAGACATAGAATCTCCTTGTCTCAAACCCTTGTGTGTCTGAAAATAATGACCAATATCATCGTTAACCTTGATTCTGACACTACCCTTCTGGACTTGAGAACCCACTTGGTTCCGTCAGACCTCGCTAAATCCTTTCATGCGCATTGCCTATTGTAGGAAGGACCACTTTACTTTATCATACGCCTTCTCAAAATCCACTTTAAAGATAACCCCATCAAGCTTCTTCGAATGGATTTCATGTAATGTTTCGTGCAAAACGACCACCCCTTCCAGTATATGTCGCACTGGCATGAATGCTGTTTGGCTCGGTTGTACGACTGAATGCGCGATTTGTGTCAATCTATTGGTCCCTACCTTTGTGAAGATTTAGAAGCTCACGTTAAGAAGGCAAATTGGCCTGAATTGTTCAATCCGAACTGCCTCTTCTTCCTTTGGCAATAACGTAATCATACCAAAGTTAAGATGAAACAACTCTAAATGACCGTTAAAGAAATCATGAAACATAGGCATAAGATCATCTTTAATAATGTGTCAACATTTCTTATAGAATTCATCCGAAACCCATCTGGTCCCGTGCTTTATTCGATTTCATTTGTGAGATTGCATCCAGAATCTCCTTCTCGATGGCAGTGCAGCTAAAATATCGTTCTCTTCTACCTGGAGTTGAGGAATATCTCCAATAACAGTTTCGTTCAAGGTCACCGTACTAGCTTTCGGATGGCCAAACAGTTGTTTATAATAGTTAGAGATATAAGCTTTCAGATTCTCATGCCCCAAAATTGTCCCCTCGTCTTGTTCAAGCTGAATGATTTTCTTCTTCCTATGTTTGCCATTCGCAATAATATGGAAAAATTGTGTATTGTCATCCCCTTGGACAACTTTAAGCACTTTGGCACGCGGTGCCCATTTGAGCTCCGCCTCTCTAAGAAGAGCTCGTAGGCCTTGCTCAGCTTCGGACTTGGAACTTTGCTCATTTACCGTAAGCAGATTAGTTTCAGCTTTTAAATCTAAAGCTTCGATCAAACGAGTAAGTCGCTCTTTTTCTTGTTTGTAAATCCCACTCTCATTTCTGGCCCAACCTCGCAAAAACTGTCTCAAACGTCGGATCTTATTTTGCCATCTCTCAAGACTAGTGCTTTCACTAACAGGAATGGCCCATTCGCGCGCAATGATCTCCAAAAAGTTTTCTTTCTCGAACCAACCAAGTTCGAAAGAGAAAGCATTCTTGTTTGCAATATGTGTAGCCTCTCCTGAATCTACAAGCAATGGTGTATGGTCCGAGATCGCTCTTTGCATCGCATGGACCGACACCAAAGGATATTTTTGTTCCCATTCCACACTAGCAAGTACCCTATCCAACTTCTCATAAGTTGGAGTGGGCAACGAGTTGGCCCAAGTAAATTTTCTACCGCTGAGTTCGATTTCTCTCAAATTAAGACTCTCGATAATCATATTAAACATCATAGCCCATCGGCCATCAAAATTGTCATTGTTCTTTTCATCTCTCCTCCGAATTATATTGAAATCACCACCTACTAGGATTGGTAGATTCTCATTTCCACAAATCCGCACCAAGTCAGCCAGGAAATCTGGTTTAAGTTCAGGTTGTGCTGCTCCATACACAGCCACCAGAGACCATCGGAACAAATCCAGTTTTGATCTCACCCAAAACTTAACCGTAAAATCTCCCCGAACCACGTTAAGGACCTCAAGTGTTTCACACCGAACCCCTAGTAAGATCCCACCAGATCTTCCTCTAGGAGGTAAGACATGCCAATCGAAATCAACTCCTCCGGGTAAAGTTCCAAGAAATTGTGAAGTAAAATTATCTCGTCGTGTTTCCAAAAGTGCAATAAAATCTAATTGTTGCTCTACCGTTGTTTCCGCCAAGAACCTTCGTTTAGCCAAGTCAGCTAGACCTCTGCTATTCCAAAAGATTCCTTTCATAAGTCATCATGGAAGTCATCATGGAACAGAGATCATTTTATCAATGATTTCAATCTCGACATCCTCAAGAGCCAAAGGAGCAGCCATCTGCAAGGAACTAGGTATTGACTGCTAATGGAACCAGAGAGCTTAACCTGTGAAACTATTCAATGTTAAGTGTCAATCTATGATTGATCACGCAATACCCAAGTATTGAAATTATTCAATTTTTATTGGCTCTTAAACTTTAGTGCACGGTGTAAGGTCGCATTGCATCGTACTACCCATAATAATATATTTTTCTTTGACAACTGAGAACTGAATGTGCACAAAAGTACATAACATACAAGTTTGCGAGTAGCTAACCTTGCCACCAGGTAGCCCGATACGGACAAGTGGGCAGCTAGTACCAAGGAAACAATTAGCATCTGCGGCGAGTTGTTTCAAACTGACAACTAAGTAACCAATAGGTCGCTCCCTCATTCTTGGCACCAACATAATTGCATTTGTTTCCTCACTTTTGATTTGTTTCCCCATTTCCTCCAAGGGATTCATACATTGGATGGGGATTCCTAAAACAGTCCATTCAAAACAATGAAACCATTAGGGTGAGTTATCCTCATGATTGTAGTAAACTTGCTCATGAGTTCGCCTCTTCATGTGTTGGTGTCGTCCATGGAAGCCAGGCTATGTTGCCCTACATACCAGATTTTGTAGCCTGTTTGATGACCGGTGATTTTGCAGTGGAGTGGAATGGATGAGAGCATATAATGTGGCGAATATATGATTTTACTACCCATAAAGGTGAAGATAGCTAATGAAAGCTGACTAGAGATGTGTAGCCCATGTGCTAAAGTAATGCCGGAAGCACACAAAAGACATGCAATGTGGTGGTCCAGCAAGGCACCTTCATGTCACCACACCCAACCAATAAATATCAGTCTCTCCCGTGCCTCTTGACTCCAACTTCAATTTTCTTTAGCAACTATGGATGGAGATTAATCTCTCATGTGCCTCTTAGTTTTGATTCATATTTCCTCTATCAACAAAAGACAGGTTGAAAGTGTCCGTTACGAAGTGTGTGGGCTTGGAAGGCATAGGGAATGATTTTACGGTAATGAGGTGGAGTCTGTTAACCAGTCGATTTCTTGCACCTCGCCCCGGTGAAGAAGACAATGACCGGCCCGGACTGGAATAGACCTTTGTGGGCCAGCTACCGTGGGAGACGAATATAGTCCCCGCTGAATGGCGATGTGTTACTCACTGTCCCAAAATACCGCATTCGGACATGAGGTTACACCTCCATGCACTAGAGTATTTGTTTTATGTAGGATAAGAAATGTTCATCACATGATGCAATTTGTTCCTTTCGCAACAGAAACTTGGCCCACTTGTTTATGTTAACCATTTCGCCCAGCACACTAGTAGTATCTGTTGAAATGCCACACTAATTAAGCTTCCATAGCATGCCTAACACACAATTAACAACAATGAGCACTGATCTTCTAATTAAACTTGGCCCGCTTCGGTACAACCCCCTCACAAAACGTATAAAGGGTAGTATAGTCCTTTCACAAGTCATACCCATTTTTGTATTATACGATGGGTAGCCCGTCAGACATATACGTACAGGAGACTGCCCGATTGGGCCAGCCCACGAAGCTAGCGTACAGCAGGCTTCAAAAATAAAACTCGTGCCTGCAAGATATCAAACTCAAGACCACAAGTTTGTGACTATCATGATACAACCAACTCGCCTAGCCAGCATTTTCGGCTTAATAGCAGCGCGTAGAGTTAAGGATAACATCAATGCACCCCTATAAAAAACAAGGATAAAAACACCGTTCAGATTATAGAACAAATTTGTAGTAAACTGAATCATTTTTTAAAAATCATGAACATCTTTGAAACACAAATGTTTTTTAAAGGGAAAAGCTGGTGCTCAACCAACCGATTTTTCCATAACATCTGCCACTAGGCGACCATGGCAGGGCGACCAAGTCGGCTGGGCCCGAGCGGTCGTCGTCGAAGCCACCCAGGTGCCGAAAGGAAGAACCACGCCGCCTCCGCCGCGGCACGATCCCAATGGTCCCCGTCGCCGGCGATGAAGCGTGTTCAGGGACAGCGTCACGACACCGGCGGGTCGGCCTCGCGCTTCCGCCACCCATGGCCGCCAGGCCGTGCAGTGCATGCCGACGAGTTTCTGCAGCAACGACGGAGTTGCAAAACGGCTACGACAATGACTGCAGTGTTGTTGCGACATCCTTTCATTGCCAAAAATATTCTGCAATATCATCCATGTTGCAAAATTTCTTTCGGCAACATCATCTTTGTTGCAAAATGGTGAAGCTGAAAAAAAAAAAAGAATTATGAGACACAACCTTTGTTACAAGTTTCTGCAACATGAGCTCTGTTTTAAAAGGCTTATGCAACACCACCTTTGTTGCAATGGTAAGGACGGAGCTGGGTAGTTGGATAACGCCAGATCTAAGAGCTGCCGAGGGGACGGATCTTTTACGCGTAGCACAACCCTTTTTTAAAACAGGACTATTTTTTGTAATTCCATTGTTTTTGGAAACACAAACAATTTTTGGAACGTGAACATTTTTTTAAACTACTTGGTAAATTGGAAAAAACATTTTTGTAACATTTGTAAACAATTTTTGAAACAGGAACATAAGACCATGATTTTTTTTTTAATTTGAATTTTTTTTGAAAATGGGAACATTGTTTGAATCTGCCAAACAAATATGAAGACATTACATTTTTGTAAATCCCAATCATTTTTCTAAAAGTTGTATTTTGTTGAATAAACATATTTTGAACAATTTTTGGAAACACGAACATTTTCTGAATTTCCTGATATTTTAAAAATGACATATAAAACTTGAAGACGTGAATAATTTTGGAAATTATGAAAAATTTCTGCATTTTTTCAAAATTGATTAATGCTTATGAATATTTTTGAAATTTTGAACATTCTTTTTGAAAAAACTCAAAATATTGAAGTTTTGGTGGTCACTAAGGATGTTCAATGGGTGGGATCATAACGTTATTTGCTTTGCTCATTCTATCCATTTAGTTGACAACTTCATGTGATGAGTGTCGATTAGGAAATTCTATACGTTTCGGGAATAGCATCAAATAGACTGCACCACACACAGGAGGCCAGCCTGGGCTGGCCCATTGACGGTCGCGAAAACAGAAAATAATTCGTTAATATGATAACTTTAAATAACTATTTTGAATTATGAATTTTAAAATATTTTCCTTAAATATTTAATTATTTATTATTTCCAATTTTATCCCCTTGTATTTATTAGTTATTTGCAAAACATGAAATAACTGTATTAAGTACATGTTTATTTTATGATTATAAATACTTTTGTCGTTCAAATCTAGCATGGATGCAAACCATAGGGATGCCCACCTGTTGGCAAAAGTTGAGATCGTTTCAAGAATGTCCCAAAAACACAATGTTCAATGGAGGGTGTCTGGATAGGCCATGAGCACGTTTTTTCTGAACATCCTTGAAATGGCCCCAATTTTCTTCATGGCTTGTATGACCAATTCAAGGCATCATGCCAAGTTTCTTGGGATTTTGAAAAGTTTTACATTTTCTGGAGTTTTCTTGGTCAAAAAAGGTCGATAAATGGCCGGGCGTGTCGCAACTTGCATACGATGTCGGAAATCATTCAAACCCGGTAGGGATGCCTACCTTGGACATGCCCACCTAGTTGCAAAAAAAATGGGGTCATTTCAATAATGTCCAAAAATAGACCATGTTCAACGGAGAGTGTCCAAGTAGGCCAGAAAGGTCTGTCTGTGAGCATGTTGTTTCTTATCATCCTTTAAATGGCCCTAATTTTATCATGGCATTTTTTGACCATTTCAAGGCACTAGTCCAAGGTGCCCGGGTTTTCAACAAGTTTTGCATTTTCTGGAGTTTTCTTGGTCAAAAAATGCCGATAAATGGACGGACGTGTCGTGACTTGCATACGGTGTCAGAAATCGTTCAAACCTGACATGGATGCCTACCATGGGCATGCCTACCTGCTTGCAAAAGTTGGCTTCATTTCAAGAATGTCCAGAAATAAACCATGTTCAATGGAGGGTGTCTGGGCAAAGACAGAAGAGTCCTCCTGAGAGCACATTGTTTCCCAACATCTAGGTCAAAGAAGACAAATAAATGGTTGGACGTGTCAGAACTACATACGGTGTCGGAAATTGTTCAAACCTAGCAAGGATGCCTACCATGGACATACCCACATACACACATGCTTGAAAAATCAGGAAAAAAGAGTAAAACAAATAAAAAAGGAAAACAAAGAAGAATAAAGTCCGGTTTTAAAAAAACATGAAAAACCGGCCTGAAACTTCACGAAGTTACATTTGCCACATAATAACCCGAAAGAAAGCAAGCGTTCAAGTTGTGTTCATAATATTGTTCAGAATGTTACTTCTTAAGTTTGCACGCTCCTCATATCTGTTTAAACTTATTCAAAATGTTGTTTATAGAAATATTCTTAACATTTTGAACTAACATATCTCTTCTTTTTTTTAAATGTTCATGCCTTTAAAAAATGTTGGTCAATTGTTTTTTGAAAAATGTCATGCTTCTAAAAATTAAAATTTCCTTAAACTGTTCAAAAATTGTTGGATTTTAAAACATTATTTTATTTGGAAATATTTATTCAGAATTTCCAACAAAATGCTTGAAATTTTTTAAAAGGGCCTGAATTCTACATCAGTGTTAGCTCATAAGTATGCACGCTCCTCGTTTTGCACAAACAGTAGTCAGCGTAACTAGTATGCCATTCACGGTTGTTGCAAGATATCTGGGGTTAGATTCCTAGCGGGTTCATTTCTTTTGTGAATTTTTACAGCTCGTGAACAGCCGTGCTCCCTGGGGTTAGTTTTTGAGATATTACGGTCCTCGTTTTACATAAGCACTAGGCAGTTCAATTGGTTGGCCACTCACGGTACCTGCAACAGGTACGCGGCTCGATTCAATTTTTACATCCCGCGAAGGGGCGCACTACTTGCAGCCATCACCATTGGGCCGACCCAGTCGGCCATGTGGTATACGTTCTGGCGGACGGGCAACATTTTCTTTTCAGAAAAGACCAACCTACCCTCCTTTATTAGGAAGGGGTATAAGCAAATCTCCATCCTTGATGTGCTTAGGGGGGTTGTACCGAAGAAGTTCACTAATATTACAGACTCATACACCATCTCACGAGAAGACGGAGAAGACAAAATTTCCTCAAACCATGGACAGGCTACAGAGTATAAGCGCAATTCGTTGTTGATTTTCCAAGCCTAGTTCTTCACAAAGGTGCTTAGCACATCGAAGTAGTTGGGGAAGGTCTTGCGGGTGCACCCGGGGTCCCTGATGGTGACTGGCACCTCGGCGCAGGCCGCCAGGGAGAAGGCCATCGCCATCGGGTGGTCGTCGTAGGTGTCGATCGCCGTGACGTTCAGCTTCTCCGGTGGCGTGATGATGCAGTAGTCCGGGCCTTCCTCCACCGTTGCTCCCAGCTATATGGCACAGGACACAGGACAGCGTAAGATAAAGCACCTGGGATGCAACAGGAGGCTGAGATATAAGAACATGAGACATGTGTATAATTACCTTCGTCAGCTCGGTCCGGATCGCGACCATTCATTCGATTTCCTTCACTCTCCAGGTGGCAACTGCAGAAGAGAATGAACAAGTGTCAGGACCAAAACATGTAAAACAAATCAACAGCAACACATAACAGGGTGCTTTCGAGTCCTTTGTCCCCTCCCTGATGCTAACAAAGTAATGGCTACGCACATGATAGGTATGGGAGGCCATAGAAAGTTTACCATCTCTGATAGCAGTTGGACCATCGGCAAACAGGGCAACAACAGCAAGAGTCATCGCGACATCAGGCATTTTGTTCATGTTGACATCAACAGCTTTTAAGTGTTTCCTTCCAAATGGCTGACGCGGTGGGCCAGTAACAGTTACACTAGTGTCAGTCCATGTAACCTTTGCTCCCATCATTTCAAGTACCTCAGCAAATTTCACATCACCCTGCAATAATAACCATAGTAAGCGAGAATGACAGCATAAGACAGTATGCTCAACCAAAAGGGTAAAAATGGGTAGTAGAATTTTACCTGCAAACTGGTGGTGCCGCAACCTTCAACAGTCACAGTCCCTCCGGTGATTGCAGCACCAGCCAAGAAATAGCTCGCACTTGAGGCATCACCTTCGACATAGGCATTTCCAGGGGACCTGTCGGTTCCAGAGAACGGATGGCTCGTTTAGGAAATGGTTACTGCAACATTTATGAAGTTTGAACTAACAGTTTCCGAGTACATAAGAGTATGTTCAGTAAAAGCAAGGATGTGTATCCTGATGGGCCATATGACAACAAGGGCATAAGATAAAAAGGGCCAAAAGAAGCAAATTCAAGAATCATCTACATAGATGCTCATTGCAGATTTTCTCTATTTTCAGTCCAATTTTAAGATGGTTGATACTTCTGGTGTTATCAAGTCTATGTCCAGAAAACAGAACTGTGCAATGCATTGTAGGTAGCAGGGTTGATTGCCTGGGCAGTAGGCACTGGTTTCCTATTACAGTGCGCCTTAAGAGCTATTGGGCAGTCCACAGATTTTGTACAATATTTATTTCTTAGTTTATCGATAATTCAAATGCGGGTGCGTCTATAAATATTTGGGTACACTGAAAACTAGAATCATTTTTTAGTACTCCACTATTAGAAGAAGTAGAACAATGTAGAACTTACTTGTATTTTTGTCCTCCCTTAATGTAGAATCTGTCCCAGCTATCAGAATGCTCCGCAGTGACGCCAAAACGCTCCATCAATTTCAATATCATTTCAACGTAAGGAACGAAGATCAGTTTATCAATGATTTCAATCTCGATATCATCAAGAGCCAAAGGAGCAGCCATCAGCAAGGAACTCAGGTGTTGACTGCTAATGGAACCAGAGAGCTTAACCTGTGAAATTATTCAATCTTTAGCACCAATCTATCATAGATCATGCAATACTCACATATTGAAATTATTAAATGTTGATTGGTTCTTAAAATTTAGTGTGTGGTGTAAGGCTGCATTACATCATACTAGCCATAATAATAACTTCTCTGACAGAAAACTGAAGTGTGCACAAAGTACATAACATGCAAGTTGATGAGTTTTTTTTTCGAAAAGGGGGGACTCCCCGGCCTCTGCATCAGAACGATGCATACGACCACATTTATAGATAAGTAAAGAGGTTCAACAAGGTCTTATAGTCTGAAAAGAAAATAATGGCAAACTTACAAAGAGCCACAGCGCCAAAAACAATAGGCCCAAAAGCCACAACCGGCTGGCATAACAAAGATAGGTAAACTAATCGCCTATCCTATTACATGACCGACATCCAAACCGGTTGAAAATATCCCGCGCTACCATCTCCCGGCGGACAGATCCAGTAACCAAACGCTCCCTGGCCTCCGTCGGAGTGAGTAACGACCACATATGGATCAGCGCAGTAGCCCGGAATAAACCCTGCAAAAAATGAATATTTGTTGTTCTGTTAAAAGCCAAATCATTTCTGCAATTCCAAATTGCCCACAACAAAGCACATACTCCTACGCGAATGTGTCTAGCTGTTTCAGACTCTATCCCAACAAGCCACGTTCCAAATAACGTACTGACCAAATTCAGAGGAGTAATGTTAAAGGCAATATGCACCGTGTGCCACAAAACTCTCGCCAACGGGCAGTCAAAGAAGAGGTGCTTGATGGTTTCGTCCCGATCACAAAAACTACACCTAGTAGATCATGTCCAGTTGCGCTCAACCAAATTATCCTTTGTTAAAATGACTTGTTTATGTACAAACCAAATAAACACTTTAATTTTCAATGGAACTTTGACTTTCAAAATATCTTTGGAACTAGGAATAGCACTAGAGTTAATGACATCGATATACAACGACTTAACTGTGAACTCTCTAGACCTAGTAAGCATCCAACACAACTGATCGGGCTGATGAGATAGCTGAACCTCCATCAGTCTACTCACCAAATGAAGCCATGCCCACCGGTCGCCAACAAGCGCCCTCCTAAACTGAATATTAAGGGGAATGGACTACATATTCGTTGCAAAAAGAGCATCACGTCGTTGAACAATACGATACAGGGACGGATACTGAAGCGCCAACGGCGTTTCACCAAGCCAAGTATCCTCCCAGAAGCGAGTGTCGTTGCCATTACCGACTATAAACTTTGTTCTATTAAAGAAGGCAGCTTTGACTCTCATAAGCCCCTTCCAAAATAGCGAGTCAGTCGGTCTCACTGTCGCCAGGGACAAAGTCTTGGACTGCAGATACTTACTATGAAGAATCTGCGCCCATGTGGCCTCAGTCTCAACTGATAACTTATACAGACACTTACTGAGAAGACATATGTTCTTGACTTCAAGATTCTCAATACCAAGGCCCCCCTGGTCCTTTGGTCGACAGATGATATCCCATTTGGCGAGTCGGTATTTTCTCTTTAGTTCATCACTCTGCCAGAAGAATCGGGATCGATAGAAGTCCAGCCTTTTCCTAACACCAACTGGGACTTCGAAGAAAGATAAGAGAAACATAGGCATGCTCGTGAGCACCGAATTAATAAGAATCAGTCGGCCTCCATATGACATGAGTTTGCCCTTCCAGCAACTCAGGTTTTTCTCAAACCGATCCTCGATGCACTTCCATTCTCTGTTTGTCAGCTTACGATGGTGAATGGGTATACCTAAGTACGTGAAAGGTAATGCCCCCAATTCGCATCCGAACAATTGCCTGTAAGCCTCTTGCTCCTCATTGGCTCTACCAACACAGAACAACTCGCTTTTATGAAAGTTAATCTTCAATCCGGTCAATTGTTAAATAAGCATAAAACCAGCTTCATATTTCTCGCTTTTGCCAAGTGGTGCTCCATAAAGATGATTGTATCATCAGCGTACTGCAGGATGGACACACCACCATCAACTAGATGAGGCACCAAGCCACCCACCTGACCGGCCTCCTTTGCCCTACCTATCAGAATTGCCAACATGTCAACAACAATGTTGAACAGAATAGGAGACATTGGATCACATTGTCTCAGGCCCTTGTGTGTTTGGAAATAATGACCTATGTCGTCATTCACTTTAATTCCAACACTCCCTTTTTGTGTGAAAGATTCTACCTGGCATTGCCAAGCTTCATCAAAACCCTTCATGCGTAAGGCCTGTTGAAGGAAAGACCATTTGACTTTACCGAACGCTTTCTCGAAATCCACCTTGAAAACAACTCCATCTAGTTTTTTCGTGTGAATCTCATGGAGCGTTTCATGAAGGACCACAACCCCTTCGGGGATGTTCCTGTCTGGCATGAAAGTAGTTTGGGTAGGCTGCACCACAGCATACGCAATCTGTGTGAGTCTATTAGTCCCGACCTTGGTAAAAATTTTGAAACTAACATTAAGAAGACAGATGGGCCTGAATTGCTCAATTCTCACAGCCTCTGTTTTCTTAGGAAGCAGGGCTATCGTTCCAAAATTCAGTTGAAAAAGCTGAAGCTGTCCAGAGAATAAATCATGGAACAACGGCAGCAGATCCCCTTTAATAATATGCCAGCACTTCTTATAAAACTCAGCCGGGAATCCATCCGGGCCGGGAGCCTTATTATTTTTCATTTGTTATATGGCCTCAAACACCTCTTTCTCAGAAAAAGGAGCAGCTAAAATATCATTCTCAACAGCAGTAAGTTGAGGAACATCCTCAATTCTGGACTCATCCAGAGAAACACAGTTATCCTCTAGAGGCCCAAACAACTGCTTGTAATACTCAGTAATGTATAATTTTAGGTTCTCCTGACCAAGAATCGTTCCTTCATTTTGTTCAAGCTGAAAGATCCTCTTCTTTCTGTGTTTGCCATTAGCGATCATGTGGAAGAATTGAGTGTTCACGTCCCCCTGGACTACTCGTCGGACCTTGGCCCGCAGTGCCCACTTTAATTCTTCTTCATGAAGAAGCTCTTTCAGCCTCAACTCCGCGTCAAGCTTGGCATGAAGCTCTGAGGCTGGCAGAACCGTGGTTTCTGCTTTTACATCTAGGGACTGAATAAGGGTAAGGAGCCGTTCCTTTTCGACCTTATAAATCCCGCTAAGATGCTTAGCCCACCCACGTAGGAAACTTCTCAAGTGTCTAATCTTATTCTGCCAACGCTCAAGCGCAGTCCTACCTCCTGCATCCTTAGCCCACTCTCTGGCTACGAGATCAAACAAGCCTTCTCTTTCAAACCAAGCAAGCTCGAACTAAAATGAGTTTTTGTTTCCCAAGTGGGTGGCCTCACCAGAGTCAAGAAATAAAGGCGTGTGGTCAGAAATACCACGAAAAAGTGCCTGAACTGTTACAAAGGGAAATTTCTGTTCCCATTCGACACTAGCCAGTACTCGATCCAACTTTTCAAACGTCGGATTTGGCATCGCGTTAGCCCAGGTGAACTTTCTTCCCGAAAGCTCTATCTCTCTCAGATCCAAACTTTCAATGATAGTATTAAACATGAACGACCATCTGCCGTCAAAGTTATCATTGTTCTTCTCATCACGCCTTCTAATGATGTTAAAATCACCCCCCACCAGGATTGGAAGCTGCTCAGAACCGCAAATCCTAACCAGATCAGCCAAGAAATCAGGTTTGAGTTTGGGCTGTGCGGCACCATATACCGCCATCAGAGCCCAATTAAACCCATCAGCCTTCGACCGCACCCTAAACTTAACAGCAAAATCTCCCATGACCACACTTCGGACTTCGAGCGAATCACATCTAACTCCGAGTAAGATCCCACCCGATCTTCCTTGCGGTGGCACACAATGCCAGTCAAAATCAATACCGCCCGATAAAGTATTGAGAAATTGTGGCGAAAAATTAGCGATAATGCGATAAAGTCCAACCTATGCTCGATAGACGCCTCTGCAAGAAACCTTCTTTTAGCCATGTCTTTCAGACCTCTGCTATTCCAAAAGATTCTTTTCATATCTTGTCATGGAATTTTTTAGCCGTGCGGATCCTAGCACTCCTACACACTACGGAAGTCGGGTAGATCTTCCGCTTCCATTTGCGTTTAGGAATGTTCTTACTCTAGAGCCGGTTCTCACAACCAGGCTCAGAAGGTCTGACTACAACATTCTCAAAACTCTCATCCTCCTCCTCAGGCTCAGGTAGGGGAGGAGCAAGATCCGCAAATAAATTATCGAGCACCCTGACCCCCAAAGCATCAATATCGGAATCATTCATGGGTTTAACTGCTGCTAAGTTACGGATCATCACTAAAGCCCGCTCTGCCTCTAAATCCAGGATATCATTAACGGAATTTGAGATTTCACTATCATTACTACCTAGTGAAATTCCTAATTGGTTTGCATTATTAATAATCTCATCATTAGAAAAATGCAAGATGGAATTTGAGGTATTAACCGACATACCAGTAGTGACCTCAACGTCACGAAGCTTGGCCGCCCTCATGGCGCACCGCTGCTGTATGTCGTCAACCTCCGGATGGTCCTGGAGACGGCAGCTCAACCGTCGCCCCTCAGACACTGGATCTGGAATCCCACCAAACGCAATCACCTCCTCCCGAGTGACCCTGCTCGGGGTGGGGCCTCCTGCCTCACCCCAAACACGCAGCCGGCCAGCCTCCATCGACAAACCAGCTGGACCGCCGGAAAGCGGTGGGGCGCTCAACGGCACCGCCGACGTTGGTCGCGCCCCACCAGGTAGACCTTCTTTGCCGTTGATACGGACAGGTGGGCAGTTTGTGCCAAGGAAACAATCGACATCAGCGCCGAATTGTTGCAAACCTACAACTAAGTCACCAATAGGTCGCTCCCTCATTCTTGGTACTCCATCAAGCACATAACTGAAGTTTTTTTTAATAAAAGACACGATCAGTCTCCAAACATACCCATGGATCTCATACTTATTTCCACTAGGATAAAGAAAACATACGTTGCATTTCCACCAGCAGCTACTACAGCTGCCGTCAGTGGCCGCATTGCAGTTCCAGCATTACCCAAGAAGAGCTTTGCTTCCTCTTTGGCGCCCTTTTCGACCGGGAACCTGCCGCCACAGCCAAGAACCACAACTCTTTTTGCAACTTTATCTGCTTCCACGGAGAGTCCGAGGGCTTCCAGGGCCTCGAGCGTGTAGTGGACATCCTCGCTGTTCAACAGGTTGTCCATCACCGTTGTTCCCTAAAGAGCAGAAACAAGCTACAGATCAGCTAGATATGACAGTGAAGTAAACCAGCTCCAATTTCTCACCTTACCATAAATAAGTAAGAGAACAGGACATGCTGCACTATAGTTTACTGATCAGTTGAAACCGAGTAAAGCCTGGAGGATCCTAGAATTAGTACCTATATAGCTCATGAAAACAAATGCCCCTGCTACGAATAGCAATTCAATGATTTGTCATCCAAAAGAATATCGCCTTTTTGTGGTCACGCCGTCTCACAAAATGTGTATAGACTTTCGGTAGCATAATTTCAAGTAGACATATATAAATACCAAGTGTTCATTGTACAATTACAGCATAATATTTTAATGAATGAAGAAGCCATCAGAAGAAGGAAAATAATAGCCTAAAACATAAGAGGATCGCCCCCTGTTTAATATGATGCATCCTCTTATCAGCAATCTAATGATCTGGTAAAGAAACGTGTGAATTGGCTCCCAAACAACCTAGCCTTATCCGTAATACATCATCTCGTAACTAACTCCTTAATCACTTTGCTTGCAAGCTTCTTGTTATGCTATATTACCGAGAGGGCCCAGAGATACCTCTCCATCATACGAAGTGACAAATCTCAATCTCGATTCACGCCAACTCAACAGACACCATCGGAGATACCTGTAGAGCACCATTATGATCACCTAGTTACGAAGTGACGTGTGATACACACAAGGCATTCCTCCGGTGTCCGGAGTTGCATTATCTCATGGTCGAAGGAACATGTATTTGAAATTAAGAAAGCAGTAGCAATAAACTGAATGATCATATGCTATGCTAACGGATGGATCTTGTCCATCACATCATTCTCCTAATAATGTGATCCCATTATCAAATGACAACTCATGTCTATGATCAGGAAACCTTAACCATCTTTTGATCAACGAGCTAGTCTAGTAGAGGCTTACCAGGGACTTGGTATTTGTTTATCTACTCACACATGTATTTAAGTTTCCGATCAATACATATATAGCATGAATAATTAACCTTTATCATGATTAAGGAAATATAATAATAACCACTTTATTATTGCCTCTAGAGCATATTTCCAACAGTCTTCCACTTGCACTAGAGTCAATAATCTAGATTACATAGTAATAAATCTAACACCCATAGAGTTTTGGTGCTGATCACATTTTGCCCGTGGAAGAGGTTTAGTCAACTGGTCTGCCACATTTAGATCCATATATACTTTGCAAATTTCTATGTCTCCGTCCTTGACAGATTCACGAATGGAGTTGAAGCGTTGATTGATGTGTTTGGTTCTCTTGTGAAACCTGGGCTCCTTTGCTATGACAATTGCTCCAGTGTTGTCACAAAAGATTGTCATTGGACCTGATGCACTGGGTGTCACACCTAGATCGGATATGAACTCCTTCATCCAGACTCCTTCATGCGCTGCTTCCGAAGCAGCTATGTACTCTGCTTCACATGTAGATCCTGCCACGACGCTCCGCTTAGAACTGCACTAACTGACAGCTCCACCATTCAATAAAAATACGTATCCGGTTTGTGACTTAGAGTCATCCGGATCTGTGTCGAAGCTAACATCGACGTAACCCTTTATGATGAGCTCTTCGTCACCTCAATAAACCAGAAACATATCTTTGGTCCTTTTCAGGTACTTCAGGATATTCTTGACCGTTGTCCAGTGATCCACTCCTGGATTACTTTGATACCTCCCTGCCAAACTTATGGCGAGGCACACATCAGGTCTAGTACACAACATGGCATACATAATAGAACCTATGGTCGAGGGATAGGGAATGAATTTTATTCTCTCTCTATCTTCTGCTGTGGTCGGACTTTGAGTCTTACTCAATTTCATAACTTGCAACACAGGCAAGAACCCTTTCTTTGACTGGTCCATTTTGAACTTCTTCAGAACTTTGTCAAGGTATGTGCTTTGTGAAAGTCCTATTAAGCGTCTTGATCTAGCCCTATAGATCTTGATGCCCAATATGTAAGCAGCTTCACCGAGGTCTTTCATTAAAAAAATTCTTATTCAAATGTCCTTTCATGCTGATGACATATTGTTGGCGTGTAGCGATAAGGATACTCTGCATGAGACCAAGAATTTTCTGTCATCCAGTTGTGAAATGAGAAATCTTGGTGAAGCCTCGTATGTCCTCGGCATCAAGATTCATCGAGATAGGTCCAGAGGAACGTTAGCACTATATCAAAAGGCATACTTTGAGAGAGTGCTGAGAAATTCAATACGCATTAGTGATCGCCCTCACCTCCTCCTATAGTTAAGGGCGATAAGTTTGGGACATTTTGAATGTCTGAGGAACCAGTATGAAACTGATCAGATGAAGTTGGTTCCTTATGCTTCAGCTGTCAGAAGCATCATGTATGCTCAAGTGTGTACACGCCCAGATTTATGTTTTGTAACCAGGATGCTTGGTAGATACCAATCAAATCTAGGACCGGACCACTGGAAGGCCACAAAGAAAGTCTTGTGTTTGGTGCAAGGAACTAAGGATTTCATGCTTACATATGAAAGAACTGATAACCTGGAAATTATTGGTTATTCAGACTCTGATTTTGCCAGGTGCGTGGATAGTAAGAGATCCACATCAGGTTATATATTCACACTCGCCGGGGGAGGCATATCGTGGAGAAGCTTCAAACAAGTTAACTGCTAGATCTACAATGCAAGCAGAATTTGTGGCATGTTTTGAGGCCACCGGGCAGGCTGTATGGCTAAAGAATTTTGTTCCCGGGCTTAAAGTGGTTGACAGCTAAACCAATTTTATTATACTGCAACAATGAACCCATAGTTTTCTATACTAGTAACAACAGGTCAAGTGATGCTGCCAAACACATTGACATGACAGCAAGCATCGTGTTGTGAAAGATAGAATCCAGGATCAAACAATTTATGTGAAACATATAAGAACAAAGCATATGCTTGCGGATCCGCTAACTAAAGGCTTACCATCCAATATTTTTCATGAACATGCTACCGGCATGGGATTACTGGAAGCCTTATGATTCTGGAATGTGAGGACCATCAAAATAAACCACTCCCAATAAGCGAAATGTTATCCATTTTGAAGTATGCGGGTGTGCTATAAGTGTTGAGGTTCCATGGCGCTTTGAGCTGTTGTAACACCTCACTTTGGTACATCATTCTTATGGAGAATGGGCGAATGCAGTTGAGTCTAATGATCAAGGGGGGAATGCTGGTTTGATCTGGCGGTTGTACATGTTAGTTAGATGTAATAGTCTAACAGGGAAAAAGGGAATGAATAGCGTTGATGGAAAAGGCCCCACGCACCAACGTACGTGGACTTTTATCCCAACTGAAGCGCCCTGATCGGTGGCACCCAAACCAACGCATGGTTTAGGTCCCCTATCGCCAGCGCCATATAAAGGGAAATGGGCGAGAGTGTTGGGCAAATAAGCTGCGGCGCCGCGGCGGACGTGTCGAGCACGTGTATGGGCGCGTCGGACGTGTCGGGACCGTGGCGGGGTCGGGTGTGTGGTGTGTCTGGCCATAGTCCGGCCATAATCCGGGCGTGGTCCGACCTGTGTACGAATTAGTGCATGCGTGTGCATGGGTTAGCTGGTTAGTGGCCGGCGTGTGCGTGCGTGAGTTGGTTAGTTGGCGATGGAGCCGGAGGAATGACCGCGTCCAGGGCTGTTTGGTGGCCGCGTCGTCTGCGTACGGGCGCGACGGGAGCGCGAGCCAGGTACGGCGTGTGACGCGAGGCGTGGGCGAGTACGTGTGTACGAGCGCGCGTATATAGCCTGGCTGGCCTCTGTGTATCGCTGGATGGTTGTGTTTTGGAAATACATAACGAGGCCGTTCGTGCGGCTGCGGGTGTTTGAGCGCCCGGTAAAACTACCTGTGCCTTCTGTTTCCTCCTTCCTCCGTCTTCTTCTTCGCTGGTTTGAGCCACGAAGAGAGAGAGCAGCAGCTAGGGCAGTCTAGAGCTAGGGTAGACATCAACAATTGGCATCAGAGCCTCGCTGCGGAGGAAGCTCGCAGGAGATGTCGCTAGTGCCGTATGCCGGTGGATCGGGCAGCGCACTGGCGCAGCCGGTGCCGATGCTCACCGGCGAGAATTACACGGCATGGGCGATCAAGGTCGAGGCATATCTTGATGCTGCTGGGCTGTGGGAAGCGGTGGTCGTGCCGGAGGACGCGGCGGCGGCGGTGATCGCCAAGAAGAACAAGCCGGCGCGGGCTTACCTGCTCGGGGCGCTCGCGGAGGACCTGCTCCTGCAGGTGGCGTCGAAGAAGACGGCGACAGAGGTCTGGGCGAGCCTCAAGGCCAGGTTCGTCAGCGCGGATCGCGTGCGGGCGGCGCGGCTGGGCACACTCCGAGGGGAGTTCGAGCTCCTGTGTTAGCTAATCTAGTCGTTGTGCTTAGGCTAGTTTGTTTCTCTGTCAAATAAACAGAAACGCATGAGCCGTGACATGTGCGCGCCGTGCAAGTAGCTAGCTTGGGCCGGTTGGACGTGGTCACCACGATCGACCCGGTGGCCTCGCAGGTAGCGTAGGAGACACGATCAGCTCTCGTGGGATGGCGCGAGTCCGGCAGATCGTGGCGCGTAGTTAGGACCGCTACCTGCCTCTTCCTCGTTGTAACAGAATAAATAGCTGAAAGAAAAACGTCAAAAGTCGCAAGTTTGCACGCGACGCAAAAACCTGTCTTCTCTGTGATTGAGAGATCGAGTGTCTAGATTCCTAACAAGTGGTATTCAGAGCCTCGGTTTGGCGATCCTGGCCATGTCCGATCACGGAGAACAGCCGGACGGAGCGGCGGCGGCGGCCCCCAACGCAGGCGGGGGCGGGCTGGCGCGCTCAGCGACTCCACCACGGAGGCGCAGCTGGGCGGAGCCGCGTGAAGGCGGAACGGCAGGTGGTGATCCACCAGGCGGCGGCCACGGAGCTGCCTGCCCGCTTGTGCCGAGCCGCACCACGTTTCGACCCTCACCTCGACCAACTACATCGAGTGGTCGCTGGTGATGAAGGTCCATCTGGAGTCCTGGGGGCTCCTGGATGCGATCGAGGGCAACGCGCAGCACGTACGCGACGACGAGTCGACGCTCGGCGTTCTTCTCCGAGTCGTTCCGCCGGAGATGCTCGGCTCCATCGTCGTCAAGGAGACGGCCAAGGTGGCATGGGACACGATCAAGGTGATGCGGATGGGCGTACATCGTGTACGTGAGGCCACCGCGCAACGTCTTCGCGCGGACTTCGAGCAGATCGCCTTCCACGACGGCGAGTCCCTTGACGCTTTCGGCATGCGCATCACCGGCCTCGTCAACCAGCTACACACGCTCGGCGACACCGTCGAGGAGGTACGCGTCGTGCAGAAACTATTACGTGTTGTTCCTCCCCGATACGCGCAGATCGCAGTGGCGATTGAGACTCTTCTAGACCTGACTACGGTCTCGGTCGAGGAGTTGATCGGGCGGCTGCACACCGCCGAGGAGCGATGTGCAGCGCCCGCGGCGACCCAGGGCAGCGGACAGCTCCTCCTCACCGAACAGCAGTGGGAGGCGCGCAAGAAGGGGCGCGAGTCTGGACAGGGCTCTGGCGGAGCCAACACCAAAGGTGGCGGCGGCGAGGGCTGCCGCGCGGGAAACCAGGGGCGAAGGGGCGGTGGAGCCCGTGGCCGCGGTGGCGGCCGTGACATGAGCAAAGTAAATGCTACAACTGCAACCACATGGGGCACTTCTCGCGCGATCGCACCGAGCCCAGCGCGAAAGCGCAAGGAGCAGGTCCACCTTGCGGAGGGCGGCACCGAGAGTCCACGCCTCCTCTGGCGAAGTCTGTGGCGAGCTCACCGTACCCACGGAGACGCCCGTGGAGCACGTCCTGCTCAACGAGGAGCACTCGCAGGCGCGCACGGTGCCGAACGGAGGTGAGTGCGACACGGCCTGGTTCCTGGACACAGGCGCGAGCAACCACATGTCCGGCCGGCGCGAGATCTTTTCCGAGCTGGACTGTGGTGTGCGCGGCGCGGTGAAGCTGGGGGACGGGTCTACGGTGCAGATCGAGGGGAGAGGAACCGTCCTCTTCCAGTGCCTCAACGGTGAGCATCTCATTCTGTCGGAGGTGTACTATATGCCCAGGTTGTGCAGCAACATCGTCAGCATAGGGCAACTGGACGAGAGTGGCTACGACGCGCACATTCGCCACGGCGAGTTCACGCTGCGCGACCCGAACGGGTGGCTAGTCGCGCGTGTGCAGCGAGGCCACGGACGCCTGTACGTACTGCGCGTGAACCTGGCGCGACCAGTGTGCCTTGCAATGCACGGAGGCGACGAAGCATGGCTGTGGCACGCGCGCTACGGCCACATCGGATTCCAGGCGCTCCGTTCGCTCTCACGGGGCAACATGGTGCACGGTCTACCCCTCCTCGACGAGGTGGACCGCGTCTGCGAGGCATGCCTGGCGGGGAAGCACCGTCGAGCTCCTTTCCCTCGCCAAGCACTGAACCGCGCCGGGGAGGTGCTCGAGCTTGTGCACGCGGATCTGTGCGGGCCGATCTCCCCTGCTACGCCGGGAGGGAAGCGGTATTTCCTCCTGCTCGTCGACGACAAGAGTCGCTTCATGTGGCTGCGGCTGCTCACGACGAAGGACGAGGCGGACGCGGCGCCCGCCGTCTGTGCAGCAGCAGAAGCGCGAGTCCGCCACCGCCTCAAGACTCTGCGCACCGATCGTGGGGGTGAATTCAACTCCACCAGCCTTTGGGGAGTTCTTTCGCGAATTGGGGTGCACCGGCAGCTCACCGCCCCATACACGCCGCAGCAGAACGGCGTGGTCGAACGCCGTAATTGCATAATCGTCGGCATGGCAAGGAGCTTGCTCAAGGCCAAGGGTGTTCCGGCTCCCTTCTGGGGCGAAGCCGTGACGACTGCGGTGCACCTACTCAACAGGGCGACAACCAAGAGCGTGACCGACATGACCCCGTACCAGGCGTGGTGTGGGAGCCGGCCAAGCGTCCAGCACTTTCGTACCTTTGGGTGCGTCGCTCACGTGAAGGTGACACGCCCGAACGTGAAGAAGCTGGACGACCGGAGCGTGCCCATGGTGTTCCTCGGGTACGAGCCTGGATCAGCGGCTTACCGTGTCTATCACCCGCCCTCCGGGCATGCTCATGTCTCGCGCGACGTCGTGTTCGACGAGAGTGCATCATGGGACTGGAGCTCTGTGGCAGAAGGACAAAGCGTCGGCATGGACGTCTTCACCATCGAGCTGGTGCCTGCCGGTGCCCGGGCGGAGCCGGTGCATGCTCCCCAGCGCCGCATTTATGCGGTGCCCACGCCCACTACCGAGCCATCCACGCCACAGAGCGCGACCTGCGCGCCCTCACCTGCCTCCCCGACGTACGGAACGCCGATCTCGACACCAACGGGCGTTGAATTCGTCTCACCACCCACCGGTGCGTCGGAAGCACCTGCCGGCGCGGAAGCGCCGCGCCGGTACCGCACCCTCGAGAACGTGTGGGACATGACAGAGGAGGTGGAGGCCGTCTACAGCGACAGCGACCTGTGCCTGCTCGCGGGCGAGGAGCCGGCCTCGTTCACTGAGGCAGAGAGGGATCAGGGATGGCGCGCAGCAATGGACGAAGAAATGCAGAGTATAATCGCCAACAACACCTGGGAGCTGAGCGAGCTCCCACCTGGTCACCGTCCGATCGGCCTGAGATGGGTCTACAAACTGAAGAAGGACGCTCGTGGCGCCGTGGTGAAGCACAAGGCGCACTTGGTGGCAAAAGGCTATGTCCAGCGGCAGGGCATCGACTTCGAGGAAGTTTTGCACCGATCGCGAGAATGGACTCGGTGCACGTGCTCGTCGCACTCGCGGCGCACCACGGCTGGCAGGTTCATCACATGGACGTCAAGTCCGCATTCCTGAACGGGGACCTGCTCGAAGAATTCTACGTGCAGCAGCCACCGGGGTACGCTGTGGCCGGCCAGGAAGGCAAAGTGCTGCGCCTCCGCAAGGCGCTCTATGGGCTCCGCCAGGCGCCGAGGGCCTGGAACGCAAAGCTGGACGAGAGCCTCTGCGCGCTGGGCTTCGAGCGCTGCCCGTCGGAGCACGCGGTGTACCGACGCGGCACAGGCGGCTCCCTCCTCATCGTCGGAGTCTACGTAGATGACCTCATCATCACCGGCGCGGCCACATCAGAGATCGACGTCTTCAAGCAGCAAATGACCAGGCTGTTCCGCATGAGCGATTTGGGCAAGCTCAGCTACTACCTCGGGATCGAGGTGAGCCAGGAGCGCGACCGGATCGTGCTCGGGCAGGCGGCCTATGCCAAGCGGCTGCTGGAGCGTGCGGGCATGGAGGACTGCAACCCTTGCAACACTCCCATGGAGGCTCGGCTCAAATTGAGCAAGGAGAGCGCCGCGACCCCGGTGGACAAGACCAAGTATCGTAGCATCATCGGCGGGCTGCGGTATCTGGTACACACAAGACCCGACATTACGTTTGCAGTAGGGTACTTGAGCAGGTTCATGGAGAAGCCTGCCTCCGACCACTACGCCGCCGTAAAGCACCTTCTGCGGTACGTAGCGGGGACACTGGACCACGGCTGCGCATATGAGCGCGGCGGGGGGGAGCTGCGGCTAACCGGCTACAGCGACTCGGATCACGCCGGGGACACGGACGACAGGAAGAGCACGACGGGGGTGATCTTCCTCCTCGGCAAGAGCCCGGTGAGCTGGCAGTCCCAGAAGCAAAGGGTGGTGGCGATTTCCTCGTGCGAGGCATAGTACATGGCCGCCACCACCGCTGTGTGTCAGGGTATTTGGCTGGCACGGCTACTTGGCGAGATGCTGAACAAGGAGGCCGTTCTGCCGAAGCTTCTCGTCGACAACAAGTCGGCGATCTCCCTGGCGAAGAACCCTGTGTTCCATGATCGCAGTAAACACATAGAGACCAGGTACCACTTCATTCGCGAGTGTGTGGAGCAGGGGCGAATCTACATCGACTACGTCAGAACAAGTGATCAACTGGCTGATACTCTGACGAAGGCACTTGGACGTCTCATCTTTCAGGAGCTGAAGAAGAGGATCAGTATGGTTGAAATAATTCGCCAACGTCAAGATTAGGGGGGTGATTTGTTAGCTAATCTAGTCGTTGTGCTTAGGCTAGTTTGTTTCTCTGTCAAATAAACAGAAACGCATGAGCCGCGACATGTGCGCGCCGTGCAAGTAGCTAGCTTGGGCCGGTTGGACGTGGTCACCACGATCGACCCGGTGGCCTCGCAGGTAGCGTAGGAGACACGATCAGCTCTCGTGGGATGGCGCGAGTCCGGCGGATCGTGGCGCGTAGTTAGGATCGCTACCTGCCTCTTCCTCGTTGTAACAGAATAAATAGCTGAAAGAAAAACGTGAAAAGTCGCAAGTTTGCACGCGACGCAAAAACCTGTCTTCTCTGTGATTGAGAGATCGAGTGTCTAGATTCCTAACATCCTGCACATGGCGGACGGCGACACACTCGATGGCTTCGCCGGCAAGCTCGGAGCGATGACGGCGCGGTTCGCGGGGTTGGGCTCGACGCTGGAGGATGCCGCGCTCGTGAAGAAGCTGCTTGACTCGGTGCCGGATCGCCTGTACGTGGCGGTGGCCGGGATCGAGCAGTTCTGCGACGTCACAACGATGCCGTTCGAGGAAGCGCTCGGGCGGTTGAAGAAGTTCGACGAGCGGCTGCGGCGGCGCGGGCAGGCGGGCGGCGAGCAGACGGACGGTGCGCTCATGTACACGGCGGCGCAATGGAGAGCTCGGGATCGGCAGCAGGACGGCACGCGGGACGACGACGACGTGCGAAGGCAGGCGTCAGGCTTCGGCGGCAACCGGCACGGCCGCTGCTACAAATGCGGCGAGCGCAGCCACTTCAAACGCGATTGCCCTCAGCTGCGGAAGGAGCCGGCAAGGGAGCGTGCTCTGCTGGTCGACGGCAACGTCGAGGACGGCGGCCTGCTCTGAGCTGCGGCTTAAGGGGTGAAATATTGGGCAAATAAGCCGCGGCACCGTGCCGGACGTGTCGAGCACGTGTATGGGCGCGTGCTGGGCACGTCGGACGCGTCGGGACCGTGGCACGGTCGGGTGTGTGGTGTGTCTGGCCATAGTCCGGCCATAATCCGGGCGTGGTCCGACCTGTGTATGAGTTAGTGCATGCGTGTGCATGGGTTAGCTGGTTAGTGGCCGGCGTGTGCGTGCCTGAGTTGGTTAGTTGGCGATGGAGCCGGAGGAATGACCGCGTCTGTTTGGTGGCCGCGTCGTCTGCGTACGGGCGCGACGGGAGCGCGAGCCAGGTACAGCGTGGGACGCGGGGCGTGGGCGAGTACGTGCGTACGAGCGCGCGTATATAGCCTGGCTGGCCTCTGAGTATCGCTGGATGGTTGTGTTTTGAGTTCGTGCTCAGGAAATGCATAACGAGGCCGTTCGTGCGGCTGCGGGTGTTCGAGCGCCCGGTAAAACTACCTGTGCCTTCTGTTTCCTCCTTCCGTCTTCTTCTTCGCTGGTTTGAGCCATATAGAGAGAGAGAGGCAGCAGCTAGGGCAGTCTAGAGCTAGGGTAGACACCAACAGAGAGGTGGCTGTTGGCATCCTATTGATGCATTAGTTCCAACAGCAGGCTGTCCCAGTTCATGTCGGAGATGTACCTAGTAGTGGCATTCTGGCTCTTGGCCTCCGGTGAGAGTGCAAAGATCTCCGGCATGCCTAGGCTGAACAGTGCCTGCCTTAGCTCCGGACGAGCACGCCGGGCGCCAGATGATGAAGCCGTGTGCCGCCATGGATGCGGTCACCGCGTCCCGGTCTTGCTCAAAGCCTGGCCTGCCTAGCTCCAGTTCTGACATTGCTGCTCTATGCCCATCGGCTTGGCGTTTCGAGAAAGAAGTGTGGATATGTGATGCGCTGTGATGGTTTTTTTTTTTTTTTTGATATTTTGAATGTTTTGGATTTGTATCACGTGGTTGGATATTTGCTGTGCAATCAAGACATGTAACTGTCAAACGGTGAGCAACGGGCTTTTTCCACTGTTTTCATAGTTGTTGTTTATCACGGGAAGAAATGTTTCTTTTTTATTGCAACATGAACTTGGCCACTTTGGGTATTGTGTAAAAATAAGTGTGAAAGTGATTCAGATCTATGATAAAAGTAAATGATTCCTGTCGGCCGGTCAGCCGAAGCTTCGGCCGAGCATGTGCCATTCGACCGATGGCCATGTTTGGATACTCTAACTCAGTTAGAGGTTAGAGTTAGATTCTAACCCTGAACTAACTCTAACCAAAGAGTTGTTTGGATGGTAGGGTTAGATTGAAAATAAATGCTCTTTCTCAATCATTTGACTACTCTAGATCCTATTTCCTCTCGGATTTGATGTGGCCGGCTCTTGTGTGACCTTCTCCCGCTCACAATTGACATAAACAAATGATCTTTACAAATCAAGGGTCCAAAACATGATAAATTTTATTTTGTCCATTCAAATGAGATGTCCCACTCAAACATACAAATCGCCAATCAAGCTTCACAAAAAAAAATTACACTCCATGAAACCGCTGGGGAGGGGGGAGTGACGAATTCAGGAAAAGTTCCAGTAACTATCTTTTCTCAACTCCAACCCAAAACACATCCGTACTATTTTGAGTGAAGGTACACATGGCCAGCATCTCTATTTTTGTTTCGTCCGAAACTCTGCGGCACTAGAAACAAATTAATTTGCAACCATGGTTGCATCCACTTTCTTTTTCATAACAAAATCATTTAGAAAGCAGGAAAGATATTCAGACAAACATTTGGTATATTTGTCAGAGCTGTTTGCGGCACCAACCAAGTGCGAATATATTTCGCAAGCAGACAATTTAGGGAAGAAACACATAAGTGAAAGCGTCTCAAAGCGGCCAAACCACAAATCAAATAACAATTTGCAGCTAACACGAACAATACCTGCGAACACGTAACTAAAATTATCGGATTAATCATACTCTAGGTATCACAACGAGAGCATAATCATGCTAGGAAAAGTGAGTAGAGGAAGGGAAAGAAAAAGCAAGGCAAATAATATCCCAGGATCATGGGTACTACAGCCTACTACTACCGCCACTGTTCATCTCCTAGTATGTGAGGGCGAGCGGCTGCCGGAGGAGGGCGAGCGGCTACCGGAGGAGGGCGAGCAGTGGCCGGTGAGGAGGGAGCGGCGCGAGCGACGGCCGGAGGAGGGCGAGCGGGCGCACGGAGGAGGGCGCAAAGTGGCTGTGAGGAGGGAGCAGCGAGCGGCGGCTGGAGGAGGGCGGGGCCTCAGGAGGGCGCCCTGGTTCCGGGCGGCGCTGCGCTGCGCCAGGCGGCGCGGAGAAGTCGTGCGAGGAGGGTGGGAAGGGGGGATCTGGTGCGGGAGGGCAAGTTTTTTTCTATTTTTTTAGTGGGCCCAGAAAAACTAACCCAAATAAGTTTCTCTAGTGTGGGCTAGTTTTTTGAATGGGTTAGATCCATCTAACCCAAACTAACCCATCTTATTTGGATCCTTTTTGGTTATTTGAGCCCCACTAACTAAAACTAACTCTAACTTGAGGATCCAAACAGGGCCATCTGTCATATCATACTACAGCTCGCGTTGGTGGCCCCTCGTACACGCATGCTCCCGCGTTATCTTCAGATGGTTGTTGTCCTCCAAACATTCGTCTTCTTCCCTCGAAACGCATTCCTCTTTCTCTCCCCAACGAGCCACGGCTCACCACATGCCTTGAACGGGAACGCGTCATAAAGAGAGGGAGTTACAACTATGAATGGAGGGAGCTGCAACCGGTGTCAGGCGAGGTTGCGACCAAACGGCGAGCGTGGTGACAACAAAACAGCAAGGACTGGGTGGCGCTGCTCCGAGCAAAAACCGACGTCACAGTTTTTCCACATGCTTCAATCGGCGTCGCAATTTGGTACAATTGGTGTCGCGTTTTGCTGCAAGGCGCAACCGGGGTCGCGTTTTTGCTACAACCGGTGTTGCTTTTTGTGACAACCGTTTTTATTTTTTGCTAGATCCATTCACTGCTGCCACTTTTGGCCGCAACTGTCGTAGGTTTCTGCTACGTCTGGCCAGGATTTTCTGATACATCCATTTCATGGCAGAGCTGCAGCTCGCGAGAACGGCGACAATGATTTGCTGCAACCGCCGGTGCTTTTTGCTATGACCTGCGATTTTTTTTTCTGAGATCGTCTGCACAATCGCCGACGCAAATGTTGTGGCCTGCAACGGTGAGCTACATCAAGAGGCGATAGCGACCACTTTTTGCTGCAACCTCCGTTTCCATTTGCTATGGCCGACAGTGAAAATTGCTACAACAACGTCGGCCATGATTTTTCTGACTAATTAACAAAGGTGTATTCCATGACGGGGTGGCCGAGGGCGAGCATGGGCAGCACGAGGGTGGTCGGCAAGCGTGGAGATCCTTGCTTTTTTGCATGTGCATGCGGAAGGAGGAAGATGGTAGCAATGACCTAGTCCCGCGGTTATCTAGAGCAATGAAACACGCGGGATCTGACACTTGGCAGCGGACCGGCCAAAAATTCGATCGGTTGGCCAGTGCCTAGTGCTAGCCATTATAAAAGTTCACCAGAAAGACAAAGCATCTCAAATATAATAAAAATTATATCGAGCTTCCGAGACCACCAAACAACCAGTATCACCGCCAATACAAGCCATCGACACGTCGTTGTTGCCGCTCCCCCACTAGAACCAACTGAACCTTCTCAATGGCAGCGGGGAAGTCTTCGTGCACGTTCCCCTAAGGACTCTCACCCTGAAGCCGCAATTGTCGTCTTGAACCCATGAATAGATCTGAAGCACCTAACACGAAATCTTGTCATCGTGCACGCACGACGATAAACCTTACCATCGATGTCATAGGATAACGAAGATATCCATCGATGTCATAGGATAACGAAGATATCGAACGAACTCAGGGAGGATCAAAGTCCTGAAGATAAACTCAAAGAAGAAGTTGCGCCATCCGCCTGAGCGCCGCAAGGACGAAAAATACCTAACATAAACTACTAGCTGAAGGGGAGGCGGCGAGATCGCCACGAGGACTAAAGATAGATACCTAACATAAACTACTAACTGAAGTGGAGGCTGTGGGATTCCTCTTCCTGCCGCCACCGGAGCGGTAGGCAAAGAGGAGGTGAATCCATGGGTTCCCCGGCGATGCCTGGAAGGGGGAGTTTACCGTAGCAGGCGAGGGAAGGGAAGGAAACACTTCATGCATAGTATTGTGCAATGTTCTTTGTGCAAGCTGCACTGTTCTTTACCTAATAGTTTCCTTACCTAGCTTGCATGGGACTGAAGTAGGAAATTGATTTCTCCTAGCATGAATTATGTTCCACTGGTATTAAAGTTGAATTAGATGAAGTTTTTCTTCTTGACTAGTCTTACTGAAGCTCGGGTTGAACCTCCATTGGATAAACACCTCTTCCGGTATCGGCTTCTTTTGTTCGCAACGAACATGCAACTGATTGGGGAAGAAAAGGTTACAGCCAAGCTTTTTTATGAAAACCTAGATGGAGGATCACCCCATTATAAAGAGAACACCACACCACCCCCCCCCCCCACCCCCCTTATGTAGGGGCTCGAAAGGGATTATACTATTATACTAGATGTGTGCAGAGAACTAATAAAACTCATTCTTCTTTATCTATATATTCTGTTATAGCTTGCTTTCCATAGCCAACATATTTACCTGATTCCTCAGGACAGAATTGATTCCATCTCAATGCAAAAAGGTAGAGAAGATTTGCAGGCGCATAGGTTTCAAGAGCGGGAATGCCTATTTTCCTCAAGAAGAGGATCTTTCTCTTTTGACTAATATGAATAAAAGAAATCAGTCCTTAATTGTATTAACTTCATGAAGTGGTACACTCTCCCTCGATATTGACACTGGTTCTATCAAAATAAAATAATTATATTTGTTTCCCCTTTTCCTCCAGGGGATTCATACATTGGATCCAGATTCCTACAACGGTACAAAGGTCCATTCAAATAAATGAAACCATCAGTGTGAGTTATTCTCATGATTTTAATAAACCTGCTAATAATCTCCCCTTTGTGTGTTGGTGCCGGCCATCGAAGCCATGCTATGTGGTTGCGCTACATACCATATTTTGTAGCCTATTTGATGATGGGTGATTTTGCCGTGGAGGAGTGCACTGGACGAGCGCCTATGATGAGGTGAATATCTGATTTTACTATGCATAAAGGTGAAGATAGAAAATCAAAGCCGACTAGATATGTGTAGCCCATGTGCTAAAATAATACCGGAAGCACAGAAAAGACATGCAATGCGGTGGGGCAACGTGCTACCTTCATATCACCATATTCAACCAATAAATACCAGTCTCTTGTGCCTCTTGACTCCAATTTCAATTTCCTTTTAGCAACGATGGACGGAGATCAATCTCTCGCGTGCCTCTTAGTTCCCATTAATATTTCCGCTATAAACAAAAGATCGACCATATATAGAGAGTGGAAAGCATCCGTTATAAATTGTGTAGGCTTGGAAGGCACCCGGAACGATTTTACGGTAGTGAGGTGGAGTTTGGTAATCAGTTAATTTCTTTGACCTCGCCTCACATGAGAACAAGGTGATGAGCCCGGAGTGGAAGAGACCATTGCGGCCCAGCCGCCGCGGGAGACTAGTCCCCAGCACATGGTGAACTGACTACTCACATCCCGACATGATGTTCTGTGTCGGTGGCGCGCTCTCCCTCCATAGGATCTCACATTGAGATCCGTACCTGAACTGTTTAGATTTGGGTATTATATTTCAAGCATTACGTTGACTAGCCACAGTGGGAGTAACTTCAGTAGTAACATCGAGTCCAACTCAGCAACTTTGCTTATGTGGCAATGAGTTAATAAGGAGAGAGGTAGTTACAGTAACTTAGCTAGTTACTGTAACATCACATGTCCCAATGCAATATGAGTCTATAACCTAATAAATGAAGCTTTGCATGTTACTCACTTATGTTACTACCCACTATGAAGGTAGTAACATAGTCTAGGGATTTGTTTATGTTACTATGCATTGTGGCTAGTCTGAGAGCTGTGTTGTTCTTTGTGCTGAGGGAAGGCTTCCTCCTTTCTTATAACTTGCATGGTGAAGATCCTCCTCAAGCAGTAGCATGACATCTAAATCATTGAAAGGTAATTTATTTCATATTCGTAAAACAAACACAGTGGGCAATACATTTCATTTTACCTCAAGGCCCACACACTTCAAAACTAATATTACAGACTCATACATAATCTCACAGAAGACGAAAAAGAGTAAAAAATACCTCAGACCATGGACAGGCTACAAAGTACACGAACATTTCATTGTAGATTTTCCTAGGCGAGTTGTTCACAAAGGTGCTTAGCATGTCGAAGTAGTTGGGGAAGGTCTTGCGAGTTCACCCGGGGTCCCTGATGGTGACCAGCACCTCGGTGCAGGCCGCTAGGGAGAAGGACATGGCCATGCAGTGGTTGTCGTAGGTGTCCATCGCTGTGACATTCAGCTTCTCCAGTGGCGTGATGATGCAGTGGGCCAGGTCTTGCTCGACTGTTGCTCCCAGTCATAGGGAACAGCTACGATAGGTCAAATCAAACACCGAGGGGTGCAACAGGAGACTAAGTTATATGAACAGAAGACATGTGTAGTATTCACTGAAAAAATAGGGCGCTATAGCATCACTAATAATACACTATAGCGTTCTGAGTAATATCTCGCAAAAAAATATATTACTGTACAATGTCTCGCTAATAGCACGCTATTGTGTGATATAGCACCCTAATAGCAAATTTGAAGGACGGCACTATTTTGCTATAGCAAGCTATTATTTTCATTGGTATTATTACCTTCATTAGCTCAGTCCGGATTACAACCATTCGCTCGTTTTCCTTCACTCTCCAAGAGGAAACTGCACAAGGGAATGAATAAGTGTCAGGACCAAAATTTGCAAAAGAAACCAACAAACATGTAAGAAGGTTATTACTACACAAAACAACCTATCCTGACCAATTATGCTTTCTGTTAGCAGTTAGCTAGTCTCTCCCTCTCACCTCTCCCCACCGTGCGCACGTACTGTGTGCGATCGCCCACGATCCATGCACGTAGCCATGACCTGGCGCTCCGCGCCTCTGTTGTAACCTCAGCTATATATACGAGTGTATAGATCGGAGAGCACCTAAGGTGCGATCTCCTCTCCCCATAGCATTCTACATGGTATCAGATGCCGGACTCGTTCCTCGTCCCTGAAACCGCTTCCACTCCTCTCTGCACCTCGCGATCATGGCCGCTCCTCCACCTCCCCCTCCCCCTCCACCACCGCGGCCCAACTCCGTCGCCGGCGGCGGCTCGCCCGCCACACCGCCCTCCTCCCAAAGCCACCACCAGACCCTTCTCACCCCCTCTGCCTTCACGCGCGGGGCGCTCTTCGTGCCGGACCCGACGGCTTCCTCCTCCGCGCCCAACCAGCCGCTCGTCTCCCCTCTCGCCGGAGTCTTCATCAACCAGCACGTTCCCATCGTGCTCACGCTCAACCCCCCAACTTCTCCCATCGGGCGCATCTCTTCGAGGTCACGCTCGCCAAGCACGCCGTCACCAACCACATCGGGCGGCCGGCGCTACTTCGCGGACCCGGCTGGGCGAGGACGACGCCCACGCCCTCTCCTCGGCTATACACAACCGCCATTACCGAGGTCTTCAGGCTCATTCACCAGCGCGGCGCTGCTGCCGCCGCCGTCTGGGAGTCCATCTGCACTCTCTTCCTCGAGAACGCGGAACATCAGGTGGTGTTTCTCTCCACCGAATTTCGCCGCATCGAGCAAGGCTCCTCGTCCATCCTCTCCTTCTTTGCACGGCTCAAGGATCGGGCCGACCGCTTCGCTGAAGCCGAGCGCTTCGCTACCACCGACCGCGATCAGGTGCTCAACATGTTCCGTGGGCTTCACCCACGTTTTCGCTATGCCGTGCCCATCCTGACGATGCAGACACCGTTTCCGACCCTGCTGCGCTACCGTACTTTTCTGCTGTTGGAGGAGAGCCGTCTCTCTGCCGACGGCACCACTGAGACCGCCCTGCACGCTGCCCGCGCCCCGGCCAACAACAACACCAACACTCCGGGCGGCGGCGGCGGCCCTGGGAACGGTCCTCCACGCGGCGGCGGGGGACGCTACAAGGGCAAAGGGAAGGCCAACAACTCCGGCGGGGGGCAGTCGTCCCACTCCGGCGGGGGTGGGCATGCCCAACGCCCTCCCGCTCCTGCAGCTGCACCGTGGACCGGCATGGTTCACGCCTGGCCGATGCCGTGGCGCGCTCACGCCCTAGGCGCGCGCATCCTCGGCCCTCGTCCTGTCTCGAGCACGCCGTTCGCGGGCACTGCCTCGCACCACGCTGCTGGTCCGTGTGCTCCGGGCGCTCCGGGCATCCCTGCGACAGCGCCTCCCGTGGTCTGGCAGCACCAGGTTGTGCCTCCACACCCGCTCTACGGCGCCCCCAACACCGGTCTCTACAACCCGGATCACAACAAGATGGGACTAGGCGTGCTGATCGACGCCCTCAACTCCATGACGATGCAGCAGCAGCAGCAGTCGCCACCGACCGCGGGCTGGTACCTCGACACAGGTGCGACGTCGCACATGGTCTCCTTGTCCGGTATGCTCTCCTCCTCCTTCCCCCATACTTCATCTCGCATTGTTGTCGGCGACGGACCACGCTATGCATACCACGCACACCGCCACACCACCATCCCAACCTCCGGCCCCCCCCCCCATCTCTCTCCGCAATGTTCTTGTCTCCCCGCACCTCATTCGAAACCTTATCTCTGTCAAAGCTTTAGCTCGTGATAACCCATTGAATGTTGAATTTGATGATTTCGGTTTCTCTGTCAAGGATCGAAGAACGAAGAGGGTGATCCTCCGCGAAACTCGCACGACGATTTAGCTCTACCCCATGTCATCCGCACCCGTGATCCCGTGATCACCACGCTACCACCACCACCACCGCGATTCAGGGCACCAGTTCCTCGGCCATCTAGGTGGAGATGCCCTTGGCCGCACTCTTCGTCTCACGGGCGTCGACTGTGACCACTCCGCCTCCGGTGTCTGTCATGCGTGTCAACTAGGGAAGAGCACTAGGCTCCCGTTCAGCTCATCTGGACATGTATCTTTCTTTCCGTTTCAGTTAGTGCACTGTGATGTATGGACCTCTCCCCGGCGTAGCAACTCCGGTTGCCAATACTATCTACTTATCCTCGATGACTATAGTCACTTTGCATGGACCTTTCCTTTGCGCCACAAGTCCGATGTTCTTCCCACGATCCGCACGTTCTTCGCCTTCGCCCGCACTCACTTCAACCTTCCCATCCTTACAGTCCAAACGGACAACGGCAAGGAGTTCGAAAACGCAGCCTCATGCGCTCTCTTCTCCTCGCTCGGCGCCCAGCTACGCATGTCCTGCCCCTACACCTCATCGCAAAATGGACGGGCAGAGCGCGCACTTCGCACCCTTAAGGACATCACACGCTCGCTCCTCGTCCACGCCCACATGCCATACTCCTACTGGGCCGAAGCTCTACAAATAGCCACTTTTCTTCTCAACAGACGGCCGTGTCGTCCTCGCCACGATCACTCGCCGTTCTTCCTGCTCTATGGCGCCCAACCTGACTATGCCGCAATGCGTGTGTTTGGTTGTCTGTGCTACCCAAATCTCACAGCCACAACTCCGCACAAACAAGCCCCACCCTCCGCACCGTCTGTCTTCCTCGGGTACTCACACGAACACGAGGGCTACCGGTGTCTCAACCGTGCCACTAGGCGCGTGGTGACCTCGCGGCATGTAGTCTTCCATGAGGGCACGCTCCCTTTTCGCGCCAACATGACCGTTCCGATACAGCCAGATACATCCCTTCTCGACGACCTGGCCACCCTCCCTTTCGTTCCACAACAACCCAGGACCGTTCGACCATCTCACTCATCTCCTCCCACCATCGTGGACGCGCCCACGCCAGCATCGGCGCCTGCTGCCATGGCAGTCCCCACGTCGTCCCCTCCCATACCCGAACTAGCATCTGCCCTCTCCACGCCCACGACACCCGAACCGGTGTCACTCACCTCAGCTCCCGCCACACCCCCTCACGTGGAGTCGACGGCCACTCCTGTTGCCAGCGCCTCCACTGCCTCGCCACCATCCTCACCACCGTCTCGCCGACGTGCCTGCCCACTCCCAACACACCCCATGCAAACGCGTGCGCAAGCCGGCAAGTTTCTCCCTAACCCTAAATATCACCAGAACCTCACAACATCCACTACACCTGATATATCCCCGATCCCAAAATCCGTGTGTGCCGCCTTGCGTGATCCTTGTTGGTTGGCTGCGTCATGGCGTGTGGAGTACAAGGCCCTCATGGAGAACAAGACCTAGAGGCTCGTACCGCGGCCGCGCGGTTCCAACATCGTCACCGGTAAGTGGCTGTTCCGCCACAAACTCAAGGCCGGCGGCACGCTCGAACGCTACAAGGCCAGATGGGTGGTTCGCGGCTTCTCCCAATGCCCCGGCGTCGACTTCGACGAGACCTTCTCACCGGCGTCAAGGCGGCCACGATCCGCGTCGTCCTCACCGTTGCAACGTCTCGTCGGTGGCCCGTGCATCAAATGGATGTCAACAATGCCTTTCTGCACGGCCACTTGACGGAGCAGGTGTTCTGCCAGCAACCTGCTGGCTTCGTCGACGAGGCTCACCCCGACCACGTCTGTCTGCTCGATCGCTCCCTCTACGGCTTGAAGCAAGCGCCACGCGCCTGGTTCGCGCGCTTCGCTGCGTTCGCCCGCAGCATCGGCTTCATCACCTCTCGGGCGGACCCGTCTCTGTTCGTGCTCCACAACAACGACGGCGCCGCCTACCTCCTCCTCTACGTCGACGACATTATTCTTGCTGCTTCGTCGACTGCGCTTCTTCATCAACTCCAGCACCGGCTCTCGACGGAGTTCTCGATGAAAGATCTCGGTCCACTTCACTACTTCCTCGGCATCGCCGTCACACGCACGGCTGACGGGTTCTTCCTCTCTCAACGGAAGTACGCCGAAGAACTGCCTATTACATGACCGCCTTATGTGGCAATGAGTTAATAAGGAGAGAGGTAGTTACAGTAACTTAGCTAGTTACTGTAACATCACATGTCCCAATGCAATATGAGTCTATAACCTAATAAATGAAGCTTTGCATGTTACTCACTTATGTTACTACCCACTATAAAGGTAGTAACATAGTCTAGGGATTTGTGTATGTTACTATGCATTGTGGCTAGTCTGAGAGTTGTGTTGTTCTTTGTGCTGAGGGAAGGCTTCCTCCTTTCTTATAACTTGCATGGTGAAGATCCTCCTCAAGCAGTAGCATGACATCTAAATCATTGAAAGGTAATTTATTTCATATTCAGAAACAAACACAAACGATGGGCAATACATTTCATTTTACCTCAAGGCCCACACACTTCAAAACTAATATTACAGGACTCATACATAATCTCACGTATGACTAAAAAGAGTAAAAAATACCTCGCACCATGGACAGGCTACAAAGTACCACGAACATTTCATTGTAGATTTTCCTAAAGGCGAAGTTGTTCACAAAGGTGCTTAGCATGTCGAAGTAGTTGGGGAAGGTCTTGCGAGTTCACCCGGGGTCCCTGATGGTGACCAGCACCTCGGTGCAGGCCGCTAGGGAGAAGGACATGGCCATGCAGTGGTTGTCGTAGGTGTCCATCGCCAGGACATTCAGCTTCTCCAAAGGGCGTGATGATGCAGTGGCCAGGTCTTGCTCGACCATGCTCCCAGTCATAGGGAACAGCTACGATAGGTCAAATCAAACACCGAGGGGTGCAACAGAGACTAAGTTATATGAATGTAGAAGACATGTGTAGTATTCACTTTGAAAAATAGGGCGCTATAGCATCACTAATAATACACTATAGCGTTCTGAGTAATATCTCGCAAAAAAATATATTACTATACAATGTCTCGCTAATAGCACGCTATTGTGTGATATAGCACCCTAATAGCAAATTTTAAGGACGACACTATTTTGCTATAGCAAGCTATTATTTTCATTGGTATTATTACCTTCATTAGCTCAGTCCGGATTACAACCATTCGCTCGTTTTCCTTCACTCTCCCAGAGGAAACTGCACAAGGGAATGATTAAGTGTCAGGACAAAAATTTGCAAAAGAAACCAACAAACATGTATGTAGGTTATTACTTCACAAAACAACCTATCCTCGACCAATTATGCTTTCATTAGCAGTTAGCTAGTCTCTCCTCTCACCTCTCCCCACTGCGGCGCACGTCGTGTGCGATCGCCCACCATCCATGCACGTAGCCATGACACTGGCGCTCCGCGCCTGCTGTAACCTCTCAGCTATATATACGAGTGTATAGATCGAGAGCACCTAAGGTGCGATCTCCTCTCCCATAGCATTCTACATGGTATCATGGGATGCCGGACTCGCTCTCGTCCTCGAAACCGCTTCCACTCCTCTCGCACTCGCGATCATGGCCGCCTCCTCCACCTCCCTCCCTCCACCACATGCCCAACTCGCTCAGCCGGCGTCACTTGCTCCTCACACCGCTTCTCCTCCCAAAGCCACCACCAGACCCTTCTCACCCCCTCTGCCTTCACGCGCGGGGCGCTCTTCGTGCCGGACCCGACGGCTTCCTCCTCCGCGCCCAACCAGCCGCTCGTCTCCCCTCTCGCCGGAGCCTTCATCAACCAGCATGTTCCCATCGTGCTCACGCTCAACCCCCCAACTTCTCCCACTGGCGCACTCTCTTCGAGGTCACGTTCGCCAAGCACGCCGTCACCGACCACATCGACGGCCCGACGCGCCCCCGCGACCCGGCCTGGGCGTAGGACGACGCCCACGTCCTCTCCTGGCTATACAACCGCGTCAGCCTGGAGGTCTTCAGGCTCATTCACCAGCGCGGCGCTGCTGCCGCCGCCGTCTGGGAGTCCATCTGCACTCTCTTCCTCGAGAACGCGGAACATCAGGTGGTGTTTCTCCACCGACTTCGCCAGACGAGCAAGGCTCGCCCATCCTCTCCTTCTTTGCACGGCTCAAGGATCGCGCCACCGCCTCGCCGAGCTTCGGCGCTACCACACCGACCGCGATCAGGTGCTCAACATGTTCCGGTGGGCTTCACCCACGCTTTTCGCTATGCCGCGGCCCATCCCGACGATGCGTATAATCGCTTCCGACCTGCTGCGCTACTGCATTTTTCATTCGCTGTTGGAGGAGAGCCGCCTCTCGCCGGCGGCACCACCGAGATCGCTTTGCACGCTGCCCGCGCTTCGCCAACAACAATACCAACACTGGCGTGGCGGCGCTGCCTGGGAACGGTCCTCCACGCGGCGGTGGGGGACGCTACAAGGGGAAAGGGAAGGCCAACAACTCCGGCGGGGGTGGGCATGCCCAACGCCCTCCCGCTCCTGCAGCTGCACCGTGGACCGGCATGGTTCACGCCTGGCCGATGCCGTGGCGCGCCCACGCCCCAGGCGCGGGCATCCTCGGCCCTCGTCCTGTCTCGAAAGCACGCCGTTGCGGCATCGCCGCACCACGCTGCCTGGTCCGAAAAGTGCTCGGGCGCTTCCGGGCATCTCGCGACAGCGCTTTCTCCGTGGTTCCGGCAGCACCACCAGTTGTGCCTCCACACCCGCTCTACGGCGCCCCCAACACCGGTCTCTACAACCCGACCGCGCCTGCATGGGACCAGGGCGCGCTGATCCACGCCCTCAACTCGATGACGATTTAGCGCAAAGAAGAAGAAGAATCGCCACCGATCAAGGATCGGTACCTCGACATTGCAAAAGTGCGTCGCACATGGCCTCCTCGTCCGGTATGCTCTCCTCCTCCTTCCCCCATACTTCATCTCGCATTGTTGTCGGCGACGGGACCACGCTTGCGACCACGCACACCGGCCACACCACCATCCCAACCTCAGGCCCCCCCCATCTCTCTCCGCAATGTTCTTGTCTCCCCGCACCTCATTCGAAACCTTATCTCTGTCAAAGCTTTAGCTCGTGATAACCCATTGAATGTTGAATTTGATGGTTTCGGTTTCTCTGTCAAGGATCGAAGAACGAAGAGGGTGATCCTCCGCTGAAACTCAGACGATGACGAGCTCTACCCCATGTCATCCGCACCCGCATCCCGTGATCACCACGCGCTCACCACCACCACCCGCGATCTGTGGCACCAGCGTCTCGGCCATCTAGGTGGAGATGCCCTTGGCCGCACTCTTCGTCTCACGGGCGTCGATCGCGGACTACTCCGCCTCCCGGTATACATCATGCGTGTCAACTAGGGAAGAGCACTAGGCTCCCGTTCAGCTCATCTGGACATGTATCTTTCTTTCCGTTTCAGTTAGTGCACTGTGATGTATGGACCTCTCCCGTGCAGAGCAACTCCGGTTGCCAATACTATCTACTTATCCTCGATGACTATAGTCACTTTGCATGGACCTTTCCTTTGCGTCACAAGTCCGATGTTCTTCCCACGATCCGCACGTTCTTCGCCTTCGCCCGCACTCACTTCAACCTTCCCATCCTTACAGTCCAAACGGACAACGGCAAGGAGTTCGAAAACGCAGCCTCATGCGCCTTCTTCTCTCGCCGGCGCCCAGCTACGCATGTCCTGCCTTTACACCTCATCGCAAAACGGACGGCAGAGCGCGCACTTCGCACCCTTTAAGGACATCACACGCCGCTTCCTCGCCCACGCCCCACATGCCATACTCCTACCGGGTCCGTTTGCTCTACAAATAGCCACTTTTCTTCTCAACAGACGGTCAGCGTCGCCCTGCGCCACGATTTATCACTGCTCTTTCGCGCTTCTTCCTGCTCTTTGGCGCCCAACCTGACTATGCCGCAATGCGTGTGTTTGGTTGTCTGTGCTACCCAAATCTCACAGCCACAACTCCGCACAAACAAGCCCCACCCTCCGCACCGTCTGTCTTCCTCGGGTACTCACACGAACACAAGGGCTACCGGTGTCTCAACCGTGCCACTAGGCGCGTGGTGACCTCGCGGCATGTAGTCTTCGATGAGGGCACGCTCCCTTTTCGCGCCAACATGAGCGTTCCGATACAGCCAGATACATCCCTTCTCGACGACCTGGCCACCCTCCCTTTCGTTCCACAACAACCCAGGACCGCTCGACCACCACATCTCACTCATCTCCTCCCACCATCGTGGACGCCACCACGCCAAAGATTCGGGCGCTCGCTGCCATGGCAGTCCCCACGCCGCCCCTCCCATACCCCACTAGCATCTGCCGCCTCTCCACGCCCACGACACCAACCGTGTCACTCACCTCAGCTCCCACGCACACCCCTCACGTGGAGTCGACGGCCACTCATGGCCACCTCCTTGCCGCCACCATCCTCACCACCGCCTCGCCGGCGTGCCTCGCCACTCCCCAACACACCCCATGCAAACGCTGCAGGCGCAAGCAGCAAGTTTCTCCCTAACCCTAAATATCACCAGAACCTCACAACATCCACTACACCTGATATATCCCCGATCCCAAAATCCGTGTGTGCCGCCTTGCGTGATCCTTGTTGGTTGGCTGCGATGCAGGTGGAGTACAAGGCCCTCATGGAGAACAAGACCTAGAGGCTCGTACCGCGGCCGCGCGGTTCCAACATCGTCACCGGTAAGTGGCTGTTCCGCCACAAACTCAAGCCCGGCGGCACGCTCGAACGCTACAAGGCTGGATGGGTGGTTCATGGCTTCTCCCAATGCCCAAGGCCGACTTCGACGAGACCTTCTCACCGCGTCAAAGGCGGCCACGATCCGCGCCGTCCTCACTGCTGGGTAACGCCTCGCCGGTGGCGTGCATCAAATGGATGTCAACAATGCCTTTCTGCACGGCCACTTGACGGAGCAGGTGTTCGCCAAAGAACCTGCTGGCCGTCACGACGAGGCTCACCCGACCACGCCCAAACCCGCCTCGTCTCGACCGCTTCCTCTACGGCTTGAAGCAAAGCGCCACGCTACCGTTCAAGGCCATTGCGTCATTCGCCACAGATCGGCTTCATCACCTCTCGGGCGGACCCGTCTCGTGCTCGCGGTTTCCACAACAACGACGGCGGCGCCTACCTCCTCCTCTCGTCGGCCGACGACATTATTCTTGCCGCTTGCCGTCATTGCGCTTCTTCATCAACTCCAAAGACCGCCTCGACGGAGTTCTCGATGAAAGATCTCGGTCCACTTCACTACTTCCTCGGCATCGCCGTCACACGCACGGCTGACGGGTTCTTCCTCTCTCAACGGAAGTACGCCGAAGAACTGCTCGAGCGCGCTAACATGCAAGCCTGCAAGCCGATCTTGACTCCTGTCGACACCCGCTCGAAGCTCTCCGCGACGGATGGCGCGCCGGTGCCCGACGCCGCGGAGTACCGCAGCCTCGTTGGCGCTCTCCAGTACATGACTATGACGCGCCCCGACATTGCCTATGCAGTTCAACAATGCTACCTGGTGATGCATGACCCGCGTGTCCCACACATGGCGCTGGCGAAGCGGATACTGCGCTATCTCCGGGGCACCACGAGTCATGGACTATGCCTCCAACCAGTTGCCTCCCTCGATCTTGTCGCCTACTCCGACGCCGACTGGGCCGGGTGTCCGGACACGCGCAGCTCCACCTCCGGCTACGCCGTCTACCTTGGTGATGCTCTGGTGTCCTGGTCCTCCAAATGCCAGGCCACCGTGTCCAGGTCAAGTGCGGAAGCCGAGTACCGCGTCGTCACCAACGCCGTCGCCAAGAGTTGCTGGATACGACAACTCCTCGCCGAGCTAGCGACTCCTCTTCGCAAGGCCAGCATTGTCTTCTGCGACAATATATCCTCCGTCTACATGGCTGCCAACCCTGTGCATCATCGCCGGACCTAGCACATCGAGCTTGATATCCACTTCGTCTGGGAGAAAGTGGCCCTCGGCGGTATTTGCGTCTACATGTGCCAACGAGCCAACATTCACCGGATGTTCTCACCAAAGGGTCGCCCAAGGCTTAGCGTTCGAGGAATTCGGTCCGCTTTGTGCATCCCAAGCCGCCTGGCGCTCAAACTGTGGCGGGTGTTAGCGATTAGCTAGTCTCTCCCTCTCATCTCTCCCGGGGCCGGCCACGGAGGGCGGGCGCCGCCGGGCCCCACACCTGTGGGGGCCTCCCAGAACGACAACCCGACTTAAAGCGTGGGTAGCACATATGCAACAGAACACACGTCGATGTTCTTTTTCTTAAAAAATTAACAAAACGTAGGAGGCACACGCAGCGAGCCAGCGACATATCGTCGATCGTACCAATTTTTTGGGTCAAAAACAAAGTCGGACTTACTTTCTTCTTGCCCCAAGTAGCCAGCCCAGTGTAATAAAATTTTTAGCACTAAAAATTGTTATTGGGCCTGAACCAAGTTGTACAAGCTACACTGCTGGAACAGGGCTCTACGCCGACAGCCAAATATAAGCCGACGGCTACCGGCCTAAGTCCGAAAACTATGCCGATACTAGCTCCTCGGCGTCGGCGACATAATGGCCGTCTGGCTATCCGCGTCTCGCCGACGAGCCGCATACACAGGCCGTCGGCTTATCCTGCGACCACGCCTACAGCCCGCCGGCATATATCGGCGTCGGCATAGATGCGGGCTCACGACAATCGCTTATCACGGCCGGGTTAACGACGTTAAATCTATGCCGACGTCCGTGACGGTGGTCATCGGCATAGATACTGGTGACATCGTCAATGATCCAGGCGCACTTGACCGGGAGCTATGCCGACGGCAGCAACCGTCGGCATAAGCCGACATATCATCGATCCGCCAATGTTGTCCATCCGCCTGGCCAAGATATATCTTGACGGCTTTCTTTGCCGTAAGATAGTTTTTTTTTCTTTTTTTTCTTTTTCCATATAGTATTATTATTATTATTAAGCATACAAGATGTGTTAATAAGCATACATATAGTATGTGTTAATAAGCATATAGTATGTTAATAAGCATATAGTATGTGTTAATAAGCATACAAATAGTTTTTTTCTTTTTTTTTCTTCATCGCTTTCTTTTATTATTTTTATTTAACTAACTTACATACAAGATGTGTTAATAAGCATACATACATTATTTTTCGGTTACTCAGACAGAGCTGTTGACCCCCTCACGAGCGGTGCATGCTTGTTGATGACAACTAGAATGTGGAACTGACCGCATCGGGTCTATACTGAAGGACTTTGCTCCAAGTGTTTATATATATCGGATGACCTACCACAACCGGATGGTGTTATGGCATGTCCGAAAAAGGCGTACGCATCTCTGTGGTGTGGCCCGTCACACGGACGGCGCCAGCGCCACCGGCTTTTGGAGGGGGGAACGGATGCTTGCCGGGTCTACATGGAGTGGATTTAGCGTGGGTTTGGCCGGATGTTGCTCCCCGTGTCCCTCGGGCCGACACCCGACACAACCGGGTGGAGAAGTCCCATCGTCAAAGCCCGTCTGGGAAGTCAAAGGGCTAGATGTCGTGGTCAACCGCTTCCAGGTTAGGGCGGACGGGGCCCCGGGGTAGCAATGCCACTCGAAGGCCGATCGCCGCGCCCTCATACATGCGGGGTGGTGTTGTGGCATGTCCAAAGAGGCGGCACCTGGAGGGGGAAACCGGACGCATCGGGTCTACACGGAGGGGATGTAGCTGTCGGTTTGGCCCGGATGTTGCTCCCAGGTGTCCCTCTGAGCTGACCTGACACAACTGGGTGGAGAGGTCCACTGTTCAAAGCTCGTCCGTGGAAAGTCAAAGGGTTAGATCTCGTGGTCAACCGCTCCAGGGTTAGGCGGGACGGGGGCCCTGGGGGGAGGGGGTAGCAATGCCACCGAAGCGTCGCACCGGCCCCTCATACATGTAGGGTGGTGTGCTGGCATGTCAGAGGCGTGACGCAGCGTCTCGAGTTCGCCCTCACAGACGGGCCAGCCACGGGCTTTGGAGGGGAAAGCAGACGTCCGGGTCTACGGAGGGATCTTCTTTGTGGGCCTGGCCCGGATGTTGCTCCAAAAGTGTTCCTATGGGCTCACCTAACACAACCGGGTGGAGAGGTCCACCGGGTCAAATCCCGTCCGTGCAAAGTCAAAGGGCTAGATCCCGTGGTCAAACGCTTCTGAGGTAATAGGCGGGGCCAGGGCCCCGGGGTAGTAATGCCACCGGCGTCGCTACCGGGCCCTCATACATGCGGGTGGTGTGGTGGCATGTCCGAAGAAGCGGCGACGCTGGCGTCTCGGTGTGGCCCTCACGGACGGCAATGACACGGTAGTAGACGTTACTGCAGTAACGATGCAGCGTGAATATTATTAAATACTTGGAGCGTGATAAAATCATGAGTTTTTTACACAACGTGGGCACATGTGCTATAGGACTGATGGTAATTTTTCATAATTTTTGTGATGGAGAAGTATCTGAACACTTCCCTCTCATGGATTGCTCTTCGTGACGTCTCACGACCGTGACCTCGGGCTAGCATACCGCCAAATCTTGCGTGAGGCGGCCTCTCACAAGTCTCGAAGTGTTGAGGCGGTTGCAAACGCCAGACGCGTGTCTCCGGTGTGCCCCACCTCACGGACGGACGCCGCCGCACCGGAGGGGGGAAAAGCGGACGCGTCGGGTCATACACGGAGGGGATCTTCGCGTGGGCCTGGCCCAATGTTGCTCCAAAGTGTTCCTATGGGCTGACCTAACACAACCGGGTGGAGAGGTCCACCGGTCAAATCCCGGCCGTGCAAAGTCAAAAGGCTAGATCCCGTGGTCAAACGCTACAGGTTAGGCGGGGCCAGGGGGCCTGAGGGGGTAATAATGCCACCGAGCATCGCACCGGCCCTCATACATGCGGGGTGGTGTGGTGGCATGTCCGAAGAGGCGGCAGCGTCTCGGGTGTGGCCCCTCACGGACGGCAATGACACGGTAGTAGACGCTTCATGCGATAACGATGCAGCGTGAATATTATTAAATACTTGGAGCGTGATAAAATCATGAGTTTTTTACACAACGTGGGCACATGTGCTATAGGACCTGATGGTAATTTTTCATAATTTTTGTGATGGAGAAGTATCTCAACACTTCCTCTACGCTGGATTGCTCTTCACATCGCCCACGTCTCTGACTGGCCGCTGACCTCGGGACTAACATACCGTCAAATCTATGCGTGGCGGCCTCTCACAAGTCTGGAAGTGTTGAGGCAGTTGCAAACGCCAAAGACGCTGCCTCCGGTGTGCCTCACGGACGGCGCCGCCGCCGCACTGGAGGGGGAAAAGCAGACGGCCGGGTCTACACGGAGGGGATCTTCTTGTGGGCTGGCCGGATGTTGCTCAAAAGTGTTCCTATGGGCTGACCTAACACAACCGGGTGGAGAGGTCCACTAGTCAAATCCCGTCGTGCAAAGTCAAAGGGCTAGATCCCGTGGTCAAACGCTACAGGTTAGGCGGGGCCAGGGGGCCCAGGGGTAGTAATGCCACCAGAGCGTCGCACTGGGGCCCTCGTACATGCTTGAAGGGTGGTGTGGTGGCATGTCCGAAGAGGCGGCACGCAGCGTCTCGGTGTGGCCCTCACGGACGGCAATGACACGGTAGTAGACGCTTCAAGCGTAACGATCGCGCGTGAATATTATTAAATACTTGAGCGCGATAAAATCATGAGTTTTTTACACAACGTGGGCACATGTGCTATAGGACTGATGGTAATTTTTCATAATTTTTGTGATGGAGAAGTATCCTCAACACTTCCCTCTACGCGATTGCTCTTCGCCGCCTACGATCGTGGCCGGGCGGTTCCGGCTAGTATACCGTCAAATCTTGCGTGGCGGCCTCTCGCAAGTCTCGAAGTGTTGAGGCGGTTGCAAACGCCAAAGACGCTGCGTCTCCGGTGTGCCCCGGACGGGCGCCGGCCACGCACCTGGAGGGGGAAAAGCAGACGTCACGGGTCTACACGGGGATCTTCTTTGTGGGCCTGGCCCGGATGTTGCTCCAAAGTGTTCCTATGGGCTGACCTAACACAACCGGGTGGAGAGGTCCAATGGTCAAATCCCGTCTGCGGCAAAGTCAAAGGGCTAGATCCGTGGTCAAACGCTACGAGGTTAGGGCGGGACGGGGCCCCTGGGGGTAGCAATGCCATCGAGCTGCCACACCGGGCCCTCATACATGCGGGTGGTGTGGTGGCATGTCCGAAGAGGCTGCGACGCGTCTCCGGTGTGGCCTTCACACGCAGACGGGCAATGACATTTCCAGAGTAGACGCTCATGCGGTAACGATGCAGCGTGAATATTATTAAATACTTGGAGCGCGATAAAATCATGAGTTTTTTACACAACGTGGGCACATGTGCTATAGGACTGATGGTAATTTTCATAATTTTTTGTGATGGAGAAGTATCTGAACACTTCCCTCTACGCGGATTGCTCTTCGCGACGCCCACGATCGTGGTCGCCTCCGGGGCTAGTATACCACAATCTTGGTAAGGGCGGCCTCTCACAAGTCTGAAAATGTTTAGGCGGTTACCAAGCGCCCACGCGTCTCCGGGTGTGCCCCCTCACGGACGGCGCCATCGCCGCACCGGAGGGGGAAAGCGGATGCGTCGGTCTACACGAGGGGATCTTGCTCGGCCTGGCCGAATGTTGCTCCAAAGTGTTCCTATGGGCTGACCCTAACACAACCGGTGGAGAGGTCCTTTGGTCAAATCCCGTCCGTGCAAAGTCAAAGGGCTAGATCCCGTGGTCAAACGCTATGTGGTTAGGGCGGAATCGGGCCCCTGGGTAGCAATGCCACCGAAGGCGTCGCACCGGGCCTCATACATGCTTGGGTGGTGGTGGTGGCATGTCCAAGAGGCGGCACGCTGCCTCTCCGGGTGTAGCCCCCCCTCACGGACCAACAATGACACCACGGTAGTAGACGTTACTGTGATGACGATGCAGCGTGAATATTATTAAATACTTGGAGTAGCGATAAAATCATGAGTTTTTTACACAACGTGGGCACATGTGCTATAGGACTGATGGTAATTTTTCATAATTTTTGTGATGGAGAAGTATCAACACTTCCTCTCTACGCTGGATTGCTCTTACGCCGTCTCACGACTGTGGCGGCGACCTCCGGCCAGTATACCGTCAAATCTATGCGTGGCGGCCTCTCACAAGTCTCGAAGTGTTGAGGCGGTTGCAACGCCCAAAGACGCTGCGCGTCTCCGGGTGTGTGCCCCCTCCCTCTCCACGGACGGCGCCGCCGCCCGCACCTAGAGGGGGAAAGCAGACCGTCGGGTCTACGGAGGGATCTTCTTGTCAGGCACAGGCCCGGATGTTGCTCCAAAGTGTTCCTATGGGCTGACCTAACACAACCGGGTGGAGAGGTCCACCGTCAAATCCCGTCCGTGCAAAGTCAAAGGGCTAGATCCGTGGTCAAACGCTACAGGGTTAGGGCGGGCCAGGGGCCCGGGGTGGCAATGCCACCGGGCGTCAAGTGACCGGCCCTCATACATGCGAGGGTGGTGTGGTGGCATGTCCGAAGAGGCGTACGCAGCGTCTCGGGTGTGGCCCCCCTCACGGACGGCAATGACACGCAGTGTAGTAGACGCTCATGATAACGATGCAGCGTGAATATTACTAAATTCTTGGTGGGAGATAAAATCATTCGTTTTTTACACATGCTTGGACCTTGTGCTATAGTTCTGATGGTATTTTTTCATTTTTTTTTGTGATGGAGAAGTATCTGAACACTTCCCTCACTGGCGATGAACACGATCTCCGAGGTGTGGCCTCCGGGGCTAACATACCGTCAAATCTTGCGTGGCGGCCCTCCCCTTCACTCACGATGAACTAAGCTACCCCGCCCCCACCACCACTCCTCCCGTCGACCGGGCCACGGCCTTGGCGGACGGGTTGCTTTCGAAGGTCGGCGCCTCCCTCCCTCCCCTCTGTGTGGTTCCGGAGAGGAGAGGGCGAGCTGATTTAAAAAAATTAAAATCTATATGAAATAATAACACATAAAAAGGAAAACTATAACTATAAAAATTTAAAAATCTATATGAAATAAAAAAGAATAAATATATAACTATAAGAAAACATTAAAATAAAAAGAATAAATATATAACATTGAAAATAATATACACTAAAATATATTTGAAGACAGTTAATAATATATGCCACGTGTGTAATTAACATGTATACGGCTAGTTTGTAATTAACATGTATAAAAAAAGAAATATACCTATGCCTCTGGCTTGGCTGTGCATATATGCCACGTGGCATGACTAATGTATGCCGACGGTTAAGCCGTGCATAGTTCCTTTATCCACTTCGCTCACCCTCCACTGCTCGTCTCCCCACTCGTGCGCCCCGAGCCCGACCACCAGTTAGTCACGCCCCGCCTCCCTCGCCCGCCTGCCGCCGCTCCACCCTCCTTCCTCTCCTCCCTTCAAGGCCACCGCCCACGCATCTGCTGCTCCTGCCGCCGCTCCACCCTCCCTCCCTTCCTCATGCCTCCACCTCAGCTCTCTGCCTCCATTTAACAGGCAGGGCGGGGCCCGCCTCGGCTGCCCTCGAGCACGCTCGGCCACGGCTCACGACCGCCAGCGGCTCAAGCCTGCCCGGCCACAGTGCTAGCTCGGTCGCGGCGGCCTCTCTGCTTCTCCGCCACGACCACGACACCCGTCCTCTCCTTCCCCTCCATCGCCATGACGCCCTTCCTGCCCGTGAGCTATGCTCTTTTTTCATTTTCCTCTTTGTGACATTCATAGTTTCATATTAATTTGCTGCAAATAACTACTATGTATGGACATGTGTAACTTATCTTCACAAAGACAAGTGATGTAATTGTTAGCATTGTTCTCTTCTAGATTTTATGTCCATAAGCCTAATATTTGTACCAATATGATATATAATGGATTATGACAATATATGCATGTGAGATTAATGGATAGTGTATTGGGCCCCTAAGTCTATTCACATATGCATGCAAAACAAATTTTTGAGTTGCTGTTTGTGTCATGTTCTTTGAGTTGTTGACGTCTAGAGATGGCATGGATAGGAGGTGAAGTTGTGTCTAAATCCTTGCTATGTGACATTTAGTTTCTAAAATAGTTGTGTCAGATGTGCTCCAAAATTGACATATGATGAGTGGTTATTTAATCATGGTGATCTTGCTAAAAAAATTGAAGGACAAAATTTTACACTTGACGAAATATGATTTTTTTCATAGTTTAAACTGTCAATGCTTAACCTATTTTTTGCACTTGGTCGAATTAACAGGATTTGTGGTGTTCCATCTTCGTGGAGTGACCGTCGACGTTGGAGGTGTTTGTCCACGATCGTCCCTCCTTTGATCGACTACATCCTCTACATCGGAGGGTGAGCAACAATTCCATGACCTCGTCCACTTTTTTTCCATGTCACTAGATTGAATTTTCACATCAAGTCGCGTAACCTAGGTCTCCGTCTGAAAGGGTTGCATCGATAAATATGCATTCAATTGCATATTTATCACCGCAGCTCTTTCTCGGATTGTCCAAATAGCTTTCACAGACAGCTCGAGGATGTGTAGATTGGGTCGTTGTTCATGCTCTACCCGTTCCGGAGACAGGATTTCGCCAAGGCGCCTCCTGTTGTTCTCCGGATGCACATTCTCTCGACATTTTGCCGAGACGTGTATTTGGAGAACAGCGGGAGAAGCTGCCAAATTTTGTCTCGGAATGGGGTAGAGCATGGACCGTACTCAATCTACACATTCTCGAATGGGATTAGGACCCATCTTTACCTATTAGAGATGTAGGTGGATTACTCGTCAACCTTGTAAAAAATAAAATATTGATGTTGGTAATTAAAATGAATCCTTAATTTTGTTGTGTGGCTTCCAATAAAGCGTAGATGGCGGATAATCGGTGGATGTATAGTGGGTTTTTCCGTCGGAATCAAGTAACAACAGAGTGGGTCGAGAAAACTGGTGTGTTTTTGAAAGAGATATTCCGTAGTCCAATGAGGATGGTGCCAGAGTGCCCGTGTGCCAGATGTAAGAGACGTATCCGCAGAGATAAGAGTGAGATGACTAAGCGCCTTCGCACGCATGGATTTATGCCCAACTTTAATATGCCGATAAACTTTGCCCGAGCGGGACCGTGTGGTAGAGAGAGGATGTGATACGACAACGTCGGCTGGTTATGAGGACGATGGGGTTAGAGACATGCTAGATGATGTCTTTGCTGCTGGCCGACACCTCCGTCACATTCAGCGAATGAACCGGAGGAGCCGAGGAAACCGCAAAGGCCTTCACGGAAATCTTGGCCTCGTCAAAGAAACCTCTCTATGAGGGTGCCAAGCTGTCTGTCTTGGATGCCATCTACAACCGATGGCGATGTGAAGGCTGAAATACGGCTGTAGCCGAGGTTGCTTCAAGCATTTCGAAGTATGGGCTAACAACAGCCGAGGGCCATGAACCTGCCGAAAACCATGTACGCAGACGAAGAAAATCATGAAGGCGCTCTCCATGGACTATGAGAGAAAATACATGTTTGTCCAAAGAATTGCCTTTTGTTTAGGCATGAGTATGCGGATGACAACTATTGTAGGAAGTGCGGTTCCTCTCGGTATATTGAGGTGGTCGATAAGCATGGTCAGAAGCGGCAACTAAAAATCCCTGTGAAGGTTCTTCGGTATCTTGATTTTATAAAAAGACTGCAGCGCCTTTTTCATCACCGAGGAGTCTCGCCAAAATGATGAAGTGGCACAAGGAAGGAAAAGGTACAATCCAAAAAATTGTACATACATCAAGGTGAAGCATGGAAGTCATTCGATATAAAGTACCGGAGGAAGCAGCCGAAATTTGGGAATGTCGAATTGCTATAACGGTGATGGGTTCAATCCATATGGTATGTCGTCTAATCCATACAGCCTGCTGGCCCATATTTGTTATTCCGCTCAATCTCCTCCCGGCGCCATAATGCAACGCAAGACCATGTTCCTATCGCTTATAATTCCGGGGCCTGAATATCCAGGGAAGAATTTGAGTGTGTTTATGCAGCCATTGGTGGATGATTTGCACCATTCTTGGTACTTCCCGAGGTTGACATACGACCGCATCTGCAGAAAAATTTCTTGATGAAAGTTTGGCTACAGATGTGCATGCATGACTTTCCGGCTATGCCCTGCTCGCGGATGGTGTACAAGTGGAAAGATGCCTTGCCCAAAGGTGTGCATGCAGTGCCTTTGATTTTCATTTGGATGAAGAAGGTGGCAAGTATGTTGCCTTTGACCAGCATCGACAATTCCTCCCTCCGCACCATCCCGATAGGGAAGACAAGAAGAACTTCACAAAAGGCAAAGTTGTCCATGAAGTAAATGAGATTCCAACGTTTTACGGTGCGGATGTGCTTGCTCAGCTCAAAGCTCTTAAGCCCGCCTGTGAAGGGAAAAGGCAAAGGCAAAGGCAAAGGTAAAGGGAAAAATGTTTTGAAGGATATGGTGAGACGCACAACCGGACTCACATTACCCCCTTCACGCAGCTTCCCTATTTTAAGGACCTCAAACTTCCATACAACATCGACGTGATGCAATAACCGAAAAGAATGTCGCGAGTCCCTTTTTAACACGATCCTCAACATTCCCGATAAGACAAAGGATAATGTTAATGCTAGAGTCGATCAATGTAATATTTGTGATAGACCACGTCTTCACATGCAACCTCCCACAGGGACTCGAAAATCTTGGTTCAAGCCAGATGCTGACTTCGTACTTAAAAAGGATCATAAGATGGAGGCATTCAAGTGGCTGAAACACGTCGTGAAGTTCACTGATGGTTATGCGTCGAATATAAGTAAGGGGGACAATCTTTCAACGGGCAGAGTGACCGGGCTCAAGAGTCATGACTATCATGTATGGATTGAGCGGATTATGCCGGTGATGGTTCGGGCTATGTTCCCGAGCGTGTCTGGCGTGTGCTTGCGGAGTTAAGCCATTTCTTCCGAACGCTTTGTGCTAAAGAAGTATGTCATGAGAAGATAAAAGAAATGAATAAGAAGTCGTCATAGTTGATATGCAAGATAGAGAAGATCTTCCCACCAAGGCTTCTTTACTCACGATGACACATCTCATTTTGCACCTTGCGAGCGAGGTATTGTTGGGGGCCCATGCGATATCGTTGGCGTCTGACCTGAGAGATGTAACAAGCATCTCGAGGCGTAAATGTGGAAACAAAGCTAAGATTGAAGCTTCCATAGCCGAGGCAGTTATCCTAGAGGAGGTGGCGGACCTCGTGACAGCCTACTATCCGGACCATGTTCCCACGCTGCACAATAAGGTGTCTCGATACAATGTCTGAGAAGAACCCAAGTATAAACCCAAGTTGCCTCTATTCACCGGGCAAGGTGGCGGGGCTGGATGCTCGACATCTTATGTCATGCCACCGAGATGAGTTGGAGGATGTCATGTTCTATATCTTGCACAGCATCAAGGAAGTTGAGGATGAGTGGATGAGGTAATACCTTTGCACCATTCTTTTAGTCAATTCGTTATGTTCACTTTGCCTAGTTCTTATACCGCTTTTCTTATTGTAGTCGATTCGCTGAGGAAGAATGGACAGAATGCTGCCTCCTCTGAAGCGGAGGCACTTGCTCTTCTCCGAAGAAGGGTGCCGATGGAAGGAAAAATTTAGATTCGTGGTTCATGGAGAAAGTAATTTTTCACACTTTCAATTAAACTCATGCACCCTATAATTTCAATTAAACTCATGCACCCTATAATTTCAATTGAACTTGTAGGGAAATAATCCGACCGAATCAATGGATGAAGAATTGAGATGGGTTTCCATGGGTTTTGACCTGTCGTCATGACATGCGGTAAAAGTATGATGTGAATGGGTATCGCTTCCATACAGAGGAGCACCAAGACAATCGGCCTGATCCCAAAACCATAAATACCGGAGTCTTCATCAAGGAGATAATAAAATAGATTACTACGGAAGGGTAGGAAAATATACGAGCTTACATTCAAACTTGGCCGCGAACACCTAAGTCTCATCGTGTTCAAATGCCGATGGTTCGACCCCAAAAGGGCCTGAGACATACGCCTTCGTTGGTTTAGTTGAAGTTAAACCATCAACCGCCTATGCCGGAGCTGATCTCTTTATCGCCGCTACCCAGGCCACACAAGTATATTATCCCGCCTTTACCCATGCCGTAAAGAGTACCTAAAGGGTTGGGAAGTTGTGTTCAAGGTGTCGCCGCATGGTAAGCTACGGACCCGAACGATGATGATTACTACAACATAAACCCCATGACATACGAGGGAGTGTTCTATCAAGAGGAACATGATGACGTGGTCCGAAACAACGAGGATGATGACTTGGGTTATGTTGACCGACCCAAACGACGCATTTACGACGCACGGATTGATGGTGAGGCAGTTGTGAATCAAAGAGACATAATTATGCTTGAAAAGTTAAATGAAGACGCTGACGATGAGGAAGAGCCTCCACCTCCGTCTGACAACGAAGAAGATATGCGTGATAGTGATGATGAGACCGCTTCCACAAATAGATTACAATAGTGATGATTCATATGGGTTCTAGAAAATGTAAGTTCTTTTAATGATCATTACAATAGTATGCTTAATGTGCACTTCGGTATTAATGTTTTTCCAGTATGCTTGTTTAATTGATATCCTTACTAATTGTTTATTCTCTTCTCAATGCAGGTTTACTAATCATGGGCAAGTCCAGTGGTGCCAGTTTCTCAAGAAATTTAAAGGACTTACTCGGAGTGGACGAGCCCACAAGGTTCCCTCCCGACCACGCTGTAGTATGACACCTCACCGGGGAGGTGGAGGGGTCGGGGAGGAGACCCTAGAGGAGGAGGCGGCGGTGGGAGAGCCCCTAGAGGAGGAGGAGGTGGGGGAGAGGCAATGGGGAAAAAACTCCGGGCCGTGTCCAAATAGGAGGGTCTTCTTGATGCCCTCCCATCAGAGGCACCTTCCGAGTCTCGAGGAGGAGGAGTATGTCTCTGATGGCGAGGAGGAGGAGGCCGAGGAGGAGGTGAGGAGGAGGAAGCCGAGGGAGGAGGGTGAGGAGGAGGCGAGGAGGGTGGAGGGGAGGTTGATCCCGAAGTTGTGGGGTGACTTGCCACCTGGTGCTCCTTGAGGGTGGCTGCGTGGTAATGCCGGACTACCTACACCACCTTCTATCGAGGAGCACAAGTGGCTCATTGAACTCTGTGGGGACAGAGTAAGTGCCTCTCAATCATATTTTCAACACATGACAACATTTTCTTATTGTACACATGGCAATCATTTGATTCTTTTGCGTAAACTGGATCCTTCGCGGAAAGGGCCAGAAACCGAACGGCCTTATCACCGTCTGTTGAAGCACTTTTGGCTGGCCTATTCTCGCTCATGTCAGACAGGACCCGCAGCTGCGGGTTTTGGCCACTTAGCTGGGCCCACTACGAGGCTTGCAAGAACGCGAGTAACGGACGACCGCTAAGGCCGTGATCACCAAATTTTGGGTAAGTTCTCTTCAATCACTTGTCTTCGCTTCGTTCATAGTTTATCATTGGATCACCTCAACTCATGCCTTGTTTGCTTCTGGTTTATGCAGCAACTCTATAGAGTTCTTGACGAGCACAAGGCCAGAGCCGACGTGGTCTTGCTTATGCGGCTGCGAAGAAGAAAGCTCGTCGATTCCGGGCCTGCGTGACGAGGTGCGCTGGGTTGCCGCTCTCGCAAAGATTACCACTACTACCTGCACCGAAAGATGACCAAAAGTCAAGCGCCAGAAGCTACGACTTACCTTGAACAGGAGCAGTTCATGATGGTAACTATTACTAACTTTTCATTGTTTCAAGCAAATAACTCTATGTTTCAGTGCTCACATGTCATGCTTCCAAAATTTGCATAGGTTGTTCCTCGTTGGTGCTATGGAAGGCATGACGGATGGGCGTAGTTTGGTGGATAGGTGGCTCGTGGCTGATGCAAGAGTTTCTTGCCAAGAGCATCAAGGGCCGGGCTAACTGTGGAGCCGACGGGACACACGGCCAAGGAAACAGGAACCACCTGGAGCTTCAAGGCCATGAAGGTATATCTATGTGCATGATGCATTTTTGTTCTTCTTTACCGTCATGTTCTTATGTATGGCTAACTTCTATTTGACGTTGTAGGAGGATTGTTGAAGAGGCCGCCTCGACATGGAGTCGTGGAAGCTGGCTCATGAGCGGAGTCGTCGCAAGGAGGGCGAGAGCGAGATTACGGCAAGACCGAGGAGCACCTGGGTCTTACATTCATCACTATCAGAGTTGCATCCGGATGTTCCTTGCCGAGGTCGCCAGCCTCGGATCGACGACACAAATGGTGGTGGCCATCCAGGAAGAAGAATGGCCGGTATCCGTGTTTCGACGGCTTGATCACTCCTTCGATCTCAGACACAGCTTCTGCTACCAACCCGAGCCAGTTAGAGAGTACGGGGCGTTCACAGACTCCTTTAGCCCGCCAGCATGTTGTAAGTACTTCCTCTTTATCTTTTTCTATCTAGCATTCTCAGTTTATTTTCAGCATTGCTCACTTAGAAACAATCTAAATTATGTAGGCATATAAGGAGTTTGTCGAGCATAGGGATCTCGAGGTGCGGGAGTACTTGAAACGAGTGAAGGCAACGATGATTACAACCGCCGATGATGACGGTTAGTTCTCGCCTCTTAAAACCAAGCTAAATTTTGCACTTTCATTCCTTCCTCGATCTTCTAGTTTGCTTGTTTAACTAACATTCGTGCTATGTTGGCGCTCTTGGAGTAACGTGCACGGGTCCACCACAAATGGGACCCCACCACCACCTGGGAGAACCCCACACATGCCCAACGCTCGATGAATGGGTGGCACTAAGCGATGATGGTCCTGCTAGTACATTTGCCTAACTACTCGACAAACTAGTTCTCGCTCATTCAACACTATCATATCATATATACCGTTAGAATCTTTTTCTCAAACATGTAGGGGACCGGTGGCTCGACTCCGCTCTGTCGGACCCGATCACTCCGATCCGCAGAGTGGTGGTGGTCGCGATGGCGCTTTTTGGAGGTGGTGGCGGTTTCGGCGGAGGTGGTGGTGCTTTGGCGGAGGTGGTGGTTTTGGCGGAGGTGGTCTTGCTTGATGATTCCGTGCATGTGGCCGCCGTGCCATGCCTTTCATATTCCTACTTTTATGATGTTTCATGTCTTGCACTACTTTTATGTTCATGAACTTGAGTCGGTGATGATCTTTAGATGATGTGATGAACTTGAGTATGTTTAGACGATGATGGTGAACTTGAGTATGTTTAGATGATGAATCGTCATATTTCGCATAATTTCATATTGTTCTGCTTTTGAAATGTCACAAATGAATTGGAAAAGAGAAAACAGGAAAAAAAACTATGCTCACGGCAAAGTTGCCGGATATATAAGCCTGTGAGTCACCAGTGGCTCCGCCATGCGTGGCGGATCTATGCCGACGGCTTTTGTCGTAGGCATAGATGAAAATCTATGCCGACGGCAAAGCCGTAAGGAAAACCTCTCGCCTTGCCGTGAGTAACCAGATTACCCGACACGCGGGAGTAGCTATGCCTACGCAGCAAAGCCGTCAGTATAGATTCATCTATGCCTACGGCTTTGCCGTAGGCATAGCCCTGCCACCAGGAGTACCACTGGTTGCCACGTGGCAGAGGTATGCCGACGGCAAGGCCGTCGGCATATATCTCGCCACGTGGCATTGCATGATTCGTCTGCGCTTTTTGACGGCGCCGTCTGGCTGCCGCTGACGAAAAACATCGCCGACGCTATGGTTATACTATGCCGACGGCCGACGCTTAGGTCAGCCGGCATAGCCCCTATGCCCGACGGCTTTACTATGCCGACGGTCTGACAAGACTACGCTGACGACATCTACGCCGACGGGTCTATGCCGACGGCAGCCGTAGGCATAGATCTATGCCGACGGCTTAGGGGCCTATGCCGACGACCCGTGGCCGTAGGCATAGACCGCGAGTCCGGTAGTGCTACAAAATCCATGAGAGCATATCACGGTACCCTAAAAAATTTACAGCGCATCACGCCCTAGCTAGCGCGGCCTTTTCGCCATGGGGCCCAGATCGCTGCAGATGAGGACGAGAAGGAGGCCCGGACTGCAAGAGACATTGCTGTGCGTTGGAAGCCCACCGGCGCTGCGTGTCCTGTATGTATCATCAACCGTTTGTTTATGTTGTTTGGTAATATAAATTGTCTTGTGGTATATATACATCTCAAACAGACAAAAACGAAGAATAATGTTCCGGGTGGTGAACTTGGCCAGTAGTTTCCAGACGAACCGTGCAACGCCGATATCAATAGGGTAATTTACTCTTAGTTTGCAAATATTCACAACCAGATGAGAATTACTTTGCAATATCATAGTACCATTGATTTGATTTTCGAAGTATGAAATAATATTTTTCATATCCTTCATATGGATTTGCTCATCTATCTAAATTTCTCGGATACTTCTATTTAGAGAATAATAACCTTAGCAGTAGTCAGTCCAAGAACTACTCTCCGTTTCAGATGCATGTTTTTTTTTATAGAACAATTGTTGAAAAAAATTAGTCATCTGTGTCAAGGATGTCTTGTGTGATACTCCCTCCGTTCCCAAATATTTGTCTTTCTAGAGATTTCAACAAGTGACTACATACGAAGCAAAATGAGTGAATCTAACTCTAAAATATGTTACATACATCTGTATGTTGTAGTCCATTTAAAATGTCTAGAAAGACAAATATTTTGGGATGGAGGAGGTAGATTTCTTCGTATTTATCGTATAGCCTAACATTAAACATATACTCGCAAAACCGTTGTGACACGGATCCCAAGAATTTAGTGATAATATTTAAAATATATACGTATATATTGATTATTACTGCTACGACCTTTATACTAAAGGGCCCCAACTATTAGTTTCGCCCCGGGCCCCCAAAATCTCAGGACCGGCCCTGCCTCTCCCCACCGTGCGCATGTACTGCATGCGATCGCCCACGAACCATGCACGTAGCCACGACCTGGCGCTCTGCGCCTCTGTTGTAACCTGAGCTATATATACGAGTGTATAGATCGGAGAGTACCCAAGGTGCGATCTCCTCTCCCCATAGCATTCTACACTTCCCACTACTACAGAGTAATTGCTTTGTCACGACATCTTGCGTGATGATTAGATGAGCCTCGGGCAAGTTATTATTGCCACAGATTTCATGACGTTGAAGCATGCTATGCCATCGCCCAGCATAGATTATGCGCCCTTGGTATTAAAGTTCAAGTTGCTGAAGTGTTTCCTCTGAACTAGTCTTCTTGAAGCTCAACCTGTGCTTTGTCCTTGTGATTGAAATAAACCTGCTCATGCTCTCGCGCATTTGAGTGTTGGTGTCGCCTACGGAATCCATGCTATATGATTTTGCCGTGTCTTAGTGGAATACCTAGTAATAATTTTACAACATATTCAATGTCTAGAATAAAATTCGATATGTTTGGTCTCGCTTTTCAATTGTGTCGGGTTCTGGTTGGAAGGCATGCAAATGCAACCCATGAGAGCATATGGTTTTATCATGCATACAATACAGATGAAAGGAAAATCAAAGCTGGTTACAGAAGAGCTCCCCATGTGCTAACACGGTACTAGAAGTGCACATAAGCCATGTAATGCGGTGGGCCAACGAGGCACCTTCACATCACATATACTCAATCGATAAATATCGAGCTCTCCAGAGTCTTGATTCCAAGTCCAATTTCTGACAATATGAACATAGATTATCCATATGCATCCAGCCATCCAAGAGTGTAAAGCGTCCGTCGTCATATATTTACATGAACTGCGTAGGCTTGAAAGGCACCGGGAATTGTCTTACGACAATGGGGTAGTCATATATTTACATGAACTGCGTTGGTTACCCTGTTTTATCTCTCCGACCTGACTTGGCTAGCGACATGGTGATTGGCCCGCGTGGAAGAGACCTTCGCGCTCCAGTACCTGAGCTACATGAGACTACAATCGCGAGCGAGGGGGCGATCAGATTTTGTCTTACTGTCAACATCCTGCTGGCCAGGAAGGTCAGGTCGTTGGATCTGGCGGCACGGCGAGCCACCTCCCGTCCCCTGCTCGTACCTCCAGTCCCTCCACCTCGTGCTGCACGATGTTGGTCATCAATGATGTCGCCGTGTTGCACCTGCATGGACACGCCGGTCTCCGCATCCGGCGGCACGCCCGTAGCGGCACAGCCGAACCGCGTGGGCGAGCGCTCCCGGATGCCAACTCCTTGAGGATCATCCTCCCCACTGTTCGTTCACTGCAGCTCATGTTGTTAGAAACTTAAATTTACGGGCTTGGCCCATGTGCATTTTCAAAACATGCTCAAATAAATTTCAAAAGCCCATGAATAAATGTCAATTGGAGGTGCAAATTTTAGTCCCGCCCCTAGAGTGCAGGTGATGTGAGATCAACTTAACTAATGGAGTCTCCCCACTCAACTAAGTGATATGCATGATAGAAAAAGAACACCACACGCATCCGCTCACTTCATCTCGCCGGGCTGGGCATGGGTTTCTTGACCATTATTAAGTTTTGGAAACCTAGTTAGTTTGGATCTTGATTGTGACACGATACCGCGCGCGTGGGTTCTCCTATATATATATATATATATATATATATATATATATATATATATATATATATATATATATATATATATATATATATATATATATATATATATATGTATATACATATGCCCAAGTGCGTTACCTTGGTGGAAAAAAGAAACCACACTTGCTTAACCCAATGGCTCAAGACTCCCCCCCCCCCTTCCACGACCCAGCGCCACACATTATGACATGAACAAACTCTTTGAAGTCCTCCATGCTGCTATGAAAATATGTATTGCGAAAAAAATGTAAACAAATTTCAGAATTGTACTGAAGGTGTGTGGAATTTAAATTATAGAAATATCTTCCTGGTTGTGAGTATCTCTTCACGTCATTGTTGGAATTGCTTAATGATGCCCAAAAATATAGCATTATACTGTAAATGTAAATATTAAATTCCATTTTATTACAATGTCTTTGATTCACTATGGTGGTAACACGAATGTCCATGAACCTATGGTGGCTAGGTTTATGGACTGTAACATAGCACTATTCGTGTCCAATGATATTAGGAGCATTGTACAAAGATTCTCCATCCCTGGCTAATATAACAGAGAAAAATGTGGAGTTTATGTCCCACAAAGCAGGGACTCCCAGTCTGACTCTTATTGTTTTAACAATGTTACCAGAGATGAGAGTGCATCTTAGTTATGCAGAGGCCGGGTGTAATGCTTAAACCTTTTAAGTAATAAAGCGTCCATTTTCAAAAAACATTGTGAAAGCAAAGTTGTTTCACTAAAATTCAAAACCCAAATATCTAGATTTTTTTTTGCGGGAAAACTTTGTCAAACTTGCAAAAGTTGTTAGGTTTTCTTGCTTCTCCCAATTTAGTGTTTACTTGTGTGAGGTTTGTAGATGATCTGAAAACTACGGCTCCTATGACATGAAGATATAGAAAAGGCTTGATTCAAGTACGAAGGAAACTTTTGCAGTATATATGGGTTTTAAGGTGCACATTTTAGAAAAAAAGGCTTGTTTTAAACGGAGTCATTGACCCTTATAATTATACATGCAAGCGCACAATCTCGTTTCAAGGTGCACATTTGAGAAATCCTTTGTTTTAAAACAGTAATCAAGTCATTGGGTATGCCCGATACCATACCATCGTTTGGTTCGTGTAGACATATACGGTCGGTCTTTTTTTAAAGAACAATCAATCACCTATTTTTAACTGGTACTCTTTTTTTCATGATAATTCTCAACAAAAAATTGTACATGAACAACAATAAATAAACAATTTTTTATTATGATTTAGACATAGTATTTTTTTGCAGGTTTTAAACAATCCTAACAGTCCCTGCAGAAAAACAATCCTAACATAATTTTCTCTTGAGTTATGGACGGGGTAAAACTACGCGTTCATGGGACTATAGCCAGCGGCGGAGGATGGAAAAAAAATTAAGGGGGCGAACTGTAAAGCATGAAAGAAATTCTTTCGATGGAAATTACTAAAATGCACACAAATACTTTTATGTGAAATGTACTAAAATTCTTTGAAACTCACTCTATTGTGAGGTCATTTTCTCAAAGTGCTCAGTAAAGAAAAGAAATATGAACAAAATATCTTTCTCTCCCTTCCGTTTTTCCTTCCACGAAGAGATTGGAGATCGGAGATCGAGAGCTGCAGCATGCTCGCCTATTCTGCTGGCCGCCCTGCTTGTGCGTCAGCTCCTTCTGGCTGCGTCGTATTTTTTTATTTATCAATCCCCGAATCCCGTCCTTTCCTTCTTATTACAGGACAACTTCTCACTTTCTTATTTTTTGCTTCTTATTATGGGACAACTTCCCTCTTATTTTTTGCTTTCAATCCCCGAAATCCCTCCTTTCCTTCTTATTACTTTCCTCATCTATATGTGTGTGCTAGCTCCGATTTTAGCTCTATTTCCTTGCATATCTTTTTTCCCTCTTGTCACCTCGTGTCCGTTTAGGAGCAGCCCACCCTCGATTTCCTTCCTATCCGTCGTTTAGGAGCGGCCCACCATTAGCCTCGATTTCCTTCCTATCCAGCCTCGATTTCCTTCCTATCCGTTTAGGAGCCCACCATTAGCCTCGCTTTCCTTCCTATTTTTCTGTCATGATCTCGGAGACGGCTTCCTGATACCCAAGGAATTTGAAAACCTATATAAATTGGGTAGATTGATTGTAAGGGGGCGATGTGGTACTATTTAACAACAGAATCAACCTTCAATTCTACAAATAGCGCAAGTTAGCTCAATTGGCTCTGCCACTCTATCCTTATTGTGATGTGCTGGGTTCGAGTCCTCTCACATGCATTTCTTTTTCCTTCAATCGGGATACATGGGCCAGATTTATTAGGTCGCGACGCATGATTGGGCTCGGTTGGCCTGGCTCGGACTCGGATCATACGGACGAAACTAATAGCGGACGAATTAGTACCACCTCGTTTATATTACAATTTTATCTACACAAATCAGAAAAGCGTGTTATGACATGGGAAGAAAGCGTCTTTATGCTTAACGGTGAATTCACATGAAAATCTAATCCGTGCTTTATTATTAGGGAGATATATATATATATATATATATATATATATATATATATATATATATATATATATATATATATATATATATACTAGCAAAAAATCCCGTGCGTTACTTTGCTACGGGAAAAGTTTTTATTGCACTATCTTAGGCTAACAAAAATTCGCTTTGGAGCTCGAGGATACGAAGGTTTTCTAATTTATAAATTCAAAATTAATGCTTGAATGCTTAAAAAACTTGAAGAAAAAAAACACAGTATCATGCGGATATATACATCATGCTTGGAAACATTCACGACAAAATACATTGAAATGCGGGCTACACACTAAAGAAACAAATCACTGAAATTGAAAACTGTGAATAGTGCAGGCATTGTTCACTATATAAAACCAACGATATTCTCTTTTTTGTGTGAACTGTGAACTATGCGTGCACGCGCACGTGCGTGTGTGAGAGAGATTCAACACACTATTGTACTGATCACAGTTTTTGTCTATAAATACATCGACATGAGCATGCATACGTGCATGGGCTGGAGCAAACAATCACCCGGCAGCTAGCTATGGCTCCTTTATTACAGGCACTAACTTGAATATAACCGAACGTGCACATTCAATAGAAAAGATGGGCCCTATCATATTCATCAGATACGTGGACGCTCGGCGCCCCTGTCAGCTTGGCACAACCAAACTTACAGTCATCTCGGTTATCTTGGTATGAAGCAGGAAGATGCGGGATCATTCTCAAGAAACCGCGGCCCCGTTGACAAGGGTGATCATACCACAACGCCCATGCCGCTAACCCGAAGTCCTTGACTTTTGCCCAACTTTATTCGGCTTCCGTCTCGTCGAAAGGTCGACATAAGCGATCGGTCGTCGCTGCCGTGTGGCTGGGGGCAGGATCATAGGTCGCGATCGGCGAGGCAACGAAGGAAGCATTCACGACCTCATCCCGGAAACGATGGAACTTTGAGGTGTGGCGAAGAACGCATGGAGGCGTGAGTGTATCTGGACCTCATCCACGGAGGAAGTCATACGACAAGTTAAAGACAATCATCTAGCTTTCCGCGAACGCGGCAAAGGTTGTCACGGAGATCAAATCGCCCGGCATCACGGAGGTTGCACATCACGGAGATCAAATCGCCCGGCACGGAGGTTGCACAAATCGCCCGATTACTCGAGGTGGATGGCATAGGAGTCGCTCCGGCCAGCTCGGCAATCCACAGAATGTGCCACGGATGGTGTTATCATGTAGCCGAGCGTGGTAAGCAGCGTAATGCTTGAGTGCGCCGATGGGGAGCGCACCAGTGAGTTCTCGTGGACTGCAAAGCTCACCACAGCCCGTCCCGAGCACTCTTGTCCCATCTCGCTCATCACCCATGGCCGCCCGATTCGAGCTCCGCTATCTCAGCCCGTCAATATATAGGTTAGAGATTCGGGAGTTTGCGGCGGTGGCCGATGCTCCTTGCTGTGGCTGCTATGTCCCGATCGTTGGCGGTAATCGTTTTCAAGGGATTCCAGAGGCTGCGGCTATGGGTTCATGCCGATCATGAATTTCCACGGCATTGAGCGAGCGGGACAGAGGAGGCCTGTTGCTAGCTTGTGTAGGTGACGAAGGAAGAAACCATTGCTTGGGTGTAGCGGTGTTCCAGCAAAGTCGACGAGATTGAACGCTTTAGTGCGGCAACGTGGGCCGAAATTGAGCAGACGGAACTTGGGACTCAATGCTTTTTTGTATGTAGCTTCAGCTTGCGTAACAGTAAAGGAGTCCGTGGTCGTAGGCCCCATGGTCGCGTGTTTCGAAAGCAGAAGTTCATGTCGAGTACTTGACAGACGACAATAGGGAGGAAGTAGAGGAAGTAGGGAGAAGATGGAGAGGCAAGAGATAGCTTTTTCTTTTGAGCGAGCCCGGGCTGGTGTGCGTATGGAGTTGAGGGAACGAGCGAGCAAGAGATGTGTGCCGTCTCTTTTCCATCAGGCCCAAGTTAGCGTTGTTGGCCCATGTTAGCATGCTGCTGAGGCCCAGCGAGATGACTGAGGAGAACTTTATGCGCCAGGCGACGCTGCCGATGAAATTTAGTACCACCTCGTGTATATGTTTTAAATTCAAACTGAAAGCGTAAATTCACAGGAAGAAAGCGTATTGTGACGGTGAACCCAAGGAGTCAATCCGTGCTTTATTATTAGGGATAGATATATAGGGACTGACTATTCGTCACCCTGGGTGAGAAATAGTTATTCTTCACCCCCCTCTATTTTACCATCAATGCATCGTAATTTTACGTTCCGTAAGTTTTGTTTTATTTCTGACTAAAAAAAGATCGTAAGAAAATATATAATCGTCGTAAAAAAATATTTTATGTTATGTAAAATTACAAACGTAAAAACATAGTGGAAAATACACATAAAATACAAATTTTCTTGTCTTATGACCTATATTTTTATTTTCTTATGCCAAATTTTCTGTAGTGAATCAATAGGAATGTAACTATTTAAAATCCAAACGTAATTTAATTATGAAATGATTGTAAGATTACCTCGGGTGAAGAATAACTTATTCTGCACCCTGGATGATGAATAACATCACTATATATATATATATATATATATATATATATATATATATATATATATATATATATATATATATATATATATATATATATATATATATATGACTAACTGACCATCGCCAAATACAGAACAGCGAGCTGGAGAGCAGGTCTTCCTCAAGACTCATCCCATTCGCTGGTCTCAACTAAAGATTTTGGGAAGCGTTACACGCGACGGCTCACGTTATGTCACACACGGGTCAGACTTCCTTTCAAGTCGAACGACATCGCATACTGTCATCTCCGCCGCCGTCTGCTTGACCGGACTCCACCAACGTTGTCATCAACAACATTGCCTCTGCAGCAGCCACCGTTACTTCGTCTACAAATGATCAGTACGTGCATCATGATCTTATCCAATCTCTAGTTATGGTTGTTATTGCGATGTTGTTTATGTTGTCATGTTCATGTAATATGATAGAGCTATGCATGCTAATAATTATTTTACTCTTAAATTATTTACTGAAATTGATTATGAAGTTGACTAACTTTTCAGCAGCTCCAACACGCTCTTGGCTGCCGACATATATGGACGACATATTCTAGTGCAGTGGGTTCCAGTGCAAGCAAACTGCATTCAGAAACAATCTACTCACATTTGAGTGCATTTTTAAGTCTCGTTACGCATGCATTCCAGACATCGTTTCCCATAAATTCCTACGTTCACTCAAAATTCAGATACAATTAACAAACTGGTTGGACCCGTCCATCAGACTGGTCGGGATGCCGAGAGCACAGTGCTGGCGATGTGGAGCGGGGCGGTCGCTCTGCCCGCCACGCCCAAACCACCAGCGCCAGGTTCGCGCTCAAGGTAGCCCACTACGTCGTGGACCCCGACGCGGAGAGGGAGCACAACGAGGTGCTTGGTCGCGTGTGCGGGTCGCCACGCTGTACGCGCGGCGTGCCCTCTGACTGACGCACCTCCACACACGCAGCGTCGCACACCTCAAGCCTGACAACATGCTATCACGGGCAAGCTCAAATGCCCGAGAGAAAGGCAAAGCAAGAAGATGAAGACAAAGTTAACATGCCCTTGTGGCATTTTTTATTTTTTTGCCAACTCAGTCTGATGAACCGGTCCGACCAGTTAGTGATGTCATCAACATTCGGATACAATTCACAAACACTGGAATTTCAAATATTACACAAAAATTCTCGGATTTAGTCAAATTTGGAGGGATGTTATCAGTACTCTGAAATTATTAACCTCCATTCTGGGAGGCTGTTATCCTTACTCTGTACTAGTAAATGCGCACGTGCAACGCACGTTAATATTTAGGCAATATAGTAATTGCACGCGGATATTAGGTATGCTATTATTTGTGTGTTAATCCTGTGATTAATGCAATAGTTGGTATGATATTAATTGCACGTTAAACACGTTTAACGCTCGCCATTGGAGAAATCTAGGTCGTTGCATTGACTTAGTTCGATGGCCGAGATCACTTGGATCTGCCCCTTTGGGTCTTTTTATATTGGTATAGATGGAGTGCTAAATTATAAATAAATAGCCCAGAAATAAACATGCTGAAGAAATGGAAAAATGGCACGGCCCAGTTTCTTCGTACATTAATTGATTTCTTATTCAGACGAATTATATGTTCGATACAAGGTCATTTTGCCTCAAGGCCCAACCCATGCTACAAAAAAGAGAAGAAAAAAACCTCAGACCAGGGACGGGCTACAAAGTACTCCCGCCGTTCGAAATTACTTGTCTTAAAAATGAATAAAAGTGGATGTATCTAGAACTAAAATACATCTAGATACATCCATTCCTTCGACAAGTAATTCCGAACAGAGGGAGTAAGTGCTTATAAAACGTTAAAGTAGTTGGGGAAGGTCTTGCTGATGCACCTGGGGTCCCTGATGGTGATCGGCACCTCGGTGCAGACCGCCAGGGAGAAGGCTATCACCATCCGGTGCTCGTCGTAGGTGTCGACCGATGTCACGTCCAGCTCCTCTGGCGGCATGATGATGCAGTAGTCTAGGCCTTCCTCCACCGTTGCTCCCAGCTGTAGGGCAGAGGACAGGTCAAATTAAGCTTTTTTTATTGGGGGGGGGGGGGGGGCAAAAGGTGGGTGAGATATAAGAATAGGAAACAAGGAACACTAGCCTTGGCCCCAGCCCTTGACCCTCCTCCACCTGCTTGTGGCCGAGGGCTCTTCTTGAGCACAGCCGAGGCGGTCTGCCAGCGGGGCTCTCTCTGGCCTTGGTTCTCCCTTCTTCCTCGCGGCGGCGCAGTTGCTCCCGGTGGCCTTGGTGGCGCGGCGCTTCGAAGTTCCGGCGGCGGCTCGCTCTGCGGCGGGGTGGAGGGCATGTCCCTGTCCGGTGGTGACGCCTACACAGCAGCTGCGGCCTGGGGCTCTTGACCCCAGATTGGATCTGGGTGGCTCGGGCCCGGCCGTGGCTGCCTGTCAGGCGTGGAGGCGGCGAGTCTCGCAGCCTCTGGGCACCGTGGAGGTGCCGGCGGCGGCATGTGCTCGGCCTGGTGGTGCTAGTGGTGGCGGCGGCCCGTGCACGAGAGTTGGATTCCTTCGAACAGATCTAGGTGAAAACTTGCTTTCGGCTACTGCAGAGACCGCACTACTAGGAAAAGGGCTATAGATAATCTGGACACTAATGACGCACCATGTATGTGGTGCGCCATTGCTATATTACTAATGGTACACCTGGTGTGTGGTGCGCCATTAGTAGTTTTGAAAAAAATTAAAAAAAATTGTTACTAATGGCGCACCACACGTCCACACCCACGGTGCGCCATTAGTAGTTTTGAAAAAAAATAAGAAAACAATTTGTTAGTAATGGCGCACCGGTGGACAGTGCGCCATTACTAGTACTAGTAATGGCGCACTGTCACGGTGCACCATTACTAAGTTTTCAAAAAAAATTCAATTTTTTCAAAACTAGTAATAAACACCACTCCCTATAATCTTGCCATTACTAACAACCCAAAAATTGCACCGCCTTTTCAGTTTAAAAAAAATAAAAGAAATGTTGGAAATGTCAAAAAAAATAAAAGAAAATAAGTTTCCCATGTGATATGTGGTCTACTTGTTGGGAAAATTTACAAATATGAATTTTGACTTTATTTGCAAAATCTCTCTGGAATTTGTAAAATGGGCATAACTTTTGCATACGACCTCGGATTAAAAAGTTTTTTATATGAAAAATCATCTACTCGAAAAGTTACATCCAAATTTAACAGGGGGAACCCGGTTAAACATTTTCAAAATCCTCAAAAACCTAACACAAAAAAGTTACGGGGCTTTTAAGATCTGGAGGCAAAAAAAATCAAAAAAATTCAAGAACCCCGTTAAACATTTTCAAAATCCTCAAAAACCTAACAGAAAAAAGTTATGGGGCTTTTAAGATCTGGAGGCAAAAAAATTCAAAAAATTTCAAACTTACTAGTGGCGCACCGTTTGCTAGGTGCGCCACTATAATTCGAAAAAAAAATAGTTTCGAATTTTTTTCAGGAATTTTTTCAAAATATGATCGTAATATGACCGGGAAGTTTGAAATAATTTTCAAAATTTCATCACACTCATGAACATGAACAAAGTCATAAACATCAACAAGGTTTAATAGGATTGATATGCTAGATATATCAACAAGTGCACTGTGAAGTGAAATTTGGTCTTTGGGGTGGATAGAACTCTGAATTTAAGCGTGCTTGCGCTGGAGTAGTGTGAGGATGGGTGACCTTTCGGAAAGTTTGACCACGGAGTGTGATTTGACCTGAGATTAAGCATATTGACCTGAGATTAAGCCATAGTGACCCGAGATTAAGAAAGAAAGAAAAATAATAAAAAAAATTGAAAAAATAATTTGAAAAAAAATTGTTACTAATGGCGCACTCCTATGTGGTGCGCCATTACTAAAATGAGATAGTAATGGTGCACCTCTAGGCATACTAATGGCGCTTCTACAGTGCGCCATTAGTATCTGATATACTAATAGGCGCACCGTTAGTGCGCCAATAGTAAAAATTCTAATGGCGTGATGCAGAGTGGCGCCCACATAGTGCGCCATTAGTAGCGAAAACAGGTGCGCCACTAGCAGGCCTTTTTCTAGTAGTGTCGGCGGTAGCGGCGCTATCTACGTCGTTTCCTTCTTGAAGGCATCGCCGTGGAGAAGTTCAAGGCCACTCTCTACTACCTCCGGAGGAAACTCTGTTGGAAATATGCCCTAGAGGCAATAATAAAAGTATTATTATTATATTTCCTTGTTTATGATAATTGTCTTTTATTCATGCTATAATTGTATTATCCGGAAATGCGTAATACACGTGTGAATACATAGACCACAATATGTCCCTAGTGAGCATCTAGTTGACTAGCTCGTTGATCAACAGATAGTCATGGTTTCTACGACTATGGACATTGGATGTAGATTGATAACGGATCACATCATTAGGAGAATGATGTGATGGACAAGACAATCCTAAGCATAGCACAAGATCGTGTAGTTCGTTTTGCTAGAGCTTTTACAATGTCAAGTATCTCTTCCTTAGACCATGAGATCGTGTAACTCCCGGATACCGTAGGAGTGCTTTGGGTGTACCAAACATCCTGGCAATATTTGGGTGACTATAAAGGTGCACTCTGGTATCTCCGAAAGTGTCTATTGGGTTGACACGGATCGAGACCGGGATTTGTCACTCCGTATGACGGAGAGGTATCACCGGGCCCACTTTCGGTAGTGCATCATCATAATGAGCTCAAAGTGACCAAGTGTTTGGTCACGGGATCATGCATTCTGATGCAGTAAAGTGACTTGCGGCAACGAGATTGCACGAGGTATTGGGATACCCGACGATCGAGATCTCGGGCAAGTAACATACCGTCGACAAAGGGAATAGTATACTGGGGTTGTTTGAATCCTCGACATCGTGGTTCATCCGATGAGATCATCGAGGAGCATGTAGGAGCCAACATGGGTATCCAGATCCGCTGTTGGTTATTGCACGAGTCGTCTCGGTCATGTACGCATGTCTCCCGAACCCGTAGGGTCTACACATAAGGTTCGGTGGCGCTTAGGGTTGTATGAATATGAGTATATAGCAAACCGAAAGTTGTTGAGTCGGATGAGATCCCGGACGTCACGAGGAGTTCCGGAATGGTCCGGAGGTAAAGATTTATATATGGGAAGTCTTGTTTTGGTCGTAGGAAAAGTTTGGCGCATTATCGGTATTGTGCTTAGGGAGTGCGAAGGGTCGGGGTCCTGAGGCCCACCTGCCGGGGGCCACATGGTGATGAGGGTGTGCGCCTTGGCCTATATGGGCCAGGCACCAGCCCCAAGAGGCCCATCGCCAAGAGATAAGGGAGAAGGAGAGTCCTAAAGGGAAGGCACCTCCTAGGTGCCTTGGGAGATGGACTCCTCACTGGCACAACCGCACCCTTCCTTGGAGGGAAGGGGCAAGTGCGCCCCCCCTCTCTTGCCCCTATATAAAGGGAGGGGGAGGGAGGCAGCCGCACCCCTAAGCATGGCGCCTCCCTCCCCCCTGCTACACCTCCTCCTCCTCCCGTGGTTGCTTGGCGAAGCCTGCAGGAACCTGTTGCATCCACCACCACGCCCGTCGTCTTCTTGGATCTTCATCAACCTCTCCTTCCCCTTCTTGCTGGATCAAGAAGGAGGAGGCGTCATCCGCTCCGTCTCGTGTGTTGAGCGGAGAGTCTTTGTCCAGATTCAAAGACTTGTCATCGGTGATTTGGATCACGGCGAGTGCGACTCCATCATCCCGTTCCATTGAGCAGCTTCCGCCTTGCGATCTACAAGTGGAATGTAGATGCAATCTCTCCCATGATTCGTTGCTTAGATGAACTCATAGATGGATCTTGGTGAAACCGTAAGAAAAATTTTAATTTTACGCAGCGTTCCCCAATAGTGGTATCGAGCTAGGTCTGTCGTAGTTCTCTATTGCACGAGTAGAACACAATTTGTTGTGGGCGTAGATGTTGTCAACTCTCTTGCCGCTACTAGTCTTATCTTGCTTGACGGTATTGTGGGATGAAGCGGCGGACCGACCTTACACGTGCGCTTCACGTGAGGCTGGTTCCACCGAACGACATGCACTAGTTGCATAAGGTGGCTAGCGGGTGTCTGTCTCTCCCACTTTAGTTGGAGCGGATTCGATGAAAAAGGGTCCTTATGAAGGGTAAATAGAAGTTGACAAATCACGTTGTGGCTTTCCGCATTAGGTAAGAAAAGCGTTCTTGCTAGAACCCTATTGCAGCCGCGTAAAACTTGCAACAACAATTAGAGGGCGTCTAACTTGTTTTTTGCGGCAAGTGTTTTGTGATGTGATATGGCCAAAAGTTGTGATGAATGATGAATGATATATGTGATGTATGAGATCATGTTCTTGTAATAGGAATCACGACTTGCATGTCGATGAAGTATGACAACGGCGAGAATATAGGAGTTGTCTTTATTTTTTGTATGACTGCGTGTCATTGAAGAGCATATGTAAATTACTTTACTTTATTGCTAAACGCGTTAGCCATAGAAGTAGAAGTAGTCGTTGGCGTGACAACTTCATGAAGACACGATGATGGAGATCATGATGATGGAGATCATGGTGTCATGCATTGACAAGATGATCATGGAGCCCGAAGATGGAGATCAAAGGAGATGTATGATATTGGCCATATCATGTCACTACTATATAATTGCATGTGATGTTTATTATGTTTATGCATCTTGTTTACTTAGAAACGACGGTAGTAAATAAGATGATCCCTCATAACAATTTCAAGAAAGTGTTCTCCCTAAGCGTGCACCGTTGCTAAAGTTAAATGCGTTTGAGCACCACGTGATGATCGGGTGTGATAGATCCTTACGTTCACATACAGCGGGTGTAAGACAGTTTTACACATGCAATACACTTAGGTTAACTTGGCGAGCCTAGCATGTACAGACATGGCCTCGGAACACGAGAGGCCGAAAGGTCGAACATGAGTCGTATGGAAGATAATCGATCAACATGGAGATGTTCACCGGCGATGACTAGTCCGTCTCACGTGATGATCGGACACGGCCTAGTCGACTCGGATCATGTAACACTTAGATGACTAGAGGAATGTCAAATCTGAGTGGGAGTTCATTAAATAATTTGATTAGATGAACTTTATTATCATGAACAATAGTCTAAAATCTTTGCAAAATGTCTTGTAGATCAAATGGCCAGCGCTCATGTCACCATGAACTTCAACGCGTTCTAGAAAACCAAGTCGAAAGATGATGGCAGCAACTATTCGGACTGGGTCCGAACACGAGATCATCCTCATAGCTGCCAGAAACAATATGTCCTAGAAGCACCGCTTAGGTGAAGCACCCATCTCAGAAGAACCAAGGCGTTATAAGCGCTTGGCGGTCTCGTCTTGATGATTACTCCCTCGTTCGATGTGGCATGCTTTACAACTTAGAACCGGGGCTCCAAAAGCGTTTTGAGCAACACGGAGCATATGAGATGTTCGAGAGCTGAAACTAGTTTTCCAAGCTCATGCCGGGTCGAGAGATATGAAGTCTCCGACAAGTTCTCTGATTGTAAGATGGAGGAAAATAGTTACGTCGGTGAGCACATACTCAAAATGTGGGTTGCACAACCGCTTTGTCCAGGTGGACATTAACCTCCCGAGACGAAGCAGTCATTGACAGAATCCTTGATCGCTCCCACCAAGCTACAAGAGCTTTGTGATGAACTACAATATCACGGGGGATGGTGAAAACTATTCACGAAGTATTTTCAATCTTTGAAGTCAGCAGGTAGAAATCAAGAAGGAGCATCAAGTGTTGATGGTCAATAAAACCACTAAGTTCAAGAAGGGCAAGGGTAGAAGAACTTCAAGAAGGGCGGCAAGGATGTTGCCGCACAGTAAGCCGATTGCCGGAAGAAGTCAAAGAATGGACCCAAGCACGAGGCTGAGTGCTTTTATTGCAAAGGGAAGGGTCCTTTGAGCGGAACTGCCCCAAATACTTAGCGAGACAAGAAGGCCGACAACACTAAAGGTATATTGTATATACATGTAATTGATGTGTACCTTACCGATTACGTAGTAACTCACAGGTATTTGATCTGTGCCGTTGCTCATATATGTAACTCTGAGGAGAGCTGCGGAATAAGCGGAGGCTGGCGAAGGGCGAGGTGGCGATGCTGCGTCGGGAATGGTTCCAAGGTCGATGTGATCGCCGTCGGCCACGCTACCTCTACATTTACCTACGAGATTAGTTTTAAACCTCAATAATTGTTATTTAGTGCCAAGTTTGAGCATGAACATTGTATCGAGGATCTCGTTTAATACGAGATGGCTACTCATTTAAATCCGAGAATAATGGTTGTTCTATTTATATGAGAGAAATGTTTTATGGTCATGCTCCGATGGTCAATGGTTTATTCTTAATGAATCTCGAGCGTAATGTTACACATATTCATAGTGTGAATACCAAAAGATGTAAAGTTGATAACGATAGTCCCACATACTTGTGTACTTTGCCGCCTTGGTCACATTGGTGTCAAGCGCATGAAGAAGCTCCATCTTGATGAACTTTTAGAGTCTCTCGATTATGAATCATTTGACACATGCGAACCATGTCTCATGGGCAAAATGACCAAGACCCGTTCTCCGGAACAATGGAGCGAGCAACCAACTTATTGGAAATCATACATACCGATGTATGTGGTCCAATAAGCGTTGAGGCTTCATGGAGGATATCGATTATGTTCTCACTCTCACAGGGCGACTTAAGTAGATATGGGTATGTCTACTTGATGAAACACAAATGCGAGACCTTTGAAAAGTTCAAGGAATTTCAGAGTGAGGTAGAGAATCAACGTGGCGAAAAATAAAGTTCTTACGATCAAATCGTGGAGGAGAATATTTAAGTCACGAATTTGGTACACACTTAAGGAAATGTGGAATCGTTCCACAACTCACGCCGCTTGGAACACCTCGGTAATGTGGTGTGTCGAGCGTCGTGTCGCACTCTATTGGATATGGTGCGATCTATGATGTCTCTTCTTGATTTACCGCTATCATTTTGGGGATACGCTCTAGAGACAGCTACATTCACTTTAAATAGGACACCGTCTAAATCCGTTGAAGACGACACCGTATGAATTATGGTTTGGGAAGGAAACCTAAAGTATGCGTTCTAAAAGTTTGGGGATGCGATGCTTATGTCAAGAAACTTCAACCTGAAAAGCTCGAACCCAAGTCGGAAAATGCGTCTTCATAGGATACCCTAAAGGAAACCATTGGGTATACCTTCTACCTTAGATCCGAAGGCAAGATCTTTGTTGCCAAGAGCGGATCCTTTACGGAAAAAGAGTTTCTCTCGAAAGGAGTAAGTGGGAGGAAAGTAGAACTTCGATGAAGTACTACCTCTTGAACCGGAAAGTAGTGCGGCTCGGAAAATGTTCCTGTGGTGCCTACACCGGCCCGGAGAGGAAATTAATGATGATGATCAAGGTACTTCGGATCAAGTTGCTCACGAACTTCGTGGGTTCACTAGGACACGTTCCACACACGGTGAATGCGGCAACCCTGTCTTGGAAATCATGTTGTTAGACAACGGTGAACCTTCGAACTATGAAGAAGCGATGGCGGGCCCAGATTCCAACAAATGGCTTGAAGCCATGCAATCCAAGATAGGATCCATGTATGAAAACAAAGTATGGACTTTGTGAGACTTGCCCGATGATCGGCTGCGATAGAAAACAAATGGATCTTTAAGAAGAAGGCAGACGCGGATGGTAATGTTACCATCTATAAAGCTCGACTTGTCGCTAAGGTTTATCGGCAAGTTCAAGGGATTGACTACGATGAGACTTCCTCTCCCGTAGCGAAGCTTAAGTCCGTCCGAATCATGTTAGCAATTGCCGCATACTATGATTATGAGATATGGCAGATGGACGTCAAAAGCGGCATTCCTTAATCTGTTATCTTAAGGAAGAGCTGTATATGATGCAATAGGAAGGTTTTGTCGATCCTAAGAATGCTAACAAGGTATGCAAGCTCCAGCGATCCATTTATGGGCTAGTTCAAGCATCTCGGAGTTGGAACATTACGCTTTGATGAGATGATCAAAGCGTTTGGGTTTATCTTGAGACTTATGGAGAAGCACTGCGTTTACAAGAAAGTGAGTGGGAGCTCATAGCATTTCTCATATTATATGTAGATGACATACTTTTGATGGGAAATGATATAGAACTTTTTAGACGACATTAAGGCCTACTTGAATAACAGTTTTTCAATGAAGGACCTTGGAGAAGCTGCTTACATATTAGGCATCAAAATCTATAGGGATAGATCGAGGGCGCCTCATAGGTCTTTCACAAAGCACATACCTTGATAAGATTTTGAAGAAGTTCAAAATGGATCAGTCCAAGAAAGGGTTCTTGCCTGTTTTGCAAGGTGTGAAATTGAGCTCGGCTCAATGCCCGACCACGGCAAAAGATAAAGAAGAGATGAGTGTCATCCCCTATGCCTCGACCATAGGATCTATTATGTATGTCATCTTTGTCAGGTACCAGACACGATGTAAACCTTGCCGTAAGTTTGGTAGGAAGGTACCAAAGTAATCCCGGCAAGGAACCTTTGAACAATGATCAAGAATATCCTGAAGTACACGAAAGCGACAAAGGACATGTTTCTACGTTTATGGAGGTGACGTAAGAGCTCGTCGTAAAGGGTTACGTCGGCGCTTAGCCCGACCACGGTCTGGATGACTCAAAGTCACAAACCCGGATACGTGTATATGTTGAATGGTGGAAGCGATGGTGGTGCAGCTGCAAAGCGAGGAAGCGTCGTGGCGGGATCTACATGTGAAGCGGAGTACATGGCAGCCTCGGAGCAGCACATGAAGCAATTTGGGTGACGGAGTTCATCACCGACCTAGAGTCATACCCAATGCGTCGGAGCCAATCAAACTCTTCTATGACAACACTGGAGCTATTGCACTTGCCAAGGAGCCCAGGTTTCACAAGAAGACCAGGCACATCAAGCGTCCCTTCAACTCCATTCGTGAAAATATTCAAGATGGGGACATAGAAATTTGCAAAGTGCATACGGATCTAAATGTCGCAGATCCGTTGACTAAACCTCTTCCGCGAGCAAAACATGATCAACACCAGAACTCTATGGGTGTTCGATTCATCACAATGTAACTAGATTATTGACTCTAGTGCAAGTGGGAGACTGTTGAAATATGCCCTAGAGGCAATAATAAAAAGTATTATTATTATATTTCCTTGTTCATGATAATTGTCTTTTATTCATGCTATAATTGTATTATCCGGAAATCGTAATACATGTGTGAATACATAGACCACAATATGTCCCTAGTGAGCCTCTAGTTGACTAGCTCGTTGATCAGCAGATAGTCATGGTTTCTCGACTATGGACATTGGATGTCGTTGATAACGGGATCACATCATTAGGAGAATGATGTGATGGACAAGACCCAATCCTAAGCATAGCACAAGATCGTGTAGTTCGTTTTGCTAGAGCTTTTCCAATGTCAAGTATCTCTTCCTTAGACCATGAGATCGTAGTAACTCCCGGATACCGTAGGAGTGCTTTGGGTGTACCAAAGCGTCACAACGTAATCTGGGTGACTATAAAGGTGCACTACGGTATCTCCGAAAGTGTCACATTGGGTTGACACGGATCGAGACTGATTTGTCACTCCGTGTAATGACGGAGAGGTATCACTGGCCCACACGGTGAGTGCATCATCATAATGAGCTCAAAGTGACCAAGTGTTTGGTCACGGGATCATCTATTCTGGTCTGAGTAAAGTGACTTGCCGTACGGCGAGATTGAGCGAGGTATTGGGATACCGACGATCGAATCTCAGGCAAGTAACATACCGTCTGACAAAGGGAATAGTATGCGGGTTTGTTTGAATCCTCGACATCGTGGTTCATCCGATGAGATCATCGAGGAGCATGTGGGAGCCAACATGGGTATCCAGATCCCGCTGTTGGTTATTGCCCGAGAGTCGTCTCGGTCATGTCTGCATGTCTCCCGAACCCATAGGGTCTACACACTTAAGGTTCGGTGGCCGCTTAGGGTTGTATGAATATGAGTATACAGCAAACCGAAAGTTGTTCGAGTCCGGATGAGATCCGGACGTCACGAGGAGTTCCGGAATGGTCCGGAGGTAAAGATTTATATATGGGAAGTCTTGTTTTGGTCAGCCGGAAAAGTTTCGCGCGTGCTCGGTATTGTCTTGGGGAGTGCCGAAAGGGGTCCGAGGTTCACTGAGGCCCACCTGCCCGGGGGGCACATGGGCTGTAAGGGTGTGCGCCTTGGCCTATATGGGCCAAGGGCACCAGCCCCAAGAGGCCCATGCGCCACGAGAGAAGGGAGAAGGGAGAGTCCTAAACGGGGAAGGCACCTCCTAGGTGCCTTGGGGATGGACTCCTCCTGGCAAGCCGCACCCTTCCTTGGAGGAAGGGGCAAGGCTGCCCCCCCCCTCTCTCTTGCCCCTATATAAAGGGAGGGGAGGGAGGGGCAGCCGCACCCCTAAGCACTTGGCGCCTCCCTCCCCCTGCTACACCTCCTCCTCCTCCCGTAGTTGCTTAGCGAAGCCCTGCCGGAGCCCTGCTGCATCCACCACCACGCCGTCGTGCTGCTGGATCTTCATCAACCTCTCCTTCCCCCTTGCTGGATCAAGAAGGAGGAGACGTCATCCGCTCCGTACGTGTGTTGAACGCGGAGGTGCTGTCCGTTCAGCACTTGTCATCGGTGATTTGGATCACGGCGAAAGTACGACTCCATCATCCCGTTCCATTGAACGCTTCGCCTTGCGATCTACAAGTGGTATGTAGATGCAATCTCTCTCCCATGACTCGTTGCTTAGATGAACTCATAGATGGATCTTGGTGAAACCGTAAGAAAAATTTTAATTTTCTGCAACGTTCCCCAACAAACTCTAGATCGGATGATCGGATGACGGCGGCACTCTGGTGTCGTTCCCCCCTTGGGGGCGTTATTCTTGGAGGTACACACATGATCGAGGGACCAGAGGACGGATTCTTTGGTGGAGCGGTGCTTCATCTCACACATTGATGGCGGCGGATCTCGGCGGCATGGTGTTGTGGAGACTCGGCGTCCGATGCGCAGAGATGGACTCGCGCAGGATGAGGGTGCTGTCTGGTGTCATGGTGGCGTCGATGGCAGAGAGGCCTGGCAAAGTCGGTGCATTAGTTTCTGCTCTGAAGATGGATTGATGGAAGATGGCGGCGACGACATACAGAGTGCGTCGGACCAGCTTGTGCCCCAAACCCGGTATGTGGCTTGGTTGGGGCCTCTGGCTTTAGATGTTAGGCATTTGTTCGATGCCTGTTTGGTATTAGGCTCGGACTACCGGCACCCCTTCATCAGGTGGATGGGAGTAGCAACAATTGTTGCTAGGATGGTGGCTTTAGACTACCTGATGTACTACTTTATAAGGTCTTTGTGAATAATTAATAAAATGGCTGCATGCATCGCTTAGATGCAGAGGCCGGGAGTAATCCTCCTTTTCAAAAAAAAGACCAAAACATGCAAAAGAAATCAACAGTGACACAAAGCTAGGTGATTTCGGGTCGTTTATCCTCTCTGTGATGCTACAAGGATGATAGGTACGGATGGCACAAAAGGTTACCATCTCTGATAGTAGTTGGACCATCGGCAAAGTGGGCAACAACGATAAGAGTCATTGCGACATCGAGCAATATGTTCATGTTGACATCAACAGCTTTTAGGTGTTCCAGGTGAGGTGTGGCCCATGTGGGCTTCTGCTCTCTGATACCTACGGAAAAAGTTCAGTGGAGACCGTGTGGAAGTTTCCTCGAGTGCGAGCCCAACATCACACGGTATCCCTCGGTTCATTTTAGCAGGGGTGATTCGTCTTCCTTGTCCATCCCTAGGAAGCCTTCACAAATGGTGCCCTTCGTCAATGGTGTTGGAACCTTCTGTAGTAACCATTCGTACACAAATGGTGCGCCAGAAGGTGGTCCATGGTGCTCAGCAAAATGCAATACTTCCCCAGGGAGCCCAACAGCGACGACATGCGCTCATGGTTTCTAGGCGTCCTCGCACGGTGGAGACGCAGCATTGGCTTTTCGAGAAAGATGATGGAAGTCACCAAAGAATCAGTTCATGTTGCAGGTCACCAATGCATCAGTCATGTTGGAGGTCATCAAAGTTGTCCTCGCACGGTGGAGACGCAGCACAGTGACCTCGCATCGGCTTGGCGTTTCGAGAAAGAAGTATGAATATGTGATGTGATTTGATGCTTCTTGGATCTTTGTTGTGCAAAGACATGTAATAGTCAGAGGATAAGCAACATTTTTTTCCACGTTTTGATAACTTTTGTTCATCGCAGGAAGCAATGCTTCTTTTTTCTTGCAACATGAACTGCGCCAGTTTGGGTATTGTGTAAAAATAATTGCCAAAATGATCCGTATCTATTATAGAAGTCCACCACAAGGACTAAGCATCTCAAATATAATAAAAAAATTACCGAGGTCCCCAGACCACCAAATGACCAATATCACCGCCACTACGAGTCACCGATGCGTCGTTGTCACCGCTCCCCTACCGAAACCGACTTGACCTTGTTGATGGCACTCGTGCACGCATGATGAGAAACCCTAGCATGTAGTCATAACTCGTAAGACAACAAGAATTTGCACCGGAGTTTTGTCGACTATGTCGAAACAAACAAACTCAAGGAGGATCGAAGTCCCGAAGACAATCTCGAAGAAGAAGTGCTGCCATCCATCCGAGTGCCCCGAGGACTAAAAATCCAGCCAGCAGCAGAAGTGGAAGCGGCAGGATTCCTCTTCCCGCCACGGGCTGCCGGAGAGGCAGACAAAGGGGAGGTGAATCCGTGGGCTCCCCAGCAAAGCCTAGAAGGGTGAGCTTACCCTAGTAGTCGAGGGGATTGGAAGGAAACACTTGGTGCATAGTACTGTGCAATGTTCTTTGTGCAAGTTGCACTGTTTTCTTACCTAATGGTTTCCTTATCTAGCATGCATGGCATTGAAGTAGACAATTGTTGAAGGACTAAAGTTGATGTTGCTGAAGGATTTCTCTCGACTAGTCTTACTGAAGCTCAAGTTGAATCTCCATTGGATAAACACCTCTTCTGGTATCATCATCTTTTGTTCACAACGAACAAGCAACAAATTGGAGAATAAAACGTTACAACAAACCTTTTGTTAGCAAACCTAGATGAAGGATCACTCTATTGTAAAGAGAGCACGAGACCCCTTTACAAAGGGCTCAGAAAGGAGTTATACTGGATGTGTGCAGGGAGCTAATAAAATTCCATTCTTCTTTATCTATACGATCTGTTATAGCTTGCTTTCCATAGCCAACATATTGACCTGATTCCCCAGGAAAGAGTTGTTGGCATCTCAACACAAGAAGGTAGAGAAGATTCTCAGGCGCATATGTGTCGAGGGCAAAAAGGCCAGCTTTCCTTGAGAAGACGTTCTTCCTCTTTTGAATTATATGAATAACAGAAATCAATCCCCACTTATATTAACGTCATGAGTGAAGTGATACACTCTCCCTCGATATTGTTATTGCTTCCATCCAAATAAAATAATTAGATTTGTTTCCCCATTTCCTCGAGGGAATTCATACATCGGATGAGGATTCCTACAACAGTACAAAGGTCCACTCGAATAAATGAAACCATTAGGGTGAGTTTTTTTTTTTTTTGAGAACGAAACCATTAGGGTGAGTTCTCCTCATGACTGTAATAAACCTGCTCGTGATCCATCCATGGAAGTCATGCTATGTGGTTGCGCTACATACCAGATTTTGTAGCTTGTTTGATGATCGGTGATTTAGTCATGGAGGAGTGTACCGGATGAGAGCCTATTATGTGGTGAATATATGATTTTACTATGCATATGGGTGAAGATAGCAAATCAAAGCTGACTAGAGATGTGTAGCCCATGTGCTAAAATAGTACCGAAAGCACACAAAAGACATGCAATGTGGTGGGCCAGCGTAACACCTTCATGTCACCATACCCAACCAATAAATACTAGTTTATCTCGTACATGTCGACTCCAAATCTAGTTTCCTTTAGCAACAATGGACAAAGATCAACCTCTCACGTGCTTCTTAGCTGCAATTCCTATTTCCTCTATCAACAAATACCACCCATATATAGAGGGTGAAAAGGGTCGGCTACAAATTGTGTAGGCTTGAAAGGCACCAGGAAATATTTTATGGTTATGAGGTGGAGTTTGTTAACCAGTTCATTTTTCTGATCTCGCATTAGTGAAGATGGTAGTGATCGCCCGGGACCGGAAGAGACCTTTGCGGGCTAGCCAACGTGGGAGATAAGTATAGTCCCTGCCTTGCGGTGAAGTCACACTCACTGACCTGAAATACGCACATCCAAACATGAGGTTCCACCTCCACGCGCTAGAGTATTTGTTTTGTGCAAGATAGAAAATTGCACATCCCGACATGACGCGATTTGTTTTGTGAACACTAACTATTTCACCCAGTACATTAGTAATACCATTACGAACACTAATTAATGTTCCATAGCATGCTTAACTCATAATGCAACAACTGCTGTCAAAAAAACTCATAATGCAACAACAGTGAACACCGATCTTCAATGCCAGTGGCGTGCTCTTCCTCCGTAGGATCTCACATGGAGAATCCGTACCTGAACTGTTTCATTTAGGTGCTCTTCCTTCGTAGGATCTCTCAAAGAGAATCCGTACCTAAACTATTTCATTTAGGTTTGAGTATTAGAGTATCTACAGTTGGACTTAACAAATCAGGCCCCTAAACGTTCACGGAAGCGCCCGTTCAATGCCCTAGTGTGTTCATTTTGAGCCCCTATTTATCCGCCCATACAGACATACTCTTTATTTTCTCCGCATGCTACATGACGGACTCATCGGGCGCGTCCATGGATGTTTGAGGAGACCGGCACGCGCCCATGGATGTTTGAGGAGACCGGCTGTAGATGCTCTTATATTTCAAGCACTCAGTTGAGAGAGTTGTGATGTTCTTTGCGCGAGGGAATGTTGGCTCCTTTCCTAGAGCTTGCAAGCTGAAGATCCTACTCGACCAGCAGCATGACATCAAAGCTCACTAAACGGTAATTTATTTATTTATTCATAATACGAATAGTGTTCAATACATTTCATTTTACCTCAGGGCTGACACACTACAAAACTAATATTACATACTCATACACCATCTGGCGACAAGACGAAAAAGACAAAAAATCCTCAAACCACGGACAGGCTACAAAAGTACAAGCGCAATTCGCCAAAGATTCTCCGACCTAGTTCTTCACGAAGGTGCTTAGCGCATTGAAGTAGTTGGGGAAGGTCTTTCGGGTGCACGCGGGGTCCCTGATGGTGACTGGCACCTCGGTGCAGGCCGCCAGGGAGAAGGCCACCGCCATCCGGTGGTCGTCATAGATGTCGATCGCCGTGACATTCAGTTTCTCCGGCGGCGTGATGATGCAGTAGTCCGGGCCTTCCTCCACCGTTGCTCCCAGCTATAGGGCACAGGACAGGTCAGATTAAGCACCAAGGGGTGCAACAGGAGAAACAGATTGAGGAAGATAAGGTTACAACAAATCTTTTCTTATGCAAACATGGATGGGGGATCACCCTCATTGTAAAGAGAACATGACACCCTTGTACGCAATGGATCAGAAATGAATTATATTGGATATGTGCAAAGAGCTCAATAACTCCATTCTTCCTTATCTATATGATCTGATATAGCTTGTTTTCCCTAGCCAGCATATTGACCCAATTCCCTGGGAAGGAGTTGTGGCATCTCAATGCAAGAATGTAGAGAAGAATCTCAGACGCATATGTGTCGAGAGTGAGAAGGCTAGTTTTCCTCGAGAAAACAACATTACTCTTTTGAATTATGTCAATAATATAAATCAATCCTCACTTGTGTTAACTTCATGAGTGAAGTGATACACTCCCCCTCGATATTGTGACTACTTCTATCAAAATAACTAATTGGATTTGTTTCCTCACTTTCGATTTGTTTCCCCCATTTCCTCCAGGGGATTCATACATTGGATGAGGATTCCTACAATGGTCCATTCAAGTCAATCAAACCATTAGGGTGAGTTATCCTCATGATTGTAGTAAACTTGCTCATGGTTTCACCTCTTTGTGTGTTGGTGTCGTCCATGGAAGCCATGCTATGTGGTTGCCCTACATACCAGATTTTGTAGCCTGTTTGAGGACATGTGATTTGGCCGTGGAGGAGTGGAACCGATGAGAGCCTATGATGTGGCGAATATATGATTTTACGACGCATAAATGTGAAAGTGAAGATAGCAAATCAAAGCTGACTAGAGATGTGTAGCCCATGTGCTAAAATATTACTGAAAGCACACAAAAGATATGCAATGCGGTGGGCCAGCGAGGCACCTTCATGTCACCATACCCAACAAATAAATACCAGTCTCTCCCGTGCCTCCTGACTCCAATTTCAATTTCCTTTGGCAACGATGGACGGAGATCAATCTCTCGTGTGCCTCTTAGTTCTGATTCCTATTTCCTCTGACAACAAAAGACATGCGAAAGTGATCATTATAAAGTTTGTGGGCTTGGAAGGCATCGGGAATGATTTTACGGTAATTAAGTGGAGTATGTTAACCAGTCCAATTCTTAGAGCTCGCTTCAGTGACGAGGACAGTGATTATTCCGGACTGGAATAGACCTTTGCGGGCAAGTCGTGATGGGAGACAAATATAGTCCCCGCTGAACAGTGGTGCGACACTCACCCGAAATACACACATCCCGACATGTGCGCTACAGTGTTTGCTTTATGTAGGATAGGAAATTTTTCGTCACATGATGCAATTGTTCTTTTCGCAACACAAACTGGGCCCACTTGTTTACGCCAACTATTTCGCCCAGCACATTAGTAGTATACTAGCAAGATGCCCATACATTGCACGGAACATCAAGATGCATTTGTATGAGTAGTTTATCTTGTGGGAGAAAAGAATGAACGAGGGAATGCCTTATTTGCAAATGTGGAGAGTGGTGTGGGTATCTTTTTGCAAAATTGCCATAGTTTCCTTCTTATCCGTCAGATATAAATCGGACGGCCTATATTGCAGGATGGCAGGCACACCATCATCACCAACTCTATTTTTTATAAGAGTAGATGTTGAAATGCCACACTAATTAAGCTTCCATAGCATGCCTAACACACAATTAACAACAATGAGCACTGATCTTCTATGCTATGCCGGTAGCGCGCTCTCCCTCCATAGGATCTCATGTTGAGATATGTACCTGAACTATTTCATTTAGGTTTGAGTATTATATTTCAAGCATTAGGGAATGCTGCCCCCTTTCATATAGCTTGCATGCTAAAGATCCCTCCTCGGCCAGCAGCATGGCATCCAGATCACAGAACAGTAATTTATTTCTTATTCAAAAAACGAAAACAGTGTGCAATACATTTCATTTTACCTCAAGGCGCACACGCTACAAAACTAATATTACAGACTCATACACCATCTCGCGACAAGACTAAGACAAAATTTCCTCAAACCATGGACAGGCTACAAAGTACAAGTGCAATTCGTTGTTGATTTTCCCAGCCTAGTTCTTCACGAAGGTGCTTAGCACATCGAAGTAGTTGGGGAAGGTCTTGCGGGTGCACCCGGGGTCCCTAATGGTGACTGGTACCTCGGCACAGGCCGCCAGGGAGAAGGCCATCGCCATCCGGTGGTCGTCGTAGGTGTCGATCGCCGTGACGTTCAGCTTCTCCGGTGGCGTGATGATGCAGTAGTCCGGGCCTTCCTCCACCGTTGCTCCCAGCTATATGGCACAGGACACAGGACAGATAAGATAAAAGCATCTGGGATGCAACAGGAGGCTGAGATATAAGAACAGGAGACATGTGTATAATTACCTTCGTCAGCTCGGTCCGGATCGCGACCATTCTTTCGGTTTCCTTCACTCTCCAGGAGGCAACTACAGAAGAGAATGAACAAGTGTCAGGACATAACATGGTGATTTCGAGTCCTTTATCCCCTCCCTGATGCTACAGAGTAATCGCGACGCGCATGGTAGATTGCTAGGTATGGAAGGCCATAGAAAGTTTACCATCTCTGATAGCAGTTGGACCATCGGCAAAGAGGGCAACAACGGCAAGAGTCATGGCGGCGACGTCAGGCATTTTGTTCATGTTGACATCAACGGCCTTTAAGTGTTTCCTTCCAAAGGGCTGACGTGGTGGGCCAGTAACAGTTACACTAGTGTCAGTCCATGTAACCTTAGCTCCCATCATTTCAAGTACCTCAGCGAATTTCACATCACCCTGCAATATTACACATCGTCAGGGAGAATGACAGCACATGGAAGCCACATACAGAATACAGCAGTTTGACAGATTCAGCTACGAATATTCACTTAAAGCATGTTTGGTTGAAAATGGTATACATTCAATAATGTAATATGTCAAGTATGCTCAACCAAAAGGGTAAAAATGGATAGTACAATTTTACCTGCAAACTGGTGGTGCCGCAACCTTCGACCGTCACAGTCCCTCCAGTGATGGCAGCACCAGCCAAGAAATAGCTCGCACTTGAGGCATCACCTTCGACATAGGCATTTCCAGGGGACCTGTCCATTCCAGAGAACGGATGGCTCATTTAGGTTGCAACTTTTATGAAGTTTGAACTAACAGTTTCCGAGTACATAAGAGTATGTTCGGTAAAAGCATGGATGTGTATCCTGATGGGCCATTGGCAGCAAGGGCATAAGATAAAAAGGGGCAAAAGAAGCAAATTCAAGAATCATCTGCATAGATGCTCATTGCCAAACAACTGCCGATTTTCTCTATTTTCAGCACAATTTTAAGATGCATGATACTCCTGGTGTGATCAAGTCTATGTCCAGAAAACAGAACTGTGCAATGAATTGTAGGTAGCAGGGTCGATTGCCTAGGCAGTAGGCACTGGTTTCCTATTACACTCTGGGCAGTCAAGAGATTTTGTACAATATTTATTTCCAAATTTATCGATAATTCAAATGGGGGTGCGTCTATAAATATTTGGGTACACTGAAAACTAGAATCATTTTTTAGTACTCCACTATTAGAAGAAGTAGAACAATGTAGAACTTACTTGTATTTTTGTCCTCCCTTAATGTAGAATCTGTCCCAGCTATCAGAATGCTCCGCAGTCACGCCAAAACGCTCCATCAATTTCAATGTCATTTCAACGTAAGGAACGGAGATCAGTTTATCAATGATTTCAATCTCGACATCCTCAATTGCCAAAGGAGCAGCCATCAGCAAGGAACTCAGGTATTGACTGCTAATCGAACCAGAGAGCTTAACCTGTGAAATTATTCAATGTTAAGCGCCAATCTATGATTCATCACGCAATACTCAAGTATTGAATTTATTCAATATTTATTGGTTCTTAAACTTTAGTGCACAGTGTACGGTCGCATTGCATCGTACTACCCATAATAATATTATTTTTCTTTGGCAGAGAACCGAATGTGCACAAAAGTACATAACATGCAAGTTCACGAGTAGCTAACCTTGCCACCAGGTAGCCCTCCTTTGCCATTGATACGGACAGGTGGGCAGTTTGTGCCAAGGAAACAATCAGCATCTGCGCCGAGTTGTTGCAAACCGACAACCAAGTCACCAATAGGCCGCTCCCTCATTCTTGGTACTCCATCAAGCACATAACTGAAGTTTTTTGAAAACAAAAAGGCACGATCAGTCTCCAAACATACCCATGGATCTCGTACTTATTTCCACTAGGATAAAGAAAACATACGTTGCATTTCCACCAGCAGCTACTACAGCTGCCGTCAATAACGGTACATTGCAGTTCCAGCATTACCCAAGAAGAGCTTTACTTCCTCTTTGGCGTTCTTTTCGACCGGGAACCTGCCGCCACAGCCAACAACCACAGCTCTTTTTGCAACTTTATCTGCTTCCACGGAGAGTCCGAGGGCTTCCAAGGCCTCGAGCATGTAGTGGACATCCTCGCTGTTCAACAGGTTATCCACCACCGTAGTTCCCTAATGAGCAGAGACAAGCTACGGATCAGCTAGAGATGACAGTGAAGTAAACCAGCTCCAATTTCTCATCTTACTATAAATAAATAAGATAACAGGACATGCTGCACTATAATTTTCTGATCAGTGGAAACCATATAAAGCCTGGGGGATCCTACCTAGATTTAGTACCTACTCCCTCCGTCCGGAAATACTTGTCATCAAAATGGATAAAAGGGGATGTATCTAGACGTATTTTAGTTCTAGATACATCTTTTTTATCCATTTTGATGACAAGTATTTTCGGACAGAGGGAGTACATAGCTCATGAAAACTAAAGCTAAGAATAGCAATTCAAGGATTTCTCATCTAAAATAATATCGCCTTTTTCATGGTCACGCCGTCTTACAAAATGTGTGTAGGCTTTAGGTTGCATAATTTTAATTTTGAGACAAAGTGTTCATGAAGAAGCCATCAGAAGGAAAATAGCTGCCTAAAACATAGGAGGCTCGCCCCCTGATTATTATGATGCATCCTCTTGATCCAAGTCCAAGTACACAATCTAGTCATCTGGTAAAGAAACGCGTGAATTGGCTACCAAACAACCTACCTACCCACTGTCAGCAAAATCCTATGGTTGGATCGACTCGAGCTAAAATTCCCATGATCCCGCGAGCACCCAGCAAGCACGACAAAGGTACGTCTGCTACTAAACCCCACAAAATCCCACCTCGACACGCAATTCGCTTCATACACCCACCCAAAGGAAGAGCGGGAGCGGGGGGGAGGGGGGAGTCACCTCGGAGAGGGCGGAGAGGAGGAGGATCCGGTTGGAGAGCGACTTGGACCCTGGCAGCTGCACGGCCCCGGAGATCTAGCGGATGGGCTGCAGCACGACCTCCTCGGCGCCCGCGGGGCCGCGGGCGCCGCCACGGACGTCGCGCGCGCCGCGGCGCCGCAGGGCCCCACAGCCGCATCGCCCCGCGGCGGGCCGCGCGGGCCGCCGGCATCCGCAGCCGGCGCGATGGGGCCGGGGCGGCGGCGCGGTCCAGCGACACCGCGCTGGAGGACGCGGACGCGGCCACGGTCGCCGCGGCAGCCATCGCCATTGCCTGTGCCGCCGCGGTTGGTGGGACTGGAGGAGGGCGTCTGGTGGGATTGGGCGGGTGGCGGGTTTGGTGGGGTGGGCGGGGGGAGAGACGAAGGAAGGAAGAGAGAAATAGGGGAAGGTCCGGGTGGTAAGCAACGCCACCAACCCCCGTCCCGGCCAAGGGAGGGGCTCGTGGACTACATCTATACCTACTTACTAATAAATCAAGGTGCTAAGGCAATGTGCGTTTCTCCGTTTTTCGTATCCGTTCACTGTCGAAAAGAATTCTTTTCCCTATCCAAGGAGGAACTAAATTAAAAAAATGGAGGAACCAATTTTTTCTTTCTATCCAAGGAGGAACTAAATTCACCCGCAAAAAAAAGGAGGAACTGAAATTATTGTGCCTTTCATCTGGTGGAAAAGAAATAAAAAATTTTGTCCAGATTTTCATACATGGCTCGTGTATTATGGCCCAGCATAAGCAGCTCACTTATTTTTCTTCCCATGCAGCTGAAAATATCCTATTTGCCGCATCTGGCGAAAAATAGTAGAAACTTCGCATAGGGCATCCAAGACTGGGCCGGCCTGTTTCATTTTTTTCTGTGTTCTCTTTCTATTTGTCTTTTTCTTTCCTGATCCATTTTTCCTTTTTCCCCTCCAAGTTTCTTTTTTTTTACCTTTTTCTGTAAATTCAGAATTTTCAAAAAACAACCAAAATTTCTTTTTTTTAGATCTTCGAAAAATGTTCAGAATTCCAAAATTTTGTTCCTGTTGTGAACTTTTTTTTGGAATTTTAAATTTTTTCTTGTTCCAAAATGTGTTCTATTTTCAAATATGTTTTTTATTGTTTGAAATTTAAAACTAACATTCAATTTTTTTCAAATTCTAAACATATTTTTATTTTAATGAAATGTTCACAAATTCAAAATAATGTTCATTTTTAAAAATCGAATTTTCTAAAAAAATTGAATGTTCAAAACATGCTATCGTATTAAAAAAGTTGTTCATAAATTCAAAAACATTTCATGTTTTTATAAAAGGTTCAATTTTTTGAAAAATGCTTGTGAATTTCAAAAATTCTTCCTGTTTCAATTATTCTTCGCCTTAAATGAACAGAATTTTAAAAACGTATTTTTTTTATTTTTTACGTATTTCAAAAATTATTCGTGTTTCTAAGAATATTCGGCAATTCATAAGTGTTAATTCATTTTCAGAAAAAGTTCAAAAAATGTTTGGAATCTGATGCTGATGTACGTTCTTAAACATTAGCGTTGGCCATTGGTTAGCAGGACCCGTTTGTTTGAGTGGCTAGTATCATGTGGTCAAGTATTTGAGGTCCTGAGTTCGATCCTTCAACTCGTCATTTTTTGGGTCGCACTTTACAAACATATGTCGTTTTGGAGCCTGTCGGTGGGTTGGCCCAGACGCGAACTGTTGTGCGTCCCACGCGCTATTTGACAATAAAAGAGAATATGTTGGTTGGGTATAATTGAAAAAAATTGTGGGCACATGCCAATAAAAGAGAATATGTTGGTTTGGCTCTGACTAAAAAAATGTGGGATATGCGTCGATTATGCTAATGAAATGGGATTTATGCGAAACAATTAGTAATCCATCCGGTTACACCTTCGTAGGAGAGAGCTGTCGAAGCAACCATGCCCCAAATGTGTAATAATACATAATTCCCACGCGCTCCCTCGAAGAAACCCTTCCGGTTACATGATACATAATTTCCATCTCCACCGATACAATGGAAACAAAGGGCGTGTTCGGGAGCCCTCCCGCTTCTCAACTCCTCAACTCCACTTGAGGAGTGCAGTCGAACGATCCAAATCTTGGTTATGACCGAGAGAAGTTGGCAAAACTTGCAGTGCAATTTTCACGGAGTCGCGGAGCTGGCAAACTCGAGCTCCTCCAAAAGCAACAAGGTGAGTTGCCAAGAATTACATCCGAGTGCCACCGCCAAGTGAGTTACCTGGCCCGTCTGCTTGTTTGTAGCAAATATTACAAGTGTGTGCCACCGCCAAGATTGGGGCGTTAGATTCGCTCTTGCTCGGCAGCAGGCTTCCCACGCCTAGATGGGTTGTCACGCCTAGTTGGGCCCTCCCGAGCTGCTATTTCTCTCATAGCTAGGTGGGCTGGCGGCCTGTTTCAACGACCATAACGAGGAACTCTACCGAACGATTTGTAACTCTAGGATTTTAACTCAGAAGCTGGCTGCTGGTTTTGGGCTATGGAGTTTAGGATTTTGAGGCTGTGGAGAGCTACCGAACACGCCCTAAGCTACTCCCTCGCGCTCGCCCACCTTGCTAAAGCCTCGAACAATGCTTCCACATCTCCCTTTAAGAGTCCCGATTTCTTCCACGCTCGTCCCTCCTCCTCAATAGTTTGCACTAGTACTCTCAGTGAAGGAGTAGCTCCATCGAACACAATCACATTGCGGTGCTTCCATGTCTCCCACATAATAAGGAGAAAGATCGCCCAGGCGTCCTTCATATGCATGTTGGCTCCATTCCTACTAGTACACCAGTCGACCAAGCTTGTTCCCCCACTTGGCACCCAATCCGGTTTGCCCATTGCTACGCATACGGTATTCCATACCTCTCCCGCCAAAACGTAGTTCAAGAGGATGTGGTCGATTGTCTTGTCATCTTGAGCACAAAAAGGGCAAGTCTCCTAGTGATCAAGTCCACGACGAGTGAGCCTGTCCGATGTCCAACATCAATTTTGTAGTGCGAGCCATGCAAAAAAAATTGCATCGAAGCGGTGCCTTTGATGTCTACGTAAACCCGGCGGCGGGTGGAACTTCTCTTCCCCAAAACTTGGCCTCATAGGCGGACCTGGTCAAGAATTGCCCACTCGACTCCCATGCTAGTCAATAGAATCCCCCGATTCCTGATCGAGATCCACCCGAGATACTTGTGTCCATAGTGCCATATACTCGTTTAGGGCGTGTTTGGTTGCCATCTGCGATTTTGCCTGCATAGCATGCATGTCCCAGTTGGGCCTGGTTGAGGAAAAATAGGCACACAAAAAACAACATATGCACCTCATTTGGTTGCCCACACCGAGGCTACCTGCATTAGGGGATCGGTTTTCGCACGGTGTTTGGCGTCCTGCATTGTTCTCATCTGTTTTAGTGCTTCGTTAGCTAGATTTTTTCTCTCGCAAAAATGGGAAGAGTGATTATCTCTGCTTTCATCTGTTTTAGTGTTTCGTTAACTAGATTTTTCCTCTCACAAAAAAACTAGATTTTCCATACTCTTGTCTTCATTTTTCCGCAAAAAATTCTAGTTTTTTTTCGAAAAGGAGGATAACCTTCGTCATTTGCATCAAGCGATGCACACAACCATAACAAATCATGAATTATGTTGGACACATCATATTTCAACAAGCACAAACTAAGCCAAAAGTGTCACTATGAAGATGCCAATCTTAATTAAGAAAAACAAACAACATAAACAAGGTGAACCTCGATCGAATAGCTTGAAACTATGGATGCATCTTCGGTGACCGCCCTTCCAAGGCAACGATTGACACCCACTGTGTGTCTACTTCTTCGGTTGGCGGTTGGCCAAGCATTGCAGTTACTCACGAGACCAATTGTTTTGAGAAAAATATTGTGCTCTTTCATCGTTGAGGGTCTCTAGCACCTTATGTAGGGAGAATGTGGATAGGGAAAAAATTGTTTTGTGTTGCATTCGATTGTGTATTGACCATCTACGTGACACCAACACTTGGCTTCTGTATTTCACCAGCATGTAACCCTCTCTCCCTTACGTTCCCGCCTTCCGCCTTTAAGCGGGTGGTTTGTTTGTGTCTATGTATCTACATGTTGGATTCTTTTGATTTACACTTCTCTTAGTCAGCCGTTGATTCGTTATGGTGCTCTGATCATTTGGGGCCTTAGCACGACAACTTCTTGACTGTCTACTACTGCAAGGTTTGCCCGGCTGCAGTAAAAGAGGGGCGATGACGGCGGCTCGCCTTCAACTCGCTTTGGTTCTTATAATCGTTGCTAGGTGGTCTACGGACATGGATGTACTTTTTGTTACTTCTCGTGTTTTTTGTACTGTCATGATGTTTGATGAACTGATTGAAAGTTCTCCCCGCAATTTTTTATAGAAGTTTTATTTTAATATATTTTTAATACAGTACACTTCATATTTTAGACCGCAAGACATGGTCTTGAAATATATATAAAAAGAAATGGTAGCGTTTGACCCACACGGGCACACGACGATCTACGTGCGACACCGCCATTGGCCAAGATGCGAAAAGAATCTGGTGCCATCGGTGCCAACTGCGAAGCATATCCGTTTTTCTTCGGGAAAAAAACTGGCAAGCAAGCAATCATACCGGAGCTGGTGGTGGTCGGTATGCGCCGCCGCCACCAACCCCTCGGGTCGGCCGGACCGGAAGCGACGACTCACGACTCGTCAGTACTGCTGCCGCCTGCTGTTTTCTCCGGAAGCATCTGATGCATGTGTTCGGGAACTGGGACCCAACACGTGCAGTGCAGGCGCCAGTAGGCGATTAACGTTCGCGGTGACTACGGTTTACCCCTTCAAGTCGCACATGGTGTAATTCCTTCCCTTCCAATGCAGTTCTGGATTTGTTTTTGGGAAACGTTTTGAGCCGGCAGTCCGGCCGAATTTTCCGCCGGTTCGTATGCCACGCTGGGGCACGTGCCCACGAAAACAACCGTCCCACGTGAGCCAAGTGTACATGGGTGGGCCCGCGCGCGAAACTGCTCTTCCTTTCCACTTTCTTCAACCCCCAGCCGTCACGACTCTGCTTCTTCACAGACCACAACCTCCTCCATGCCTCTCGCGAATCAGAAGCTCACACCGCGACGAAGTGCTACCCCCGGCCGGCGAGATGTTACAACTCTGCTCTACCGGACGGCGAGGAGCACAGAAAAGCTACAACCCATCGCTGATGGTGCTTGAATCGTGTGCAGAAAAGTTGCAACCCCACGTCAACGGCGGCGAAGGAGAAGCAAACCAAGCGAGGCAACCGGCGAGAAGAACTTTGCTGGAAGCGGCCAAGTTTTTTGTTGCAACCGTTGCCATTGTTTGCTACTACCAGCGCCAGATTTGCTACATCCATAGCGGCGGAGCTACGACCTACTATGGCGCCGCTTTTTTGTTACATCCGTTGTTGGATTTTGGTACTACTGGCGATGGATTTTGCTACATCCATCACGGCGAGCCGGACTAATTTGCAACGGCGGCGTAGATGATTATTGTTGCATCCATTGATGGATTTTTGCTACTATTGGCGTACACTTTTGCTACAATTGGCGACACAAAATGCTACCACCATACGGCCATGTTTGCAACCAGCGGGGGCGTTTTGCTGGAGCTGGTGAGGTCGACTTTGCTACAACCAGCTACGAAAAAAGCTACAACCGACGTCTAGAAAAGCTACAACGCGCATTTGAAAAAGCTTCAACGAAGAACGGGTAGCCAACAATGGCGAGCGGCGGCGACGGAGTTGCATGCCGATGCTACGATGGGCGGCGTATAGTACGGGCGGTGGGTCATGACGATCTTGGAACCTCACCCAACTGGCCGCAACTGTGGGCGGAGACATGCCCATTTCGGAGCTTAGGGACGATTTCCTTTTTCGACCGCCCGACGAGTCAGTCATGCGCGAGCGGCCCCGCGAGTCATGCGGCGGCGAGCGGCCCCTGCAAACTACGGGCTGCATCGCGGGTCTCCGGCGAGTCATGCGGCGCGGCAGCCAAGGGCCGAAGAGGCTTACCGGTGGAGATCTATTTTTCTGTTTGCGCGTGCGCGGAAGGAAAAAGATGACTTGGTCGCCATAATCTCGTCCGTTCGCATTTGCAGATCCAACGTTGGCAGCAGACCGGCCCAAATTTGGGCCGGTGCCCCGGCGCAGCTGGACTTTGTTTTTTCATACCACACAATACAGTGTACACATATCCACGCCCACAAGCACCATGTGCGTATTGTTTTTTTTCTCAACACTAAGTCACCCTAAGCGTTTGGGTACCGAACCCGAACTGAACTGAACCGAATTAACCGAACTGTCCGGTAATTCAGTCTTCGGGTTTTGTTTCCTATCTATCCGGTCTTCGGGGTTAGGGTTTCCACTCATAAAACCCCAAATTAACTGAACTAACCGATATTTTAGTAACCCATGTTCCCAGGTTTGCAGTCCGCACGACAGGAGACAAAGGCTCGCACGTACTCCCTCCATTCCAAAATAGATGACCTAACTTTATACTAATTTTAATATAAAGTTAGTATAAAGTTGTGTCATCTATTTTGAAACGGAGAGAGTACATGACAGCCTCGCATTCCCATCGCTTGTATCTCTGCCTCGCCCTAGCCTTCGCTAGGGGCAGTGGTGACGAGGCACCAGTGACGGAGCTTAGTGCATTGCTGAATTTTGGTTCGGGTATTTTCTTGGCAGACAGAATTTTGGTTTTCACTTTAGACTAACCGGATTACCCATAAAACGAATTACCCAAACTGATATAACCGAATTACCCATGCACCCAGGGTGAACTAGAAGTGTTAGTGCACATTGTCGTGACGTTGAATCTCTACAATGATTCATCAAAGTTATGTTTGGCTCGCTGCATCGAAAGTTTTGGCAAATAGCTTAGAAATTCTGATTAAACCAGGATATATTATTGTTCACAAGAAAGTTATGCTAACTTCGTGATGGTGTCTTGGACTAGGGGGTGCTAGCCACGTCGGCCCCTTGGACATATGGGCCGGGCCGAGGACCCCAAAAATTATCAATTAGTGGGCCACGTTCGTTAGGCCTAGGAGCGCCAAGATGGAATCTTTGCGAAGACTTGGCACATACTCCAAGACTTAGAGGTGGTTTTGGCCTCTTTCACATTTTCTATACACATTTTGACATTTTCAAATGCTTGATTAACTTTTTAATACATGGTCAACATTTTTTCTAGACACATTAACATTTTTTGAATGCTTGATTAATATTTTTCTAATACTTATTTTTTTTCAAAATCTTAGTTAATATTTTTTTTGAATACATGATCAACATTTTCTCTATACACATTTTAACATTTTTCAACTATAAGATTAATATTTTTAATACACTGTCAACATTTTTTTATACATATTTTAATATTTTTCAAATATAAGTTTGACATTTCTTAATACATGGTCAACATTTTTGTGTACACATTACAAATATTCAAATGCTTGATTAACATTTTTCATATACTTGTTTATTTTTTTCAGATGCTTGATTAGCATTTTTAATACATGATCAAATTTTTTCACACATATTGTATATTTTCGTATACATGACAAATATTTTCTTTATACACATTTAACATTTTATTTATAAACATTTAAAAAAATCAAATGTTTTCAGTAAAGTATTTTTGTAATATATTTATTTAGAATATTTGAAAGTATAAAAGAAATAAAGAAATAAAAAACGAAAGCAAAATAACAGAAAAAAAAACGAGGCCGTGGCCTCAGGTGCGCCTGGGCCTGCCCATGTAAGGAGGCTGCTGCACACATGCGTTGTAAGAAAAACCCGATCTTGCTAAAAAAACAAAACAACCGATCTTGTTCTTTGAAAAAAGAAGAAGGAATCCCACCAACCAAGAAACTCTTGCCAACTTGATTTCACCTGTTAATAATTAAGTAGTGTCAATTGTTGTGTTCTCATATTTGCCCACACACTTGCAATTGAGTTTCAGTAGAAACTCTGTCAGTTCCTCGCAAATCATTATTGATCTTTATCAGGCAACCAACCAGCTCGATCCACGTACCTAGACATACATGTGTCGGCGAACCACGCGTGCGTGCGTTGGTCAGTCGACTGATTAACGCCGGAGCAGGAAGCTTTTGGCAAGCAACGAAGACCGATTTCACCACGAACACCGCAAAGCTTCCTAATGCCCTTTTCGACTATGGATAGGTCGCTATAGCTATTACTGCACGATGTCGAAACCCCCAGCGGGACAAGCAAAGTGCTACTAGTTCCATTTGGTGCACGTCTCCGGCCGGCCGGCCGGAATCTAATGGTCAGCAGCATGGTTCTTTGGGCAGCAGCAAGTAGCCAAGGATGAGACTCAACTCAACCCAACTCAACCGATGCGCTCACGTACCGAGATGGCCCGTTGCCTGATTGATCCCTCTGGGCTTTGAAAGGGTGCACGCTCCAAATATAGTCAAAGGTGCCAAGCATGCAGCTCCCCTCCTCCTAGAGGCGCGCCGCCGTTGGTCGCTTGAACGCCGCAGTAGCCAGGATGCATCATGCACATATGCTGCAGCTCATTGAAAAATTGAAATGATTCCGTCGCAAGTGTATTATATTATATATGTGCAGTATTTGTCCTCGGAATGAAACGGGACAATGGCGCGACCGATCACCGGCTGGCGGCTGCTGCTGGGTTTTTTTGGTTTTTACCCAAAGTCCTCGTATCAAGCCTTTAAAACGTCTTAGAGCATCTCCAACAGCCCGCGCGATAAACCTAGTCTTTTGGGCGCGCGGGACGTTTCGGCGCGCTCCAGTGGCGACAATGACGATGACGACGACGACTGGGAGTAGGCTGTAGCTGCACTATCTAGTAGTTTTTATCTATGTCCTTGCACTATCTAAATAGTTTTTATCTACCAATGCTATGGAACTATGTAAAATATCTATGTATCGTTTTTTCTATCTATGAAATTTATTAAAAAAAATGTACGCATTGTTTAATGACGGCCCAGAGGCACAAGGCTCCATTTTGCGTCTGCTGGAGCCACTGCCGCGTAATACCAAATGAGGCGTAGAACTGTGACAAATACCTTTTTATGCTGGTTAGCGTTCTTGCTGACTGTCGGGAGATGCTCTTATATTTATTTACGGAAAGAGTATTCGTTTAGCTTAGATTTCCAGCAGCCAATTTCATGCTTGCCTGTATGAATAACAACATTGCCATGTTTTTTTTCTTCGGCTGCAAAAGAGACACCGGCATACTAAAAACTCGCCGAGGACGAGCGTCAAGAAATTAAGTGATACAGAAGTATTTATAGCACAACCCCAGGACTGGCAGTTCAACCAACGAGTAAGCAGCATATAATACAATAAAACACGCCCAAATGATACAAGTAATTACATGGAAAATCTCCTTTACTTATCAGAGAAACGGATGCATCTAGACGCATTTGAATTCTTGATACATTTATTTTTACCTATTTATGCGACAAGGTACCTACCAACAGCGCCGCTCCAACTTTCACTGTTAGCAAAATGGCATAACGGCAACTTTTCTAAAACCCTTAAAGTATCACAACAACATGAGTATAACAATTTCTGTTACAGTTGCAAAAGGGGTACTAGTGTGGTAGCTTGGCCGACTAAAAAAAGGTGAAAAAAGCATGGTACCTTGGCAACACTCCCAACAAAGACCAAAATTTCGCTGATGTATAGAAGTGGTAAATTGAATTTTAGGCATAGCCAAATCAGACCCGAACTTCACAACGAGGAGAACAAGAGATATATTTGTTCATTATTGGCCAAAACTTGGATTTTGTAACTGGCCTGAGAAGGGAGCATGGGCCACTACGAGCCTGGAAGATCCGCGAGTGCAAACAGATAGATTGCGACTTGTGAGTGAGCCAAGGGGATGTGTGGTGCCATGAAAAGTCCAATAGAAAATCTTGAATTAACGTACCCGCAAAAATATGAAGAATATCCTCACGCATATATCCCTAGGGGTGCATGGATCCCTTTGTTACTCCCGGTTTTGTACTTTCACCCTTTTCAAACTCTTTTTTGTCGCTTTTTAACTCCATAAAGATATATCTAGATAATATAGCACCAATATACGTGGAGACGACACTAGGAAACCGCCGAGCCCTTCTAGCTGCACAAATGGAAACCCGTACGAAACGGTCCCGGGGTTTAGCTCATGCGCACCAATGTGGCGACACTAAGAAATCGTCGAGCCCTAGTTAATGGATACAGCTAGAAGGGCTCTAGTTAACTTCTAGCTGTATCCACATTGTAGGGGCCGTCAAGAGGAATACCATACTCATACCCGTGTAGTTAATGGATACAAAATTCTACCCATATTTGTACACATGGGTATCCACGGGTACCCGTACCCATGGGTAAAATCGCCATCCACCCCACCCCTACCCCTCTAGACAAAAAGGCCAAAAAAATCTTGAATTAGACACTTTTTTCTTTTTGCAAAAATCATCAAGGAATATTCCCATGCACAGATCCATGCTACCCCGTGGATAACATGTCAATCCATCCTATTATCGCTCTGTTGTTATCCTGGTGTGGCTGGATTTCACACGCAAGAATAAATTACCGTCCACACATGTAGTAGCCCCCAAAAAGCACCATGCCGCTGGACCTATGAGGCGTTTCTGACTTGAAATTCTCGTGTCATCAAACACATCGCCGTCGGCGCTGGAATGACTCCAGAAAACAACCGTGACGGCGACGCCCCCAACCCGCGCAAAGGGCCAAGCTTTCCTGACCCAAAAAAACAGAAGGCCGGGGAAAATATTCTTTTATAATATCCAGTCGTTTCCTACCCCCTTCCGACGGCCGCGATCTGACCGTCTGGTCCAATCGACGGCTGCCCACGCGCCCCTCATCCACCAACCCACCTCACCACACCTTCCCCCGTGCGCCCGGTCCATGCGTGCACGGTGCGCCCAAACCTGATGACGCCAAAAGCCATTGTTCTCTGATGAGCAACAAGGTTAGTTTAGTTTTTTGTTTATGCACGTATGACCCCGGCTGCTATTTTGTACGGCCAGCATAGTGTTAAATATATACATTTTGTTCACTTACTTTAGTGTGGCGCTATATTCCTATCTATCATTTTAGAAATTACAATTCTTTCATTTTACTGGACGGAATTTTAACCAATTAGGTTTCTACTAACTAAAACTAGGAAGTCAGAGTTTTTCCATCCAAAAAAGCCTTTCTAGTTTAAGATCTACATTTCTAGATATTATGGTAGTACGACCACGGAATTTTTTTTGTTTCGGTATCTCTGGAATATGAGTGTGTGACTTGTTAGAATTGATCCTATTGATAATACATAGAAATGCCGCCACTTTAACAGGTGCCGCTGCAATGAGAGCGTAAGTTGCGGAGTTTTTTCTGGATTTTTTTTGTGCGCTTTTCCCTTTTTTGGATAGAAAGAAGGGTTCAGTGGGAGGGTCACTGCATGGACTAAGGGCATCTACAACCGAAATGGGTAAATCCCTCCTGCATCTTGGCGGACAGGAGCATGCCATACTTTGTTTGTCCGCGTCCGCAACCGCTCGACAAGGGTAGGGAAGGCTCGAGCTTGCTCCAACGCGAGGGCCTGGGCTTGCCGCTTTGCTAGGATCCGCGCATGGGCATCTCGGCCTTCTTCTTCTTGGCACACTACAACTCAAATACGCGGCTACGCTTTCTCCTCATTACCGGTGGCACACCGCGTTTTGATCATGGACACTCGTCCATAGCTTTCACACCCAAGACATCGCGACCTTCAGCATTGCTGCGATTGGCCTCAAACTTCGAGGCTAACTTCGTGGGGATTCACTCAGCGACACTCGCCGGCTGCGGCGATGGAGCGAACTTGGGCGTGAGCTTCCGCTGGAAGCGCCGCCACCACTGGATTCGGAGTGGCGAAGAAGATGCCCGGCTAATGGATCTACGACGGGCGGCTCCCATGCTAGAGCTGTAATATCCTCCAAGGAATTACGGACCATGACTAGGAGGGATCTATCCTCCTTGTCCGAGCAAGCGGCAAGCTCTGAGTCAATCAGATCCGTCGCTGAAGCCGACCATGGTGGAGCTGAGGGGAGGGGAGACAACAGGGAGGAGAGGGAACTGGTTTGGAGTGGAGCGGAGCGGTCAAGAGTGAGGGCTAGTGTTTGGTCCGGGGTGGAGGTATATGTGGGTCGTAATGAGTTACTTGGCCAGCCTGGGCCGGTCCGACGTGATGGACACGCCGGCTGGACGGACAACCTAGATGGACGGGCAGCTCTTCGCTGGCTAGACGTTTAGGGAAAGTGGGGTCCAATTGTAGACGTTCCAAAGGAGATTGTTGAAAATTTATAGTGCTACCTACTATTTTTTTCCTTTACTCATTTTATTCAACACAAACAAACAAGTTCACACTAATCAGGCCGATTAACAACAATATCTTACTCACAGCAGCCACCGGCGGCTTAGGATTGGTTGATTGACACTACGGTCCACGGCCCATGCACCAAGTCCACCGAACCCCCATAGCCGTCTCCACGAGCCCCCGAAAACGCACCTGGACAGCTATACATAACCCTCGGCCACCCCCCCCCCCCCCCGTCCCTCCCCACCCCACCCCACCCCCCTCGCCATCTCCGCCGCCCTCCGCCACACACCCCACACCATGGCAGCGCACTCCGTCGCCGCCGCGCACGCCACCCTCGCGGCCCGCGCGGGCGCCGCCCCCTCCTCCCCGGCGGCCGCCCCGGCCGAGCGCCTCGGGTTCCGCCTCAGCTCGCTCGCCGGCCGCGCCCTCCGCTCGCCGCTCCCGGCGCGCCGGGCCGCCGCCGCCGCCGCCTCCTCCTCCTCCCGCAGGAGCGGCAGCCAGCGCGTGCGCGCCTCCGCGGCCGTCGAGACCGTCGAGGCGGCCGCCACGGGCGAGCTGCTCGACAAGTCGGTCAACGCGATCCGGTTCCTGGCCATCGACGCCGTCGAGAAGGCCGTGTCCGGCCACCCCGGCCTCCCCATGGGGTGCGCCCCCATGGGCCACATCCTGTATGACGAGGTCATGCGCTACAACCCCAAGAACCCCTACTGGTTCAACCGCGACCGCTTCGTCCTCTCCGCCGGCCACGGCTGCATGCTCCAGTACGCCCTCCTCCACCTCGCCGGCTACGACGCCGTCAAGGTAACCCTCTCCCCGTCCTCTGCTTCGCCTCGCCGCCGCCCGCGCTGTCTGCGTCTGTTCTTTTTTTCTCCCTTTCCTGTCCTGTCATCTGTGCCGCCGATTTCGGTTGGTTGGGGCGGCGAAATCGGGAGTAGGTTTGCGCAAAGTTGGATCTTTGTTAGGTGAAACAGTCGAAAGGCCAGATCCTGACTGCTATTTTTCTCAGGCCGATCCTTTCCTAGTAGAAAACGCCGTATCTTTGTCCACTTGTCAGAGATCTGTTTAGTTAAATTCAACGCTACTGTCAAAAATTTGTTGGAAACTCAGATTGTGTCTCTTGGATTCATCACTCATGTTTACTACTCCAAGGCACTGACCCTTGTTAAATTTAACAGCTAAAAAGATTCATCACTCAGATTGTTGGAGTGGTTTCTAAACCCTGTAGTAATCTGCTTAGGTGTTTAACATGGCTGATTTGAGTCACTGACCTTGTTCTAATCGTGTCCCCTGTTCTGCTGCAGGAAGAGGACCTGAAGCAGTTCAGGCAGTGGGGAAGCTCCACCCCGGGCCACCCCGAGAACTTCGAGACTCCTGGAGTTGAAGTCACCACTGGTCTGTTCATCTCAGCTGAGCTCACAGCAACTCTGACCTGCCATGCCGGAGCATGAGAATAATTTGCTCTTTTGCTTGCCTTATGCAGGTCCTCTTGGCCAGGGTATCGCGAATGCCGTCGGGTTGGCGCTTGCTGAGAAGCACCTGGCTGCTCGTTTCAACAAGCCCGACAGTGAAATCGTTGACCACTACACGTAATATTCTGATCTTGTTGTCTTCCGTTTAGTCTTAGTGGTGCAGTGTGTTAACCTGTTATGCGTATTTCGTATAGGTACTGTATTGTGGGAGATGGGTGCAACATGGAGGGTATCTTGACTGAAGCCTGCTCGTTGGCTGGGCATTGGGGTCTTGGCAAGCTAATTGTTTTCTACGATGACAACCACATCTCCATTGACGGAGACACCGAGATTGCTTTTACAGAGGATGTGAGTGGCCGCTTTGAGGCCCTTGGGTGGCACACACTCTGGGTTAAGAATGGCAACGATGGTTATGACGAGATCCGTAAAGCCATCCAGGAAGCAAAATCAGTTACCGACAAGCCCACAATGATCAAGGTTACTTTCTTTTATTATCTGATGAAGAATCATATCTGTTTTGTTGTTGTTGTACAGTTCATCATATTTAGCCAAGATTTTGGTCTTTTTAGGTGACCACCACAATCGGTTTTGGATCTCCCAACAAGGCCAACTCATACGCTGTGCACGGAGCTGCATTGGGCACCAGCGAGGTCGAAGCGACCAGGGCAAACCTCGGATGGCCATATGAGCCATTCTTTGTGCCTGAGGATGTCAAGAGGTTTGTCTATTGTGTGGGTTGGTTATCTGAATGAGGTGGTGAACCTGCTTGGTGTCCAGCTTATCATTTCTTTTTGCCTGAACTGTTGTGCAGCCACTGGAGCCGCCATATTCCCCAAGGTGCCGCTCTTGAGGCTGACTGGGATGCTAAGTTTGCACAGTACGAGCAGAAGTACCCAGAAGATGCCGCCACCTTGAAAAGTATCATCACAGGAGAGTTGCCCGCTGGCTGGGCCGATGCTCTTCCTGTAAGTGGTTTGCCATATTTACTTGTGAAACTTCAGCTGATATGTAAACAATGAGATCACTAATGGTAGATTGTTTGATTTGTCCAGCAATACACCACAGAGAGCCCAGCAGATGCCACCAGGAATCTCTCCCAGCAATGCTTGAATGCACTTGCTAAAGTTGTGCCTGGTCTTATTGGAGGCAGTGCTGATCTTGCGTCCTCCAACATGACATTGCTTAAGATGTTTGGCGACTTCCAGAAGGATACCCCTGAGGAGCGCAATGTCCGCTTTGGAGTCAGGGAGCACGGAATGGGCGCCATTTGCAACGGCATTGCGCTGCACACCCCAGGGCTCATTCCATACTGTGCAACCTTCTTTGTTTTCACTGACTACATGAGAGGTGCCATGAGGATCTCAGCCTTGTCTGAAGCTGGAGTTATCTATGTCATGACCCATGACTCTATTGGTCTGGGTGAAGATGGTCCGACCCATCAACCCATTGAGCACTTGGTGAGCTTCCGCGCAATGCCGAACATGCTGATGTTCCGTCCTGCTGATGGCAAGGAGACTGCTGGGGCATACAAGGTGGCTGTCCTCAACAGGAAGAGGCCATCTATTCTGGCTCTCTCCAGGCAAAAGCTTCCTCATCTGCCTGGTACCTCAATTGAGGGTGTTGCGAAGGGTGGATACACCATCTCTGACAACTCGACCGACAACAAGCCTGACTTCATCATAATGAGCACTGGTTCTGAGGTAGAGATTGCCGTGAAGGCTGCCGAAGAGTTGACGAAGGAGGGGAAGACCGTCCGTGTTGTGTCATTTGTTTGCTGGGAACTCTTCGACGAGCAGTCAGATGAGTACAAGGAGAGCGTGCTCCCTGAGGCCGTCACGGCAAGGATCAGCATTGAGGCCGGCTCCACCCTCGGATGGCAAAAGTACGTCGGGTCCAAGGGCAAGACCATCGGCATCGACAAGTTCGGCGCCAGCGCTCCCGCCCCGAAGATCTACAAGGAGTACGGCATCACCGCGGAGAACGTCATCGCCGCAGCCAAGAGCCTGTAAGATCAGCACACTCGTCGAGGTTCTGTCATCGTTGATGCCAGAGAACAACACCACACTTGTGAAGGTCTCGTGCCCAGAAGCTTTGGAATAACGGAGGGAGAGGAGGATATGCCTGCGTCGGAGCGCGAGTGGTATTTTTAGGCCTGTAATAAACAATGCCTTTTCCATTTGCGTTGTCTTACATTCGATACATATCGCCCCCCTTAGATGAATTCGCGGAGGGGGCGAGCCTGATCAAATTGGGGACTGGTTTTTTTGTATTTGTTTACATTGAACTGATGGTCGTGCTTGCGATGCCTTCTTTCTCTCCCCGAGATCGTCGCCTCCATGGGTTGTATGCTTTGATGCGCCCTTGTAGTCTTGTAGTCTGCTCATCTTCTCCATTCTCCCATACAAACGGTTTGATGCATAGTATCATCAGTGCAATAAAAATAGAGTGTTTGCCATCGGCTCATTGTGTTCCTTTTAAACCGTCTATAATTATTTTCCCAACTGTCATATGAAAAATCTGTGAAGTGCCTTGTTCCCCAACCTTTCTTACAAGGTGGCTGTTACTAATCCCAGCTTGTCATATGAAGCATCTTACGATCTGTACATCAGCTGCTTGGCTGCAGTCCATCACCCAACACATGTGGAGGGCATGAAGGTGATCTCTTGATCCCTTTGTGTGGTTGGCTCCCCTGCGCTATGAGCCAGTGAAGCCAGAGGGCCACCCGGTACGGCTAAGCAAGCTTCTCAGGTCGCAGAAACGCTTGTGGCTAGAGAAACGGAAGCAAGATAGGCTATCCACATCTTCATCCTCTTCCATGTGCTCCCAGCCTCAGGTCCAGATGTGCGTGTCCCAGGCCAGAAAGTGACTACAGGACATGAGGCCAAGCCCGTACTCGCTTCCCGCTGCTGCTGGGCCGCAGAGGTCTCTTCCCGTCCAGAGGAGTTGCTCACCAGATACAAGGGACAAGATAAAGACAAAAACCAAGTTGTGAGCCAAGATCTTCTAGCTGTGAAATAATTCCCGGTGCCTTCCAAGCCTATGCAACTGACTGCTGTAAAATAGTTCCCCGTGCATTTCAAGCCTATGTGAAACTGATCATAGATACATCGTTTGCTTTGCACTCTTTGTATGTAATATAAGGACAGTCACCTTTCAGTGTTGCTAGGGTATGGAACTGAGAGGCACGGGAGAGGCCGATATTTATCGGTTGGGAACCGGTGGCATGAAGGTGCCTCGCTCTCGCTGGCCCACCGCATTGCATGGCTTGTGTACTCTTCTCTGGTCAATATTGATTCGTAACTTCACCTTCATGTGTGGTAAAAACTATATATACTTTCGGTGTCGTAGGTTCTCGTCGGTTGCACGCCACCCAAACATAAACCAGCACATTGCATATAATGGACACATGATGGCTAGCCTGACAGTGTAGTTGAAACCAGGGTAGTGTATCATCTTGTGCTCGGTTGGTGGGAGGTGTCGGTTTCATTGTGTACATCCAGATCCATCTCTCCTTTCGAGTCCCTGTTTCAGTCTGGATGGTTGTCTTATTAAAAGGAAGAGCAATGCTTCGGTACACCCCCGCTTAACGTATAAGGGCATTTTGGGCATACGGTGCTAATTATCCAGCGCCCGTATCTTGGCGTGCCCATCTGGTAGAGCCGAAGCGCTCGGCCGAGCCGTCTGACCGGCTCGCATCTACCCTCACCCCGTTGCGTGAAAAAAAAAATCCATGACCTGCGTTGATCACGTGGCCCATTCCAACGTCGCCCCGCCCCGCCGATCGCCGCCCTTACCCGCTGACCGCCGCCTTTCCCCGCCGATCTAGCCGTGATCACGCTGCCAATTCCAACGTCTACCCGTCTGGCCGATCGCCGCCTTTCCCCGCCGATCGCCGACCATTCTTCCCGTCTTCACCCGGGATCTGGCCGGCGCGGACGTTGTTGGAGTCGCCCGCCGTACGTGATGTCGCCTCCGTGCAGGTTTTCGTGGTGACGTGGCCTACGTGGACGCCTTGCCGTCGCCGCAACTCCGTGATCAACCTCTCCGGAACGTCCTCGCCGTCTTCAGCCACCAAAGCCGGGCGGTGAAGTGCACGCGCATGCCATGTAAGCCGTCGAGTTTGTCAAAAAAAATTGTATCTGTAAATAATTATGTGCAATCACTTGTTAGATAAGAAGTTCTCATCTGTATGATCGTAGTACATTTAATTTGATTTAAAATTGATAGATCAATTTTTATTATAATAGTGCAGTGTTGGTTGTGAGATCATTCAATGGATAAAGAAACTGGATTCTGGATCTGTTTTTGGACACGCAGTGAGTGGGATGGTAGCGATAGTGTTGATCGTCATTTAATGGTGATGATAGTAAAATGATGATGATAGCAGCGACAATGAATCCTGATCGTCGTATGCGATAATTTACCCGAGGAGGATTTACAATAGAAGGAGGAGGGTGCTTGTAGTGAAAACGTAAGTGACGTGTACATTCTTTTCGTCGGATGAAGAACCATATGGTACTTACATGTGCATATGATTTTTTTATGTGCAGGAGGATATTGACGTCCAGAACGAGGCAAATGATGGTGTTGAATCTTTCTCGGATAACATAAGCCAGGTTTGGTCCAAAATTTAAGATGTCATTGAATAATAAAAACTTGTTAATGACAACTTACACTTGCTTATGTGGAATATTGTAGGCCAACTTTGATGGTTGGAGTGGTGATGATGGATATGAGCATGAGGATGGAGCTAATATGGACATTGAGGAAGCTGAAATCCAAAGCAACGTCTTGTGGAGACACAGTTGAAGGTTATGGGTACGACATTTGCATCACAATGGGAGGCCTACATGTTCTATAATAACTACACCAAAGACCGTGGATTCAGTGCTTAAAAGATAAGGTGAAACGAGGAAAAGGACTTTCAACCACTGTTCGGTATAGGCGATACGTTTGCTCGAGGGCAGGAAAACGTCTCAGTAAATTTTTACGTTGCGAGTGTGGCGCACATTTAGTCGTGAAGTTGGACAAAGGACGTGAAGTTTGGTTCGTGGCAGCTTTTATGGATGATCACAACCATTTGTTGGCTAGACCAGATGAGGTGGTATTTACGTGGTCACATCGAGTGATGGGAGATCACCGGATAGCTGAGATCTTGGCGATGGAAGGAGCTGGGATCAAAAATCATATCATCGTCGACAACTTCATTAGCGGTATGGCTCGTATGATAAGTGTGTGTTTCTGAGACGAGGCGTGTACAACCTATGTTGCCGAGAAAAATGAAGTTGATTGCGAAGGGTGATGCTAACACAGCAATCGGTATTATGAGGAGCAGAAAGGAGAAGGATCCAGACTTTTTCTTTGAGTATGTGCTCGAAGGAGGGCCGTTTGAAGAGCATGTTCTGGTGCGACACAGTCGCGGCGGGACTATCAGTTGTATGGAGATGTGACTATGTTCGACAGCACGTATAAGATGAACAGATATGGTATGCCGTTTATCCCCTTTGTTGGTGTAAATAACCACCGTTGCACCATAGTTTTTGGTTGTGCCATTGTGTCCGACGAGACCGAAGCGACGTACGTGTGGCTGCTCCAGACATTCCTGAAGGCCAATTGTCGAAAAAGCCAAGGTCAATCATCACAGATGGAGACGCTGCAATGATACTGAGCTATTCGGTTGGTTTTGGTTGATGTGTTGCACCGTCTCTGCTCATGGCACGTGGAAAAAACATGCGTAAGCACCTTAATTACAAATCGCTAAATGAGTTTAGGTCACTCTTGTACTACTCCACCTCTCCAGCCAACTTTGAGGCGAGATGGCGCGCTTTCGTCCAGTAAATGGAAGACCGATAAAATGTAAGAGTGGCTGAGTAGGATGTCTGTAAGAGGAGTCTCATGGGCAGCATCATATCACTGTCGGATGGTTTTTTACGGGTATGCGCGGTAATCAGAGGAGTGAAAGCCTCAACTCTTGTCTTCACCTTCACCTGGACGGCGGTATGACTATTGTTGACCTAGTTGTGCATTATGAGAATTGCATAGTTCGACTACGTGAGAACGAGGCGCATGATGACTGTGTTTCAAATCAGTCATTGCCACCATCAGTCACAGAATATAAGGATATTGAGAAGCATGCTGCCGAAGTATTCACTCATTCCAATTTTTATATTCTTCAACAAGATCTGAAGAAGATGGGAGAGCTTGAGATTTTTGAGACGCTAGTGGGAGTTGACTGCCACACCTTCATCGTGACATGGAGAAATAACCGCAAATTTCAGTTCAGCGTGAATTATCGAGCTGAAAACTCGAGAATACGATAGACTGCAGTTGTGGATGAATGCTTGGAAAGGATTGCCTTGCAAACACATTCTGTATGTGTTGGTTCATCTGAAAATATCTAAAATACCTAAGTGTTGCATCCTTAAGAGGATGTCGAAAGTTCTTGAGAGGTGGGTTGCCTGCACATGAAGAGTGACATGTTTGGCTGGGGTTGGACAGGGAAGAGCAGCGTGCTGCGCTATAGTCAACTCAGTATAACAGGAGCTGAAGCTTTTCACGTTGCTTCAACTGATCCATTCGTCTTTGATGAGGTGATGCAGTGTCTGCAGAATATAATAGCGAAGAAAAAGGTCCCTGATAATGATGCTGTTGGTAGTAGAAGAAATGTGCATGAAGAGCCACGTCGGCGGAACAGCATGTTGATGTCATAGGTGATCCCGTGAAAGTTTCCAATGAAGGGCGCCCTAAACAGAAAGCACGACAGAGGCGGGCAAAGAAAGATCCAAATGTTACAAAAATGGAATACCAAAATCATTTTCTGAGAAAAACCCGGTCCTTTTGTGGCATTTGTAAGAAAGAGGGGCATAGACGGCAAAGCGTGCCCTGAGAATGAAAAGTAAGTTTTACATTATTTTAATTATTTTTGTTTCTCTCTTTACAATTGTCGATGAGTTGTTTACAATTTATTATGTAGGAACCAGGCATAAAGATGAAGTATTCATAATCAATTGAAGGCACTGACAATTTTAGTTTATTTGTTTAAGGATAAGAGACATGACACTTTGAGTTTATTCTTTAAGCCACCTTGTTCGATGGAAGGCACTGGCACTTTCAGTTTATTTGTTTAAGCATAAGAGACATGGCACTTTGAGTTAATCTTTATGCCACCTTGTTCGATGTTATGAGACATGCGATTTTTATTATGATGTGTGAAACATGAATTTGTCAACTGATTAACAATTGTAAAATTTAATGTATGTGAAAAAAATATTTGAAAAAAAGGCCACGCCGTGGCCGGGCGGGCGCACTGACAGTATACTACAACGCCTTCCTGGGAGGCCTTTCGGCCGCCGAGCGGGGAAGGCCACGGCGTACAACAGGGCATTCATTAGTGTTCTCTAGCGAGCTTGTGAGAAGAAGCGGCAGCGGGTATATAAACTGGTCGTGGCGTCTCTCCGCATGGCGGTGGGACAAAACCTAGTCGGCACAACACGCGGCGTCCCCATCCGCTACGAAGAGGATCGGCCCAGCGCCCGGCGCGTCGTTTATGAGCCGACAGATCACCATATTCCCCTCGGGATCGTTGCATGTGCCCATTGGGTGAGGTGGGGCGAGACGTGTGCCACGGTAGCGGCGTTGTCGGTCGGTCATTCTTGGGCCAGCAGACCCAGCGTGGCGCCGGCCGAATCGCGCCAGCCCGCACTAGCTGGAGTCGCAGCGGGCCATCCTTTGCCTCGGTTGTCGGTGACCGCCGCGGGCTGGGCTGGAATATTAGTCGGATCGGCGCCGCTGCTGCCACCAGAATCGGCGTGGGAAATTGTGCAGGTTTTGTCCACATCGCGCCAAGTCGGGAATGGCGGTGATATTTTTATTAAATAAATGACCGCCATGTAGTAGAAACAACAAAAGTACATATAACATCGCGGCCAAACTGATACATTTTAGGACAACAATAATATTACTTGCCCACACGCATTTAAATGTTTAGTCTCACACGAAAGCGATAAATAAAACGTGAAAAATTGTCGAAATCTGTCCCAGTGCCATGTCGCATTACAATCAATCAAAGCATCCAACAACGGTAGGGAAACCTTCTACGGGACTAAAACCCTATCAATGCTAATACCTATTCCTTCTCCATGATTTTAACAATTTTCATCTTGACCTTCTCTAATTTGTTCACCTCTGAAGAAATGATTTCCGCGACAATACGTGGCCTTGACTCATTATTCTCTTCCTGGTCAAATTCATGTGTCCAGCGATCTCCGTCCCAGTATTTTATGCACCACATCACAAAAAGTCCACAAGACACTCTGTAATAAACATGTGTGATCAGCTTAATTACGATATAGCATGCACTTGCTTTTACTCATTTAACTTACCTATCTTTTTGTCTCGGCATTTTATACTCATTAGTTGGCCACGATGAGACATCTGGAAATTTTTTTGATTCAAGAGTTGAGTTGGCCTCCATAATATCCTTAGAAATTTCAGCTCTCTGAAACAAATTAACAAAATCAGAATTTAATGTATGACTCAATATTTTTCTAAATACGAGTGTGAAAATTATAGCGTACCAGGGTGGTAATCATATTACAATACGTGCTGCAGGCCGTCGCTGGGCCGAAAGGCCGGCCCTTTCGCCACCCGGCTTGATCGGGCCGGACCGATTAAGCGCAGTTGCGGCTTGCAAGTATAGGTGGGCTTATTTTTTGTCATCACTATTTTTTTTTTGCTTCTACGATTCACGACACGGGGGGAGATGGAAGGGGCGCTTTTTTAGTCCCACCTCGCGCACCGAGGGACGCCAGGACTAGCTTATATAGCCTCCTTTGAGCTATTTATTAGATAAGGTAGTAATAATGTCATATGACTTTAACTAAAGTCAACTAACATTATTACTATCTTATTTTTAATATCAGCTCGTCAATTAAGCGTAGAAATAACAATAGTAAATTTTTCATATGTATAATGTCAATCTGAAATAAATTTCGTATTAAGTACTCTTTTAATATAATTACTTAATAAATTCTGTATTAAGTAGTGTTTTTAATTTAACTACTTAATAAATTCTATGTGAAGTAGAGTTTTTTATGAACGGTCGCTTCCAAATTATTAGTTATACCAATAAACTAATTAATATTTTGTAATAAGCTGCAAAATGTTAGGCATTAACACAAAACTCATAAAAAATTAAACATATGCTGATTATTTTTACCTATAAATTGTAATAAGAAACTCATTATTCCTACTTATAAATTAAAAAAAACAACGCATTATTATTATGTAAACACATTTAGCCGTTAATGCAACACATTACAGTACTAAACTTTGCATATATTTTAAATACTTTTTAGACATTAATTAACATTACATAAATATTGGAAATGTAATTACTAATCTACACAAATAAGTGATTAAAATATTCATTACAAAAAAACTCATTATCAATTAATTATCAGAAAACTCATTATTGTTTTAGCAATTAATTATAAAAAACTCATTATTTTTTCCTATAAATTTTAATAAACAACTCATTATCATTATAATAATTATAGTTATCAATTCTATATTACGTATGGAATTTTATTAATTATAGAATTTTTTTGTACTATAAGCCAGCATAAATAACTAAAAAACTTAATACTATTTTTTTTAAAAAGTCTTGATCAGGCGTGATTTGCCCAGTTGATCTTGGCGAGGCGCCAGGTGGCCGCCCATTGAGTGTCTTGTGCGAGGGCAGGGTCGGCGGGGGTGAGGACTAAAGTTTAGTCGCACCTCGCCCGCCGAACGACGCCGCGGCCGGCTTATATACCAACCTCCCACCATCGTTTCGAACTCCTCTGATTCCTGCCCCGTCCCGCCACTGCCCCGTTGGCCTGTGCTGCATGCCGTCGCTGGGCCGAAAGGCCGGCCCTTTCGCCACCCGGCTTGATCGGGCCGGACCGATTAACGCTTGATTCTTGGCGTGCAAACACAGTGGGCTTTTTGCATCACTATTTTTTTTGCCTTCTATAATTTTTTTATAGTGTTCCACCATCATCACTAGGATGCATGCCAAGTTTTAAATATTTTTTTATCGCTTTATGAATGTTTTATAAATTTTTAGGTCAAAACAGCACATAGCACATCCCGGACGTGACACAACAAGTTTTTGGTGTTCAAATACGTTCAATTCTTGGATTGAATGTCAGGGTGACCATACCAACTCAATTTTTTTTCGACATCCTTGAAATTAACTCAAATTTTTTTCCATAGTGTTCCACCATCATTACTAGGATGCATCACAAGTTTTCTGGGTTTTTTTTACTTTATGAATTTTCTATAATTTTTTCGGTGAAAACACCACATACCACACCCCCGGACGTGACGCAACATGTTTTTCATGTCCAAATACGTTCAATTCTTGTATTGACTGTGGGGGTGGGCATACCAACTCACTTGCAAAAGTTGAGGTCATTCCGAATATGTCGAAAAATTGGCCTCCTTCTTCGGAGACCGTTGAGGCGCAGGACCGAAGGCCCCGTCCGAAAGGAGTTTTTTTCCGACATCCTTCAAATGTACCCACATTTTTTTATAGTGTTCCACCATCATTAGTAGGAAAAGTTTTCTGGCTTTTTTATCGCTTTAAGAATTTTTATAATTTTTAGGTGAAAACACCACATACCACACCCGGGACGTGACGCAATATGTTTTTGGTGTGCATGCTTGACAAGTGTCCGGAGAACCTTCGGGTATGAGGGAAGGCCCCATGCATGTGTTTTGCGACTGATTTTTCTAGAATTTGTGTTTCGATTATCGTCTCGTACCGTTGAAATTCATGTTTCCGTTTATTTTTTGAAGTTGCATGACTAACATCAAATTAAACATACGGATTTTTTTCCAGATAAACCATTCCGAGTTCATTCATAATTCAAATTATTTTACATAACCCTAAACATAACCGAGCACTAAAACTTAGACCGCAATTTAAATAACTTAGACCGAAATTTAAATAAAAAACCCAAAAACTAGACTACTGCTAAATCATTGGCGCCCGGTGAGGTCGATGACCCGGCGCCATACCGCCCGGCCTCTCCTACGCCGCCGTCGCCGCCATCGTTGTCGCCGTAAATAAATCGCTGAAATCCCACTGATTGTCTTCTTGCGCCTTTGCTCACTGCACCGCCCGCTATGGCCGCCAGCTCTCGTTCCTCACGAGTAGCCGCCGCCGACGCCTCCTCCGCCGGCCGGGCCAGCACGCCGTAGCCCGGCGTGTCGTCGGGTCTCCGTCTTCTTTCGAGGCGGCTGCGCCCGGGATTTCGACCAGCGCGGGCAGGCGCTGGCTGCGAAGCGATGGGGCGGCCGGAGGTGGGCGTGGCGGCGACCACGGGGCGTGCCGGCCTCGCCCGGTAATGTCCCCGGCAATGCGACGACGCCGCGCGCCCCTGAATGCGCCGAGGGCGATGTCGAAATTCTTCCCGCCCGAGAACCTGCGCCGGGCCCTCGGTTGTCAGGCCTCCACAGGAGCAGCGAGCTGCTCCCTCGTCGTGGCGGTCCCATGGTGGGGATGCCGTTCGCCCGATCCGCCATGGCCCGGCACCTTGGCTGCGGCGGCACCATCACGCCGTGCAGGGCCATAAGCTCCGTGTCGCCGATGGTGAGGCTCGTGACGAGGCGCCCGGTCGACCCGCGCCCTCGTGGTCGTGGAAGACATTGCCGGCGAGGAAAGGGACATGGCGGGCGAGGAGAGGAAGAGAGATGGGCGGGAGAGGAGATGGCACGGCGTGGTGTACTGGCGACCTTTATAAACGGCGGGGAGGGAGGTGGCGGGCGAGCCGTCGGTGGCGCGCGCCCGAGGGAGAAAGCGGGCGGGCGGCACGCTGACAATGGCGGCGTAAAAGCGAGGCAGCGGCGGCGTGTGAAAGGCGCGCGTGGCAGGCGAGATCGATGGCGTGGGAAAAGCGCGAGGCAGCGGCAAAGCGATGGAAGCGTCGGTGGCGTGCGGCGGTCGCCGCGCCTGGCGGCAACCACGATCGCGTCAACCGCCGGCCCGAGGCGGGAAGGCTGGCGGTAGGCGCCCGATGCCGCTGCGACGCTGGCAGTGGGCCGGCGCGGTTCACGAGAAGCTACCAGGCGGCGGGCGCCCGGCCGCCGCGACGCAGCGGCAGTGGGACGGCGCGGACTACGAGGCTACAGCGGCACGAGATTCGCCGCGAGCAATGCGGCGGCGCCACGCATGAACGCCGCCATTACTGCAAAGCAGTTTTTTCACGATGATACGGCCGTCCGCGCCACGTCCACACGTACACCCCACCGGTCAACGCCGACTTTTTTTTAAAAAAACACGCCTCACGGCTGCCAACTGCTCGGCTCGGCTCGCGTCCTCACGATTGCCAAGCGGCTCGGCTCGTCCCGCAGCCGCGTATACACAGGCGCGCAGGGGTATCGCCGTGGACGCGCGGGGGTATTTTTTTTACATAAGACGATCGTGCCCCTGGCAGCGAAGGGGTATGGGTGAATCTCAGCCCTTGATGTGTTTAAAGGGGTGTACCGAAGCAGAAGTGTAAAAGGAAATCACTCTTTAAACATGTTAGAACTTGCACAAAACAGACCCAATATTTTCCTCAACAGAAGAAAATGCTCACGTGACCGTACCCGAACTTGGAAATGTTATTCTTTTGTGAAAAGACTAACAAGGAGGTAACTAAACATGGAAAACTAGTTTGTTGTTCCAGCATTAGACATTTGGCTTATATATGGAGATTAAACATATAACTACATGATCTAGTACAACCTATTAGTAATAAGGTTTGCACTGCAAAATTCACCTATTTATGCTACTTTGAACAAGGGGAAATACATCGACTTTTCGGTAAGTTCATAGTAATTTTTTCTTTGGATGTGGGTGTCTCGTGTTCAGAGAGTGATCGGGCAACAAGTTGCGGCGCCTGCACTTGTCTCCCGTGGTTGCAGGACTGCAATAGTCTATTTCCGTCCAGCCGATTGCTTGACAGAAGCGAGAGGCTGTACAAGATAAATTCATCCCAAAACATGGTCACCTAGCCATAAAATAACTCTTGATGCCTATCAAGCCTATGCAAATTGTATAGATGCAACACACATTTTCTACTCTTTGGATGTACAGACGATATCCGTTCATTGTTGCTATAGGAATTAGAACTAATTAAGATGTTCGGGAGAGACTGATATTTATGAGTTGAGAAGTTGTGCACACATGAAGGTGCCCTGCCGACCCACCGCATTGTGTCACTTGTGTGAACTTGTACTATTTCAGCACATGCGGTGTTCTTCTATAGTAAGCTTTTGATTTGCTATCTTTGCCTTTATGTGGGGTAAAACCATATATTTGTCACGTCATAGGCATTCATTAGTTGCACGCCTCCTAAGTCATAATTCTCACAATGAAATTGCTTCACTTACGGATCTTTTTTTCTTTTGAAACGAGGTAAAGATTTTTTTTCATTTTCATTGATTAAGAAGAAGAGAGATGCCCGGTTAATTAAAGGAAAACCAGGTGAAAACCTGCACAACTCGCTGATCACGCACAGAAGATAAAAACCGCACAAACCACTACGAAGGAAACATTGATGAGGTTGCACCTTGGCGTCATCGTCACCACTTCTCCTCGCGTAAGAGCTTCTAGACTTCCCCGCAAGCATCAAACTATAGGGCACACATTGTAGAGGCAGAAGCGGCCACATGAAGATTCCGCCAAATGAAGAACACACTAAATGCGCAGCGAGGCAACATCGGATCGAGAATACACAAGCAATAGAGCACTATGCAAGGCTGGCGCCGAGAAGGATCACCAAGAAGGGCCATCCACGGCTTGTCATCGTTGTCGCTGGGACCCGCCATGCAACCGACTCCACCGCAACAAAGCGGACCACCATGACCACATCCTCACTGCAGCCCTATCGTTTGCACACCCACATAGCTACTGCCACACAAGCCACCGACGACCACTATGCAAGCCATGGGTCTCTCTAGCTAGATCCAACTCGATGCGATTGCCCCAAGAGGGAACATGACATCAAGATGTCGTCATCGTCCTGGTCCGAGAATCTGGGACCTAGGGCTCTCCCGGCAACGAGGGCAGGGTGACGAGAACAACAAAAGCGATGACACCTCCATGGAGAGCGACACGGCGGGTGCCACCATTGTCGGCCCGGGATGCACCGAGCATAACTTTTGCTGGTCGTCTCATCATCCACATCCATGGTTGGATGGCCATGCACACCACCACCCATGCCATCCCCCTTGTGAAGGCGAGCCTGTCGTAGGCCTATTGGCTCAAGGGCCCACCATCATCAGGTCTGATTTCTATATCGGGAACGGCGATGTGTGCGTCCCATGTAGAAAGTAACTAGCGATGCTGGTTCTATAGGACACGAGGCAAAACTTTCTTCATATAGGACATGCGGCGAAACTTTCTTCCTATCCGGGCCAATTTCCACGTCAACACAACGAAGAAGGTCTGCAAAAGATCATAGTGGAGCAAAGGGGCTTCCTCATCGTAAAACAGTTCTGGATGCCCATCAAGCCTACGCAACTCGTATAGATACAACACACACATTTTACTCTCTGGATATATGGACTATCTCCATTCACCGTTGCGTAACGATTTTGGAACTGAAAGGCAAGGGAGAGATCGATATTTGTCGGTTAGAAATCTTCCCACCGCATTGCATTGCTTGCATTCACTACTCCTGTTTTAGCACATGTGCTACACTTCTCTCTCAGCTTTGTTTTGCTATCTTTACATTTATGTGTGATAAAACCTTATATTTCCCATGTCACCACGATCTTATCGTTTGCATGCCTCCCAAAGCATATCCTGGTTCAACTAAAAATGAGACCAAAGACTACGGAATCTTAGTGTAAAACAAATCGAATGAAAAATGCTTACCGTTTTAAATATTTGTTCTGTAGTGAAGCACATATATTGATTCGTATCTTCACCTGTATGTGTGGTAAAAGCTATATATACTTTCGGTGTCGTAGGTTCTCGTCGGTTGCACACCTCCTAAAAACAAACCAGCATATTCCATATAATGGGCACATGATGGCTAGCCTGACAGTATACTGTAACCTAAAGCCAGCGTACTGTATCATGTTGTGTTGAGTTGGTGGGAGGAGTCGGTGTTATGGTGTACATCCATTTCTCCTTCCAAGTCCGTGTTTAAACATCTTAGAACGTACAGTAAGCACACCCAATATTTTCCTCAACAGAAGAAAATGCTCACATGATTGTACACAAACTTGGAAATGTTTTTTTTGGAAAAAGACTAACAAGGAGGTGACTAAACATGGAAAACTAGTTTGTTGTTCCACATTAGACATTTGACAGATATATGGAGATTAAACATAGAACTACATGATCTAGTACAACCTATTAGTAGTTAGTTTTGGGCTGCAAAATCCACCTATTTATGCTACTTTGAACAAGGGGAAATACAACAACTTCTCGGTAAGTTCAGAGTAATTTTAGTCTTTGGATGTGGGTGTCTTGGGTCAGAGAATGATCGGGCAACAGGTTGCGGCGCCTGCACTTGTCTCCCGTGGATGTAAGACTACAACTGTCTCTTTCCGTCCAGCCAATTGCCACATTGACAGAAGCGAGAGGATGTACAAGATAAATTCATCCCAAAACATGGTCACCTACCCATAAAATAACTCTCGGTGCCTATCAAGCCTATGCAAATTATATAGATGCAACACACGTTTTCTACTTTTTGGATGTAGAGACGATACCCGTTCATTGTTGTTAGAAATTGCAACTAATTAAGAGGTTCGGAAGAGACCGGTATTTATTAGTTGAGAAGTTGTGCACACATGAAGGTGCCCTCCTGACCCACCACATTGCGCCGCTTGTGTGCACTTCTACTATTTTGGGAAAACGTTTTCCCCCTACTATTTTAGTACATGCGGTGCTCTTCTATAGTCAGCTTTTGATTTGCTATCTTTTCCTTTATGTCGGGTAAAATCATATGTTTGTCGTGTCATAGGCATTCATTAGTTGCACACCTCCTAACTCATAATTCTCACAACGAAATTGCTTTACTTACAGATCCTTTTTTTAAACGAGGCAAAGATTTTCCATTTTCATTGACTAAGAAGAAGAGAGTTGCCTGGTTAATTAGAGGAAAACCAGGCAAAAGCCTGCACAACTTCGTGATCACGCATGTAAGATAAAACCGCACAAAACACTACGAAGAAAACATGGACGAGGTTGCACCTTGGCATTATCGTCACAACTTCTCCTCGCGTAAGAGCCTCCGACTCCCCCGCAAGTATCAAACGACATGTCACACATTGTAGAGGCAGAAGCGGCCATGTGAATATTCTGCCAAATGAAGAACACACTCATCTGCAATAGGGAAACATTGGATCCTAGAATAGACAAGCAACAGAGCACTATGCAAGGCTAGCACCGTGAAGGATCATCGAGAAGGACCATTCACCACTTGTCATCGTTGCCGCAGGGACCCGTCGTGCAACCTCGATTCCACCGCAGCAAACTGACACGATGAGCAAGCGGACATGCCGCAGAGCCGACTACCATAGCCTCACTTGAGGTCCAGATGTGCATGTCCCAGGCCAGAAAGCGACTCAATAACTTGAGGCGAAGCCCGTACTCGCTTCTCGCTGCTGCTGGACTGCAAAGGTCTCTTCCCGTCCAGTGGAGTTGCTCACCAGATACAAGGGACAAGATAAAGACAAAAATCAAGTTGTGAGACAAGATCTTCTAGCCGTAAAATAATTCCTGGTGCCTTCCAAGTCTATGCAAGTGATTGCTGTAAAATAGTTCCCTGTGCATTTCAAGCCTATGTGAAACTGATCATAGGTACATCGTTTGCTTTATACTCGTTGTATGTAAGGACAATCACTTTTCAGCGTTGCTAGGATATGGAACTGAGAGGCACGGGAGAGGCTGATATTTATCGGTTGGGAATGGGTGACATGAAGGTGCCTCGCTGGCCCACCGCATTGCATGGCTTGTGTGTTCTTCACTGGTCAATATTGATTCGTATCTTCACCTGTATGTGTGGTAAAAGCTATATATACTTTTGGTGTCATAGGTTCTCATCGGTTGCACGCCTCCCAAAAATAAACCAGCATATTCCATATAACGGACACATGATGGCTAACGACAAGATAATCTTGTAACCTAAAACCAGTGTAATGTATCATGTTGTGTTGAGTTGGTGGGAGGAGTCGGTTTTATGGTGTACATCCATTTCTCCTTCCAAGTCCGTGTTTAAACATGTTAGAACATGCACAAAACACACCCAATATTTTCCTCAACAGAAGAAAATGCTCACATGATTGTACACGAACTTGGAAATGTTTTTTTTGGAAAAAGACTAACAAGGAGGTGACTAATCATGGAAAACTAGTTTGTTGTTCCACATTAGACATTTGACATATATATGGAGATTAAACATAGAACTACATGATCTAGTACAACCTATTAGTAGTTAGTTTTGGGCTGCAAAATCCACCTATTTATGCTACTTTGAACAAGGGGAAATACATCAACTTCTCGGTAAGTTCAGAGTAATTTTAGTCTTTGGATGTGGGTGTCTTGGGTCGAGAATGATCGGGCAACAGGTTGCGGCGCCTGCACTTGTCTCCGTGGATGCAAGACTACAACGGTCTCTTTCGATCCAAAGAAATTGCCACATTGACAGAACCGAGAGGATGTACAAGATAAATTCATCCCAAAACATGGTCACCTACCCATAAAATAACTCTCGGTGCCTATCAAGCCTATGCAAATTATATAGATGCAACACACGTTTTCTACTTTCTGGATGTAGAGACGATAACCGTTCATTGTTGTTAGGAATTGCAACTAATTAAGAGGTTCGGAAGAGACCGGTATTTATTAGTTGAGAAGTTGTGCACACATGAAGGTGCCCTCCTGACCCACCACATTGCACCGCTTGTGTGCACTTCTACTATTTTGGGAAAACGTTTTCCCCTACTATTTTAGCACATGCGGTGCTCTTCTATAGTCAGCTTTTGATTTGCTATCTTTTCCTTTATGTCGGGTAAAACCATATGTTTGTCGTGTCATAGGCATTCATTAGTTGCACACCTCCTAACTCATAATTCTCACAACGAAATTGATTTACTTACAGATCCTTTTTTTTAAAATGAGGCAAAGATTTTCCATTTTCGTTGAATAAGAAGAAGAGAGTTGCACAGTTAATTAGAGGAAAACCAGGCAAAAGCCTGCACAACTCGTTGATCACGCACAGAAGATAAAACCGCACAAAACACTACGAAGAAAACATGGACGAGGTTGCACCTTGGCATTATCGTCATAACTTCTCCTCGCGTAAGAGCCTCCGACTCCCTCGCAAGTATCAAACGACATGGCACACATTGTAGAGGCAGAAGCGGCCATGTGAAGATTCTGCCAAATGAAGAACACACTCTTCTGCAATAGGGAAACATTGGATCCTAGAATAGACAAGCAACAGAGCACTATGCAAGGCTAGCACCATGAAGGATCATCGAGAAGGACCATTCACCACTTGTCATTGTTGCCGCAGGGACCCGTCGTGCAACCTCGATTCCACCGCAGCAAACTGACACGATGAGAAAGCGGACATGCCGCAAAGCTGACTACCATAGCCTCAATGCAGCCCCATCATCGCACACCAATATAGCTGCTGCCACACGAGCCACCGACGACCACTATGCAAGCCACGAGTCTTTCCAGCTAGATCCAACTCCTGGTCAGTGCCCCCAAGAGGGAACATGACATCAAGATGCCATCATCGTCCTGGTATGAGAATCTTGGACCTAGGGTTTCTCCCGAAGCAAGGAGGATAGGGTGACGAGAACAACAACAATGACACCTCCATGAAGGAAGTGACGCCCGCAGGTGCCACCGTCGTTGGCCCGGGATGCACCGAGCATAACTTTTGCCGGTCGTCTCAGCATGCACATCCATGATCGGATTGCCATGTGCACCACCGATACGTCTCCAACGTATCTATAATTTTTGATTGTTCCATGCTATATCATATTCTGTTTTGGATGTTAATGGGCTTTATTATACACTTCTATATTATTTTTGGGACTAACTGATACGTCCATTTTGCATCATGCTTTTATATCGATATTTATTGCATTATGGGCTGGTATTACACATTATGTCACAATACTTATGCCTATTCTCTCTTATATTACAAGGTTTACATAAGGAGGGAGAATGACAGTGGAATTACGAGGTGGAAAAGGAGCAAATATTAGAGACCTATTCGCACAACTCCAAAAGTCCTGAAACTCCACGGAAGTTATTATTGGAAATAATGAAAAATGCTAAGCGGAAGAAATACCAGAGGGGGCCCACACCCTGGCCACGAGGGTGGGGGCCGCGCCCTACCCCCCTGGGCGCGCCCCCTGCCTCGTGGGCCCCCTGTTGGCCCTCCGGTGCCCATCTTCTGCTATATGAAGTCTTTCGTCCGAAGAAAATCATAAGCAAGCTTTCGGGACGAGACTCCGCCGCCATGAGGCGGAACCAATCTAGGACTCTGGCGGAGCTGTTCTGCCGGGGACACTTCCCTCCGGGAGGGGGAAATCATCGCCATCGTCATCACCAACGCTCCTCTCATCGGGAGGGGGCCAATCTCCATCACCATCTTCACCAGCACCATCTCCTCTCAAACCCTAGTTCATCTCTTGTATCCAATTCTCGTCTCTAAGTCCGGGATTGGTACCTGTAGGTTGCTAGTAGTGTTGATTACTCCTTGTAGTTGATGCTAGTTGGTTTATTTGGTGGAAGATCATATGTTCAGATCCTTTATGCATATTAATACCCCTCTGATTATGAACATGAATATGCTTTGTGAGTGAATTACGTTTGTTCACGAGGACATGGGAGAAGTCTTGCTATTAGTAGTCATGTGAATTTGGTACTCGTTCGATATTTTGATGAGATGTATGTTGTTTCTCCTCTAGTGGTGTTATGTGAACGTCGACTGCATGACACTTCACCATTATTTGGGCCTAGAGGAAGGCATTGGGAAGTAAAAAGTAGATGATGGGTTGCTAGAGTGATGGAAGCTTAAACCCTAGTTTATATGCTGTTTCGTAAGGGGCTGATTTGGATCCATATGTTTCATGCTATGGTTAGGTTTACCATAATACTTCTTTTGTAGTTGCGGATGCTTGCAATAGGAGTTAATCATAAGTGGGATGCTTGTCCAAGTAAGGGCAGCACCCAAGCACCGGTCCACCCACATATCAAATTATCAAAGTCTGGGATCTGGCGAATCATATGAACATGATGAAAACTAGCTTGACGATAATTCCCATGTGTCCTCGGAGCGCTTTTCTCTATATAAGAGTTTGTCCAGGCTTGTCCTTTGCTACAAATGTGATTGGGCCACCTTGCTGCACTTTATTTACTTTTTGTTACTTGTTGCTCGTTACAAATTATCCTATCATAAAAACTATCTCATACCTATAATTTGAGTGCTTGCAGAGAATACCTTGCTGAAAACCGCTTATCATTTCCTTACGCTTCCTCGTTGGGTTCGACACTCTTACTTATCGAAAGGACTCGATAGATCCCCTATACTTGTGGGTCATCAAGACTCTTTTCCTGGCGCCGCCGGGAGTGAAGCGCCTTTGGTAGGTGGAATTTGGTAAAGAAAAATTTATATAGTGTGCTGAAATTTACTGTCACTTGTTACTATGGAAAGTAATCCTTTGAGGGGCTTGTTCGTGGTATCTTCACCCCGACCAGTAGAGCGAAGAGTTGCCCCTCAACCTACTTAACCTACTGAAAATGAAAATGTCCACTTTGAAATTCCTTCGGGTATGGTAGAAAAATTGCTAGCTAATCCTTTTGCAGGAGATGGAACATTACATCCTGATGAGCACCTAATATATGTGGATGAAGTCTATGGATTATTTAAGCTTGCAGGTATGCCCGATGATGTTATCAAGAAGAAGGTCTTCCCTTTATCTTTGAAGGGAGATGCATTGACATGGTATAGGCTATGTGATGATATGGGATCATGGAACTACAAACGATTGAAAATGGAATTTCATCAGAAGTTTTATCCTATGCATCTTGTTCATCGTGATCGCAATTATATATATATAGTTTTTGGCCTTGCGAAGGAGAAAGGATCGCTCAAGCTTGGGGGAGGCTTAAGTCAATGTTATATTAATGCCCCAATCATGAGCTCTCAGGAGAAATGATTATTCAAAAATTTTATGCTCGGCTTTCTGATAACAATCACACCATGCTCGATACTTCTTGTGCTGGCTCTTTTATGATGAAGACTATTGAATTGAAATGTGATTTATTGGAAAGAATTAAACGCAACTCTGAAGATTGGGATCTCGACGAAGGTAAGGAGTCAGGTATGACACCTAAGTTTGATTGTGTTAAATCTTTTACGGATACTGATGTTTTCCGTAAATTTAGCACTAAATATGTACTTGACTCTGAGATAGTAGCTTCTTTCTGTGAATCTTTTGCTACTCATGTTGATCTCCCTAAGGAGAAGTGGTTTAAATATCATCCTCCCATAGAAGTAAAAGTAGCTGCACCTATTAAAGTTAAAGAAAAGACTATCACTTATAATGATCCTATTGTTCCTACTGCCTATGTTGAGAAACCACTTTTCCCTGTTAGAATAAAGGATCATGCTAAAGCTTCAACTGTGGTTCGTAAAAGCAATGTTAGAACTTATATACCTCCTGAGCATGTTAAAGTTGAACCTAATATTGCTATTGTTAAAGATCTCTTGTCTGATAATATTGATGGGCATGTTATTCATTCCTGTAATGAAACTGCTAGAATTGCCAAACCTTGTGCTAAAGATAAGCATGGACCTGTGGTAGGCATGCCCGTTATTTCTGTTAAAATAGGAGATCATTGTTATCATGGCTTATGTGATATTGGCGCTAGTGCTAGTGCAATACCTGTTGACTTATACAAAGAAATTATGCATGATATTGCACCTACTGAGTTAGAAGATATTGATGTTACAATTATGCTTGCCAATAGAGATACTATATCACCAATTGGAATTGTTAGAGATGTTGAAGTCTTGTGTGGGAAAACTAAATATCCTGCTGATTTTCTTGTTCTTGGTTCCCCACAAGATAGCTTTTGTCCCATTATATTTGGTAGACCCTTCTTGAACACTGTTAATGCTAAGATAGACTGTGAAAAGGATGTTGTTACTATTGGGTTAGGTGATATGTCTCATGAGTTTAACTTTTCTAAATTTCGTAGATAACACCGTGAAGAGGAATTGCCTAGTAAAGATGAAATTATTGGTCTTGCTTCTATTGCCGTACCTCCTAGTGATCCTTTAGAACAATATTTGCTAGACCATGAAAATGATATGTTTATGAATGAAAGAAGGAAATAGATGAAGTGTTCTTCAAGCGAGGAACCTATTCTGAAACACAACTTGCCTGTTGAAATCCTAGGGGATCCTCCTCCACCCAAGGGTGATCCGTGTTTGAGCTTAAACCGTTACGATACTCTTAAATATGCTTATCTTGATGAAAAGAAGATATATCATGTTATTATTAGTGCTAACCTTTCGAGAGAAGGAGGAAGAAAAATTATTGAAAACTACGAAGAAGCACCGTCTTTGCTATTGGATATACTCTTGATGATCTTAAGGGCATCAGTCCCACTCTATGTCAACACAAAATAAATTTGGAGAAAGATGCCAAACCAGTTATTGATCACCAACGACGACTGAATCCTAAAATGAAAGGGGTGGTAAGAAAGGAAATATGAAAGCTCCTTGAGGAAGGTATAATTTATCCCTTTGCTGATAGTCAGTGGGTAAGTCCTGTCCATTGTGTCCCTAAGAAGGGAGGTATTACAATTAGATTCCTAATGATAAAGATGAATTGATTCCGCAAAGAATTATTACAGGTTAAAGGATGGTAATTGATTTCCACAAATTAAATAAAGCTACTAAAAAAGATCATTACCCCTTACCTTTTATTGATCAAATGCTAGAAATATTATCCAAACATACACATTTTTGCTTTCTAGATGGTTATTCGGGTTCTCTCAAATGCACAGTCACCGGTGATGATCAAGCTAAGACCATGTTTACTTTCCCTTTCGGTACTTTTGCTTATATACGTATGCCTTTTGGTTTATGTAATGCACCTGCTACCTTTCAAAGATGCATGATGGCTATATTCTCTGATTTTTTTGAAAAGATATGCGAGGTTTTCATGGATGACTTCTCCGTCTATGGATCCTCTTTCGATGATTGCTTGAGCAACCTTGATCGAGTTTTGCAGAGATGTGAAGAAACTAACCTTGTCTTGAATTGGGAGAAGTGCCACTTTATTGTTAATGAAGGAATTGTCTTGGGGCATAAAATTTCTGAAAGAGGTATTGAAGTTGATAAAGCCAAGGTTGATGCTATTGAAAATATGCCATGTCCTAAGGGCATCAAAGGTATAAGAAGTTTCCTTGGTCATGCCGGTTTTTATAGGAGGTTCATTAAGGACTTCTCAAAAATTTCTCGGCCTCTGACTAATCTATTACAAAAAGATATACCATTTGTCTTTGATGATGATTGTGTAGAAGCATTTGAAATACTTAAGAAAGCATTGATTTCTGCACCTATTGTTCAGCCACCTGATTGGAATTTACCCTTTGAAATTATGTGTGATGCTAGTGATTATGTTGTAGGTTCTGTTCTAGGGCAAAGAGTTGATAAGAAATTAAATGTTATTCAATATGCTAGTAAATTCTAGACAATGCCTAGAGAAATTATGCTACTACTGAAAAAGAATTCTTAGCAGTTGTATTTGCTTGTGATAAGTTCAGACCTTATATTGTTGATTCTAAAGTAACTATTCACACGGATCATGCTGCTCTTAAATATCTTATGGAAAAGAAAGATGCTAAACCTAGACTTATTAGGTGGGTTCTCTTGTTAAAAGAATTTGATTTGCATATTATTGATAGAAAGGGAGCTGAGAACCACATTCTTGCGAACAACTTGTCTAGGTTAGAAAATGTCCTTGATGACCCACTACCTATTGATGATAGCTTTCCTTATGAACAATTAAATGTCATAAATGCTTCTCGTCTTTGCTCCATGGTATCTTGATTATGCTAATTACATTGTTGCTAAGTTCATACCACCTAGTTTCACATACCAAAGAAAAGAAAAAGTTTTTCTATGATTTAAGACATTACTTTGGGATGACCCACATCTTTATAAAGAAGGAGTAGATGGTGTTATTAGGCGTTGTGTGCACGAGCATGAACAGGAACAGATCCTACGCAAGTGTCACTCCGAGGCTTATGGAGGACACCATGCTGGAGATAGAACTGCACATAAGGTATTGCAATCCGGTTTTTATTGGCCTACTCTCTTCAAGGATGCCCGTAAGTTTGTCTTATCTTGTGATGAATGTCAAAGAATTGGTAAAATTAGTAGACGTCAAGAAATGCCTATGAATTATTCACTTGTTATTGAACCATTCGATGTTTGGGGCTTTGATTATATGGGACCGTTTCCTGCCTCTAATGGATATACACATATTTTAGTTGCTATTGATTACGTTACTAAGTGGGTAGAAGCTATTCCAACTAGTAGTGCTGATCATAACACTTCTACTAAGATGCTTAAAGAAGTTATTTTTCCGAGGTTTGGAGTCCCTAGATATTTAATGGTGATGGTGGTTCACATTTTATTCATGGTGCTTTTCGTAAAATGCTTGCTAAGTATGACGTTAATCATAGAATTGCATCTCCATATCACCCACAGTCTAGCGGTCAAGTAGAATTGAGTAATAGAGAACTCAAATTATATTTGCAAAAGACTGTTAATAGATCTAGAAAGAATTGGTCCAAGAAACTTGATGATGCATTATGGGCCTATAGAACTGCATATAAAAATCCTATGGGTATGTCTCCGTATAAAATGGTTTATGGAAAATCATGTCACTTACCTCTCGAACTAGAACATAAGGCATATTGGGCTATTAAAGAGCTCAACTATGATTTCAAACTTGCCAGTGAGAAGAGGTTATTTCACATTAGCTCACTTGATGAATGGAGAACCCAAGCCTATGACAATGCCAAACTGTCCAAAGAAAATGTTATAAGATGGCATGACAAAAGAATACAAAAGCGTGAGTTTAATGTAGGTGATTATGTATTGCTATACAACTCTCGTTTAAGATTTTTTGCAGGAAAAATTCTCTCTAAATGGGAAAGTCCTTACGTTATCGAGGAGGTCTATTGTTTCGGTGCCATTAAAATCAACAACTTCGAAGGCACAAATCCGAAGGTGATGAACGGTCAAAGAATCAAACATTATATCTCAGGTAATCCTATAAATGTTGAAACCAATGTTATTGAAACCGTAACCCTGGAGGAATACATAAGGACACTTTCCAAAATGTTTCCGACTCCGAAAAGGAATAGGTATGTGATGCAGTAAGTAAACCCGACTCCAAAACAGTTCTAATGGCAATTTTCTCCGTTTTGGAATATTTAGAAAAATAGAAAATTAAGAAGCAGTCCGGGAAGGACACGAGGGCTCCACGAGGGTGGAGGGCGCGCCCTACCCCATGGGCGCGCCCCCCTGCCTCGTGGGCACCTCGTGCGCTCTCCGGACTCTATTTTCTTGCACATTACGTATTTTGGTTGGTAAAAATTCATTATATAATCTCCTGAAGGTTTTGACCACCGTATCACGCAATTATTTTCTGTTTTCGTTTTGAGCTGTTTCTGTAGCAGATTTGGAGCAAGATGTCATCTCAGGATTCCGACGGAGAGAGTTATGTCTCGCACCTCATTGCTGACCCAAAGACCTATGGGGATCTATCCCCTTGTGGTCGAACTACGGATGAGGAGGAGGATGCTCATTTGATGAGGATCAATGATTCAAGTTCGGAGGAGGAGGATGTCCCTCTACCTCAACTTTGAGGGATATGCACGTGAAGTTCAAGAAATCTAGTCTCCCTAAGAGGGCTAAACTATCTAACAACCGATCTATTCCTTCTGCGTTTTTGACGGAAAAGCAAAGGAGATTTATGTGACAAGATCTTGAAGCTGGAATCGGAGGTCGACGATTTAAAGGAGGAAATTGCCCTTCTCAATTACAGTATGAAGAAGCTAAAGGCACAACTGTCATCATCAACAACTCCATCATCACCACCTCCGAAAAAGGAGACATAATCATATGGGTATGGGCACTCCCCTTGGCAACTGCCAAGCTTGGGGGAGGTGCCCCAGTATTGCATCACCACCACATCTCCTATCTTTACCATTTTTCTTCATTCGATCCTTTTAGTAATATCTTGATCTAGTAGAATAAAGTTTTTGGTATGATCTAGTTTTGAGTTTTGCTCTATGATTCCTCTATGTAATCGAGTCTGTGAGCTATATAACAAAGATTAGTGTTGAGTCAAGGGCTTAATTATTTTGCCATGATCTTGAGTGAATAAAAGAAAAGAGAAAAGAATAAAAAGAAACGAAGAGATCATATTGATCTTATGGAGAGTAATGACTTGGATAGAAAAGAGTATGATGATTAAAAGTTGTTGAGAGTTGACAAACATAGCTTTGGTCATCATTGCAATTAATAGGAAGTAATAAAGAAAGAGAGGTTTCACATATAAATATACTATCTTGGACATCTTTTTATGATTGTGAGCACTCATTAAAATATGACATGCTAAAGAGTTGATGTTGGACAAGGAAGACAACGTAATGGGTTATGTTTTCTTATATCTGAAATAAAGTATATTGTCATGGATCATCCAACATGTTGAGCTTGCCTTTTCCCCTCATGCTAGCCAAATTCTTTGCACCAAGTAGAGATACTACTTGTGCTTCCAAATAATTCTTAAACCCAGTTTTGCCATGAGAGTCCACCATATCTACCTATGGATTGAGTAAGATCCTTCAAAGAAGTTGCCATCGGTGCAAGCAATAAAAATTGCTCTCTAAATATGTATGATTGATTGGTGTGGAGGAAATAAGCTTTATACGATCTTGGGATGTGGAAGAAATAAAAAACGACTGCATAATAAAGGTCCATATCACAAGTGGCAATATAAAGTGACATTCTTTCGCATTAAGATTTTGTGCATCCAACTCTGAAAGCGCATGACAACCTCTGCTTCCCTCTGCGAAGGGCCTATCTTTTACTTTTATCTTCTACCCTTATGCAAGAGTCATGGTGATCTTCACCTTTCCTTTTTATATTTTATCCTTTGGCAAGCACATTGTGTTGGAAAGATCCTGACATATATATCTAATTGGATGTAAGTTAGTATAAACTATTATTGTTGACATTGCCCTTGAGGTAAAAGGTTGGGAGGCGAAACTATAAGCCCCTATCTTTCTCTGTGTCTGATTAAAACTCCGTCACCACAAGTATTGCTTGAGTGTTAGCAATTGTGAAAGACTAAATGATAGTTGAGTATGTGGACTTGCTGAAAAGCTCTGACATAGACTCTTTCTGATGTTATGATAAATTGCAATTGTTTCAATGACTGAGATTATAGTTTGTTAGTTCTCAATAAAGTTTCTGATTCATACTTTGCATTGTGAATAGATTATTACTTGAGCATAAAGAAACCATATGACATTATCCATATATGTTGCTGTTATGAGAATAATCATGATGCCCTCATGTCCGTATTTTATTTTATCGACACCTCTAGCTCTAAACATGTGGACATATTTATCGTTATCGGCTTCCGCTTGAGGACAAGCGAGGTCCAAGATTGGGGGAGTTGATACGTCCATTTTGCATCATGCTTTTATATCGATATTTATTGCATTATGGGCTGGTGATACGTCTCCAACGTATCTATAATTTTTGCTTGATCCATGCTATATTATCTACTGTTTTGGACCATATTGGGCTTTATTTTCCACTTTTATGTTACTTTTGGGACTAACCTATTAACCGGAGGCCCGGCCGTAATTGTGCTGTTTTGTCTATTTGAGTTTGAAGAAAGCAGAATATCAAACGGAGTCCAAAGCGGAATGAAACCTTCGGGAACGTGATTTTCTCACGAACATGATCCAGGAGACTTGGACCCTCGTTAAGCAACCAACAGGGAAAGGCACGAGGTAGGGGCGCGCCCTCCCCAGGCGCCCTCCACCCTCGTGGCCCCTTGTTGCTCCACCCGACGTACTCCTTCCTCCTATATATACCTCACGTATTCTCAATAGCAGATTGAATCTGAAGCCAAAAACCTAATTCCACCGCAACTTTACGTATCCACGAGATCCCATCTTGGGGCCTGTTCCGGAGCTCCGCCGGAAGGGAATTCCACCATGGAGGGCTTCTACATCATCAGCATAGCCTCTCCGATGAAGTGTGAGTAGTTTACTTCAGACCTTCGGGTCCATAGTTAGTAGCTAGATGGCTTCTTCTCTCTTTTTGGATCTCAATACAATGTTCTCCCCCTCTCTCGTGGAGATCTATTCGATGTAATCTTCTTTTTGCGGTGTGTTTGTTGAGACCGATGAATTGTGGGTTTATGGTCAAGTATATCTATGAGCAATATTTGAATCTTCTCTAAATTATTTTATGTATGGTTGAGTTATCTTTGCAAGTCTCTTCGAATTATCCGTTTGGTTTGGCCAACTAGATTGGTAGTTCTTGCAATGGGAGAAGTGCTTAGCTTTGGGTTCAATCTTGCGGTGTCCTTTCCCAGTGACAGTAGGGGCATCAAGGCACGTATTGTATTGTTGCCATCGAGGATAACAAGATGGGGGATTTATCATATTGCATGAATTTATCCCTCTACATCATGTCATCTTGCTTAAAAGCGTTACTCTGTTTTCATTAACTTAATACTCTAGATGCATCTTTGGATAGCGGTCGATGAGTGGAGTAATAGTAGTAGATGCGAAGGCAGGAGTCGGTCTACTTGTCTCTGACGTGATGCCTATATACATGATCATACCTAGATACTCTCATAACTATGCTCAATTCATCAATTGCTCAATAGTAATTCGTTCACCCACCGTAAAATACTTATGCTCTTGAGAGAAGCCACTAGTGAAATCTATGCCCCCCGGGTCTATTCTCTATCATATCAATCTTCCATCACTTTATTGTTGCTTTGCTTTTTTACTTTGCTATTTATTTTACTTTGCATCTTTATACCAAAAATACCAAAATTATTATCTATCATCTCTATCAGATCTCACTCTCGTAAGTGACCGTGAAGGGATTGACAACCCCTAATCGCGTTGGTTGCGTTGAGCTATTTGTTTTAATGTGAATTCACGAGGGACTTGCTATGGCCTCCTACTGGATTGATACCTTGGTTCTCAAAACTGAGGGAATACTTACGCTACTACTCGCTGCATTATCCTCTCCTCTTGAGGAAATCCAGCATAAGCTCAAGAGGTAGCAAGAAGAATATCTGGCGCCGTTCTTGGGAGTCTACATAAAGTCAACATACCAAGTACCCATCACAATCCCTTATCTCTCGCATTACATTATTTGCCTTTTGCCTCTCGTTTTCCTCTCCCCCACTTCACCCTTGCCGTTTTATTCGCCCTCTCTTTTCAGTTCGCCTTGATGTCTTTCTTGGTTCGTTTTCTCGCTTGGTTGAAATAGTTGAGTATTTATTCCTAAACAGAGAAGCTAATATCTATGGATCCTCATCCGCCGCCAATCTTTTTTAAGAGATCCAATTATGATGAACCAATTCCTAATGATTTGGATGCACTAGATTATGTTTATAAGCTTTTGCCTGAAATCCGTAAATCTGAAAATTGTGATGAAGTGCTTCACGATAGATCTTTGAATAAAAAGCATTATTGCAATGATTTTACTATAAATTCTATTGATGTAAATTATGCTAATAATATGCAAAACCCTCAGCTTGGGGATGCTAGTTTTGATATGTCCAATAGTCATGATTGAGGAGATTCTTCTTATGATCTTGAAAATTTATTTAAGCCCCATGATGAATATAAGATTGATAATAGTGTTTGCAATAATATTGAAAGTGGGTTTGGAAGAGTGTCAACTTTAGATCCCACATATTTGGATAACATTCAATCTTATGGAATTTTTTATAAAAGTGGGCTTGGAGAAATCATGACTTTAGTTAATGATAATCCCACTATTTTGGAAGAGTGTCAACTTCTCTTGCATGTGGACCGTGTTGAGAATATGTTATGTGATAGCTATATTGTTAAATTTTCTTATGATCCTACATGTAATTATTATGAGAGGAAAATATGGTTATAGAAATTTTCATGTTACTAATTTACCTCTCGTTATGTTGAGATTGCTATTGTTCCTTTCCGCTTCCTTGCATATGCTAGTTTTTGCTTGCTATGATAATTTGTTTGCCTATAATATGCCTATGCATAGGAAGCATGTTAGACTTAAGTGTGTTTGTCACATGTTTTATGATGCTCTCTTTGTGCCTCAATTCTTGTCTTTCTTGTGAGCATCATTGAAATCTCAATGCCTAGCTAAAAAGGCTTTAAAGAAAAGCGCTTGTTGGGAGACAACCCAATATTTTTCCTTGCTGCTTAAGAATAAAAAATCCATCTACCTTCTGTTTAGACGTGGTTTTATGTTTTAATTAGTGTTTGTGCCAAGTTAAACCTATAGGATCTTCTTGGATGATAGTTATTTGATCTTGCTGTAATTTCCAGAAACTTTCGGTTCACGGAAACAATTGTTAAAAATCACCAGAACGTGATAAAATAGTGATTACAATTGCTGCTGATCAATAAAAAAATTGCCTAGGTCGTACTATTTTCGCTGAAGTTTTGGAGTTCCAGAAGTTTGCGTTAGTTACAGATTACTACAGACTGTTCTGTTTTTGACAGATTCTGTTTTTCGTGTGTTGTTTGCTTATTTTGATGAATCTATGGCTAGTAAAATAGTTTATAATCCATAGAGAAGTTGGAATACAGTAGGTTTAACACCAATATAAATAAAGAATGAGTTCATTCACGGTACCTGAAGTGGTCTTTTGTTTTTCTTTCGCTAACGGAGCTCACGAGATTTCTGTTGAGTTTTGTGTTGTGAAGTTTTCAAGTTTTGGGTGAAATATTTTTGATGGATTATGGAACAAGGAGTGGCAAGAGCCTAAGCTTGGGGATGCCCATGGCACCCCCAAGATAATCTAAGGACACCAAAAAGTCGAAGCTTGGGGATGCCCCCGGAAGGCATCCCCTCTTTCGTCCACTTCCATCGGTAACTTTACTTGGAGCTATATTTTTATTCACCACATAATATGTGTTTTGCTTGGAGCGTCTTGTATGATTTGAGTCTTTGCTTTTTAGTTTACCACAATCATCCTTTCTGTACACACCTTTTGAGAGAGCCATACATGAATTGGAATTTGATAGAATACTCTATGTGCTTCACTTATATCTTTTGAGCTATATAGTTTTGCTCTAGTGCTTCACTTATATCTTTTAGAGCACGGTGGTGGATTTGTTTTATAGAAACCATTGATCTCTCATACTTCACTTAGATTATTTTGAGAGTCTTAAATAGCATGGTAATTTGCTTAATAATAATAATATGCTTGGTATTCAAGATTTGTAAAAACTTTCTTTTGAGTGCGTTGAATACTAAGAAAAGTTTGATGCTTGATAATTGTTTTGAGATATGGAGGTAGTAATATTAGAGTCATGCTAGTTGAGTAGTTGTGAATTTGAGAAATACTTGTGTTAAAGTTTGCGATTCCCGTAGCATGCACGTATGGTGAACCGTCATGTGATGAAGTCGGGGACGAGCGATGGTCTTTTCCTACTAGTCTATCCCCCTAGGAGCATGCGCGTAATACTTTGCTCTGATAACTTGTAGATTTTTGCAATAAGTATATGAGTTCTTTATGACTAATGTTGAGTCCATGGATTATACGCACTTTTCTCACCCTTCCACCATTGCTAGCCTTTCTAATACAAGACTTTTCGCGGTATCATATACCCACCATATACCTTCCTCAAAACAGCCACCATACCTACCTATTATGGCATTTCCATAGCCATTCCGAGATATATTGCCATGCAACTTTCCACCTTTCCGTTTATTATGACACGCTCCATCATTGTCATATTGCTTAGGATGATCATGTAGTTGACATCGTATTAGTGGCAAAGCCACCATTCATAATTCTTTCATACATGACACTCATGAATCATTGCATATCCCGGTACACCGCCGGAGGCATACACATAGAGTCATATTTTGTTCTAAGTATCGAGTTGTAATTGTTGAGTTGTAAGTAAATAAAAGTGTGATGATCATCATTTTTAGAGCATTGTCCCACGTGAGGAAAGGATGATGGAGACTATGATTCCCCCACAAGTCGGGATGAGACTCCGGACGAAAAATAAATAAAAAAAGGGGTAAGACGCCATAAAAAAAGAGAAAAGGCCCAAATTAAAAAAATAAAAAAAAGTGAGAGAAAAAGAGAGAAGGGACAATGTTACTATCCTTTTACCACACTTGTGCTTCAAAGTAGCACCATGATCTTCATGATAGAGAGTCTCTCATTTTGTCACCTTCATATACTAGTGGGAATTTTTCATTATAGAACTTGGCTTGTATATTCCAATGATGGGCTTCCTCAAATTTCCCTAGGTCTTTGTGATCAAGCGAGTTGGATGCACACCCACTTAGTTTCTTTTGTTGAGCTTTCATATACTTATAGCTCTAGTGCATCCGTTGCATGGCAATCCCTACTCACTCACATTGATATCTATTGATGGGCATCTCCATAGCCCGTTGATACGCCCTAGTTGATGTGAGACTATCTTCTCCTTTTTGTCTTCTCCACAACCACCATTCTATTCCACATATAGTGCTAGATCCATGGCTCATGCTCATGTATTGCGTGACGATTGAAAAAGTTTTGAGAATGTCAAAAGTATGAAACAATTGCTTGTCTTGTCATCGGGGTTGTGCATGATTTAAATACTTTGTGTGGTGAAGATAGAGCATAGCCAGACTATATGATTTTGTAGGGATAACTTTCTTTGGCCATGTTATTTTGAGGAGACATGATTGCTTTGTTAGTATGCTTGAAGTATTATTATTTTTATGTCAATATTAAACTTTTGTCTTGAATCTCTCGAATCTGAATATTCATACCACAATTAAGAAGAATTACATTGAAATGATACCAAGTAGCACTCCGCATCAAAAATTATCTTTTTATCATTTACCTACTCGAGGACGAGCAGGAATTAAGCTTGGGGATGCCTGATACGTCTCCAACGTATCTATAATTTTTGATTGCTTGTTATGTCTTGAGCTTGCGTTGGGTTTCCCCGAAGAGGAGAGGATGATGCAACAGAGTAGCGTAAGTATTTCCCTCAGTTTTTGAGAACCAAGGTATCAATTCAGTAGGAGGCCACGCACAAGTCCCTCGTACCTACACAAGCAAATAACTCCTCGCAACCAACGCGAATAGGGGTTGTCAATCCCTTCACGGTCACTTACGAGAGTGAGATCTGATAGAGATGATAGATAATATTTTTGGCATTTTTGGTATAAAGATGCAAAGTAAACTAAAAAGCAAAGTAAAAAAGCAAAGCAATAATAAAGTGATGGAAGATTAATATGATGCAAATAGACCCGGGGCCATAGATTTCACTAGTGGCTTCTCTCAAGAGCATAGGTATTTTACGGTGGGTGAACGAATTACTGTTGAGCAATTGATGTAATTGAGCATAGTTATGAGAGTATCTAGGTATGATCATGTATATAGGCATCACGCTCGAGACAAGTAGACCGACTCACTGCCCGCATCTACTACTATTACTCCACTCATCGACCGCTATCCAAAGATGCATCTAGAGTATTAAGTTAACAAAAACAAAGTAACGCCTTAAGCAAGATGACATGATGTAGAGGAAGAAATTCATGCAATATGATAAATACCCCATCTTTTTATCCTCGATGGCAACAATACAATACCTGCCTTGCAACCCTTTCTGTCACTGGGTAAGGACACCGCAAGATTGAACCCAAAGCTAAACACTTCTACCATTGCAAGAACTACCAATCTAGTTGGCCAAACCAAACGGATAATTCAAAGAGACTTGCAAAGATAACTCAACCATACATAAAAGAATTCAAAGAAGATTCAAATATTGCTCATAGATAATCTTGATCATAAACCCACAATTCATCGGTCTCAACAAACACACCGCAAAAAAGAAGATTACATCGAATAGATCTCCACGAGAGAGGGGAGAACATTGTTTTGAGATCCAAAAAGAGCGAAGAAGTCATCTAGCTACTAACTATGGACCCGAAGGTCTGAAGTAAACTACTCACACTTCATCGGAGAGGCTATGGTGATGATGTAGAAGCCCTCCGTGGTGGAATCCCCTTCCGGCGGAGCTCCGGAACATGCCCCAAGATGGGATCTCGTGGATACAGAAAGTTGCGGCGGTGGAATTAGGTTTTTGGCTCCGTATCTGATCTGTTGGGGGTACGTAGGTATATATAGGAGGAAGGAATACGTCGGTGGAGCTTGAGGGGGCCCACGAGAGGCGGGGCGCCTCCACCCTCGTGGCGCCTCCTCCTTTCTTGACCGAGGGTCCAAGTCTCTTGGATCTTATCCGATGAGAAAATCACGTTCCTAAGATTTCATTCCATTTTTGACTCCGTTTGATATTCCGCTTCTTGAAACACGTAAATAGGCAAAAACAAAGCACTGGCCGGGCCTCCGTTAAAAGGATAGTCACAAAAGTAATATAAAAGTGGAAAATAAAGACCAAAATAGTCAAAAACAAAAGATAATATAGCATGGAGCAATCAAAATTATAGATACATTGGAGACGATCGTGCATCCCCAAGCTTAATTCCTGCTCGTCCTCGAGTAGGTAAATGATAAAAAGAGAATTTTTGATGCAGAGTTCTACTTGGCATAATTTCAATGTAATTCTTCTTAATTGTGCTATGAATATTCAGATTCGAAAGATTCAAGACAAAAGTTCATATTGACATGAAAATAATAATACTTCAAGCATACTAACAAAGCAATTATGTCTTCTCAAAATAACATGGCCAAAGAAAGTTATCCCTACAAAATCATATAGTCTGGCTATGCTCTATCTTCACCACGCAAAGTATTTAAATCATGCACAACCCCGATGACAAGCTAAGCAATTGTTTCATACTTTTGACATTTTCAAAACTTTTTCAATCTTCACGGAATACATGAGCGTGAGCCATGGATATAGCACTATATGTGGAATATAATGGTGGTTGTGGAGAAGACAAAAAGAGGGAAGATAGTCTCACATCAACTAGGCGTATCAACGGGCTATGGAGATGCCCATCAATAGATATCAATGTGAGTGAGTAGGGATTGCCATGCAACGGATGCACTAGAGCTATAAGCGTGTGAAAGCTCAACAAAAGAAACTAAGTGGGTGTGCATCCAACTCGCTTGCTCACGAAGACCTAGGGCAATTTGAGGAAGCCCATCCTTTGGAATATACAAGCCAAGTTCTATAATGAAAAATTCCCACTAGTATATGAAAGTGACAAAATAGGAGACTCTCTATCATGAAGATCATGGTGCTACTTTGAAGCACAAGTGTGGTAAAGGATAGTAACATTGTCCCTTCTCCCTTTTTCTCTCATTTTTTTATTGGGCCTTTTATCTCTTTCTTTATGGCCTCTTTTCTTTCTTTTTTATTTTTCGTCCGGAGTCTCATCCCGACTTATGGGGGAATCATAGTCTCCATCATCCTTTCCTCACTTGGGACAATGCTCTAAAAATGATGACCATCACACTTTTATTTTTCTTACAACCCAACAATTACAACTCGATACTTAGAACAAAATATGACTCTATGTGAATGCCTCCGGCGATGTATAGGATATGCAATGATTCATAAGTGACATGTATGAAAGAATTATGAACGGTGGCTTTGCCACAAATACGATGTCAACTAAATGATCATGCTAAGCAATATGACAATGATGAAGCGTGTCATAATAAACGGAACGGTGGAAAGTTGCATGGCAATATATCTCAGAACGGCTATGGAAATGCCATAATAGGTAGGTATGGTGGCTGTTTTGCGGAAGGTTTTATGGTGGGTGTATGATACCGGCGAAAAGTGCGCGGTATTAGGAAGGCTAGCAATGGTGGAAGGGTGAGAAAAATGCGTATAATCCATGGATCAACATTAGTCATAAAGAACTCATATACTTATTGCAAAAATCTACAAGTTATCAAAGCAAAGTATTACGCGCATGCTCCTAGGGGGATAGATTGGTAGGAAAAGACCATCGCTCTTCCCCGACCGCCACTCATAAGGAAGATAATTAATAAATAAATCATGCTCCGACTTCATCACATAACAGTTCACCATATGTGCATGCTACGGGAATCACAAACTTTAACACAAGTATTCCTCAAATTCACAATTACTCAACAAGCATGACTCTAATATTATTACCTTCATATCTCAAAACAATTATCAAGCATCAAACTTTTCTTAGTATTCAACGACTCAAAAGAAAGTTTTACAAATCTTGAATACCAAGCATATTATTATTTTAAGCAAATTACCATGCTATTTAAGACTCTCAAAATAATCTAAGTGAAGCATGAGAGATCAATAGTTTCTTTAAAACAAATCCACCACCGTTTCTAAAAGATATAAGTGAAGCACTAGAGCAAACTATAAAGCTCAAAAGATATAAGTGAAGCACATAGAGCAAAACTATAAGGCTCAAAAGATATAAGTGAAGCACATAGAGTGTTCTATCAAATTCCAATTCATGTATGGCTCTCTCTCAAAAGGTGTGTACAGCAAGGATGATTGTGGTAAACTAACAAGCAAATACGCAAATAATACAAGACGCTCCAAGCAAAACACATATGATGTGGTGAATAAAAATATAGCTCCAAGTAAACTTACCGATGGAAGTGGACGAAAGAGGGGATGCCTTCCGGGGCATCCCCAAGCTTTGACTTTTTGGTGTCCTTGGATTTTCTTGGGGGTGCCATGGGCATCCCCAAGCTTAATCTCTTGCCACTCCTTGTTCCATAATCCATCAAAAAATTTCACCCAAAACTTGAAAACTTCACAACACAAAACTCAACAGAAATCTCGTGAGCTCCGTTAGCGAAAGAAAACAAAAGACCACTTCAAGGTGCTGTAATGAACTCATTATTTATTTATATTGGTGTTAAACCTACTGTATTCCAACTTCTCTATGGATTATAAACTATTTTACTAGCCATAGATTCATCAAAATAAGCAAACAACACACGAAAAACAGAATCTCTCAAAAACAGAACAGTCTGTAGTAATCTGTAACTAACGCAAAGTTATGAAACTCCAAAAATTCAGCCAAAATAGGAAGTCCTAGGAAATTTGTTTATTGATCAGCAGCAATTGGAATCACTATTTTATCACGCTCTGGTGATTTTTAACAATTTGTTTTGTGAACCGAAAGTTTCTGGAAATTACAGCAAGATCAAATAACTATTTCCCAAGAAGATCCTATAGGTTTAACTTGGCACAAACACTAATTAAAACATAAAACCACATCTAAACAGAAAGTAGATGGATTATTTATTCCTAAACAGAAACAAAAACAAAAAAATTAAAAATAAAATTGGGTTGCCTCCCAACAAGCGCTATCGTTTAACGCCCCTAGCTAGGCATAAAAGCAAGGATAGATCTAGGTATTGCCGTAATAATAAGATAGATCAGTGAAACTCATTTCATACTCCCTACGTTCGGCAGCAAGTTTTCTTTGAGGCAAGCAAAAGTTATCAAAAGGGCTAAATTTAATAGGGCAAAAATTCCCAAGATCAATTTTAGGAGGTATAGGTTCCTCTTTCGGCCCTTCGTATTGCACAACCAATTCATCATTATAAGTATTCTTTTGACAGAACCTAGTGAGCCTATACTCAAGAGAGTATCCTAGCTCATTATTTCGAATAGCCAAATCATCGTTAAGTTCAGAGATTCTATCAATTAAAATATTGGTAGGCACCTTTTTTCTAAGATTTTCATTGAAAGCATAGTCAATAGATTGAAAACGCATTATTTCTTCTTGATAAAAGAGGATAGATTCTATGGGAGGATGGCCAACGTCCACCCTATAATGCGCAAAGATTTCTTTGGCCTCTTTTATTATAAATCTGAATTCATGAGCCAAAAAGATTGTAGCGGCACGCTTAACAAAGGAATGCTCGATATTAGAAAATTCTAGGAAAATCCTTTGTATGGAAGGATGCATATGCATAAATTGCCTTTCAAGTTCAACGATAAGCATGGCAATAGCGTCCACAAGACTACAGTTCTATGGAGAATGGAACTGCCCATAGAAGGCAAAGCACCGGCACAAGTAAAGAAATCTTGAATAACTCCTTTTCCAATAATATTACCACTACCGATTCGAAATCTTTTTGTATGCCAGGTAGGGGGTTCTTCAGCAGGAGCATCAGAATTTTCCATGTTATTATTATTGTCCATATCAGCAATAATTTCCCCAATTTCAGACATAATGACAAGCAAACAAACCAACACACAGGAAGACAGAAAAGGCAAACGGAAAGAGGAGGAGATTGGGAAAGAGAGGGCGAATAAAACGGCAAGGGTGAAGTGGGGGAGAGGAAAACGAGAGGCAAATGGCAAATAATGTAATGCGAGAGATAAGGGATTGTGATGGGTACTTGGTATGTTGACTTTTGCGTAGACTCCCCGAACACGGCGCCAGAAATCCTTCTTGCTACGTCTTGAGCTTGCGTTGGTTTTCCCCGAAGAGGAGAGGATGATGCAGCGTGAGTAAGCGTAAGTATTTCCCTCAGTTTTGAGAACCAATGTATCAATCCGGTAGGAGGCCACGCACAAGTCCTCGTACCTACACAAGCAAATAACTCCTGCAACCAACGCGAATAGGGGTTGTCAATCCCTTCACGGTCACTTACGAGAGTGAGATCTGATAGAGATGATAGATAATATTTTTGGTATTTTTGGTATAAAGATGCAAAGTAAAATAAAAAGCAAAGTAAAAAGCAAAGCAATAATAAAGGGACGGAAGATTAATATGATGAAAATAGACCCGGGGGCCATAGATTTCACTAGTGGCTTCTCTCAAGAGCATAGGTATTTTACGGTGGGTGAACGAACTCTTTGTTGAGCAATTGTGAGTTGAGCATAGTTATGAGAGTATCTAGGTATGATCATGTATATATGCATCACGTCAAGAGACAAGTAGACCGACTCACTTGCATCTACTACTATTACTCCACTCATCGGCTATCCGACATGCATCTAGAGTATTAAGTTAACAAAAAAGCAGTAACGCCTTAAGCAAGATGACATGATGTAGAGGAATAAATTCATGCAATATGATAAATACCCCATCTTGTTATCCTCGATGGCAACAATACAATACATGCCTTGCAACCCTTTACATCCTTTGGGTAAGGACACCACAAGATTGAACCCAAAGCTAAACACTTCTCCCATTGCAAGAACTACCAATCTAGTTGGCCCAAACCAAGCGGATAATTCGAAGAGACTTGCAAAGATAACTCAACCATACATAAAAAGAATTCGAGAAGATTCAAATATTGCTCATAGATAATCTTGATCATAAACCCACAATTCATCGGTCTCAACAAACACACCTTAAAGAAGATTACATCGAATAGATCTCCACGAGAGAGGGAGAACATTGTATTGAGATCGAAAAGAGGAGAAGCCATCTAGCTACTAACTATGGACCCAAAGGTGCAAGTAAACTACTCACACTTCATCGGAGGCTATGGTGATGATGTAGAAGCCCTCCGTGGTGGAATCCCCTTCCGTGAACTCGAACAGGCCCCAAGATGGGATCTCGTGGATCTGAGAGAAGTTGCGGCTGATTGGAATTAGGTTTTTGCCTCCATATCTGATCTGTTGGGCACGAGTATATATAGGAGGAAGGAGTACGTCGGTCGAGCTTTGGGGGCCCACGAGGCGTGGGCGCGCCTAGGGGGCGCCCACCCTCGTGGCCGCCTCCCTCCTTTCTTGACCGAGGTCCAAGTCTCCTGGATCTTATTCGATGAGAAAATCACGTTCGAAGATTTCATTCCGTTTGGACTCCGTTTCTTGAAACAACTTTGAAATAGGCAAAAAATAACAATTAAGAATTTGGAGCCCACGGTTAATAGGTTATCCCAAAAGTAATATAGAAGTGGAAACTAAAGCCCAATATGGTCCAAAACAATATATAATATAGCATGGAGCAATCAAAAATTATAGATACGTTGGGGACGTATCATTGCTCCATGCTATATTATCTACTGTTTTGGACCATATTGGGCTTTTTTTCCAATTTTATATTACTTTTGGGACTAACCTATTAACCGGAGGCCCAACCTAGAATTGCTGTTTTTGGTTTATTTCGTAGTTTCAAAGAAACGGAATATCAAACGGAGTCCAAACGGAATGAAACCTTCGGGAACGTGATTTTCTCACCGAAAGCATGATCCGGGGAGACTTGGAACTCACGCCAAGCACCCAACAGGAAGGCACGAGATAGGGGGCACGCCCTCCCAGGCGCGCCCACCCTCGTGGGCCCCCTGTTGCTCCACCGATTTACTTCTTCCTCCTATATATACCTCGCACTCTCGAGCGATCGATACGAGCCAAAACCTAATTCCACCGCCGCCAACTTCTCAGATCCACGAGATCCCATCTTGGGGCCTGTTCTGGAGCTCCGCCGGAAGGGGAACCCACCACGGAGGGCTTCTACATCATCATAGCCTCTCCGATGAAGTGTGAGTAGTTTACCTCAGACCTTTTTGTCCATATTTAGTAGCTAGACGACTTCTTCTCTCTTTTTGGATCTCAATACAATGTTCTCCCCCTCTCTCATGGAGATCTATTCGATGTAATCTTCTTTTTGCGGTGTGTTTGTTGAGACCGATGAATTGTGGGTTTATGATCAAGATTATCTATGAGCAATATTTGAATCTTCTCCAATTCTTTTATGTAAGATTGGTTATCTTTGCAAGTCTCTTCGAATTATCCGCTTGGTTTGGCCAACTAGATTGGTAGTTCTTGCAATGGGAGAAGTGCTTAGCTTTGGGTTCAATCTTATGTGTCCTTTCCCGATGATGAGGGGCAGCAAGGCACGTATTGTATTGTTGCCATCGAGGATAACAAGATGGGGTTTTTATCATATTGCATGAATTTATCCTCTACATCATGTCATCTTGCTTAAGGCGTTACTCTGCTTTCATTAACTTAATACTCTAGATGCATGCCGGATAGCGGTCGATGAGTGGAGTAATAGTATTAGATGCGAGGCGAGGAGTCGGTCTACTTGTCTCGGACGTGATGCCTATATACATGATCATACCTAGATACTCTCATAACTATGCTCAATTCTCACAATTGCTCAACAATAATTCGTTCACCCACCGTAAAATACTTATGCTCTGAGAGAAGCCACTAGTGAAATCTATGGCCCTCGGTCTATTCTCTATCATATCAATCTTCCATCACTTTATTATTGCTTTGCTTTTTATTTTACTTTGCATCTTTATACCAAAATACCAAAAATATTATCTATCATCTCTATCAGATCCCACTCTCGTAAGTGACCGTGAAGGATTGACAACCCCTAATCGCGTTGGTTGCGTTGAGCTATTTGTTTTGTGTAGGTACGAGGGACTGGCGTGGCCTCCTACTGGATTGATACCTTGGTTCTCAAAAACTGAGGGAAATACTTACGCTACTCTACTGCATTATCCTCTCCTCTTCGGGGAAATCCAACGCAAGCTCAAGAGGTAGCAGCTGGTATTACACATTATGTCACAATACTTATGCCTATTCTCTCTTATTTTACAAGGTTTACATAAGGAGCGAGAATGCCGGCAGTTGGAATTCTGGGCTGGAAAAGGAGCAAATATTAGAGACCTATTCTGCACAACTCCAAAAGTCCTGAAACTCCACGGAAGTTATTTTTGGAAATAATGAAAAATACTAAGCGGAAGAATTACCAGAGGGGGCGCACACCCTGGCCACGAGGGTGGGGGCCGCGCCCTACCCCCCTAGGCGTGCCCCCTGCCTCGTGGACCCCCTGTTGGCCCTCCGGTGCCCATCTTCTGCTATATGAAGTCTTTCGTCCAAAGAAAAATCATAAGCAAGCTTTCGGGACGAGACTCCGCCGTCACGAGGCGGAACCTTGGCGGAACCAATCTAGGGCTCTGGCGGGCTGTTGCCGGGGACACTTCCCTCGGAGGGGGAAATCATCGCCATCGTCATCACCAACGCCTCCTCTCATCGAGGGGCCAATCTCCATCAACATCTTCACCAGCACCATCTCCTCTCAAACCCTAGTTCATCTCTTGTATCCAATTCTTGTCTCTAAGTCCGGATTGGTACACGTGAGGTTGCGAGTACTGTTGATTACTCCTTGTAGTTGATGCTAGTTGGTTTATTTGGTGGAAGATCATATGTTTAGATCCTTTATGCATATTAATACCCCTCTGATTATGAACATGAATATGCTTTGTGAGTAGTTATGTTTGTTCCTGAGGACATGGGAGAAGTCTTGCTATTAGTTGTCATGTGAATTTGGTATTCGTTCGATATTTTGATGAGATGTATGTTGTCTCTCCTCTAGTGGTGTTATGTGAACGTCGACTACATGACACTTCACCATTATTTGGGCCTAGAGGAAGGCATTGGGAAGTAATAAGTAGATGATGGGTTGCTAGAGTGATGACTTAAACCCTAGTTTATGCGTTGCTTCGTAAGGGGGCTGATTTGGATCCATATGTTTCATGCTATAGTTAGGTTTACCTTAATACTTCTTTTTTAGTTGCGGATGCTTGCAATAGGAGTTAATCATAAGTGGGATGCTTGTCCAAGTAAGGGCAACACCCAAGCACCGGTCCACCCACATATCAAATTATCAAAGAACCGAATGCGAATCTGTTGGATGTGGGGTTCCAGCAGACCCTTAAGGTTCGAACTCTGGGGTGCACACGAAGATCTTTCCCCTACCGATCTACGTCCGATCGCCTCACGAGATCTAAGCTAAAACGGTGAGGAACACGAGGGACACGAGATTTATACTGGTTTGGGCCACCGTTGTGGTGTAATACCCTAATCCAGTGTGTGGTGTGGTGGATTGCCTCAGGGGCTGATGATGAACAGTACAAAGGACGAACAGCCTCGCGAGAGGTGTTCTTGGGCTGATGCGATGAACTGCTTGGGTGAGTTTGATCGCCTCTCTGTCTAATGAGCACTCTATCAGGTCTCTCCTGGCTCTCCTGGGTCTCTCTCTTTTTTCTCCGATCTCTCTCCTCTTTCCCTCCATGGCGGCTCGACCTATTTATAGAGGCCCTGGCCCTCTTCCCAAATATTGAGCGGGAAGGGCGCCAACAACGGCCATTTTGAAGGGGAACATCTGGTACAGGTTATCCTGACTAAAGTTGATCTTCAACTGCCAAAAGCGCCGGCGATGACGCCATCTTGGGCTCCACGGTGACCTCCATCCTGCCATCCTGCTGGTCTTGGTCTCGTTGCACTGAAATGGCAACCTTTGCCTGATGCCTAGGTACTCCACGCCTGTGCTTGCCCCCTTTGCACCAAAGAGGAAACAAGGACAACTGCAGCGAGGCCGGCGCCACGGGCGCCTTTGGTCTCGATCATCATGGCTTGCTTCACGAGCACCTCGCGAGGTACCCTGCCTTGATCTCTCTGCCTCCTCGCGAGCCTGCCTGGCGAGGCCGTTCCTGAGGAAGTCTTGTGTCGTCCGCCCCGCGAGGCTTGGCCCCTCGCGAGGGTCTTGAGTCTTGCGCTGATGAAGATGGGCCGTACTGGGCCACCACTTGAGCCACGCCGCAGGCCGCAGGCAGGCAAGTCTGGGGACCCCCGTTCCCAGAACGCCGACAGAATCATATGAACGTGATGAAAACTAGCTTGACGATAATTCCCATGTGTCCTCGGGAGCGCTTTTCTCTATATAAGAGTTTGTCCAGGCTTGTCCTTTGCTACAAAAAGGATTGGGCCACCTTGCTGCACTTTATTTACTTTCACATTTGCTGCTCCTTACAAATTATCCTATCACAAAACTATCATTACCTATAACTTCAAAGGTTTGCAGAGAATACCTTGCTGAAAACCGCTTATCATTTCCTTCTGCTCCTCGTTGGGTTCGACACCCTTACTTATCGGAAGGACTACGATAGATCCCCTATACTTGTGGGTCATCACTAACCTATTAACCGGAGGCCCAGCCCAAATTGCTGTTTTTTTGCCTATTTCAGTGTTTCGCAGAAAAAGAATATCAAACGGAGTCCAAACGGAATGAAACATTCGGGAACGTGATTTTTGGAACAAACGTGATCCAGAGGACTTGGACCCTACATCAAGAAATCAACCAGGAGAGCACGAGGCAGGGGGGCGCACCTACCCCCCTGGGCGCGCCCTCCACCCTCGTGGGGCCCATGTTGCTCCACCGACGTACTTCTTCCTCATATATATACGTACGTACCCCCAAACTACCAGATACGGAGCCAAAAACCTAATTCCACCGCCGCAACCTTCTGTACCTGTGAGATCCCATCTTGGGGCCTTTTCCGGTGCTCCGACGGAGGGGGCATTGATCACAGAGGGCTTCTACATCAACACCATAGCCTCTCCGATGATGTGTGAGTAGTTAACCTCAGACCTTCGGGTCCATAGTTATTAGCTAGATGGCGTCTTCTCTCTCTTTCGATCTCAATACAAAGTTCTCCATGATTCTCGTGGAGATCTATTCGATGTAATCTTCTTTTGCGGTGTGTTTGTTGAGATTGATGAATTGTGGGTTTATGATCAAGTTTATCTATGAACAATATTTGAATCTTCTCTGAATTCTTTTATGTATGATTTGTTATCTTTGCAAGTCTCTTCGAATTATCAGTTTGGTTTGGCCTACTAGATTGATCTTTCTTGCAATGGGAGAAGTGCTTAGCTTTGGGTTCAATCTTGCGGTTTCCTTTCCCAGTGACAGCAGGGGCAGCAAGGCACGTATTGTATTGTTGCCATCGAGGATAACAAGATGGGGTTTATATCATATTGCATGAGTTTATCCCTCTACATCATGTCATCCTGTTTAAAGCGTTACTCTGTTCTTATGAACTTAATACTCTAGATGCATCTTTGGATAGCGGTCGATGTGTGGAGTAATAGTAGTAGATGCAAAGGTGAGTCGGTATACTTGTCACTGACGTGATGCCTATATACATGATCATACCTAGATATTCTCATAACTATGCTCAATTATATCAATTGCTCAACAGTAATTTGTTCACCCACCGTAATACTTATGCTATTGAGAGAAGCCACTAGTGAAACCTATGGCCCCCGGGTCTATTTTCCATCATATTAATCTTCCAACACTTAGTTATTTCTTTTGCCTTTTATTTTACTTTGCATCTTTATTTCTCTTTATCATAAAAATACCAAAAATATTATCTTATCATATCTATCAGATCTTACCTCGTAAGTGACCGTTGAGGGATTGACAACCCCTTTATTGCGTTGGTTGCGAGGTTCTTATTTGTTTGTGTAGGTGCGAGGGACTCGTGCGTGATCTCCTACTGGATTGATACCTTTGTTCTAAAAAACTGAGGGAAATACTTACGCTACTTTACTGCATCACCCTTTCCTCTTCAAGGGAAAACCAACGTAGTGCTCAAGAGGTAGCAAGAAGGATTTCTGGCGCCGTTGCCGGGGAGATTCGCGCCAAGTCAAGTCAAGTCAAGAGATACCAAGTACCTATCACAAACTCTTATCCCTCGCATTACATTATTTGCCATTTGCCTCTCGTTTTCCTCCCTCCACTTCACCCTTGCCGTTTTATTCGCCCTCTCTTTTCCGTTCGCCTTTTTTCCGCTTGTTTCGTCGTTATGGCTAGTCCTTTATCCACTCCTTTATCTCCCGAGAATGAAGTTCTTAATTTTAAACAAAGGGAGGGAGAAAATCTAAAAGATGCTTGGTATAGAATCTACAACGCTCAAAATAGATCTACCCGAAAGCAATCTACTGCCATTCTTCTTCGCAATTTTTATGTAGGCATCACTCCTTGGTATAGATATATTCTTGATACCATTACCGGAGGGAATTTCTTGGGTAGCCATACTTTTGATTCTTATAATGCTATGATAGATTTATTTGGCTCACCACCTCTTTTGGTTAATGGAACTATGTTAACTTTGGAACATGTGATGCAAAGGCTTGAAATTATTGAAAATAAAGTTGCCACTACGGAATTGATTGAGAATTTGGATAAAAAGATCCATAATCAAATTACTCAATATGGATCTAAGGTAGGAGTCACTTTGAAATTTTTTAAAGAAAAGAAACCCATAGTTAATGAAAGAATAATTCAAGATTCTACTAGAATCGATAAATTTGAGGGTATCATTACCAACTTGGGGACCGCCTTTTCTTCCGTAAAGAACACTTCCAATTCTCCTACCAAAATTGCCAAACTTATGTATGTTCCTAAAAATAAGGGTGAATCCTCTAGTAAGGAAACTGCGGATCTCAAATCAATAAGTGTTCATCCCAATCTTTTTGCTATCATTAAGGAACCATTTGCTACAAATGATTTTTTCTATTTCGTGCCTAGAAGTTTGATAATTAATAGAAAGAAAGAAACTCCTAAGGGTTACAGGTGTCTTATTGAAGAATTGCCTTCCAAAGATGGCAATACCTAGATCTATCCTTGCTTTTATGTCTAGCTAGGGGTGTTAAACGATAGCGCTTGTTGGGAGGCAACCCAATTTTATTTTTAGTTTTTTTGCTCTTTGCTTCTGTTTAGGAATAAATATTTGATCTAGCCTCTGGTTAGATTTGTTTTTATGTTTTAATTAGTGTTTGTGCCAAGTTAAACCTATAGGATCCTCTTGGATGATAGTTATTTGATCTTGCTGAAAATTCCAGAAACTTTCTGTTCACGAAAACAATTTTTAAAGATTATCAGAACGCGATATAATATTGATTCCAATTGCAGCAGATCAATAAACAAATTGTTTAGGTCTTCCTATTTTGGCTGAATTTTTATAATTCCAGAAGTTTGCGTTAGTTACAGATTACTACAGACTGTTCTGTTTTTGACAGATTCTGTTTTTCGTGTGTTGTTTGCTTATTTTGATGAATCTATGGCTAATAAAATAGTTTATAAACCATAGAGAAGTTGGAATACAGTAGGTTTAACTCCAATATAAATAAATAATGAGTTCATTATAGTACCTTGAAGTGGTGTTTTGTTTTCTTTCGCTAACGGAGCTCACGAGATTTTCTGTTAAGTTTTGTGTTGTGAAGTTTTCAAGTTTTGGGTAAAGATTTGATGGATTATGGAACAAGGAGTGGCAAGAGCCTAAGCTTGGGGATGCCCATGGCACCCCAAGATAATCTAAGGACACCAAAAGTTAAAGCTTGGGGATGCCATGAAGGCATCCCCTCTTTCGTCTAGTTCCATCGGTAACTTTACTTGAAGCTATATTTTTATTCATCACATGATATGTGTTTTTCTTGGAGCGTCTTGTATTATTTGAGTCTTTATTTGTTAGTTTGCCACAATCATCTTTGCTGTACACACCTTTTGAGAGAGACACACATGATTCGGAATTTATTAAAATACTCTATGTGCTTCACTTAACTCTGCCTATGTTATCTCAACATAGCCGGTCCCAAGCCCGGGTAAAGGAGGAGGGTTGTGATAGGCTTGGCGAGCCAACATAAAAACTCAGCCACTCTTATGGAGATGAAACCCAAAAGATTTTCGTTGGGGCGTAACCCTCTCAGCGACGCGCCACATCGGAACCCGGTGTGGTGGAAAATGGGCAAGGGCCGGGCCGTCACCCCCCAAGTGGCGCGCCGTATCTTGATCCGGATACGGTGGCAAGTGAGCGAGGATCGGGTCGTCGCATCCTTAGTGGCGCGCTACATCGGCGCCCGGATGTAGTGGAAAATGAGCAAGGGTCTTCGCATTTGACTCGACGAGTGCGAAGGGTAAGGAAGCTAGCCGAGCCTAGGAGGATTCGCTTAGGTAGCTGGAACGTGGGGTCTCTGACAGGGAAGCTTCGGGAGCTAGTTGATGCAACAGTGAGGAGAGGTGTTGATATCCTTTGCGTCCAAGAAACCAAATGGAGAGAGGATGTAAGGCGAAGGAGGTGGAGGATACGGCTTCAAGTTGTGGTACACGGGACGGCTACAAACAGAAATGGCGAGGCATCTTGATCAACAAGAGCCTCAAGTATGGAGTGGTAGACGTCAAGAGACGTGGGGACCGGATTATCCTGGTCAAGCCGTGGTAGTTGAGGACTTGGTTCTCAATGTTATCGCCACAGATGCCCAGTAAGTAGGCCACAATGAGAACACCAAGAGGGAGTTACGGGAAGGCCCGGAAGACATGGTTAGGAGTGTACCGATTGGTGAGAAGCTCTTCATAGGAGGAGACCTCAATGGCCACGTGGGTAGATCTAACACAGGTTTTGAAGAGGCGCATGGGGCTTTGGCTATGGCATCGTGAATCAAGAAGGAGAAGATGTCTTAAGCTTTGCTCTAGCCTACAACATGATTGTAGCTAACACCCTCTTTAAAAAAGAGAGAATCACATCTGGTGACTTTTAGTAGTGGCCAACACTCTAGCTAGATTGATTTCATCCTCTCGAGAAGAGAAGATAGGCGTGCGTGCCTAGACCTGTAAGGTGATACCGGAGAGAGTGTTGTACCCCAAAGATAAGCCGGTGGTTCTTGACTTCCGCTTTTCGGATTCGTGGTCCGTGGGATAAGCGTGCCAAAGTCGCTAGAACGAAGTGGTGGAAGCTCAAGGGGGAGGTAGCCCAGGTGTTCAAGGAGAGGGTCATTAAGGAGGGCCCTTGGGAGGAAGGAGGGGAGGCGGACGATGTGTGGATGAAGATGGCGACTTGCATTCGTAAGGTGGCCTCGGAGGAGTTTGGAGTGTCCAGGGGAAGGAGAAGCGAAGATAAGGATACACGGTGGTGGAATGATGATGTCCGAAGGCACTTAAAGAGAGGAAAGATTGCTTCAGACGCCTATACCTGGATAGGAGTGCATAACATAGAGAAGTACAAGATGGCAAAGAAGGCCGCAGTTTAGCTGTTGGTGAAGCAAGGGGGCGGGCATATGAGGACCTCTACCAACGGTTAGGCACGAAGGAAGGTGAAAGGGAAATCTATAAGATGGCCAAGATCCGAGAGAGGAAGACGAGGGATATTGGCCAAGTCAAATGCATCAAGGACGGAGCAGGCCAACTCTTGGTGAAGGACGAGGAGATTAAGCATAGATGGCGGGAGTACTTCGACAAGCTGTTCAATGGGAAGAATGAGAGTTCTACCATTGAACTGGACGACTCCTTTGATGAGACCAGCATGCATTTTGTGCGGCGAATCCAGGAGTCTGAGGTGAAGGAGGCTTTAAAAAGGATGAAAGGAGGTAAGGCGATGGGCCCTGATTGTATCCCCATTGAGGTGTGGAAAGGTCTCGGGGACATAGCGATAGTATGGCTAACCAAGCTTTTCAACCTCATTTTCCTGCAAACAAGATGCCGAAGAATGGAGACGGAGTATATTAGTACCAATCTTCAAGAACAGGGGGATGTTCAGAGTTGTACTAATTACCGTGGAATTAAGTCGATGAGCCATACAATGAAGCTATGGGAGAGAGTCATTGAGCACCGCTTAAGAAGAATGACAAGCGTGACCAAAAATCAGTTTGGTTTCATGCCTAGGAGGTCGACCATGGAAGCCATTTTCTTGGTACGACAACTTATGGAGAGATATAGGGAGCAAAAGAAGGACTTGCATATGGTGTTCATTGACTCGGAGAAGGCCTATGATAAGATATCATGAATGTCATGTGGTGGGCCTTGGAGAAACACAAAGTCCCAGCAAAGTACATTACCCTCATCAAGGACATGTACGATAATGTTGTGAAAAGTGTTTGAACAAGTGATGTCGACACCGATGACTTCCCGATTAAGATAGCACTACATCGAAATTCAGCTTTGAGCCCTTATCTTTTTGCATTGGTGATGGATGAGGTCACAAGGGATATACAAGGAGATATCCCATGGTGTATGCTCTTTATGGATGATGTGGTGCTAGTTGGCGATAGTCTGACGGGGTAAATAGGAAGTTAGAGTTATGGAGACAAACCTTGGAATCTAAAGGGTTTAGGCTTAGTAGAACTAAAACCGAGTACATGATGTGCTGTTTGATTACTAGGTGTGAGGAGGAGGAGGTTTGCCTTGATGGCCGTGTGGTACCTCGGAAGGACACCTTTCGGTATTTGGGGTCAATGTTGCAGGAGGATGGGGGTATTGATGAAGATGTGAACCATCGAATCAAAGCCGGATGGATGAAGTGGCGCCAAGATTCTAGCATTCTCTGTGACAGTAGAGTGCCACAAAAGCTAAAAGGCAAGTTCTACAGATTTATGTTCGACCCGCAATGTTGTATGGCGCGGAGTGTTGGCCGACTAAAAGGCGACATGTTCAATAGTTAGGTGTGGAGGAGATGCGTATGTTGAGATAGATGTGTGGCCACACGAGGAAGGATCGAGTCCGGAATGATGATATACGGGATAGAGTTAGGGTAGCACCAATTGAGGAGAAGCTTGTCCAACATCGTCTGAGATGGTTTGGGCATATTCAACGCAGCCTCCGTAAGCTCCGATTATAGCGGACGGCTAAAGCGTCTGAAGAATGTCAAGAGAGGCGGGTAGACCGAATTTGACATGGGAGGAGTCCTTAAGAGAGACCAAGGATTGGAGTATCACCAAAGAGCTAGCTATGGACAGGGTGCGTGGAAGCTTGCTATCCATGTGCCAGAGCCATGAGTTGGTTGCGAGATCTTATGGGTTTCACCTCTAGCCTACCCCAACTTCTTTGGGACTAAAGGCTTTGTTGTTGTTGTTGTTGTTGTTGTTGTTGTTGTTGTTGTTTCTCTATGTGCTTCACTTATATCTTTTGAGCTATATAGTTTTTGCTCTAGTGCTTCACTTATATTTTTTATAGCACGGTGGTGGATTTGTTTTATAGAAACTATAGTTCTCTCATGCTTCACTTATATTATTTTGAGAGTCCTACAAAACAGCATGGTAATTTGCTTAAATTAAGAAATTAGTCCTAAAGTAATAGGCATCCAAGATTAGTAAAAATTATCTTATGAGTGTGTTGAATACTATGATAAGTTTGATGCTTGATAATTGTTTTGAGATATAAAGTGGTGATATTAGAGTCATGCTAGTTGAGTAGTTGTGGATTTGAGGAATACTTGTGTTTAAGTTTATGATTCCCGTAGCATGCACGTATGGTGAACCGTTATGTGATGAAGTCGGAGCATGATTTATTTATTGATTGTCTTCCTTATGAGTGGCGGTCGGGGACGAGCGATGATCTTTTCCTACCAATCTATCCCCTAGGAGCATGCGCGTAATACTTTGCTTTGATAACTTGTAGATTTTTGCAATAAATATATGAGTTCTTTATGACTAATGTTGAGTCCATGGATTATACGCACTCTCTTCCTTCCCCATTGCTAGCCTCTCTAATACCGCGCACTTTTCGCCGGTATCATACACCCACCATATACCTTTCTCAAAACAGCCACCATACCTACCTATCATGGCATTTCCATAGCCATTCCGAGATATATTGCCATGCAACTTACCACCGTTCCGTTTACTATGACACGCTCCATCATTGTCATATTGCTTTGCATGATCATGTAGTTGACATCGTATTTGTGGCAAAGCCACCGTTCATAATTCTTTCATACATGTCACTCTTGATTCATTGCATATCCCGGTACACCGCCGGAGGCATTCACATAGAATCATATTTTGTTCTAAGTATTGAGTTGTAATTGTTGAGTTGTAAGTAAATAAAAGTGTGATGATCATCATTTTTAGAGCATTGTCCCAAGTGAGGAAAGGATGATGGAGACTATGATTCCCTCACAAGTCGGGATGAGACTCCGAACGAAAAATATAAAAAAAGGGAAAAAAAGAGTCCATAAAAAAGAGAAAAGGCCCAAATAAAAAACATGAGAGAAAAAGAGAGAAGGGACAATGCTACTATCCTTTTACCACACTTGTGCTTCAAAATAGCACCATGATCTTCATGATAGAGAGTCTCTTATGATATCACTTTCATATACTAGTGAGAATTTTTCATTATAGAACTTGGCTTGTATATTCCAATGATGGGCTTCCTCAAAATGCCCTAGGTCTTCGTGAGCAAGCGAGTTGGATGCACGCCCACTTAGTTTCTTTTGTTGAGCTTTCATATACTTATAGCTCTAGTGCATCCGTTGCATGGTAATCCCTACTCACTCACATTGATATCTATTAATGGGCATCTCCATAGCCCGTTGATCGCCTAGTTGATGTGAGACTATCTTCTCCCTTTTTGTCTTATACACTACCACCATTCTATTCCACATATAGTGTTATATCCATGGCTCACGCTCATGTATTGCGTGAAGATTTAAAAAGTTTGAGAACACCAAAAGTATGAAACAATTGCTTGGCTTGTGATCGGGGTTGTGCATGATTTAAATACTTTGTGTGGTGAAGATAGAGCATAGCCAGACTATATGATTTTGTAGAAACAACTTTCTTTGGCCATGTTATTTTGAGAAGACATAATTGCTTAGTTAGTATGCTTGAAGTATTATTATTTTTATGTCAATATTAACTTTTGTCTTGAATCTTTCGGATCTGAATATTCAGACCACAATTAAGAGAATTACATTGAAAATTATGCTAAGTAGCATTCCACATCAAAATTACTGATTTATCATTTAACTACTCGAGGACGAGCAGGAATTAAGCTAGGGGATGCTTGATACGTCTCCAACGTATCTATAATTTTTTATTGTTCCATGCTATATTATATTCTGTTTTAGATGTTAATGGGCTTTATTATACACTTTTATATTATTTTTGGGACTAACCTATTAACCGGAGGCCCAGCCCAAATTGCTGTTTTTTGCCTATTTCCCGTTTCGCAGAAAAGAATATCAAACGGAGTCTAAACGGAATGAAACCTTCGGGAACGTGATTTTTGGAACAAACGTGATCCAGAGGACTTGGACCCTAAGTCAAGAAATCAACCAGGAGAGCACGAGGCAGGGGGGCGCGCCCTCCACCCTCGAGGGGCCCACGTTGCTCACCGACGCATTTCTTCCTCCTATATATACCTACGCACTTCAAACTACTAGATACGTGGCCAAAACCTAATTCCACCGCCGCAACCTTCTCAGTATTCGTGAGATCCCATCTTGGGGCCTTTTTCCGCGCTCCACGGAGGGGGACATTGATCACGGAGGGCTTCTACATCAACACCATAGCCTCTCCGATGATGTGTGAGTAGTTTACCTCAGACCTTCGGGTCCATAGTTATTAGCTAGATGGCTTCTTCTCTCTCTTTGGATCTCCATCCAAAGTTCTCCATGATTCTCGTGGAGATCTATTCGATGTAATCTTCTTTTGCGGCGTGTTTGTTGAGACCGATGAATTGTGGGTTTATAATCAAGTTTATCTATGAACAATATTTGAATCTTCTCTTAATTCTTTTATGTATGATTGGTTATCTTTGCAATTATCTTCGAATTATCAGTTTGATTTGGCCTACTAGATTGATCTTTCTTGCAATTGGAGAAGTGCTTAGCTTTGGGTTCAATCTTGCGGCGTCCTTTCCTAGTGACAGTAGGGGCAGCAAGGCATGTATTGTATTGTTGCCATCGAGGATAACAAGATGGGGTTTATATCATATTGCATGAGTTTATCCCTCTACATCATGTCATCTTGCTTAAAGCGTTACTCTGTTCTTATGAACTTAATACTCTAGATGCATCTTTGGATAGGCTGTCGATGTGTGGAGTAATAGTAGTAGATGCAGCAGAGTCGGTCTACTTGTCACGGACGTGATGCCTATATACATGATCATACCTAGATATTCTCATAACTATGCTCAATTATATCAATTGCTCAACAATAATTTGTTCACCCACCTTAATACTTATGCTCTTGAGAGAAGCCACTAGTGAAACCTATGGGCCCCGGGTCTATTTTCCATCATATTAATCTTCCAACACTTAGTTATTTCTTTTGCCTTTTATTTTACTTTGCATCTTTATTTCTCTTTATCATAAAAATACCAAAAATATTATCTTATCATATCTATGAGATCTCACTCTCGTAAGTGACCGTTGAGGGATTGACAACCCCTTTATCGCGTTGGTTGTGAGGTTCTTATTTGTTTGTGTAGGTGCGAGGGACTCGTGCGTGATCTCCTACTGGATTGATACCTTGGTTCTCAAAAACTGAGGGAAATACATACGCTACTTTACTGCATCACCCTTTCCTCTTAAGGGAAAACTAACGCAGTGCTAGTGCTCAAGAGGTAGCAACTACCACCCATGCCATCCAGCTCGCCGCAGGGTGAGCCTATCGCGGGCCCATCAGCTCAGGGGCCCGCCATCGTCAGATCCGGAGTTCTATATCGGGAACGGTGATGTGTGTGTCCCACGTAGAAAGTACCCCGCGAAACTATGTTCCTATCCAGGCCAATTGCCATGTCAACACAACAGAGAAGAACTGAAAAAGATCTTAGTGGAGCAAAGGGGCTTCCTTATTGTAAAACAGTTCCAGATGCCTCTCAAGCCTAACTCATATAGATACAACACACGCATTTTACTCTCTGGATATATGGACTATCTCCATTCACCGCTGCGTGGCGATTTTGGAACTAAGAGGCAAGGAAGAGATCGATATTTATCTGTTAGAAATTGGCCACCGCATTGCATTGATTGCATGCGCTATTCCTGTTTTAGCACATGGGGGGGTGATTTGTTGTCTTCACATTTATGTGTGGTAAAACCGTATATTTGCCACGTCACACATTCTTGTCGTTTGCATGGCTCCGAAGCATATCCCGATTTAGCTGAAAAACGAGAGAAACACTCTAGACTCTTAGTGTAACAACGAATACAATGAAAAAATGATTATACCTTTTTACATATTTGTTCCGTAATGAAGGACATATATTCCATTAAGACACACCTTTTTTCTAGACTCATTAAGACACGGCTAAATCATTGGTCACCAAACGGGCTACACAAGAAATCATTGGTCACCAAACGGGCTACACAAGCTGGTAGGACCCAATCTGGTTGCATAGATGGCGCAAACACGCAAAGACGCGAGCATGAGCAGGTTCATTGCAGTCACAAGGGCAAAAAGGTTATTTGACTTCCATACTAGAACAAAGGTAGTGGATGTTAAAAAACCTATTAAAAATAGGAACATATATTTTAGGAAATTGTTCAGTATGTGTTTTATATAATAAGTTTAGATATTAAAAAAGCTCACCATATATTAAAAAATGTTCAGTGTGTCTTGAAAATGTTCATCATATAACTAAAAAAGTTCATATTATAATATTAAAAGTTCATTGTATATGAGATTTTTTAATGTATATATAAAAATTTCATCGTATATTATTTCAGTTTGTATCTGAAAAAGGCTCACCATGTACTAAAAAAATTCAGTGTCTATTTTAAAACAGTGCATGATATATTGGAGAAAAAGCGTATATTGCAAGAACTATAAAAATAAAATGTTCAAAAAAATAAGAAAAATCTGAATCTGAAAATATAAAATTACAAAAGGAAAAAAAGGAAAACAAATGAAGCAGGATAGCTCTACATGGGCCAATCCGTCTGAAGGAGTCTTCAGGGAAGCCTCGACTATATGACTCATGCGGGCATCGTAGGGGTGGTTCCGGGAGCTCCTACTGGCCGCCCGCCAGCGGCAAATTGCGGAGCCTTCGCTGAAGGCAGAACAAATGGGCTGGCCCGTAAACGAGCTCCAGGCAAGTAAAATAATAACCAAAAAGTTAAGCGCCAGCGAGAATTCGAACTCACAACCTCCACTCGTGAACGAGTTTGCTAACCAACACAGCAACCAAGCTCTTTTGAATTTTTTTAGAAAAACATACACGGAACATTTGTGATATCCACTGAACATTTTAAATAATACACGATGAACATTTCTCAATATACGATGAATTTTTTTGAAAAATATAGATGTATGTGTTGAACAGTTGTCGAATACGCATTGAACATTTAGTAAAAAAACGTTGAACAATTTCATAATATACGATGAACATTTTTTTAATATATGATGAACTTTTTTATATGCAAAGCTGAACAATTTTCATAATATACAATGAACATTTTTGTAATACCTCTGAACATTTTATATAATATGCAAATAAAGAGAAGGAAACAGAAACAGAAAAATAAAAATAACGTAAAAAAGAACTAAAACAGAAAAATAAAAAACGGAACAAAACAACAGAAAACCGAACAAAACAGTGAAAAACTCAAGTAAAAACCGCTGGAGAAAAAGGAAAAGAAAAAACGCAGAAGCATCGAAGGAAACAAACAGCGAAGGAAAACGGCACAGGAATCCGTACATGGGCCGGCCCAAGTGGGGATTCGCTTCAGCGAAGCCGCTGCTCCTGGACGCACACGCGCGTCATATAGGATTTGCCGGTGGTTCCTATGCTCGCGTGCGTCGAGGAGACGTGGCTTCGCTGAAGCGCGGGAGTAGCTGCGCGCGATGGGCCGGCCCACTTCGCTAGTTAACGCAGTCCCATGCAAACCGGTTATGGGAACCTTCTACAAGGTTCCCTAAACCGGTTTCTTTTTTTCTCTTTTGCCGGTTTTCTGTTCTTCCTTTTTCTTTATTCTTTTCTTCTTCAGTTTATTTATTCAGTTTATTTTTCTTTTTTACTCCTCTTCTTATTTTATCCTTTTTCGTTTTTATTTTCGTCCTTTGTTTCAAAAAAATTTAAAATTTCGTATTTTCTTCATGATTTCATAAAATTCTATGTTTTTAAAATTTTGTTCACAATTCAAATTTTGTTCAACGTACATTACAGAAATGTTCAATGTAGTTTTTTAATTTTGTTCCGTGTATATCACAAAAATGTTCAGTATGTATTTAAAAATTTTCAGCATATAATAAAAAAATGTTCAATTCATATTTAAACAATTGTTCATCTTTTTGGAATTTCGAATTTTTGTTCAACTTTTTAATAATTATTCACGTTTGAAAAGTTTTGTTCGAATTTGAAAAATTGTTCATGGTTTGAAAAAGGGTTTCGCGTTTGTCAAATTTTGTTCAGATTTTTCAATTTTTTGTTCTCGATTTTCTTGAATTGTTCGTAAATTAACAAATGTTTTCTTGTACTTTAAGCTCTTGCGCTGCTTACAAACCAATACAACGTATTAGCTCGACTGGTTTTGTTATAAAATTCGCGAGCGGACGTCGCGTGTTCGGTCTCTCGATAGCGCGGGGCATTTTTGTCTTTTTCTTTTACGCGCTCGAGCTACTGACCTTTAAATGGGCCGGCCCATCTGTATCTACCTTCAGCGAAAGCTACTCTGCCTGACGCTAACGAGCGTCAGACAGGAGCTCTCCATCGTAGGATTAGCTGAAATCATTAATTGAGGCGTACTCCTTCCATCCTGTATGGCAAATTGTACCCAGGCCACGCTCTCAGCAGAATAAGATGGCCTGGCCCACTTCGTGTGCATTAGCTGTTTGGTTTTCGTCCGCTGGCTGCTCCTGTTTGTTTTCCTTGCGCGTTTTCTTTATTTTTTATTTTCAGATCTGCGTTTTTATTTTTCTATTTTTTTGCAACTTTTTTATATAAATTTATTAATACAATATAATGTTAAAACTAGTACATACTATTTTTAAATACAAATATAACTTTTTTATAAAATACATGAACATTTCCTTATAGACGGTGAACCTTTTTAAAACGTACGGTGTAATTTTTTCAAATACTCCCTGACATTTTTTTGAAACATTGCTTGTATGTTTAAAATAGGTTTGTTATGTAGACCCCCTCTAAAAAATCAGGCTGTGTTTTTTTTTTGGAAAAAGTCGACTAGAAAACCGAAGGGAAAAAAACAAAGCAAACGCTACTACAGAAGGAAAATAGCACTACCCCTCATCACTGACCGGCTACTGTACATACATCACTGATGAGGTTCAACACTGACAGGCAACATCAGTGATGAGCCTCTCACGACCGTGCGATGTAATTAACACTGGCTGGTCAGAAATGCTCAATCATTAATGATGTGTTCTTCCACCTTGCACAGACGAAATTTTATCATAGAGTGTCCATCTTATTTGGCCGGTCTGTAGTATTAATTTATCTGCGACCCTCGTAGTTAGTGGCCTGTCATTGGTATATCTTCGAAAGTTAATCGACTGTTTCCCGCGTTGGTGATTGAAAATGGAAACTGAGATGCATTCATGTGTCCTCAATTTCCAGCGCATGCATGGGATCTTAATGAGTGGGAAAGTATCTGGTGCTACCGGTGCACAGGACATCCATATCGCATTTAAAAATGTTCGAAAAAATTTGATTTTTTTAGCACATTCACACAACATCTGTTTATATTGTCACAAAATTTCAACTCAAAATTCGGAAAATTGCTCTAGGTACAAAAATTACAAAGTAGACACTAAATAGTACATAACACAAGTTGGCTTTAGATTTGGCCCATTATGACATTGATGCCAAATTTAAAGTTTTTGTATCTCATGCAATGTTTTGATTTTTCAGTTGAAGTTTTACGACAACATAAACCGATGTTGTGTCAATGTGCTACATTTTTTCAGATTTTTTGAAACATTTTTTAACGCGATATGACGTCCGGTGCACCGGTAGCACCACAAGCACCAAGCACCGGTCCACCAGATACTTTTCCCATCCCACCACCCCGTCAGCGCACAGAAAGGCAAGGTAGAGGGCAACATCATGAAGCTCGTGACCCACAGTGTCTGGTGGGACAAGAAGATGATCCTAGTGGTGGATGCTGCAAAAGCTGAAGAAAGCGGAGAAACGCTAATCGACCAAGCAAAAGCCGGTATGGCCATCGCCACTGAAGATACCCTCTCGCGTGGCTGTCTGAAATGACCAGGCTTCCGCCTATCTAGGCCGTCCACACAAGCATGATTAGCTAGGAGTTTTTATTTATTTTCATTCAACTGCCATTGATTATGTGTCACTAATTGTTGATTGTAGATATTTTATTTACACATTAACTGAACCAAGTTCTAAACTATATATATGAAAAATCTTGAAAGTAAAAGTGCATTCAATTAATTTGTCACTGACCGGCTGCACAAATGGTGCCCTCTATCCTGTCCATCGGTTTTCTTTGTGATCCGTGCAGCCAAAGCATCAGAGTTATTCTAATGAGTCAAACTTTTTCTCTGACACACTTTCGCACTGCTGTGTCACTCACTCTCTCTCTCACACATCAGCGCTAGCTGTTGTCATGTCATACTGCAGTGCTAGCTTTTGGGTACTATTCCTCTGCTATATGTTCTCATGATAACTCGCTACGGGCACGAGCACAACAATTTCACGACTATGTACTGGGTTGCGAAGGTGTAAGGGCCTGTTTGGTTTCAAATAAGTCACCAACTTATAAGTCAGGTGACTTAAAACCAGTGACTTGTAAGTCACGCCTGTTTGGTTGTCACCTGACTTATAAGTTACCTGACCACACCTTCCCACACCAATCCACATCATGCAGGTGGTGGAACCCACGCAAAAGGGGGTGACTTATAAGTTTTAAGTTGGGGTGGAGCAACTCAAACAGGCCCTAAGCTGGAAACCGATATAAAGAAACGAGAGAGTGTGCATGCATGCATGCAAGTATTTACTAACGTTTTTTGGGACGCGAATTTTTGGGACATGATGCCACGCGAGGATGTTGACCGACCATTGATGCTAGCGATTCACACTTAATATAGTGATTAACTAGATACTGCGGCAATAAACAGGGATAAGCTAGCAAATACACAATGTTAATACAGTACGTGGGTGTTTATGATCAGGGTGCAGGGCTGCATGTTACCATTAAATGCAATTAATGTTGGTCACCTGGGTCGTAGTAAATGAGGGCTGCTCCTAGTTAAATACAAATTACTCACCCAGCCTGCACGATGGACCTTTTCGTCTAACACATGGAATCAAGTTCGTCGGACGGTGAAAGTTGTTTGCTCCAGTTCTTTCTTCATATGCATGTTCACCCACAACCTTGTATTGCAATAGCAGGTTTGCCAAAGCAACCTTTTCTTGACTAGATGAAAATTGCATCCCTCCTGTTCTGTTGCTAGAGGAGTTGGTTCTGAACTTGTGCTAACAACGTTACAACAAAATTCAAGGCTCCTTGAACCAAAGTAACTTCTCTTTGTTTTCTCCTTTGCATGGCGATTCAATTGAATCGCATCAATATTTTTCTCCTTCGGATCTGTTTGGAAGATGAGTATTCCATAGTAAAGCGTTCCAACATTTTGACGAGAAATCCGTTCGGAAAAAAATATGAAGAAAATAATAAAGGAAACTGTGGCATGTTCTGGAAATACCAAAGATGAACATGGATACCTGCACATCATTATCTTTTGCATGCAAAGTGCATAATAGAATGTTGTTTTGTGAAGCAAAAACTAAAATTACTGACAAATTGTAACATGCACCTGTCGTCACCCAAGACCTCACTGTACAACCATCGTCAACCTACCACTTGAGGAGCCAAGAACGAGAAGGTCGACATGGCATTAAGCTTCCCCGAGGGGATTAATTAGTGGTATGGGTCAGTGGAGTATGGAGTAGTGCCCGTGCTAGAGGAGTAGAGGTGCTGGAGGAGCCAATGAACTGTCGTGACGCATTGAGGGGAGAGAGAGATAGGAGATGAACATGAGAGAGACAGTAAATAAGAGATGTGTTGCAGCATGATGAAGACAGGAGGAGAAAAACTATCCGTCGGTGAAGTTGCCGTTGCGGAATGGTGGTCATCAATATATAAGGCTTTAATGCCGTGCAACGCCTAGCTACCGTTTCAATGCGTGAGGCTGCCATGGCCATTTACTGGTGTCGCAGTGGCAATACCGGCACCATACCAGCTGGTGTATGCTGACCAAGAAAAGGTTATACGGCAACAACGTACTGTAGTAGCACGAATCACGTGGGCATGAGTGGTTCTGATAACGACCTTGCGTGGCTGCATGTACATACACGATTTATCGCGTTTTTTGTTCGTAATCGGATCGCATGAAAACTTGTGTGGACCTTATCAAGATATTCTTGCATCGGCTGCATTGCTACTAGAGATAAGAAGATTTTCAATTTTTATGGTATCTCTAACACAGGAAATATATATTTGTTCTCTTTAATCTTGTTATTATTTTGACATAGAGAAACAATATCCAAAAGTATATGTGATAGGACGCTCCTGTTGATTTATTCCCGACAACCACATGAAGACAAAAGGAGAAGACCTTTGTTTGTGTGAGAAGTAGGTGTTGGAATTTTTCATCTGGGACATACTGTAGCCATGCAATTGCGTCCAAAGTGTGAGAACCAACACCGCGTCCCATTCATTTTTTTAATTGGTTTTGTTACTGTTCAAGTAGGCCTGCAAATTCCTGTGGCAGCTGCTATACCTGACACGAATCTCAACGCGAATGCACGGTATAGATAGAGGGTCCTGTGGAGCTCGGGCTAGGAAAAACCGCACTCGAAAGAAAAACCTAGTTGTGAGCCAAGATCTTCTAGCCATAAAATAATTCCTGGTGCCTTCCAAGTCTATGCAACTGATTGTTGTAAAATTATTCCCCTTGGGTGCATTTCAAGCCTAAGAAAATGAACATATAGATACAACGTTTTGATTTGTATTCTTTGTATATAAGGACAATCGCCTTTCACCATTGCTAGGATTTGGAACCGAGAGGCATGGGAGAGGCCGATATTTATCGGTTGGTAACCGGTGACATGAAGGTGCCACGCTGGCCCACCGCATTGCATAGCTTGTGTACTCTTCACTGGTCAATATTGATTTGTATCTTCACCTTTATGTGTGGTAAAGCTATCTATACTTTCCATGTCATAGGTACTCACCGGTTTAATGCCACCTAAACATAAACCAGCATATTGCATATAATGGACACATGATGGCTAGCCTGATAGTGTACTACTGTATAACCTAAAACCAGTGTACTTTACCATGTTGTGTTGAGTTGATGGGAGGAGTCGGGGAAGTGTCCCTCTGAACCGAGCGGCATCTGATCCCGCCTCGTCTATGGCGTGGAGGAGTTTATGATTCGAATCACTAGAAAGACTAGTTAGAGTATAGATATTTTCTCGAAGGGCCCTTGGCCGATCTTTATTAGAAGGAAAGAAGAAATACAACGCGGTTAGCAGTCTAGGAGAACTAGAACTGAAAACCAGAGTCTCATGAACCCCACAATATGACGATTACAACAAGGTACAAATGCCAAAGACTCGCTATGGACCAAGGTCCGCTATGCAGCTTCTTTGGCGCCATACTGCTATGTCTTCCCGTATCAAGTCCAAGATTTTCTCAAAGATCGGCCGCCAATTGATCGAACACTCTGAGTTCCTCTCTTTCCACAACCTCCAAAGGTCAGAATTGTAATAGTGTCGAAGTTTACTGCGCATTGGCTTGGGAATGCTTTTTCATCGCCAAGAGCCACTGGTCCTCCGTGCAGCCGTCGAGTCCTCCAGATAGCAAAATGCGCTCCAATCGAAGACTGAATGCAGACACCGAGGTGCGGGTGAAACGGCAGGAACGAATAGGTGTGTCTGAGACCTCCGTGCCACGAAGCAGAGGGGGCAAGAAGTGTTAGCAGGCCAGCCCTTCGTTTCCAGACATCGGCCGTCAGCACTTGCCATGGACGCACCAACCACATAAAGAATTTGCATCGTGGTGGTGCTTTGGATCTCAGATTGGCTTGTTGCAAGCAAAAGCGAATATTGGGCATGAACATCATCTTGTACGCACTTCCGACCGAGAACTCTTGCCCCTTAGTAAGCTTCCAGCGAGCCTGTCCCTCACACCTGGCGTTAGACTTGTAGCGGAGGTTAGATCCCAAATTGATAGATACTGCGCTAGGGCTTGCACCGAGATTCCGCCTAGATATCCCTGATCCAAGATTGATTATGAAGAGCCTCCGACCGAAAGCAGCCCGAGTCTTTGACAAAAGAAAACAACGCCGAGCTGTTGCTGCAATAGAACCACCTCCCGGGAGCCAGTTATCGGTCCAGAACCTTGCAGACGCCCCATCACCGAGCAAGATCGCAGAGGCCGCATTGAACATTGCTGAAACTGCCTTCTCCGTGGTGTCAGGCAGAGAATGCCACGGTCTGGGATGTTCGTCCCATTTCATCCATGGCCACCTGCATCGCAGGGCCCAACCGAACCACCTGAGATTAAGTACCCCTAGCCCCCAGTCCTTGGGTGCACACACCGAGCCTACGGCAGCAAGCGATGTCCTCCACTTATATCCTCCTCTCCTTCCAAATGAAACCACGGCATCTCCTATTGATTATTTTGATGGCCCAGATCGGGAGAGGCGTAATCGCTATGAAATGGATCGGAGAGCCATTAGCACCGAATTAGCAGGTGTAAGTCTACCCGCACTGGCAAGAATTTCGGCTTCCACCCCTTCATCTTCTGCCGGAAAACTTGTCCACAAGTGGCATGATGTCCCTGTTTCCTCAACTGAATACGGAGAGCTGCAGCCCGAGGTATGTGATTGGGAAAGTTTTCCGCTGACACTGGAAGAACTCGCCACCATGGAGCCTACTTCCTCCTCACATCAAATGCGTAGTCGAGCTCTTCCGCAGTTGATATGCAACCCCGAGGCTTTGCCAAAAGTTGAAGAATTTCCAAATCACCCGCAGATCCGTGATTTGTGGCTTGAAGAAGATGATCATCGATCGGCAAGAAAAATGGACGCTTGGGATGTCACCGTCCAGCCCCAAATCGAAGTAATCTCTTCTCGACTGCCCATTGAAGCATGCCGTGAAGAGCATCCATTGCCAGGATAAACAGTGCTGGAGACAGCGAATCACCCTGACGAACACCTTGACCCAGGGAGAAAGGATCGCTGAGTTCCCCATTGATAATTACGGAAGAGGATGAGGAGCTCAACAGGCCACAGATCCATGAGCACCACCTCTCCCAAAACCCACGGCTTTGAGGGTCTCCAAAGAAAAAACCGTGACAGTATCAAAGGCTTTGGAAATATCAATCTTCATGAGGACCGCCGCTTCTTCTTCGTGTGAAGGGCCCTTGCCGTGTTCTCGCATTTAATTTAAAATTCTCATGTATACTTCGCTTTGCATAAAAAGCGCTTTTGTGCTTGGGATATTAATGAAGGCGTGAGGGGCCAGCTGGTTGCCAATGCCTTTGCAAAGATTTTCGTAGCTCCATGTATCAAGTTGATCGGCTGAAGTCGCCAAGCTGCATTGGATCCTCATTCTTGGGAAGCAAGGTAATTATGGAAGAGTTAAGTGCCCCAACGAGTAAAACCGGCCTTCGTGGAGAGCTTGCATCGTAAGCATGAAGTCTTTCGCAATAATCTGCCAACAGCTTTGAAAAAACATGCCGAGAACCCATCCGTCCCGGAGCACGGTCGGCCGGGCATGTCATGGATAACCTTCTTGATCTCCTCTTCAGTGAACGGCACCTCCAACCCGTGTGCCCCCTCCGGAGATAACTGGCGCAAGTTCAGCTCATCCCATCGGAGTGAGCAACCTGGAGAGGAGGAGGAGCCCATTCTGGACCTGAAGAACTCCAGCGCCAGGCTCAACTTCTCTTCCTTGCTGGTGACAGTGCGCTCCCCATCTTTCAGAAACGGGATAAGATGCCTCCTCCTCCGCCCATTGGCCTTCATGTGGAAATATTTGGAATTAGCATCCCCCTCCTTTAAGTCTCTGACTCGAGCCCGTTGGCGTAATCTGACCCGTTCCAGAGATGCTATAGCAAGACACTTCCCTTTCAAGAACCCCTTTAGTCTTCTTTCCTCCGCCGACAGGCCCTCACCTCTTGTGCCGTGTCGGTCGAGGCGCAGAATCACCACATTGGCAATATGAAACCGGATCGCCATCTCGCCTCGCTTCTTCCGCCCCAACTAGGAAGTGCTTTGGCTGTCCTCTGCAGCTTGATACCGAAAAATCTTAGCAGGATCCGAACTGGCCACTTCTCCCTCCCACGCCGCCTCACCGTGTCATGAAATCCGTGCAGCTTGCACCAAAAGTTCTCAAACGGAACCGTGCGCTTGGCCAGCCCTCCGCACAAGTTAGCGAGTATGACAAGGGTCGACACATTAGAGCTCAATGACAGAGATCACCGATTGGGTAGACCTCCTCCCATGCGTTGTTGAAGAGCACCCGATCGAGCCTAGCCATGACCAAGTGCTCTTGCTCGTTGCTCCATCGCGGTATTTCCTACCCACCAAATGCATATCATGCGGCGCAGATCGTTAATAGTATGCCTAAACTTATTAATGATCCGACGGCTCCCTCTTCCCTGTGCCGCTCCTCCACCTTTCTTACTAAAGTTGAAGTCCCGTTGACTATCCAGGGAGATGAATTTGTTGCCCAATAAGCAATTTCCTGCATGAACCTCACCTTGTCCTCAAAAGCTTATGCCCATACACGTAGGTGCACACCCATTCCTTGCCATCCTCAAGAGAAGTGATGTTGCTTGTGATTGGGAATTCTCCTTTGTTAATCACCGAAACCCGCAAAGAACCGATTTCCATGCCACAAGAATGCCCCCGGTGCCGACCGCCGCAAATACTCAAAAGCCATCGGGCCCGCCCCAAGGTCCGCCAACCACCGACACGCCCACCACTTCCAATTTAGATTCTTGCAAACAAACGAGCAATACATTGCAGGATTGCATGAACATCCTAATGGACGCCTCAGGCAAGGGATTATTAAGTCCCCTCACATTCCATACCAAGATGCCTAAAGACATGTTGCAAGAAGTAGAGACCCGAAAACAGCAGCCACCCCCACTAGGCGCCACATGGCTCCACGGACTCCGGTATCCCGAGACCCGCAAACCCCTCCATTGCAGGTTCGTCAAAGTCGGCCCATTCGGGATCGAAGAGAGCGATTCTGACCGATGTGGTGGGGGCTAGTGGCTTGTCGAACAGCCTTCAGATACGCCTCGAAAAGGCCCCTGTGATGATGCTCTTCCGGCTTGATCACACCCATGCGGCGGAGCAGCACCGTTTGAGCACGTTGTACTGCATCGATGTTCATGCCCTCATTCATCTTGCTGATTCTCGCACTCTGCGTGGCGTGAACCTTGGAGGTAGCGGATTCTGCGTCTTTGCCGGGCAAAAGTCAGCTGGTCGAGGACCCAAGATGGAAGGGGCCGAGTGAAGGACATACCCTCCTCAAGGAGTCAATACCGACTTGGGCTCGAAAGACACACATCCGAAAGTGAAGAGGGAGCCATTGGAGGCAGCAATGATGTGGCTTCAGAGGCACCGCCGTGGGCGACGCGTCTGGGCTGCCGCTGCCTTTCTTCATCTCCAAAGATGCACTTCCTCCCAAAGATGCGCTGGGGTACCAGAATCAGGGGCAAGAGTTGTCCGCTCCCGTCATCCTCTCTGGCGGCCTGGGACTCCGGCATGGCCTGAAGCGCCGGAGGGCTACCGGCCACGCACGTCAAAGGGCTGAAAGAGAGCCGACGGGGTGATGGAGCACACCGCGCCCCGATCGGTCCCCGCTCCGGCGTGCATAAAAGTGCCACGGCACCCACGACAGTAGAGCCAGCGGATCGTGAGCGATGTGGCGTCAGGGAGCGCCAGGGGGAGCCAAGACTCGAAGAGTCTAAGCTGTCCGGCGAGAGGAGAGTCGCACCGGGCCGCCGAACCCACCGCCGTGGATGCCTGCGAGGACTGGGTTCCTGGAGATGCGGTGGACACCATGGGCGTGTCCACCAGCGCTGCCGAGCCCACTGCTGTAGACGCCGCCGATCCCCCGGCTGCCATCTCCACGGTCGGAGAGGGAGCAGCCGCAGGGGAAGGCCGTGAGGAGTTGAGATATGGGTGATGAATGCCCCCAGCCGGGGCGAGAAGCCCGCGAACCCGGTGGCCACCCCACTCTCCGGCCATCCCCAAGCCACCTGGGCCTCCAAAGGGGTGACCACCGGAGCGTGGAGTGTTACCCTGCCTGTCTGGCCGATCCTGCCTCGATGCAGTCCCGAGAGTAGTCGTGTCACCGGTGAGGTCTTCATCTTCGTCTGGTTCAAATTGGGGTTGAACTGCATATACGGAATAAAGGCGGTCCACCACATCCAACACATGAATGGTCAGAGGGTGAACCAGCGTGCGCCGCTCCACCGGAGGCGCCGGAGGTGGCGGTGCCACAGGCCACTCCGGATCCACTGTGTTTGGCAGGCCAGCAGGCTCCGGGATCTCGAGCTCGTAGATCTTGGGAATGCCCGAAGGGTTCTTCATCCAGGCAGTGACATCCAACTGCCATCGATCCTCTTGTGACAGAATTTCCACTAGCTGGCCCTGCAGATTTTACTCTATGTTAATTCGCGTGTACAGCTGCATGGGCCCAACCTACACCAATTCGACCTGACGAAGAGTTTCTTACAACCCAGTCAACCGTTCTCACGGGAACCTGCACTGTATGTTGTAACTTTTATTTATTTTTACCGGCTCTATTCAAGAGACCCCATGTCATCAATCATACACACGCAATCGTACAATCCAGCTCAACCCGTAGTGTCTAAGAGTAGCAGTCACAATGACAAGTAGTAATCCTTACTTCCTTAGTGATGTGTCATTACGAGAGAATGCCAGTTTTTTAATGTCATGAGAGAGTAACTAATATTCCCTCCATCCCAAAATAAATGAATCAATTCTGTACTAGCTTATTTTGAAACGGAAGGAGTACGACTTTAATCTTTTTGTTGGAGCCTTATTTCTAATTCTTTTTACCAAAGAGCTTCACTCGCCCGTCTTTCACATTTTCATGGCGTTCGCGGGAACAAGATCCATTATGCGCATATTATTCTTTGGTTTGGCAGCAGTTTTCTGTCTAAGTCGGTGTGGGGTACGGGATCAAGGCTGACAAGAAAGGATGTGGCCGAGTTAAACCAAACAGCAATGCAGTAAAAACACGCCCGTCCAAAATCTTCACTGTCCCCCGGTCCGGACCCATGGCACGTCAGGGGCAGGAAAATCTGTACCTTCATCGGCTGTATTCACACGTATTACTGCACGAGCTGTTTCAGCAAATAATACTGCACGCATCCCCATGAAAACAACTTGCGGCCGGATTACTGCGTTCAGCTGCCACTGCATGCAGGGTGTGCCCTCTCGGAGGAGTCAGTGTTGTGGTGTGCATCCGTTTCTCCTTCCAAGTCTTTGTTTCAGTTTGGATGGTTGTCTTATTAAAAGCAAATCACTCTAGTTAAACATGTTAGAACGTGCACAAAACACACCCAATATTTTCCTCAACAGAAGAAAATGCTCACATGATCGTACCCAAACTTGGAAATGTTATTTTCTGGAAAAGATTAACATGAAGGTAATTAATCATGGAAAAGTAGTTTGTTGTTCCAGCATTAGAAATTTGACTTTTTTTTTGCGAAATAGTCATTTGACTCATATATATGGAGATTAAACATAGAAATACATATATCTAGTACAACCTATTAGTAATTAGGTTTGCACTGCAAAATCCACCTATTTATGCTACTTTGAACAAGGGGAAATACATGGACTTCTCTATAAGTTCAGAATTATTTTACTTTTTGGATGTGGGAGTCTCAGGTCAGAGAGTGATCGGGCAACAGGTTGCAGCGCCTGCAATTGTCTCCCGTGGCTCAGGACTGCAATGGTCTCTTTCCATATATCCAGCCAATTGCCACATTGAGAGAAGCGAGAGGATGTACAAGGTAAATTGATCCCAAAACATGGTCACCTAGCCATAAAATAACTCTCGGCCCCTATCAAGCCTATACAAATTGTATAAATGCAACACACGTTTTCTACTCTCTGGATGTAGAGACGATATCCGTTCATTGTTGTTAGGAATTACAACTAATTAAGAGGTTCGGGAGAGACCGATATTTATGAGTTGAGAAGTTGTTCACACATAAGGTGCCCTCCTGACCCACCGCATTCGCCGCTTGTGTGCACTTCTACTATTTTACCACATGCGGTGCTCTTCTGTAGTCAGATTTGATTTGCTATCTTTTCCTTTATGCGGGGTAAAACCATATGTTTGTAGCGTCATAGGCGTTCATTTGTTGCATGCTTCCTATCTCATAATTCTCACAATGAGATTGCTTCATTTACGGATTTTTTTTTGAAACGAGGCAACGATTTTCCATTTTCATTGATTAAGAAGAAGAGATTTGCCCGGTTAATTAGAGGAAAACCTGGCGAAAACCTGCACAACTCGCTGATCACGCATAACACAAAACCACTACGAAGGAAACATTGACGAGGCTGCACCTTGGCGTCATCGTCACCACTTCTCCTCGTGTAAGAGCCCCCGCAAGCATCAAACGACAGAGCACACATTGTAGAGGCAGAAGCGGCCACGTGAAGATTCTGCAAAATGAAGAACACACTCGTCTGCAGCAGGGCAACATCAGATATGAGAATAGACAAGCAACAAAGAAATCTACAAGGCTGGCACCGTGAAGGATCATCAAGAAGGGCCATCCACCGCTTGTCATTGTTGCCGCAGGGAACCGTCGTGCAACTTCGACTCCACCACAACTAACATACCACAACGGGCAAGCGGACACGCCGCAGAGCCGGCTACCACAACCTCACTGCAGCCCCATTGTCGCACACCCACATAGCTGTTGCCACACGAGCCACCGACGACCACTATGCAAGCAACGGGGCTCTCCAGCTAGATCCAACTCTAGTACAGTGCCCCCAAGTGGGAACATGACATCAAGATGCTTTCATCGTTCTGGTACAAGAATCTCGGACGTAGGGTTTCTCCCGAAGCAACGAGGGCAAGGTGACGAGAACAACAACGATGACATCTCGATGAAGGAAGCGAGGCCCGTAGGTGCCACTGTCGTCGGCCCGGGATGCACCGAGCATAACTTTTGCTGGTCGTCTTAGTATCCACACCCATGGTCGGATGGCCATGTACACCACCACCCACGCCATCTAGCTCATCGCAGGTCTATTGGCTTAGGGCCCCTCCATCATCAGATCTGGAGTTCTATATAGGGAACGGTGATGTGTGCGTCCCAGGTAGAAAGTGACCGTCGATCCTGGTTCTATAGGACATGCGGCAAAACTTTCTTCCTATCCGGGCCAATTGTCACGTCAACACAACGGAGAATATATGAAAAAGATCATAGTGGAGCAAAGGGGCTTCCTCATCGTATAATAGTTCCGGATGCCTCTCAAGCCTACACAACTCGTATAGATATAACACACGCACTTTACTCTCTGGATATATGGAATATCTCCATTCACCGCTATGTGATGATTTTGTAACTGAGAGGCAAGGGAGAGATCGATATTTATCGGTTAGAAATTGGCCCACTGCATTGCATTGCTTGCATGCGCTAGTCCTATTTTAGCACATGGGGGTAGACTTCTCTGTTAGCTTTGTTTAGCTATCTTTACATTTATGTGTGGTAAAACCTTATATTTTCCATGTCACACGTTCTTATGTTCTTATCGTTTGCATGCCTCCCAAGCATATCCTGGTTCAATTGAAAAATGGACCAAACACACTAGACTCTTAGTGTGACAACGAATAAATAAAAAATGCTTAACTTTGTAAATATTTGTTCCATAACGAAGCACATATATGACACTAAGACACTTTTCTTAGACTCATTAAGACACGGCTATCATTGGTCACCAAATGGGCTACACAACCTTGTAGGGCCGTCAACGCAATCTGGTAGCATGGTGCCCATAGATGGCTGGCATACACACGCAAAGACGCGAGCATGAGCAGGTTCATTTCAATCACGAGGATAAAAAGATGATTTGAGCTAGAATATAACTAGTCGAGTGGACAAACATGAGCTGCTTGAACTTTAATCCAAGGGCGCATTATCCATGTTAGCAGAAAGCATTGTGTGCATCAGCGTCATGCATTCTATGGTAAAACTATTTCCCGCAATGTCCATTTGATCAACAAGCATGATGGCACGATGGAGCTCATCAGCTTCAACTTGCAGTGCGGCTTCGAGACCTCAACATTACTTGCCGTGGCACAAATAAAGCTCATCAGCCTTAACTCTCAACTCTCAATAAAAGCACCATCCAAGATAAACACATATGAGCACTAACTGCTCGATTTCAATGGAACAGTTGGAAATATCTGTCTGACTCATTTTTTTCAAGGCAACATACATATCTTGCCCCATATAACGTGCAGGGGTGGCTTAATATGTTAACGGAAGTAGCATGTTGCTTCACTTGGTGAAACAAAAACAAATTAAACTATGTTAATGTTGAGCCGGAGGGCCGTCCAGAGACCTCCTAGTTGATACCGGAGGCCAAATTGGCTAGCCAACCTTATTTTTTGTTTTTTTGTTCTTAAGAGCTAGATTTTAGAAAACAAAACAATAATATAAAAATATATTTTAGGAAATTGTTGAGTATGTGTTTTATATAAAAGTTCTGTTATTAAAAAAAAGTTCACCATATTTAAGAAGATTTTCAGCATGTCTAAAAAAATGTTAATCATATAACTAAAAAAGTTCACTTTATAATTTTAAAAGTTCATAGTATATTATAACTCTTTTTATGTATATAAAAAATTATAACTTGTATTTGGAAATGGCTAATCGTATACTAAAAAAATGCAGTCTCTGTTTTAAAAAACAATTAATTTACTTTGGAGAAAAAGCGTATATACTATAAAAAATAAAATGTGCAAAAAAGAAGAAAAACCAAATCTTAAAATAGAAAATAAAAAAAGGAAAAAAGAGAAAAATAAAGCATGACAGCTTTTACATGTGGTGGGTTGTCTGGAGGAGTCTTCGGCAAAGCCTCGACTATATGACTCACGCGGGCATCATATAGGATTCATTGGCCATCCTGTATGGAAAATCCGGGAGCTCCTATTCCGCGCGTTCAGTGTCGTGGAAGCCAACTGGCGCTCGCTGTAGCACCTAGTGGGCCATCCCACAAACATGCAGCGAACTGTATTATAGCGCGAAAAAACCATTTCGGGTATTTACCGGGAGTGATTTTTTTACAAATACTAGATAAATTCAAAAATTTGTGATTTTTTTGGTGGGGAAAGATGAGTGAGTGTGTGATGTCCGTGCCAAATTTCAGAGCATTTGGATGAACGTGTAGCTCTCAGTAAAAAAACAAATTTGGGGTATATGAATTTTTTTACTGTTTGTGCACTATTTGGACCCTTTTTTTGCTGAGAGCTACTCACATGTCCAAGCGTTTTGAAATTTGGCATGCATCTCACGCACTCAAACATCTTCCATGTAAAAAAGATTCAGATTTTTTGAATTTTTTAGTATTTGGTTTGACTATACTGTTCACCGGGTGCAGATTAGCCCGAGTTTAGAATTGGCTATTCGCTCTATGAGGAATCGAATTCGCACCGCTAAATCCCCAGTATTGGTTAGCTAACCACTAGAGCTTATGAATGCTTGTGATTGATAGCAACACGGCCTGTTTAAGAATCATTGTAGCATATTTGAAAACAATTCGGAAAAGTTGAATTTTTATGAAAAGAAGATCATCAAATTTTGGAAAAAAATCCATGAATTTTTGTAAAAGCGCATCGATTTTGTAAAAAAATTCACCGGATTTTGTAAAAAAGTTACCTGATTCTGAAAAAAACACATCGATTTAGAAAAAAGTTGAGCGCAATTGGGAAAAAAGTTCATTAAATTTCAGAAAAATCCGTGCATTTAAGAAAAATAAAAAATAAAAGAAAAAGATCATGAAAAACAAAAAAAGTTTCACGAACTGAGGAGAATAAAAAGGAAAAAGGAAGTAAATTGTCACAAGTGATTGAGATCTCCTAGTGGTTACCCCTTGCGCGCAGGGGGGGGGGGGGGGGGTTGGCGCGGTACCATTTTGCCTATAACGGGGCCACAGGCGCCAAATAAGAAATGCCATCCTAGTCAACGCTTGCTGCGCTAGTTGGCGGACGTAGCGCTCGCAAGCCACCTTTCATGGGTTGGCCAGTGACACGAGAGATCAGTTGTCGCTCGTCAAGAGCATACGCCCAATCGCTTCTTCGTTGTTCGACTAAAAAAAAACCACTTTTCATGGTTAACATGGGCGAAATGTTGATCATTATGCCTATAACAAGCGCCATAGGCGCCAAACATGAAATGCCATACTAGTCAGCGCTTATTGTGCTAGTTAGCAGACATATAGCTCGCCTATCATATTTCTGGGCCGGACCAACGACACAAAGCGGCCAGTTGTTACTCGTCAAGAGCATACACCTGATCGCTTCTTTGTGGTTAGACTAAAAAACCTTCTTCATGGTTGACCTGGGCAACAAGTTGATATGTTTGACCTTTGACTATTGACATTGAAAAATTGGTTCATCTTTTATGGAAAAATCATGGATTTGAAAAAATGTTTGCGGACTTGCAAAATGTTAACAAACTTAAAAAACATTAAGTGAAAATATTCATGAATTTGAAAAAAGTTATCAGATTTTAGATTTTTTTGAAGGATTTGAGAGAAGTTCATCAATTTTAATTTTTTTATCAATTATGAAAAATTCCATCAATTTAAGAAAACGTGCTTCAATTTTCAGAAATTAAATTGATTTAAAAAAATTCATCAATTTTGAAAAAAGTTCTTTCATTTTTAAAATGTTCATCAAATTTTGAAAAAAGTTCATTGATGTTGGAGAAAGTTCATTTATATTGAAAAAATGTTCACAAAGTTTATTTATTTTCATCTATTTATTTAAAAATGTGAAAGGAAGGGAACAAGAAAATGAAGAATAAAAATCTGAGGGAAAACATAAAAAAATAAAAGAAAACGAAAATGAAAATAAAATAAAACAAAATCGTTTAGAAAACGAGAAAACGGGAACAAGGAAAAACAAAAGTAAAAAAGAACAAAACCTTTCTAAAAAACGAGAAAAAAGGAACGACCAAATGGAAAAAGAAAAAAAGAAAAAAAGGAAAAGGGAAAAGAAAGGAAGAAAGAAGAAAATAATAGAAAGAGGTAAGCAATCACATCAAATGTGGGTGGCTGGTTGGTTATCGCAGCATAGTCTGAACCAGGAAGTCAATGGTACGAATTCCACCATGCTCACAGTATTTTGCGGGTTAAAATTAGAAAAAAAAGTAAATGGGCTGGCGTAGCTTGCAGGTGGGGGTGTGCGCCCGTTTGCGAAATGACGTATAACGGTATCTGAAGCTCAAATAGGAAACGCTGACTATGCGTGCTTCTCGATGGATAAAAGAGAAAAAAAAATAGACGTTTTGGTTGTTCGCATACAGCCCAACCAGACCCGTATGAGAAGAATTTGACCCGTTTGATTGCTTGCATTCACTGTTTGGTTGTGTGCATCCTACCCAGGCCATGCTTGCAGCAGAACAAGATGGGTCGGCACACTTCGTCTGTGTTAGCTGTTTGGTTTCCCGTCGCTGGCTGCTGCTATCTTTTTCCTTGTGTGTTTTTTCATTTTCCTTTTTGCAAGTTTCATTTATATACAAATTTATGACTATGATATACAGTGAAAATTAGTATGTACTATTTTTTAATATATGATGAACATTTTTTGAAGTACACATAGAACATTTTTATAAAATAGATGAAATTTGTTTTTATAAACGGCTAACCTTTTCCCATTGTACATTGTAATTTTTTAAATAAACACCAAAACCTTTTAAAACAATGCTTGTATTTTTAAAATAGCTTTGTTATGTGGACCACTCTAAAAATTCGGCCTTTTTTTCTTGTAAGAAACCGACTAGGAAACCGAAGAGCAAAAAGCAAAGCAAACACCCCTACAGAACAAAATACCACTGACCCTCATCACTGACCGACTACTGGACATACATCACTGATGAGGTTCAAAACTGGCATGCAAGCTCAGAGGTGTCAGTGATGAGCCTGTCACGATCATCTGAGCTATTTTACACTGGCTGGTCAGAAAATGCTCGACCAGTAATGATGTGTTCTTCCACCTTGTGTGGATGAAATTCTATCATAGAAGGTCCGTCTTACTTGGCTGGACTGTGCTAAGTCGAACATTATAAACTTTGACCAAGTTTATAGAGAAAAAGATATACATGTAGAATACCAAATACATTTCCTTAGACACATCACATGACATACTTTTTCATATTGTATATATTTGATATTGTAGATATAATTAGATTTCTCTATTAAACACGGTCAAAGTTTGTATAGTTTGATTTTCCAGAAAATATATATGCACTATATTATGAAAAGGAGAGAGTATTAATTTATCCGTGACCCTCGTATTTAGTGGCCGGTCATCCATATATGCTCAAAAGTTAATCAACCATTTTCCTGCGTTGATGGACGAAAATGCAAAACTAAGATGCATTCACACGTCCTTGATTTCCAGTGTATGCGTGAGTTCTCAATGAGTAGCATTAAATGGACAACGCGTACTCCCTTCGTCCTTAAAAGAGTGTACTTCTAATTTTGTTAGAAAGTCAAACCTATTTATGTTTGACCGTATTTATACAATAATAGACCAACATTTATCCCATCAAATTAGTAGCATTAGATTCATGATAAACTATATTTTGATCATATATCTATTTGGTTTCACAAGCATTGATATATTTTTGCACAAACTCGGTCAAACTTTAAGATAGTTTGACCTTCCAACAAAGTTGGAAGTACACTCTTTCAAGAACCGAGGGAGTAGGCGCCTGTCCATCTACCGGCGATGATTCCCACTGCAACAGACGACATTCTCTGGCTATATAAACAGGACGCGCACATCCTCGTTGGCTCTCACCTTCTTCGATCATCTCTCTTCTCCATCTCACCCGATCCATCCGACAACGTCTTCATGTCATCCCACCACCCCGTTAGTGCTCAGGAAGGCAAGGAAGAGGGTGACAACATGAATCTCATGACCCACATTGTCTGGTCAGACAACAAGATGATCCTAGTGGTGGATGCCACAAAAGCTGAAGAGGAAGCAGAGAAACGCTACTTCGACCAACCAATGCATTGGTTGGCGAAGGTTATGGCCGATATGGCCATCGCCACTAAAGACCCTCTCGTGCGGATGTCAAAAATGACTAAGGCCTCCACCTATGCAGGCTGTCCACACAAGCAAGACTAGCTAGTACTACCTTCATCCCAAAATAAGTGTCTTGACCTTAGTATAAATTTGTATTAGAGCTAGTACGAAGTTGAGACACTTATTTTGGGACGGAGGGAGTAGTTGTTTTTGAGTTTCATTCAACTGCCATCCATTATCTGTCATTAATTGTTGGTTGTAAATGTTTCATTTACACATTAATTGAGTAAAGTTCCAAACTATATATGAAAAATCATGAAAGTAAAATTGCATTCAATTTATCACTGACCGGCCGCACAAATGACCAGCCAGTGATGGTAAGCAGCCATTCGATTCTTCATTTTTTAAATTCAATGATTGCTCAATTTTTTTTTCAAAGGTCAGGTGGTCTAACATGATCTGATTAATATGTCCTAATTATATCATAATTTTCTGATAGAAAATGATATACCTAACTTGAAAACACATGAGACTTCCCGGGTCATATCTGATATAGTACATATTCTACATACGTGGAAGAAGATGCCAAAAGTATAATAGAAAATCTATTATGATTACACAACTAGCAATTAATAAAGGGTTGTTGGCACTATAAATTTATTTTGTATCACCAAAAGTAATAATTACCAAATGACCTAGATGATGAACACTAACCAGTGTTAACTAGAACTCTGGTAGCATGGCGTCCATAGATGTCTGGCACAGGCACACACACACACACACAAAGACGCGAGCATGAGCAGGTTCATTGCAATCACGAGGACAAAAAGATGATTTGAGCTACAATATAAGTAGTCAGTTGAAAGCTTTAACCACTTGAACTTTAATCCCAAGGGCGCATAATCCATGTTAGCAGAAAGCATTGCGTTCTTCAGCGTCATCCATTCTATGATAAAACTATTTCGTGCAATGCCCGTTTGATCAGGAAGCATGATGGGATGATGGAGCTCCTCAACTTCAACTTCTAGTGTGGCTTCAAGACATCAACATTACTTGTTGCGGCACAAATAATGCCACCATACGTGTATTGGCCGATAGCTTCCCAAGCCCGAACTCTCAATATTTCACTAGAAGCACTGTCCAAGATAAACACAGATGAGCACTAACTGCTCGATTTCAATCAAGCAGTTGAAAAAAGTTCGTCCGAATCAATTTTTTTCCTAGGCAACATACATATCATGCCCCATATAACGCATAGGGGTGTCTTACATATGTTAACGGAATTAGCATGTTGCTTCACTTGGTGAAATAAAAGAAAATTAGGCTATGTTAATGTTGAAGTCGGAGGGCCGTCCGGAGACCTCCTAGTTAATGCCGAAGGGCAAATTGGTTAGCCAACCTTTTTTTATTTTGTTGTTATTTTTTAGGAGCTAGATTTTTAAAAAACCTATTAAAAATAGGAAAATATATTTTAGGAAATTGTTCAGCATGTGTTTCTTCTTTATAAAAGTTCAGTTATTAAAAAAGTTCATCATATTTAAAAAAATATTCATCGAATAACTAAAAAAGTTCATCTTATAATTTTAAAAGCTTATCATATATTAGAATTTTCTAATGTATATAGAAATGTTCATTGTATATTAAAAAAATGTTCAATATGTATTTGGAAAAGTCTCACCATATACTAAAAAAATTCAGTGTCTATTTTGAAAAAAGAATTCAGGATATATTAGAGAAAAGCATATATTGCAAAAACTAGAAAAAAAAAGAATGTGCAAGATAAGAAGAAAAACTAAAATCTGAAAAGAGAAAAGTACAAAAGCAAAAAAAGAAAAAATGAAGCAGGACAGTTGTCACGTGGGCCGGGCCATCTGGAGGAGTCTTCAGTGAAGCATCAACTATATATATTTTGACTCATGCGGGTAGGACTAGAAGATGTAGCGGGCTTTGCTGCGCTGTTTTTCTCCATGATGATCCCCACAGGTATATTTCATTTGGAACGCTAACAACCACGCCCAGTATGAAGTATGAACATCTCGTAAGTGCATTAGACAATTCTGGATAGGGAGTACAGGTTTACTTACCACATTGCTATTAAACTTAGGGTTTTGGAAAACTGCTCGACACCGGTAACGGGTGTGGCTATCTCATATATATAAAGGGGTACATGAAGTGTGCAATATAATATACAAGATATATACAGAAGTCAGGTATAAATACAGTCAAACACCCTCCCTCAATCTTAACTATGTCCTGAGGTACAGAGCAAGTAAAGATTGCGCCTGCAAGCTACAAACTGAGGCTGTGGTAGAGGCTTCGTGTAGATGTCAGCAAGTTGATCTTTGGAGGAGATGAACTTGATATGAAGAAGTTTCTATGCAACATGTTCCCTCACAAAGTGATAGTCAACTTCGATGTGCTTGGGACGAGCATGGAAAACTGGATTAGATGAAAGATACATCGCACCAACGTTATCACACCAAAGAACCGGTGGCTGCTCTTGAGAGACTCCCAACTCTCTCAACAGAGACTGTGCCCAAATGAGCTCAGCCGTGGCATTGGCAACTGCCTTGTACTCTGCTTCCGTGCTACTCCGAGAAACTGTGGCCTGCTTGCGCTCACTCCAGGCGATCAAGTTGCGACCAAAGAAGACAACATAGCCCCCCATTGATCGCCGGTCATCCAGGCTCCCAGCCCAATCTGCATCAGAGAACGCCGAGAGAGCACTTGAGGAGGTAGACTGAAGATGCAAGCCATATGAGACAGTATGAGAGAGATAACGCAGGATACGCTTCACAACTGACCAGTGTGAAGTCCGAGGAGCATGAAGATACTCGCACACACGGTTTACGCGACAGGAGATATCACGTGGTGTGTGATAGTCCAGTCTTGCCAAGACACCAACAATCTGCGGATTACTCTGCAGCATCATCACGAAAGAAGTAAGTAGTCAAATCTTGCCAAGACACCAACAATACCGCGAAGATCAGAGCATCATCTGAAAGAAGTAAGGCACCATCCAACGCTGACAACCGATCAGTCGCAGACATAGGGGTGGTAGCATGCTTGCACTTCAACATACTAGCACGTCGTGGCAAGTCCAAGGAATACTTATGCTGAGTGAGAGTCAGGCCAGCAGGGGACCGTGAAACCTCCAGACCAAGGAAGTAATGGAGAGCACCCAGATGCTTGACAGCAAAATGACCACCAGAGCGCATACAATGCACGATCAACGGCGGTCATTGAGGAGCTGATAAGAATAATGTCATCAACATAAACCAGCAGGTACATAGTAACCTTAGGACGATGGAACATGAACAGAGATGAAAAGAGACGTAACAACAGTGGACGGAGCAAATCCAAGACGGTGAAGAACCGAGCCAAGTTGGGCATGCCATGCAAGAGGAGCCTGCTTAAGTCCATAAAGAGCCTTAACAAGACGACACAAATGATGTGGACAAGAAGGATCAACAAAACCTGGAGGTTGCCGCATGTAAACCTCTTTCTCCAAGACCCCATGGAGAAAAGCATTCTGAACATCAAGCTGACGCAGAGACCACCCTTTGACAAATGCATAAGAATGTACGAGATGAATGGTGGTAGGTTTGACAACTGGACTGAAGGTATTCTCATAATCAAGACCATACCGTTGTTTAAACCCTTTGGCCACCAACCGTGCCTTGTATCACTCAATAGAACCATCATCATGCTTCTTTAGCTTAAACACCCATTTGGAGTCAATGATGTTGACACCAGACATAGGAGGAACCAAGCGCCAAGTATCATTCCTCTGTAGTGCCTGAAACTCCTACTCCATGGCACTGCGCCAATGAGGAATCCGAAGAGCTGCCTGAAAATGCCGAGGCTCAGTAGTGGCGTCAGCATCTGTCTATGCCATACACGCCGCAATCCACGCAACTGTGCCGTTAGTGCGCTCCTTCGGCCGAACAATACCACTTTGACTGCGCGTACGAGGACGTAAAACAATGGTAGTCGGCGGAGGTGGCGGCGGAGATGGAGTCGATGAAGATGATGATGGCGATGCAGACTGCTCCCCAGACGCAGAATCAGTCACAGCAGGCAACTGGCCGGGCGAGGAAGGAGTGGACGCCCGTTCCGCCGACGCGAGCGGGGACACCGGCTCGGCCGGCGTGTCGGGAAGCCCTATAGTGCCAGGCTCAGCCAGCCCCGTCGGCAGGCCAGGTGATGGAGGGACGTCGCGAGCGGGCAAGGCGGAGATCCGAGGGGACACGGGCGGCTGCTCATCCAGAAGCACGAGGCACGCTCTGCGCCCAGTACCTGCACCATGGTTAGGTAGCAACAAGGGGGTATATGCAGCATCAACAAATTGGCCAGGCAAAGGTAAAGCAGATTTCTCAGGTGCAGTGGGAGTGGTGGAGGTGACCGGAAGTGCAAAAAAGGAAAAACATTCTCATCAAACACCACATCACGTGAGATGTAGACGCAGTTAGAGGGAACATGAAGAAACTTGTATCCTTTATGAAGAGAACTATATCCAAGAAACACACACTGTTTAGACCGAACTCCAACTTGCGTTGGTTATATGGACGAAGATGAGGCCAACACGCGCATCCAAAGACCTTGAGAAACGTATAATCAGGAACTTCATTCAGCAAGAGCTCAACTGGTGTTTTCATCTGACGGAGTTGTGTAGGGAGTCTGTTAATGAAAAATCATGCGATCCAAAACGCATCACTCCAAAACCGGAAAGGGACGGAGGCATGGGCAAGCAAAACAAGACCAATCTCAACTATATGACGATGCTTACTGATACGTCTCCGTCGTATCTACTTTTCCAAACACTTTTGCCCTTGTTTTGGACTCTAACTTGTATGATTTGAATGGAACTAACCCAGACTGACGCTGTTTTCAGCAGAACTGCCATGGTGTTGTTTTTTGTGCAGAAAATAAAGATTCTCGGAATGTCCTGAAACTCCACGGAACACCTTAGAAAAAATAAAGAAAAATCCTCAAGAAGATGAAGACCAGGGGCCCACCCTACTCACGAGGGTGGGGGCGCGCCTCACCTCGTGGGCCCCTCGAGACCCTCCGACGCCAACTCCAACTCCATATATTGGCTTTCGGGAGAAAAAATCGAGAGAAGAAATCATCGCTTTAACGATATGGAGCCGCCGCCAAGCCCTAATCTCTCGGGAGGGCTGATCTGAGTCCGTTCGGGGCTCGGAGAGGGGGATTCATCGCCGTCATCATCATCAACCATCCTCCATCACCAATTTCATGATGCTCACCGCCGCAGCGTGAGTAATTCCATCGTGAGGCTTGCCGGACGGTGATGGGTTGGATGAGATTTATCATGTAATCGAGTTAGTTTTGTTAGGGTTTGATCCCTAGTATCCATTATGTTACGAGATTGATGTTGCTATGACTTTGCTATGCTTAATGTAATGCTTGTCACTAGGGCCCGAAAAGTGCCATGATTTCAGATGTGAACCTATTATGTTTTCATGAATATATGTGTGTTCTAGATCCTATCTTGCAAGTCTATAGTCACCTACTATGTGTTATGATCCGCAACCCCGAAGTGACAATAATCGGACCACTCCGGTGATGACCATAGTTTGAGGAGTTCATGTATTCACTATGTGCTAATGCTTTGTTCCTGTTCTCTATTAAAAGGAGGCCTTAATATCCCTTAGTTTCCAATAGGACCCGCTGCCACGGGAGGGTAGGACAAAAGATGTCATGCAAGTTCTTTTCCATAAGCACGTATGACTATATACGGAATACATGCCTACATTATATTGATGAATCGGAGCTAGTTCGTGTCACCCTATGTTATGATCATATATGACGTAACCACATCCCAAGCATAATTATCCATGATTGATCCGTGCCTCGAAGTTTTCCATATATCGTTCTCGCTTATTTACTTTTTCGTTGCTCTTGTAACAATCATTACAAAATACCAAAAACATTACTTTATCTTGTCTTTACTTTTGTTACTGCTACCATCACTATCATACTACTTTGCTACTCGAACACCTTTGCTGCAGATACTAAGTTTCCGGTGTGGTCGAATTGACAACTCAGCTGCTAATACTTGAGAATATTCTTTGGCTCCCCTTGTGTCGAATCAACAAATTTGGGTTGAATACTCTACCCTCGAAAACTGCTACATCCCCTATACTTGTGGGTCATCAAGACTATTTTCCGGCGCCATGTTGGGAGCATAGCTCTATTCTTTGAGTCACTTGGGATTTATATCTAATGGACCCTATGAAGAATTTGAAAGATGATCGAACTACTATTTTGCCCTCAACTACGAGGGAGGTAAGGGACCCGCCATCTAGCCTTGCACTAGATTCTCCTTCTCGTTATGAGTAAGTTTGCATACACCTAAACCTACTAATGCTATTGATTACGATATGTCGCATGTTATTGATGATGCCACTTCGCTATGCATGATACTTATGATGAAACTACTTCTATGCTTGATACTATCGTGCCACTTGGTGAATATCTTGATGAGAAAAATGCTAGCTCTAGAGAAAGATAAAATATTGAACATGAACACAATGATGTTATTGACGATGAACCTATGCCAGCTATTCCTGAAGGTTATCTGTTTGATGCAGAATCTTCTGCCGCTATTTTTGCTTGCCGTGATAGATATGAACTTAAGAGGTTGCTAATTAAATGGAGTAAAGAATCTCTTAGAGATAGAATGAGACCCGACCACTGCTTTTGCTACTTCACCTATTTGTGTTCCCGATAAAGATTATTATGATTTTTCCGTTGATCCAGATATAATTACTTTGGCTGAATCGATCCTTTTAATGGCTATGAATCAAACTGTTGTGGCACATCTTACTAAGTTAAATGATATAGCTGCCCTGTTTACTAATAATGAGAGATCGCGCTATCTTTATTTACTTAAGATATTTCCGTTCGTTAAAGGGTGATGCTAAGATATGGTACAATTCTCTTGATCCTGGTTGTGTGCAGAGTCCCCAGGATATGATTTATTACTTCTTTGCTAAATATTTCCCTGCTCATAAGAAACAAGCTGCTTTGAGGGAAATATACAATTTTGTGCAAATTGAAGAAGAGAGTCTCCCACAAGCTTGGGGAGGCTTCTCAAGTTACTTAATGCTTTGCCCGATCATCCTCTTAAGAAACCTGAAATATTTGATATCTTTTATAATGGACTAACTGATGCTTCCAGAGATTACTCGGATAGTTGTGCTGGTTCTCTTTTCGTGAAAGAACACCGGATGACGCTGAAATTCTATTGAATAATATGTTGGCTAATGAAAATAATTGGGCACCTCCCGAGCTACCTCCCAGCCAGTTCTCGAGCCACCATTCACGAGCCTATTCCTAAACCAACTCCAAGAAGAGAGGTGTTCTGCTTTCTCGATCCTGAAAGATATGCAAGAGGCGAAGAGATCTATGAAAGAAAAAAGGTATTAAAGTCAAGATGTTAAGAATTTACCTCCTATTGAAGAAATACATGGTCTTAATTTACACCTGTTGAAGAAGTATATGATCTCAATTACTTATTTAATGAAGAACCTCCCGACATCCCGACCACGTAGTGAAGGTAAATTCTCTCTATAGATATGATAAAGTCAAGTCCCTCCTACTAAAATTGCTAGTCGATTGCTTGGATGAGTTTGATGACTTTATGTTTAAGCAAGATGACTTTAATGCTTATTTTGGTAGACAATTAAAATGTAATACCTTTATGATTAAACGCTTGGGTGATTATATGGCTGATATTAGAGGTGAACTTAAACTTGTTAGCAAGCATGCTTCTATGGTTACCACTCAAGTAGAACAAGTACTTAAAGCTCGGAAAGAAGTGCTTGATGAAATGAATAGTAAGAAAATGATTATGCCAAGTTAGAGTGGCTACTAGAACTGGTAGAATGACTCGGGAACCTTTGTATCTTGAAGGCCACCCTAAGAGAATCGAGCAAGATTCTAGGAGAAATGATATTGATGTACCTAGTTCTTCTAAGAGGAAGAAAAAAAAATGATAGGACTTTGCAAACTTCTAGTGAACCTATTGCTGAACCACCTGAGAATCCAAATGGTATTTCTATTTCTGATGCTGAAACACAATCAGGTGATGAGCATGAACCTAGTGATAATGTTAATGATAATGTTCACGTTGATGCTCAACCGAGTAATGATAATGATGTAGAAGTTGAACCTGCTGTTGATCTTGATAACCCACAATCAAGGAATCAACGTTATGATAAAAGAGACTTCGTTGCTAGGAAACATGGTAAAGAAAGGGAACCATGGTCCCCCGAAACCATCCAAGAAAAAGGATGATGAGGATTTTGAGCGCTTTTCTGAAATGATTAGACCTATCTTTTTGCGTATGCGATTAACTGATGTGCTCAAAACAAATCCTTACTCTAAGTATATGAAGGATATTATTACTAATAAAAGAAAGATACCTGAAGCTGAAATTTCCACCATGCTTGCTAATTATACTTTTAAGGGTGGAGTACCAAAGAAACTTGGAGATCTCAAGTACCTACTATACCATGCTCCATTAAGAGAAATTATGTTAAAACTGCTTTATGTGATCTTGGAGCCGGTGTTAGTGTTATGCCTCTCTCTTTATATCGTAGACTTGACTTGAATAAGTTGACACCTACTGAAATATCTTTGCAAATGGCTGATAAATCAACTGCTATAATTGCCGGTATTTGTGAGGATGTGCCTGTTGTGGTTGCAAACGTTACTATTTTAACGGACTTTGTTATTCTTGATATTCCCGAGGATGATAGTATGTCTATTATTCTTGGAAGACCTTTCCTTAATACGTAGGGCTGTTATTGATTGCAACAAAGGCAATGTCACTTTTCATTTTAATGGCAATGAGCACACGATACACTTTCCGAGGAAACAACCTCAAGTCTATAGTATCAACTCTATTGGAAAAATTCCATCGATTATATTTGGAGGTTTTGAATTTCCTCTCCCTACTGTCAAGAAAAAGTATGATATACTCATTGTTAGGGATTTTCGTATCCCCGTTGAGGTAACTTAGTGCTATTCGAAATTTCTCCGGTTCCGTGCTAATCGGAATGAGCTCGTTAACAAGACTTGATCAACCTTGTTAGTGGATTCATTTTGATGATCACGAGATGGATGAAACTAGAAGCACAACTTTCTGTACCCTCTTTATACTTTCTGTTATTTAGTAGAAATAAAGTAAAATAGTATTTTTCTGTCTGTCTCCTGACTTATCCGCTCAATAGAAAAATATCCCGAAAATAAAAGTCCTCAGAATGCCATGCCAATTTAATATGATTTTTTCGGGAATATTTAAGAATTTCTTGTGCAAAAATCACCACGGGAGCCGCCACACAGCCACGAGGGTGGAGGGCGCGCCCCCCTGCCTCGTGGGCCCACGGTGGCCCTCCTCCACTTGTTCCTGCACCCATCTTCTTCCTCTGTCTCACACAAACACGAAAAACCAACTCAAGCACGAGTTCCAAATTTCCGTTGCTGTGATTTTTCGATCTGTTACTCAAAGCACCTCTCGCAAAACTGCTTGGGGAGATTGTTCCTTGGTATGTGACTCCTCCATTGGTCCAATTAGTTTTTGTTCTAGTGCTTTATTCATTGCAAATTTGTGCTGCATAGGTGACCATGTTCTTGAGCTTGCATGTCAAATTTATATGGTTCCAAGTAGTTCTAATGCTTTATATAGGCTCTAGGCACTTGTGGGAGTTGTTACTATCAATTTTATTGAAGTTGGTTCACTTTTATTTGAAGTTACTAAAAATTTCAGATTGTTTCAGAAAATAATGAAGAGATTTTGAGGGGCTCCTGCTGTCAAGCTCGAAGGAAAAACAAAAAGAAGAAGAGCAGAAGCCCAAATTTAATTTGCCTCAAGACTGCTGGAGGTCCCGTTGCAGGAATGGCCTTCCGATGACTTCTTGAGGAGTGCCTTGATTTATGAGGATTTCTATCTATTAATTGAGAACGCATGCCTCACCAACTTCCTCCGCGACCAACGTCATCAAGATCTCTTACTCACAAATACTTTTGTGCGTAACTTCTACTTTTTCCCTAAGAAATCACCTCCAACAAGAGAGTTCCATTTATATGACGTTGTTAAGGAGATGCCATTAGCTGAATTTTGCGAGGTTTGAAAATACCTTTTGAGGGTTCTTTAGATGAACCACACCGTAATGAAGTAGAAGCTTTTATTAACACTATCACTGTGGGAGAAACCAGGAAGGTTTCTAATGCAAGAATTACTAGCATACATTTTCCTGTTTTATGCTACTTTTCCTTATTTGCTAGTCGTTGCTTGATTGGTCGCGGGAACTGTGGAAACCTTAGCATTCCTGATATTATCATTTTCTTCCATGGTTTATACCGCAATAACTCTGTTAGTATGGGTGGAATTGTTGCTAGACGGTTAAGTCTAAACCGTACTAAAGGGCCCCGCCTTTGGAGGCATTTATGCTTCACGCCTAGCTGAATATTTTGAGATACCTATTAGGCATGAGGAGAAGGAAGAAACATCATTGCCTCATGTTTATTTAGATTATAGGAGTATGCCAGCGCATGATTTTCTTGTTAAGAGTCGCGAAGGGGAGCTCAAATATAAATTGTACTTTGATAAACATCATCCTGAGACTATTACTTTACTGCTCCCTCTTTGTTTAACTTATCTGCAGGTACTCACATTGTTCCATGGGTGGCCATTCAAGCCTATCGAATCCTGCACCAGCCCCGAACCGGAGCCACAAGATGAGCCTCCACGACTATCTTTTTATTCTTGGGATCGAGAGGAGGTTGCCACCAAAGGCAACCAGAGCCTTCTTCATCACAAGACGACCCCAACTTCACCTACGGGTATCCGCCGTGCCATCCTCGGCAATAGACCAACTTAGGCCAAAAGCCTAAGCTTGGGGAGTACGTATTTCCCAATCGACATTACATTCATGTTCACACACACTCATTGCTAGATGTCGGTGTTCATACTCTTTCAGTGTAATATCCATGCTAGTTTATTTTCTTTTTCCTGCTTTCTTCTTGTGTGTTTAATAAACCTTAAGAAAAATAAAAAAAATTAGTAGTATTTTATTTCTTTGCTGTAGTAATTAAAAAGAAAACCCAAAAATATTTCCCGTTCTTCTTTTGCTTGTTGGGAGCTTTCCCGTGTAAATAGTTTTTGTTTCGTTTTTTGGCGGGTCGAGAAGACTATATTGAAAATGCTTAGTGGCTCTTATATGCATGATTGATTATTTAAACTCAGAGCCCATATTGCCTTGTCTTCTCCTGTTTATTGAATGCTCGCAGATTCCAGCTTAGTCCAATGCACGTGCACTCTTATTATTATTCACACCGTTCGGTCGTGCAAGTGAAAGGCAATAATGATGATATATGATGGACTTATTGAGGGGAGAAAAGCTGGTATGAACTCGACCTCTCTTGTTTTTGTAAATATGATGATTCATCGTTCTTGATTCAGCTATTATGAAGTAAACATATTTGCAATGACATTTAGAGATTATAGTTGCTTGTGCCATGCTTGATTAGCTATGAGTTATAATGGTTTACCTTACGTGCCAACATGCTATTAGAATGGTTATGATGTGGTATGATGGGATGGTATCCTCCTTTAAATGAATTGAGTGACTAGACTTGGCACATGTTCACGCATGTAGTTGAATCCAATCAACATAGCCTTCATGAAATTTATGTTCATGCAGGATTATATCCTACTCATGCTTGTACTCGGTATGAATTAATTTTAATGCATGTTTACGACTGTTTCGCTCTCTCAGTTGGTCGCTTCCCAGTCTTTTGCTAGCCTTCACATGTACTAAGCGGGAATACTGCTTGTGCATCCAAACTCCTTAAACCCCAAAGTTATTCCATATGAGTCCACTATACCTACCTATATGCGGTATTTACCTGCCGTTCCAAGTAAATTTGTATGTGCCAAACTCTAAACCTTCAAATAAACATCCCGTTTTGCATGCTCGAATAGCTCATATGTCAACTAGAGCTGCCCTTATCTTCCGTGTTAGGCGGGTTATTCTCAAGAGTGGACTCCGCTCCTCATTCACGAGAAAAAGGCTGGTATCCGGGATGCCCAGTCCCATGCTTCGTGCAAATTAAATCAAAATAACTGCAAACAAAACTCCCCTTGGGACCCGTTGAATGTTGGAGGCACTTGTTGTTTGAGCAAGCCATGGATTGATGCTTGTGGAGGAAGGGAGTATAAACTTTACCATTCTGTTTGGGAACCGCCTATAATCTGTTTAGCATGGAAGATATCGTCATTATTTTAGTTGTTATGTTGACAATGAAAGTATGCCGCTCAAAATATAATTTATCTCTATTTCAAAACCGAGCTCGGGCACCTCTACAAATCCCTGCTTCCCTCTGCGAAGGGCCTATCTATTTACTTTTATGTTGAGTCATCACCCTTCTTATTAAAAAGCACCCGCTGGAGAGCACACTGTCGTTTGCATTCATTATTATTGGTTTATATTGGGTATGACTTGACTGGATCTCTTTTACCATGAATTACAATGTTTAGTCAGTCCTTGATCTTTAAAGGTGCTCTGCATTTATGTTTTGTGGTCTCAGAAAGGGCTAGCGAGATACCATTTTGTTATACCATGTTATGATTATTTTGAGAAAGTGTTGTCATCCGAATTTTGCTATTATGGCCCGCTAGCTGATTATGCTATTGATATGAGTAATTGTGAGACCTACGTGTCATTGTGAGTATGGTCAGTTCATAATAATTGCTGAAACTTGAATCATGGCTTTTCATGTTTACAACAACAAGAGCAAACAGAGTTTGTAAAGTTTTTCTTTTTCTCTTTCAGTTTGTCAACTGAATTGCTTGAGGACAAGCAAGGGTTTAAGCTTGGGGAGTTGATACGTCTCTGTCAGATCTACTTTTCCAAACACTTTTGCCCTTATTTGGACTCTAACTTGTATGATTTGAATGGAACTAACCTTGATCGACGCTGTTTTCAGCAGAATCGCCATGGTGTTGTTTTTGTGCAGAAAATAAAGATTCTCGGAATGTCACGAAACTCCACGGAACACCTTAGAGAAAATAAAGAAAAATCCTCATAAAGATGAAGACCCGGGGCCCACGCTCGCTCACGAGGTGGGGGCGCCTGGCGCGCGCCTACCTCATTGGGCCCCAGGAGACCCTCCACGCCAACTCCAACTCCATATATTGGCTTTCGGGAGAAAAAATCAGAGAAGAAATCATCGCGTTTACGATCTGGAGCCGCCGCCAAGCCCTAATCTCTCTTGGGAGGGCTGATCTGGAGTCCGTTCGGGGCTCCGGAGAGAGGATTCGTCAGCCGTCGTCATCATCAACCATCCTCCATCACCAATTTCATGATGCTCACCGCCGTGCGTGAGTAATTCCATCGTAAACTTGCTGGGCCGGTGATGGGTTGGATGAGATTTATCATGTAATCAAGTTAGTTTTGTTAGGGTTTGATCCTAGTATCCATTATGTTACGAGATTGATGTTGCTATGACTTTGCTATGCTTAATGCTTGTCACTCCGAGTGCCATGATTTTAGATCTGAACCTATTATGTTTTCATGAATATATGTGTGTTCTAGATCCTATCTTGCAAGTCTATAGTCACCTACTATGTGTTATGATCCGGCAACCCCGAAGTGACAATAATCGGGACCACTCCGGTGATGACCATAGTTTGAGGAGTTCATGTATTCACTATGTGCTAATGCTTTGTTCCGGTTCTCTATTAAAAGGAGGCCTTAATATCCCTTAGTTTCCAATAGGACCCGCTGCCACGGGAGGGTAGGACAAAAGATGTCATGCAAGTTCTTTTCCATAAGCACGTATGACTATATACGGAATATATGCCTACATTATATTGATGAACTGGAGCTAGTTACATGTCACCCTATGTTATGATCGTTACATGACGAACCACATCCGCATAATTATCCATGATTGATCCCGGTGCCTACGAAGTTTTCCATATCTTGGTTCTCGCTTATTTACTTTTTCGTTACTCTTTGTAACAATCATTACAAAATACCAAAAACATTACTTTTCTTGTCTTTACTTTTGTTACCGTTACCATCACTATCATATTACTTTGCTACTAAACACCTTGCTGCGGATACTAAGTTTCCGGTGTGGTTGAATTGACAACTCAGCTGCTAATACTTGAGAATATTCTTTGGCTCCCCTTGTGTCGAATCAACAAATTTGGGTTGAATACTCTACCCTTGAAAACTGTTGCGATCCCCTATACTTGTGGGTCATCACTTACGCTCAACTACGCCATTTTGATGATGTGTATGAGGACAAGACACACGACGTGTAATTCTAAGCTTATTAAAGAATGTAGTGAGGTTGTGATACTCCTCCCCCCAATGGGATAGCACATGAATTCTTTTATGACTGAGCAAACGCTAACATGCGCTTGGAATTGCAAAAAAACATTAAACACATCAGACTTGCGTTTAAAAAGATAAATCCAAGTGAACTGACTATAAGCATCAATGAAACTGACATAATAATTATGACCATTAACAGAGGTTTGGGCATGGCCCCATACATCTGAAAATACAAGTTCAAGCGGTTTATTGACTACACGACTCGACTCAGAAAAAGGAAGCTGATGACTCTTGCCTTGCTGAGAGGCATCACAAACCGCATCAACATGTTTATTTGACATTACTGGAAGCTCAGGACAATGAAGTACATGGCGAACGATGGGAGTGGCAGGGTGACCAAGGCACGCATGCCAATGTGATGGAGACACACGAACATCGCTAAAAGCACTAGGAGCTGGTGGCACATCAGGTGCATAGAGACCATTATTGCGCAGTCGACCTCTAAGGAGTACGTCCCTCGTGTCCTGGTCCTTAATAAAAAAATGAAAATGATGAAATTCAGCAAGAACATTATTATCACGAGTCAGTTTAGGTACGGAAAGCAAACTACGTGAAACAGGGGGAACACGAAGGACATTAAGAAGACGTAATTGTGTGGATCGACGTATAAGAAGTGATGCCTGACTAATATGTGAGATGTGCATACCTTCCCCATTAGCGGTGCGAACCTGATCGTGTCCATGGTACGACTCCTGTGTAGAGAGCTTGCCCATCTCACTCGTCAGATGATTGGTAGCTCCCGTATCCATGTACCAAGATGCATAAACTGGGAGTGAATTGCAAAAAACCACCACATTTGAAGCTCAAGCAACAGATTGCCACCACATTTGTAGCGCGTCCCAAAAATCCACCACTATTCTTGTAAATTTTCTCAATAAAAACAAATGACCGCTTTGCATGATTAACCCAATTTTTGATGGCTGGCCCACCCGTCCAGTGCCACGTCGCACAAACCGGATTTGCCAGACGGGTTGACGGCCGTTAGGGCACTCGTGTGGTCAAAGCGTTGCCGGCTCAGTCTGCTTGGCCCATTCTCCCCTCTTTCCTCCGTCTCTCTCTCTGTCCTGCGATGGCGGCGACGGCTAAACCTAGCGGCGGCGGCGGAGGGACTGGAGGCGATGGTGATGGGTTATCGGAGGTAGACAACTGGCTCGGCAGCAGTAGTTTGCCGACGCAGCGGGCTCCTTCACCGGAGCGATCCCCTTTGCCCCCTTCGCCGCTGGAGTGGGACCTTGAGCATCGTGCGGTGGCGGCCCTAGCACGCAAGATCGTGGCTTCATGGGAGAAGGCCATCATCAGGCTTCGAGGTTCGTGACGTGTGGTAAGATTTCTTCCTCGTCCACCCCTCCACCCCTCTCTTCCATGTAACTCGCATTCACTGGATTGTGATTTTAGGGCCTCTGAGATAGTGCATCTTTGTGTTTGTTAATGGGCTGTTAGATTTTAGGGCCGTTTCATTTTAGGGATTTGTTTACTGGATTACTGAAGATTATTTTAGGGCCATTTCATTTTAGGGCTGATATAGTTAATATCTTCTCTGTATAACATGTTACAGTAGGAATTATAGCTCTAGGTTTATGGATTTATGCATGAATGCTCTGTTTACTCCTTGTTAATTACACTTAATTGTTGTCCTGTAAATTATGTGCAACTGAATCAATCAAGCACTAATTCTCCTCAATTTTGTGTAGTTTGGATGATGAGATATGGGAAATAAGGTACCATTTTCAAGGGAAAGACAACTTGGAAAGGACCATTTCTCTGTCAGAAATCACTTATATTAACATGTTATCACTGCTAGAGACTGAAGAGGGATATACTGGTGACTACATGTTCTATATGAAAGAAGAGGGAAAGGGGCAGCAGGGATGCAGGTTATTGACAGTGAAGAGAGTGTGGAGGAGATGCTAGACCATTATGCTAAGCGAAGGTGCTCAACATAATCGTAATTAAGGCTAATGAGCCTAATCCAGGAGAGTTTAACAGGGCAAATATTGTGGAGGAACAAGTACCTATAAATAATGTGGGGATTCCAACATTATTTCTATAGATGAGGCAGGAGTATTGTTCCCTATTTCTATTGAAGACACAGTTGAGGAGTTGTATGTTGTGCCTATTGCTGTTGTAGAGCCAAGTGAAGAGGCTGCTTACATTAATACACAACAGAGCATGACTTTGAGAAAAGCAAAGGGCAAAGAGAAATTACAGGAAGATGTTAGCCCCTCTGATGATGAAGGGTTTGTTGATTTGAACTGGTGTGAGGAGAAAGAGGAAGAGCATGACATAGGTAATGAGGAGGAAGATGAAATCATTGAGAAGTTGAAGCAGAAAAGGAAACAGAAAGATGATCCTATGCATCACTTTGAAGGAGACACAGAAGTGGAAGAGATGTGTCCAGAGGCGGAGGACTCGAGACACGTAACTCGAGACACCACTTCCTCAAACATTTAAGAAAGTAGGCAAAGCAGGCCCCACTACAAGATCACACCATGAAGCTGACATTGAGGTAATTCCTGATTTCATTCCATCAGATGATTCAGCTTGTTTCCCTGGGGACTATGGCATTAGTGAATCAGATGATGAGTCAGGTCTGCCACTGCCTTGTGGAAGGAAGAGTCAAGCCAAGAGGGCCAGGATTAGGATCTGGTATGATGAGAGCAAGCCAGATGCTCATGACCAACTTTGCATGAGTATGTGCTTCACTGATGTGTATCAGTTTAGAAGAGCACTTAGGAATTTTCATATCAGAATCCTTAGAAATTTTGTGTACCATAGGAACTGCAAGGATAGGATCATTGTGCATTGCACAGAAAGGGACAATGGGTGTCCTTTTTTCATGACTGCATCAACAATTGCTCATGAGAAGACATTCTGCATCAAGAGGATGAAGTTGTTACACACTTGTGGTGCACATGGAGAAAAAACAAAAGTGACAGTTGACTGGATGGCCAGAACCTGTGAGTAGCAACTGAGAGATAATCCAAGGGCTGGTGTTGATGCAATTTTAAAAAGAACAAAGACTAAGTATGGGCTTGAAGTGCCAAAGACAAAGGCCTACAGGGCAAGGTCACTGGCCATTGAAGTGGTGGAAGGTGACATGAAGGGACAATATACAAGGTTTAGGGATTATCTTCAAGCTGTACTTGATACCAACCCTGGGAGCAGATGCATTGTGACTACCACAGAGCTTGAGCTCCATCCTAGTCCAAATCCTAGGTTCCACTACATGTTCTACTATCTGAATGGTTCAAAAGAAGGTTTCTTGAATGGGTGTAGGCCCTTTATAGGTATTATATGCATTCTACATTACTCCAGTTCACTGCTCATATCTTGTACTTAATAATGTACTCATTTCACTACTTTAATACAGGTTTAGATGGTTGTTTTATCAAGCTTTCTACTGGGCAACAGATACTTGCTGCCACTGGGAGGGATGGGAATAACAACATATTCCCTATTGGAATTGGTATTGTTGATAAGGAGGACAAGGATAGTTGGACTTGGTTTCTTAGCCAGTTAAGAGCTTGCATTGGAGAGGGGAACAAGTGGGGCACATACACAATCATCTCACGATAGATGAAGGTATATTTTTCATTTCACAATTGAATTAGCAAGTTGTAGAAATAATAATTTGTATTATGCATGGAAGGAGAAAGTTACATGAATAATAATCTCTATTATTACTTAAACAGGGGTTGTTGAATGCAATTCAAGCTGTGTTCCCACACTCACCTCAAAGATATTGTCTTAGACATATCTATGCAAATTTCCAGTCAGCACGCTACAGGAGTGAGGAGTTGAAGAAGCATATGGACAATGCTACATATTCATACACAAAGAATGGTTTTGAGGTTGCAATGAATGAACTGAAAAAGGAGGATGAAGATGCTTGGAAGTGGCTTTGTAATATCCCTAAAGAGACTTGGGCAAGGCATGCTATGGATCACACATGCAAGACATACCTAGTAGTCAACAATCTTAGTGAAGTACTCCCTCCGTAAACTAATATAAGAGCATTTAGATAACTACTTTAGCTATCTAAACGCTCTTACATTAGTTTACAGAGGGAGTATTTAACAAGATGATACTAGATGTGAGGAACAAGCCAATAAGGAGCTGTGTAGATGGATTCAGAACTAAGTTGATCGTTAAGTACCAAGCAGTTAGAGAGAAGACAGAGAAGAGTAAGTGGGAGATAACACCCACTTATATGGAGAAGTTGGAGGAGTCAAAGAAGTACTCTAGGCTTTGCACTGCTTACATGGCAGGTCCTGGTATTTGGCAAGTCACTAGTGGGGAGTCTACCTACTGTGTGAACCTTGATAAGTGGACCTGTGATCGCAAGAAGTGGGACCTATGTGGTTGGCCATGTAACCATGCAGTTTACGCCATTACAAGAGTGAAGGGACAGCCAGAAGACTATGTGCATGAGTTCTTCAAAAACCATTGTATAAGGAAACATACAAGCACATCATCTACCACAGATAGGGCCTGTTGTTGGCCTAAGACACCAACTGCTGACATAGATCCACCAGTGTTCAAAGAGAAGAAGGGCAGGAAGCAAACATCTAGGAGGAAGGGGCAATTTGAGGTCCCCACAAGGAAGGATACATCAAGGATGGCAACTATCACCTGCAGCAACTGCAAGATGCAGAAACATAGGTACACCTATTGCCCTCAGCCCCTGAAGCCTCATCTTCAGGCAAGAAAGGACAAGCACAAGGTATGGAATATGCACACTATTGTCCTTGTTTTCAACTTAACATTACCATGAAACAACTAGCCTCAACAGTTTTCATTGTTTTAATCATTTGATGGCTTCATCCTAATTGTTGGGCTATGATGTGTGCACTCCTAGACAACTAGAACTCACTACCATGAAGCTGGGGGGAGTTCTGCTGCATCTGCCCAGCCTGCAACCAGCGCATCACCTGCTGCAACAACTAGGGGAAGAAGAAAAACAACTTCTGGTGGTCCTTCCCAGCCTGCTACATCTACAAGGGGAAGAAAACAAGCTGCTGCTTTGCTATTAAATCACCTTGACTGCTGCTTCTACAAGGCCAAGAAGAACATCTGCTGCTACTACTCCTTCCTGTGCTTCCACAAGAGCTTCTGTGTTCAAGCAATGCACCCAGCAGAGAGGTGGAAGGCCCTACATGGCACCTAGGGCTGCAACTACAACAGAGGGAGCAACAGTAGGGTCCAAAAGGATGAGGTTCCAGAACACCAGGATGAGGGGTTACTTTTATGCTAGTGGCAACTAGTCAGTGCACAATTTGGTTGTTGTCTTTTGAACTACCTGCCTTAAGTATTTCTAAGTTTTAGAAATTATGCCTGAGAACTGCTATGTGTAATCAGTATTTAGCTTGAGAACTTGTTTGTGTTAGCAGTATTTAGCTTGAGAACTATTATGCCTGAGAGCAATTATGGTTCAGGACTATTATGGCTGAGAACTAGTATGGTTCAAAACTAGTTTGATTTGATGTTTTTTCTGTTCTACAAGATTTTGGCATTTGCTGCTTAATGGTGGTTTTGGTGGTTTTGTCGAGCCCAAGCCAACCTAAAGCCTAAGTGATAGGTTTAGTGGTTTTGTCGAGGCCAAGCCAACCTAAAGCCTAAGTGATAGGTTCAGTGGTTTTGTCGAGGCCAAGCCAACCTAAAGCCTAAATTATGGTTTTGGTGGTTTTGTCGAGTCCAAGCAACCATAGAGCCCAAGTGACAGGTTTAGGTCACTTTGTCGAGCCCAAGCCACCTTGATGACTAGATTCTGGTTTTGGTGGTTTTGTCGAGTCCAAGCCACCCTAAAGCCTAAGTGATAGGTTTAGGTCACTTTGTCGAGCCCAAGCCACCTTGATGACTAAATTATGGTTTTGGTGGTTTTGTCGAGTCCAAGCCACCCTAAAGCCTAAGTGATACGTTTAGGTCACTTTGTCGAGCCCAAGCCACCCTGATGACTAAATTATGGTTTTGGTGGTTTTGTCGAGTCCAAGCCACCCTAAAGCCTAAGTGATAGGTTTAGGTCACTTTGTCGAGCCCAAGCCACCCTAAAGACTAAAGCTAAAGACTAAATTATAGGTTAAGGGGGCGAGTGCACTATGCATATTTTTTCTTCGTGGTTTATGTGGATCAACAATTTACCTTCTGTAAGCATTTGCCCAATTTGGCCATGCCCAGTTGGTCTTGAGCACTGACCATTTAGTCCAAACAAGCATAATAATAATTGCAGATTCACAATAGCATAGCTCTTACTATGGTCTTACTATAGAGAGCTAACAACATCACATAACCGGGGTAGTTTTGCAGCTAGTCATTACATACATTACATAACTTAACTGGAGGTAGTTTTGCAGATAATCATTACAGTCATTACATAACTAGGGGGATTCCCAAAATATACAACCCCAAGGCCAGCTATATTGTTCCAAGGCCACATATTAGCTTAACATAACTGATGAACATCATTCTTCACTCAGCAAGGATTGACTTGATCTTCTCAAGCTTGTCCTTGTTGCCATGACCAGCTTTCATAAGATCACCCACCAGAAACTCCAGCTTCTTCTTCTCCTCTACCAGCCAGTCCCTCTCCTTCCTGAAGTCATCCCTCTCCTTCCTGGTGTTCCTAATGATCTCTCCCTGAGATCTAAGAATGCACTTCATCTCCTTGCGCTCCTGAGCCAGTTTCTCCATCTCCTTCATCTTGCCAATGCCATCACTCTCCTTCTCCTTGCTGATAGCTAGCTTCTCCATGTCCTTGTCCACATCCATCTGCTTTTGCTTGAACTCTTCATCACTCATGACCCTGTTGTTCTGATCTGCCCAATCAAACATCTTGGTGACATCCTCAACCAGCTGATCAGTCTTGATCACCAAGTGTATCCAACTCCTTGTGCACCTTCTCCAACTCTTTCTTATACTTCTCATGGTCAATCATTCTGCCATTGTTCTCCTCATGAAACATCTCCCATATCTTCACCAAACATCTTTGCAGAATAGAAGGCCATGGGGCATCAACCCACTGAGCAACTCCACAATCAATACCATCCTGCATCAAGTATCATAAATATGCTAGCTTCAAAACTAAAATAGATGAGATATTCAGTGATTCTGTCAAACTTTCAGATACCACATTAACTGAATAAATCATGTATCATAAATTAATGCTTCCATCTACGTAGACAGACAAGATACAAATCATGTACAGACGGTACAAATATCGTAACAACAGGTCAATGCTTCATTTACTTACTTTCTCGACATAAATTAATGCTTCCATCTATGTTTACGCATCTTGCAGTTCTTTGCATCATGTTTCATTTAACTGAATTTACTTACTTTACTAACATAAATCATGTTTCATTAACTGAATTTACTGACATAATTTTATTCTTGCATTTGCAGATAGTCCAAATCATGTTTCATTTACTTACTTTACTGACATAATTTTATTCTTGCATCTTCAGACAGTCCAAATCATGCTTCATTAACTGAATTTACTGACATAATTTTATTCTTGCAGACTAACTACCACCAACACAAACCCTAGTTGGATAGCACTGACTGACCTGAGGAACAACACATCCATAGAACCTCCTCCCAGTGTCCTTTCCTTCAAATGCAACATATTTCATGCATGGGGCCAAGTGCAGTCTACATGTGATGCTTGCATCTGCAGCTCTACCACAGAAGGATGCATCTATGGTGGTGCCGAGGTTCATTTGCATTGTAGCACAAGATGGTGAACCTCAGAACAAAGCGCAAGTGCTCCAAACCATTGTCTCAAATCGAAGAACACTTGAACCCTAACCCTAACCCTAACCCTAGGTGCGAAACAGATCAGATTTCTTACCCAGTGTTGCTACAGCTCCATGCCGACCAGCTCCTCCTCGCTGCTCTCCTCTCCATCATTCCACGACGGCATCTTCAATGGCGGCGAGGAACCGTGCCTCCAATGACGGCGAAGAGCTCCGTGGCGGCAATGAGGGACAGAGCAGTGGGGTGGAGGAGAGTGAGCGAGTGGAGCGCCGACGAGTGGAGGGCAACGCTTTGACCACGCGAAGTGCCCTATGACGTCAACCGGTGCGCCGTCGATTTGTCTTGACGTGGCACTGGCGTGGGCCAGCCCTGTCAGAAATCGGGTTAACTGCGGCAAAGCGGTCATTTGTTTTTATTGAGAAAATTTACAAGAAAAGTGGTGGATTTTTGGGATGCGCTACAAATGTGGTGGCAATCTGTTGCTTGAGCTTCAAATGTGGTGGTTTTTTGCAATTCACTCCATAAACTGGATAGAAAGGAGTATGTCCCTGCTCATGACTCGTCAGGGCAGCCTGCTTCTCATTGCCCTTGCCATTGTTCCCGATCCCCAAGAAATCCTGCTTGAAGCGACGATGACAATGGGAGGCAAGGTGACCATCAAGCCCACATAGCTGGCAGGGGACATGAGCACCACATAAAGGACAACAGGCACGGGCTCGACCTCCCATGGAGGTAGTGGTGTTCCGTGAAGTAGGCGTGGTCGGTGGAGGTTTGCCACCAGCTGGTGGCTTATAGGGCTTGCCCTTCCCGCGCGTTGCAGCATGGGCGGAAGAGAAACTCGGCATAGAGCAACGAGCTTGGATGCGCTGTTATGTAGTGAGGAGACACGCGTACAACTCACATAGCTGGATGGGAGTCTCACCACCATTGATATTCTCCACCAAATTATCATAGTCGTCACTCAATCCATTGAGCACATAGGAGGTGAACTCCTCCGGACCAAGCGCCTTGCCAATGAAGGCAAGTGTGTCAGTCATACCCATCACCTTGTTGAAGTAGTCGGTGATGGTGAGATCATGAAGTTTCACCTCCTCAAGCGCAGTGCGGATGGCGTGAGCCCGCGCCTGGCACTGCAAAGCGAAACTAGTGTGAAGAGCCGTCCATGCGCCCCGAGACGTAGCGGCGAAGATGACTAGCAACGAGACTCCCTCCACGAGAGAGGACTAGATAGCCGAGAGGATGGCTTGATCCTGGGCCACCCATGCACGATGCGTCGGATGATGTGGTGGAGGACACGGCAGTGTACCATCAACATACCCATCTAAGTAGCGGCTGCGAAGAAGCAACAACACCTGCGCACGCCACGACATGTAATTATCCGTCGTGAGCTTCACCGAGATGAGGTGTGCAAAGTAGAACGGGGTGTAGCGGCAACACGATCCAGCGACGGCGGCGCAGTGCCCTAGGGCAGAGCGTAGAAGCCCTGGGGCGGAGCACCACCGGGGGTAGGTGAGGCGCTGACCATATCCGTCTACGGGGCCAGGGCTGGCTGAGAATACTGCGCCGGGGGCGCCCCGTAGGAGGCACCATAGGCTGCTGTAGACGCGCTGGAGGGCAGCTTAAACGCATCGTGGGGCGCCGCTGTAGATGCGTTGTAGGACGGCTGGCCGTGGGGCGTTGCAGATGCATGCACGTAAGGCGTTGGAGACGTGCTATACGGCACCGCGGAAACAACCGCGTATGGCGTCGTAGATGCGCCGTAGTGCGATGCGATCGCGCCGTAGGGCACCGTAGGAGCGTTGTAGTGCGGCGGAACAGGAGCGCCATAGTGCGATGCGATCGCGCCATGGGACGACGGCGGTGCGACGGATTTGTACGGATCAGGAGCAGAACCACCGTAGAGCGGAGACGCAGCCGGATCACACTCCACTTCCCCCAGATCAATAGTGAAAAGAGTGACTGTACTGCCACTGCAAAAACAGACTCCACCAAAACATCAGAGACAAAAGCTAAACTCTATCATTACGAACCCATCTATTGGTGTCAAAAAAAGGTTTGCTTTGTTAGTTCCAGTTCATTTACTTCAATCAGTTGATGTTTTTGAAGCCCTCACAAATTACAACCAACAGTGGATGGCCCTCTTTCTAAAAAAATGTTTCTGAAGCTCTGCACAAAACACAGCTGGTTCCATCTCGAAAAACTTTTGTTGATATCCAGCATTATGCCAAGGGGACTGAACCTCCCAGCTACCATCATCCAAGATTCAGGTAACATAACTCACACAACCATGGTCCACTCCACTTCATGTCACATCATATACATGGAAGGATCATCATCTTGGTATAAACTGCTTGACGCTTAGGAGAGTTTCATGGCAAAAAACTGAGACCCCATTTAATTAAATGAATACAGTTGAACAGAAAACAAGTGCCGATTGGATATTGCAGAGACGCTATAGCTTTTCTTTAATAACTACCAAACACTTGAAGACGTAATAGCCACTGAATTGTTCTATGGGAGACGGATCATCCGATCCTTGGCTGCACCCGGTCGTCGCTAGCGGCGGATCAAGGGCCGTCGAGTGGGCTCGAGCTTATCCCCACAACGCGTGATGAACTCCTTCCTTACCAGGGTCGACCCGGCGAGTCACCAGCCACCATTCAGCTGCTCGTCACGCCCCTGCCAGTAGAAGAGCAGGCACCAGCGCCGACTACTCCACAAGCCCACATGCCGGTTCAAGCACCCAAGCTCGTCCCTTGGTCACCACTCACCACTCTCATTCCTCACCTCTCAGCCCGACGGCATCATTTCCGAGTGCTCGCGGACACTCCTTCCTGGCTCAGGCCACCTCCTGCGCCTCCCTCTCCCACTGACCACCTCAGTTATTCTCCCTCCACCTTCCCCTCCGTACGTCCCTCCTTTCTCCAGCCAAATCGGGGCCAATTAAAAATTTGCCCCAGCTTTGTTGATGTGTGTGTCACTGGTGAGGAAGTGGTAGGCAATCAAGTAGCTGCGGGACATGCCGCGAAACTCTCTTCCCATCCGGGCCAATTGCCACATCAATACACGGGAGAAGATCTGGAAGAAACAAGTCGGACCAAGCTCCTTCCTCGCGGTAAAATAATTCCGGATATCTCTCAAGCCTACACAACTCGTCTAGATACAACACATGCATTTTACTCTCTGGATATATGGACGGTCTCAATTCACCACTGCTAGAGGATTTTGGAAATGAGAGGCATGAGAGGGCCAAATATTTATCGGTTAGAAATTGGTGACGTCAAGGTGGCGGTTCACTGGCCCACCGCATTGAATTGCTTGCACATGCGCTACTCTCGTTTTAGCACATGGGGCTACACTTCTCTGCCAGCTTTGATTTGCTATCTTCACATTTATGTTTGGCAAAACCTTATACTCCCAAGCATATCTTGATTCAATTGAAAAAACAAGATCAAACACTCTAGACTCTCAGCGTAACAAGGAATACAATGAAAAATGCTTACCTTTTTAAATATTTGTTCTGTAATGAAGTACATATATTCCATTAAGATACACTTGTTTTACACTCAGTAAGACACGGCTAAATCATTGGTCACCAGACGGGCTACACAATCTGGTAGGAGCATCAACCCAATCTGGTAGCATGGCGTTCCTAGATGGCACACACACGCAAAGACGCGAGAGTGAGCAGGTTCATCGTAATCGCGAGGACAAAATTATGATTTGAGCTACAACATAACTAGTAGTGTGGAAAAACTTCAACGTATTGAACTTTAATCACAAGGACGCATAATCCATCATAGTAGAAAGCATTGTGTGGTTCACACCGTTATGCATTCTATGACAAAGCTATTTAGTGCAATGCCCATTTTGATCAGCAAGCATGATGGCACGATAGAGCTCTTGAACTTCAATTTGCAGTGCAGCTTGGAGACCTCAAAATTACTTGTTGTGGCACAATAATGTCAGAATGCATGTATTGGCCGATAGCTTCAGAAGACCCAACTCTTAGTCTCTCACTAAAAGCACCGTCCAAGATAAGATGAGCACTAACAGTTCGATTTCAATCGAAGAGTTGGAAAGATCGTCTGACTCAAAAATATTTCAAGGCATCATACGTATCCTGCCCCATATAATGTGTAAGGATGGCTTACATCGGTTAACGGATGTAGCAGGTTGCTTCACTTGGCAAAATGAAAACAAATTATACTCTGTTAATGTTGAAGCTGGAGGGCCGTCAGGAGACTTCCTAGTTGACGCCCGCATGCGTCAACTAGGATTGGCATCATTGAACCCAGGGAAAATTGGCCAGCCAACCTTATTATTATTTTTTCGTGCTAAATATTTTAAAAACCTGTTAAAAATAAATATATTTCATGAAATTGTTCAGTATGTGTTTTATATAAAAGTTCAATTATTGAAAGTATATCACTGTTTATTAAAACAATTATCTATCATTTATTTAAAAAGCCCATCATATACTAAAAAATGTTTAATGCATATAAAGAGTTCATCCTATATTAAACATGTTCAATATGTATTTGAAAAGGTTCACCATTTACTATAAAACTATTGTGTTTATTTAGAAAATGTTCAGCATATATTAGAGAAACATTTCACTGTATATTACAAAAAATGTAAAAAGTAAAATGTGCAATTTTTTTGAAAAAATAGAAATCTGAAACAAGTGAAATAGAACAGCCTTTACATGGGCCGGCCCGTCTGGAGGAGTCATCATTGAAGCCTTGTCTATGTACGCATGGGAGCATTTCTAATTAAGAAGTAATCCTTCCCAAAATCATTCCCACCTCCCCAGGTTGCGACAAGTGGCGCACTGGAAGTTTCTTTTTTTTCGTATATCCGTTTATTCAAAATGTTTCATCCATTAAATCGTGTGCCCAAATCTCCAACCGTTTTCACCATTGGATTCCTCACATCGAGATTTCCAAAACTAGATCCCATGTTGGTAGGTTATGACGAACTTCTTTTTTGACGAAAATACCAAACCGGGAGCACATTTTTTTTCTCTTTTCGAAAGCCGATTGCGAGAGGCATGGTCTTGCCTCTCGCAGAAGCTCATGGAGGAAAAAAAAAGGAGAAAACACATTTTTCTTTTCGTTTAAGAGAGGGAACGACCGTGCCTCTCGCGCAAGCTAAACCGCGCCTCTCATGAAAGAAAGAAAAATGAGAAAACACATTTTTTTCGTTTCCGAGAGGCACGTCCATGTCTCTCGCGGAAGCAAAATCGTGCCTCTTGCAGAAGCAAAATCGTACCTCTCATCGAAGAAAAAAAAGAGAAAACACATACTTTTTTCATTTCCGAGAGGCACGCACATGGCTCTCGTAGAAGCAAATCTGTGCCTCTCACAGAAGCAAACCCGTGCCTCTCACGAAAGGAAAAAACACGTTTTCTCGTTTCTGAGAGGCATGATATTGCCTCTCGCGGAAGCAAACCTATGCCCCTCGCAGAGTAAAAAAAAGAGAAAACACATTTTTCTTTCCGTTTACTAGAGGCATGACCGTGCCTCTCGCGGAAGCAAAACCGCGCCTCTCATGAAAGAAAATAAAATAAAATACATTTTTTTCCGTTTCAGAGAGGCACACACATGCCTCACGCAGAAGCAAAATCGTGCCTCTCGCAGAAGCAAACCCGTGCCTCTCACGGAAGTAAAAAGAGAGAGAAAACACATTTTTTTTCGTTTCCGAGAGGCACGGCTGTGCCTCTCGGCACTCGCGGAAGGAAAAAAAATACGTTTTCTCACGCATTTTTTTAAAAAACTGTTTTGTCAAAATTACGAAAGACCGGTGGAAATCGGAAAGCCAAAAAAAACCCAAAAAAACTCTCTCAAAAACCAAAAATGTGTGCGGAAAAAATAACAAAATCCGGAAAGGAGCGCTAGAGCGCGACACATGGCGACGGCCGAGAGCGCACCACTTTGGCGCGCTCTCTACCCACCTCAAGTGATCATTGGGAGGCTTCCGAAGAAGCGCTCCTCAGTTAGTTGCTCTCGCAAATCGTACCTAGGCCAAGCTTGAAGCAGTGCGAGATGGGCCAGCCCACTTCTTGTGCGTTAGCTGTTTCGTTTTCGGTTGCTGGCTGCTGCTGTTTTCCTTGTGTCTATTTTTTTAATAATTTCTTCCATTTCTCTTTTAATATTTTTTATTTTTGTGTTCATGTTTTGGTCTTTTCTTATTTTTTATTGCGCACATTCTTTTGTAAGTTTTATACAATAATATACGGTGAAGTTTGTCAAATACATACTAATTTTGTTTAATATATGATGAACACTTTTCCAAATACCTATTGATTATTTTTATAAAATACAAGAACATTTGTTTCATAAACAATGTACCTTTATTCAATTTACGGTGAACTTTTTTCAAATAAACACTGAAACTTTTAAAAATATTGCTTGTAATAAGGTTGTTATTTTAGACCCCTAAAAAATCCAACAGATGATTTTTTGTAAACTACTAACTACAAAATTGAAGAGGAAAAGCAAAGCAAACGCTAGTACAAAATGAAGTATTGTTGACTCATCACTGGCGGGCTTCTGGCAGGTGGCACTGATGAGGTGCAACATTGACCGACAAGCTCGAAGGCATCAGTGATGAGCCTCTCACAAAAATGGCCGGTCACTGATGAAGTATTCTTCCACCTTGCGCAGACGAAATTTTATCACCGCCCGTCCGTAATACTTGGTACTCACTCCTTCCATCTATATAGGGCCTAATGCGTTTTCTAAAGCTAACTTTGACCAAATGTTAGAGAAATAATATATGACATGCAAGTTACACAAAGCATACTCTTAAATTCGTATGTGAAAGGAGCTTTCAATAATACAAATTTTACATTATACATCTCATGTATTATTAATTTTACCAATAGTTAAAGGCGGTCTTGAAAAACGCATTAGACCCTATAAAGATGGAAATAGGGAGTATTAATTTACCACTGACCCTCGTACTCGTCCTCGATTTTCAGTGCATGCATGGGTTACCAATGAGCAACATTGAATGGACGAGACGTCGACGTCTGTCCGGCTATCAACGATGATTCCCACTGCAACAGACCACATTCTCTAGCTATATAAAAAGGACGCATGCGTACTCATTCACTCTCACCTTTGACCATCTCTCCTCTCTATCTCTCCCAATCCATCCAACAACGCCTCCATGTCATCCCATGTAACACCCTGAATTTTCCTTTCTGAAAAATACTTTTCAAGTTTTGCCTCCTGTCTTTTTCTTTTGGTGTTCTTGGATTTCATTTACACTCTTGTGTTAGATTTAGAGTAATGACTTGACTAGTTACTTGGGATTAGGGTTTTACCTCCCCAAAACCCTAATTGCCCCCCTCTGCTAACTGAAATCCTAGGACACCATTGCACTACAACAACCTTTCTCCTTCCACAAGAGTTCACCAAATTAATTGGGGAGTTTCTCCTACCCATATATTCACCATTTCCTACTTCACACACCCACACTTAAGTCAAATTTTCACCAGAAAAACTCATCCAAGTTTCTGCCAGATCTTTCATGTTAAAAAGCAAGTGCATTATAACTTCATTCTAAGAAGCTGAATTTTTGCGTGCATCAACATCCACTGATAGCATGCCTACCCACCAATTTTGATCATGATCCAACACCCATAGCTCCATCCACTATTTTGCCAAATTTGCATCCACTTGGCCACATTGTGAAGGAAGAATGTTTTGCATCCACCCACTTGAGCCCAAATTTATCACGGTGATTATACATGAAAAAACACCACTACAACTCCATTTGCATCAAATTCCATCACACCATTTGAGCCCACCATCATCCTAAAGTTTCTGTACAGAATTTCACTTTGTACAGGAAGTACTACCTACACTCATCTAAATGGCCTCAAATTCTACATGCACATGCATACTCATATAAGACTAGCCTCCACGAAAAGTTAGAGTCATTAGCCACACCATATATATGACCACAACCACCTCCCAAAGTTTCTGTACAAATTGTCAAGTTGTACAGGAAGTACCATTTATGATCACCCCCTTGCCACAAAATTTAATGCATGTGCATCACCATATTGTATCACGCTACACAAATCAAACCAAATGGCCTAGCCATTTGACCACAACGAGATCACAAACTTTCTGTAAAGATTTACACTTTGTACGGGAAGTGCCACATGTATGCATCCATTTAGCCCCAAGTTTTGCATACATAGTCATCATCATATCAAACCACACTACACCTAAAATTAGATGCATTCGCAGTGCCTTTCCATTTGGCAGTTATCAAACACCCTCTGGCAGAAATGGAGATATGAAGCTCCATTGAACAATTGAGCTACCTGGACCCCTGAACCCCCTCCACACTCTAACCACACTTAGTTACACACACTAGACAAGCTTTGACTGGCAAAAGCACCCACGACCTTCTAGAAGCCATGGTGACCATAGTCATGGCTAGTCAAGGACGTGCTCTGGACGCGGGAGAGCCTCTGCGTCATCCATGGTCGAGCCCCTCCCTCCCCGGCTTGTCCACTAGCTCCAGAGGACCACCTTGAGTCCAGCACCCCCTCCCCTGCCAGCTCTGGTTGCCAGAAACCTGCAAAACTCTCGTCGTTGCCGTCGCACTGTTCATCCGTGCTCGGCCGGACCCCCCTCCTCTCCTTCGTCCTCCTGTGCCAGCCTTCAGCTGGCCTTAACCGCTAAGCATCGCGCGACATGCTAGCCGTAGCCCTGCAGCACGCCAGCGCCTCGCCCGCCGAGCACCTAGGCCCCGACCACGGCCACCACCTTGACCGAGATTATCCTCTCTGCTCAGGCCTATAAATAGGCAGCCCTCGGCAAGTAAGTCAATTTCTCCGATGCAGACCCTGAGTTTTCACTCTTTGTTAATCTTGCATGTTTTTGGCTTGTGTGTCGGTTTCTACCGACCCGTTTTCTCAGTCGGTTTACTTGTTGTTATTTACTTCAGTTGCACCATAAATGCTTATTGTTATGATTTGTCTTACTTGCTAGTAGTAGCATTGCTGGATATAGGTTGCTGTAGATTATTACTTTTGCTTGTTTACTTTATGTGCAAGACTAACGTTGCAGGTGCACACCATTACAATAATTAACTAATTAACAACCTCCTCCAGATAGATGAGACAAAGTGCATAGAACCAAACTAACCCGTACGACCACACTTGCCTAAGTGGGAAGGGCCTATTGGGTTTGCAGGTATGCCTCTTTCGTGTGTCATCCAAAGAGAAGGTTGGAGAAAGTAATGCCTCTGATCCAGGATTACTATCCAATGCTTTGAGGGCCTGCGTTGGTAAGGGTATCTGAAAGTTGATAGAATCCTAGAGTGGATTAGTTGTGCCATGGGGTGGCAAGGACCAGGATCCCCTCTCCCATGAGCTTCTTGTGGGATGTTGGTAATGCGGTAAGAGTGTCATGCCTGTGAACCGGATTTGTCGGACAGGTGTCCGTAGTGTGGGTAAAGTCAATCTCTTTAGTGTGTGTGTGTGTGTGTGTGTGTGTGTGTGTGTGTGTGTGTGTGTGTGTGTGTGTGTGTGTGTGTGTGTGTGTTTAGAACCTATTTAAATAGCCGCATACTCCGTAATGGACATAGTTTGGGGAAGTCACACAAGGATTTTCTAGTCGGAGGTATTAACTTTAATAATTTTAGAACAAGAGTTGTGAAGGCAAGAGATTGGTGCAGGTGGCCTACAGTGTGACTTGACCAATTCTAAGGCCTTGAGAAAGATGGTCCTAAGACCACTAGATAGTAGCATGCCATGTTTATAATGTTGTAGTTATGCTTGTTATTGCAAGTGTTTATCAAGCTATTGCATGTACCACATCGGTGGGCAGACTTTAGTTTAGTAAGTGATCACGTTGAGGACAAGCTTTAGCTTATCATGGTTGCACTGGTTATGTTGCTAGTTCAAGCTTTGCATGTGGATTACTGTCTTACTTCAGTAGATAAGAGTTGGTAGAAGTAATTACGAAGTTGTTGTTGATATTTGTTGGTGTGAGAGCAATCTCATGCTTGAGTAACTTGAAGTGTTCCTTTGTTGTCACCGCGAGATACTTTTGACTTGCGAGTACATTCAATGTACTCATGGCCTTTAACATGGCCAGGTAGGTATTAAGAAGACTAAGTTGAGACGAAACTAGGCAAGAGAGCACTTGGTCAGATCCCTGTGGTATGGAGCCGCACTAGGACCGTGCCACTACCATTGTAGAAGTTTCCGCTGTAGTCATGTCTGAAGTAGTCACCATGACTACTCAGACTGTTCCGACCTCGACACAATGTTGTGACTTGGAATGCTATAAGTCGATCGTTGTAAAGTGTGTAGGTCAATAAAGCATCCCACTGTATTCGAGAGGGGGTGCCACATCCCACCACCCCATGAGCGCACAGGAAGCAAAGGAAGAGGGCCACGTCATGCTTTTGACCCACATTGTCTAGTTGGAGAAGGAGACTATCCTAGTGGTGGAGGCTGCAGAAGCTGAAGAGGAAGTGGAGAAGCGCTACTTTGAATAAGCGAATGCCGATGGGTCGGCCAAGGTGATGGCCTGTATGGCCATCGCCACTAAAGTCCCTCTTGTGTGGGTGTCGGAAATGACGAAGGCCTCCACCTATCTGGGCCGTCCGCGCAAGCAAGACTAGTTAGGAGTTTTTTTAGTTTCATTCAACTACCATCGATTATGTGTAATTAATTGTTCATCAAAAATATTTTATTTACACACTAATTGAACTAAGTTCCAGATTACATATGAACTATCTCAAAAGTAAAAATGCAGTTTATTAATTCATCATTGACTGACCGCACAAATGACCATTCAATGATGTTAAGTAGCCTTTCAATTTTTTTCTTCTAAATTTGATGATTGCACAAATTTTTCAAAAACTTGATCTGATTAATCTGTCCTAATTATATTGCAATTTTGTGATGATGAAATGATATACCTAACTTGTAAACACACGATACTACCCGACTGACCCATCTCTTATATCTGATATGCAGTACATATTCTACATACGTGGAGGAAGATGCCTAAAATACAACAGAAAAATTTATTGTGATTCCACAGCTAGCAATTTCTCAAAGGGGTTGACACTCATAATTTATTTTGTATCACAAAAAAAATAATAACAAATGACCTAGATGAATAACACTGACAGACGATCTAGAAACCAGTCAGTGTTGTCGTCGTATCACTGGTTGGTTTTGGAAGACGTAACGTCAGTGATTAATACCCTCTCAATATATAATAGCACACTCCCTCAATGATGAATACCGTCACCCTCTCAATGATGAATACCGTCACCAGAGTTCTCTTCTCTCTCCATCCCAATCTTCCTCATTCATCTAAACCCCACCAGACCCCTCCGGTTTGAATTTTTTAATAGCCAAACAATAAAAAATAATGTCATCGGGGAGCTTCAAATCGCATTAATGCAGTTTCACACCCAAATTAATCAAAACCAACAAGCGACAAACTCGCTATGTTTCGAATGAGGAAGTTTTCTATAAGTAGATGTCAGTGCTCCCATGGCCGTGCAGTTACACAGGTGCAATGCCACATGCTTGTTTGAGTTTTTATTTGCGGTGTTTTTTTGAATAACAAAACCCAAAGGGCATACCAGATTTGATTAATAATAGGGAAAATTAAGGCCAATACAATGGATAGAGTACATGATGTAGAATGACTAGTAGAAAGTAAAATTGCATTAAAAACATCTGATTGTATGTCACCCGCCGGAGATTGAAATTTTCACTAAACCAACAATAAAGAAAAGCGACGCCTACGAAGATCGCAATAGCCATTCACCCTGAGATGAGTTCCAGAAATTGCTGAAGCAACATCGGTTAGAGCATCACCCCATGCAGAATAGGCTTGCAATCCATCACCACCAGCATAGTGGGTTAGATAAACAGAGCCAAGCCACAAAACAACACAAAATAAGAAGCAAAGTCGCCACACCAATAGCCAGCCAAAAGCTCTCCTTGAAGGACACACCACTACAAGAAATATGTCAACTTATGACCACCACTATTGGTCACTGAATGGTAATAAATTTCCATTTATGACCTTTTTGTGACCAAAAACATAAGGTCAAAAGCTGGGCGTCGTAAACTGACTATAGCGACCTTTCTTCTGGAATGGTCGCAAACGTTTATGACCAAAAAAAAGTCGTAGATTTAATGACCAACTGTTTTGGTCACTAGCAATCCGACCACACCACGTCAGATCCACCGTGGCAAGCTGGCGTGGCAGACTTACGACCAAATGAAAAGATCGTAAAATAGAATCAGCCCGGTCCATTTCAAATAGTCTTGATGGGCCAAGCCCAATAATTCAGCCCATTTAATTTTTTTTTCTTTTTATTTTGCTTATCTGTATGGGCCTGGCCCAATAATTTGGCCTTTTATTTTCTGGGAATGATGCCTTTTTCTGCTGATTTTTTTATATTCCACTATTGTTTTGGGCCACAGCCTTTTTAGTCTAGTTCGAATTTGGGCCTCGGCCTTTTTATTTTCTGTTATGCAGCCTTTTATATTTTTTTTTCTTACAATCATTTCTTTTTTTAGGCCCAAGCCTTTTTGGTCTAATCTTGTTTGGGCCTTGGCCTTTTTAGAGCCCAGGTTCTCATTTTGCATAACTATAAACAGAAAGGCCCAGGTGCACAAGTGATCCACAAGCCCAGGTGCACAAGTGATCCACATAACTTCACAGAAAATAAACCACGGAGTTCACAGGATCACATAACTTCACAGCTCCCAGGTTCAAATAGGAAAATGTAACAAAATGCAACAGCTCAGCTCAGCTCCAGGTTTCACAAGTTCAAACAGGTTCACAGGTTCACAGGTTCAAACAGGTTCACAGGCTCAAACAGGTTCACAGGTTCAAAATGCACAGGTTCACAGCTCAACTACCTTAGCTCAACTACCTTAGCTCCAGTGTTCACGGCTCAAAGACAAAGAGGTTCAAAGACAAACTGCATGACCATCAAACCGCCTTAGCTCCAAAGAGAGCCATCAAGTGGGCTAACTTCTCTTCCTCGTTCTTGAGACTTCTTATGCGCAGCTCAAGTTCCTTGTCGCGTGACTTCAGATTCTTCCGCCTTCATCTTGATTGCCGCCAATTCTTCTTGCACCAGTTCGACTGAAGCTTCGGACCTCCCGACTTCTGCTCAAGGTCACGAACATGAGCAAGAACTTTGCGGAGTTGTTCCTAGATGATCGAGCCCAACATTCCCGAGGAATGTGCTTTCCTTGGCTTTGGTCTTGAGGACTTGTTTGACAATTTCAACAGCAGACTTTGGCTCTTCACCTTCTGGTACCGGCGCTTCCTTCATTTTTTCCATCTCACACTAGCATATGGAGGAAAATGATAGGCATTAGTGGGAGATCTATTTCACATTTTGCAAACCAAACCAAGCAAGAGAAACCAAACCAGCACACAAATGGATTATTTGAAGTAATCAAACCAGCACGCAAAATCTATACAAGAAGATGATGACTAGTGACACGGAGACATGCAATTGGAACAATATGATCACTTCATTAAGCCTAGAATGGTGGTTCTATATAAGATGGCTTCCGAGTGAGACGCATCATCAAACTAACATTCAGATCAAATTTCATCATATCATAAAAATGCATCAAATAGCTACAAAGAAGTTCTCGATATCTTTGTTGAACTATCAAACAACATCAAAGCATGGAACATAGCATGTGTTCTTGGTAGCTCCGAGTCAAACAACATCAAATCATCAAAGCTTCAAAGCTGGTCAGTGAATCAAACAGGCAAAGCATGGAGTGACTTACTATAGCAATCTTGATCGGCTCCAAAACCCGTGCTTCTTGCTGTTGTGGGTGGCCTTAAACAAGTCAATCGCAGACAACTCCTCACCCTTACGCTCTTCTTTATGAAATGTTTTTCAACAAAAATCAAAATGTTATTCAGCAAGAATCAGAAATGTCATTCAATGAGGAACCAAAGGTAAGGTCTCTAGAAGAGTTCTCACGATTGGAAAAAATGTGTGTGTGTAGTGCACTGGAACCAGTTCTTTGATTGTACCACGACTTTTTGTCGATTCATCTTGTTCGACAAAGCAGGTTTTCTACAAAAAGCATCTTGTCGAGATGATCTAGCACTAGCATATCATGTGCAGAACATAAAGCATCAAACAAAGCGTAGACAAACCTTGTGTCTTGGGGTAGACCACATCTCCACCAGAGCTTGCCATTCACCATCCGTTAGATCAGGCACCGGAGAATTAATGCTGACTTTATTTGCGGCTACGGTATCAAAATACTTCTTCTTCATCTGATGGGGTCTGTTCTTTGGATATTTCTGCAGAATATCTTTGCACGAGGTCTTGATGGTCTCCGAGTCCGTGTTCATCTCAAAATTTGCCTACCAAGATAGCAAACAAGGTAGGAACAATATTAGTGATCATGCATAGGCGTAATGTAAAAATAGATAGCACATTAACTATGAAACAAGTAGCTTACAAAGAACTTTTCCAATGTAGTTCTCCAATAGACTAGCATTTTTTTGTATAGCTTGAAGTGAGGAAGAACCAGGAAGATGGCTTTTTGCAACGAGTCCACACTTTCGAAGCAAGCTTTCTTTTGCTGTGAGAGGCTTCTCTGGACGAATCATCCCTTGACAATTTGGATAGGCACCTTGCTACCAAAGCGACTTGGTGATCCTCTCTAGCCCTCTGCCCTTTCTAAGTCTAGTCTTGGGAGTCATTGCATCTGAAAATGAAACTGAACTCATAAATTAGAATAGAAATCGACAAATGCAGGAATCAACAAAAGCATACATGATCATTCCATTTGGAAAATGCACTAGTAAAAGATAGCATTGCAAAGGTCAACTTGCCTGATTGAAGCACAAGCTGCTGTTCTTCTTCATTGATGACAGCTGACGTTCTGTCAATAGAAGGTGCAACAGGGCTGAGGTCTGAAGACGTGTGTGATGCCCTTCATCAATGCCGATGGTTCCCGCTTCATCTAGGCGCATGATGCCATTTCCATCCATGCTTTGAGAGTGGTTCCTTCATCGATGGTGACAACTCATCACCCGCTTGCACCGAGGTCTCGAGAGTCCATGAGCAAGCATACTTTCCTGATGGTCCGTCGCAGTCGCCATCCTTTCTTTCTGCCTTGTGACTCTATCAAGGGTAGGTTTATCAGGTTCCAGGATCCTCTTTTTTTGTCCTGGAGCTGGGGCCATCACCCTTCCTGGAGGCATTGCAGGAGATGTTTCTGAGCTCTTGTGCTTCTTGCTGACTGTCTTCTTAACACCAGGCCTCTTTGTCCTAGATTCCTTCAGTGCCTCGTATAAACAGCACGGAAAAAAGCATTAGATCACAAGAGAAATATGTGAGCACAAGGAATAACATAGAATAACGTAACCCCAACCCTCCAAGCAAGACAGAGTTTGCACCTTAACAATCCTGTTGACTACAACATCATCCACTTCCTCTCCATCAATAACTTCATCCTCCTTAGGATTGTACTATGGGTCATCATTGATAACTCCACTACCCTCTTGAACCTCATCACTTCTACCTTCTTGTACACCATATGTTTTCCTAACCATCGACGCTATTGCACCGATGCCAAGGGACTGGAACATCCGATTGTTCCTCATGATATTTCTAGCCCTAACCTTCTCGTACTTCGGTGAGAGGCTCTTCTTTGCATGATACAGGAAACATAACTATTAGGTGAATGTTTGGAATGCATGGACAAAGCAGCCAAACATATCTTATGAAATTTTATTATCATTTAATCCTAGTTATTCGGAAAGGAAGACTAACAAAGACACAGGCACAATTAAGCCAGCTTATTCAGATTACGACAATACATTTCACTTAGCATATTAAGACACAGATTTTATGAAAGCGGCCACAAGGAGCAAGTTGCATACCAGCAGTTGGCCTCATGCTTGACCTTGTCCTCCTTGCCATGGATGATCTTGAGGTGGTGCTTGCAAAATAGAATAAACAACAATCAGATACAATAGGGATAAAGTAAAATGATGCACTTGTATCAATAAAGTAAAGCATTTGGACCATCATGCACATACATGTAATACATGTGAAACAAACTTGATGGATAAACAATACAGTGATCTAGTGTTATTAATTAAGAAAACATGTAAGTACACCAAACAAGCATGCATGTACACTAGGAGAAAGTAAGCAAAAGTGCATAAGTGCTACTAATACAAGCAAGCAAGCAAAGTGCTCTTGATAGAAACAAGCAAGCAAAGTGCTACCGATAGAAACAAGCAAGCAATGAAGGAAAATGAAGAGAAGGAAGCCAGTACTATTGATACAAACCCTAATTAATAAGCAAGCAAGTAGATTCTTCTCGAAGTGCTAGTGATACAAGCAAGTAATGCTGATGGAAACCCTAATTAAGCATGTATGCGGCCAAGCAACATGTATGCTAGCAAGCAAGCAACATGAACTAGTGAATTGGTGTCATGTACACATGCTTAGACAGTCTGACAGGAAGCTAGACGAGGTATATCATGAGGACCTTCAAAACAACTAGATGTTGCCTTTGGTAAATCATGAAACAACTATACTTGCAAAGCAGTACAAAAGCGAGATGAAAAACTATACTCAACTATTGATTATGCTGTCTCTACACACCAAAAATGGCTACAGACTAGATGACACAAGTTAAGACATTTTGACAATTAGAATCAACCTTGTATATTACAGCAATCAAAATTATCTAGCACCAATCTAGTATATATTAAAACTAGTCATACTGCCTTAACACGGAGGAATTCCAATACCACAATAAGTACTAAGCATTCCCGTGTTCACCTTTGGAAAGAAGAACACAAGCTTCATGCACATATCGTGAAAGAAGAACACTGCTACAAACCCCAGTAGTGCTACTGATAGCAAAGTGCTACAAGCAATCAAGTACATGTTCATACTAACCCAAGTTGCAAGCAAGCAAAGTGCATAATACAAGCAAGCAAGCATGGAAAGTGCTACTGATAGAAACAAGCATAGTGCTACTGACAAGAACAAGCAAACAAGGAAGGAAATTGAAGGGCAACAAACAAGAAAATCTTTGTTGATACAAACAAGGAAGCAAGTAGCTTCTTTTCGAAGTGCTGTTGGAAACCTAATTCACCATCTATGCTAGCTGAGTAATTGAACCATTCACAAGCAAGCACCATCAACCAGACATCATCCACTTCCCCATCCATCCCCATCTGCAGCCTCGCCGTGAGGAGGGAGATCCGCCGAAACCCTCAGAATCACACCTTGCTTGTCTCCCCCTGCAGCCTCGTTGGCTCCGCCCAGCTCTTCTTCTCCGACCCAGCCCAACCCTCTTCTCCACTCCAAGGCTGCTGTTGATCCCCTAAAATCATCCACTTCCCCATCCATCCCCATCCCTAAAATCATGAACCCTAAACCATGAAGCGGACCAAACGAACCACCAGGAGGTCCATGAACTAGAGGGAGATCATGAACTAGAGGACCAAACGAATCATGAACCACCCCATGAACTAGAGGGAGATCATCCCCACGAAGCGGACCCCATGAACCCTAACCATGAAGCGGACCCCATGAACCCTAACCCTAACCCCATGAACTAGAGGGAGATCATCCCCACGCAACAATAAACGAACCACCCAAACCCTAGAATATCCTAACCCATGAGGGGATCTACTAGAGGAGATGGATCCACTAGAGGAGGTGGATCCACAAGAGGAGGGAGATGGATCAAGGGAGAAGTACCTAGGGGAGATGATGTTGGCCGATCACGGCGGTGGTCGTCGATGCGTCGTCGATCGCCCGTCGTCGATGTAGCCGCCGGGCTGCCGTTGATGTAGTCGATGTGGCCGCCCGTCGTCGTCGATGTAGTCCGCGACGGAGGAGAGGGGAGGAGGGAGCGGGCGGCGCGTGAGGTGCGGGGCGGAGGCAGAGGGGCGGCGCTATGGTGGAGAGGAGGGGCGGCGCTATGGTGGGGAGGTGGGGAGTGGGAGCGGGGAGGCGAATCTAGGGTTCGTCGGGGAGAGGGGAGGGGAATGGGGAAATTTTGGGAGGGAGGAGGGATCCAGCGTGTTAGTGGGAGAGGGAGTGGTGGGTCCTGCTGGTAGTGGGAGAGGGAGTGGAGGGAAAATTTTGGGAGAGGGAAATTTTGGTGGAGGGAAAATTTTGGTGTGGGAGGAAATCCTTTTGGGTTTGGGTGTAGAAAAAAATAGGGTTTTTGTAAACTTTGTAGAAATCATGGTTAAAAATCATACCGAGTAGCTCAAGAAAACGCCCGGTATTGCAAGTTTAGTATTTTTCTAGTTGGTAGGCCACATTTGATGATGTGACGCGAGGTCTCCCATTTTTTGATTTTTTGAATTTTTTACGGTGTTTTCAAAAACCGGCCCGATTTCGTCAGCGACCGTCCATAGCTAGGGTTTGAGCCGTGCAAATCATTGTCGATTACGTGATGGAATGCCTACCTGTGAAGCAAAAAAGCATTTTTAGTGAAAATAACGGGCAAGCTATGGAGGACCCGTGGTTCAAATTCCGGTTCAATTTGAATCGGCGAAGGTGGTCGAATTGCGGGAGTAGCTACGAGGGTCGGAAATGCATGCTTTTGGCAACCGTCAAGTAAAATAGGGTCTACTTTGAGATAGACATGGAATGGCGCCCGTTTGGGGTGCCCCTCCTTGTAGCCGCTTCACGAAAAACGCATGTCTTTTGCATTCAAAAAATGAAAAACGGTTTTTTTGTTAAACAAGTTGGAACCTCGCTTTGGCAACATTGTTTGCCATCACAAGATGGAGGCATGCGCCCAATTTGGGCATATTATCGTAAACTATTCAGCGGATGCGGCCATATCATTGCTAGTTTGGCTTGAAAGGCATGAATCTTCGTTCGTGGTAGGTCGTTTTTGAGAACACTTTTCAAGAAAACACCGTATTGCAAGTTTAGTATTTTTGCTAGTTGGTAGGCCACATTTGATGATGTAATGCGGAGGTCTCCCATTTTTGATTTTTTAAATTTTTTACGGTGTTTTCAAAAACCGGCCGATTTCGTCATGGCGACCGTCAAGTAGCTAGGGTTTGAGCCGTACAAATTTGTTGTCGATTTTGTGATGGAATGCCTACCTGTGAAGCTAAAAGCATTTTTAGTGAAAATAACGGGCAAGCTATGGAGGACCGCAGTTCAAATTCCAGCGGTTCCAAATTTGAATCGGTCAAGGTGGTCCGAATTGCCGGGAGTAGCTACGAGGGTCGGAAATGCATGCTTTTGGCAACCGTCAAGTAAAATAGGGTCTACTTTGAGATAGGCATGGAATGGCGCCGTTTGGGGTGCCCTCCTTGTAGCCGCTTCACGAAAAACGCATGTCTTTTGCATTCAAAAATGAAAACGGTTTTTGTTAAACAAGTTGGAACCTCGCTTTGGCAACATTGTTTGCCATCACAAGACGGAGGCATGCGCCCAATTTGGGCATATTATCAGTAAACTATTCAGCGGATGCGGCCATATCATTGCTAGTTTGGCTTGAAAGGCATGAATCTTCGTTCGTGGTAGGTCGTTTTTGAGAACACTTTTTCAAGAAAACACCGGTATTGCAAGTTTAGTATTTTTGCTAGTTGGTAGGCCACATTTGATGATGTGACGCGGAGGTCTCCCATTTTTTGATTTTTTTTGAATTTTTTACGGTGTTTTCAAAAACCGGCCGATTTCGTCGCGGCGACCGTCCGTGGCTAGGGTTTGAGCCGTGCAAATTTGTTGTCGATTTTGTGATGGAATGCCTACCTGTGAAGCTAAAAAGCATTTTTAGTGAAAATAACGGGCAAGCTATGGAGGACCCGCAGTTCAAATTCCAGCCGGTTCCAGCTGAATCGGCCGAAGGTGGTCCGAATTGCGGGAGTAGCTACGAGGTCGGAAATGCATGCTTTTTGGCAACCGTCAAGTAAAATAGGGTCTACTTTGAGATAGGCATGGAATGGCGCCGTTTGGGGTGCCCTCCTTGTAGCCGCTTCACGAAAAACGCATGTCTTTTGCATTCAAAAAATGAAAAACGGTTTTTTTTCTTAAACAAGTTGGAACCTCGCTTTGGCAACATTGTTTGCCATCACAAGACGGAGGCATGCGCCTAATTTGGGCATATTATCAGAAACTATTCAACGGATGCTGCCATATCATTGCTAGTTTGGCTTGAAAGGCATGAATCTTCGTTCGTGGTAGGTCGTTTTTGAGAACACGTTTTCAAGAAAACGCCGGTCTTGCAAGTTTAGTATTTTTGCTAGGTGGTAGGCAACATTTGATGATGTGACGCGGAGGTCTCCCATTTTTTGATTTTTTTTAATTTTTTACGGTGTTTTTCAAAAACCGGCCGATTTCGTCGCGGCGGCCGTCTGTTGCTATGGTTTGAGCCGTGCAAATCTGTTGTCGATTCTGTGATGGAATGCCTACCGTGAAGCTAAAAAGCATTTTTAGTGAAAATAACGGGCAAGCTATGGAGGACCCGCAGTTCAAATTCCAGCCAGTTCAATTTGAATCGGACGAAGGTGGTCCGAATTGCCGGGAGTAGCTACGAGGGTCGGAAATGCATGCTTTTTGGCAACCGTCCGTAAAATAGGGTCTACTTCAAATTCCAGCCGGTTGCAGCTGAATTGGCCGAAGGTGGTCCGAATTGCCGGGAGTAGCTACGAGGGTCGGAAATGCATGCTTTTTGGCAACCGTCCGTAAAATAGGGTCTACTTTGAGATAGACATGGAATGGCACCGTTTGGGGTGCCCCTCCTTGTAGCCGCTTCACGAAAAATGCATGTCTTTTGCATTCAAAAATTGAAAAACGGTTTTTTTGTTAAACAAGTTGGAACCTCGCTTTGGCAACATTGTTTGCCATCACAAGACGGAGGCATCGCCCAATTTGGGCATATTATCCTAAACCATTCAACGGATGCGGCCATATCATTGCTAGTTTGGCTTGAAAGGCATGAATCTTCGTTCGTGGTAGGTCGTTTTTGAGAACACTTTTTCAAGAAAACGCCGGTATTGCAAGTTTAGTATTTTTGCTAGTTGGTAGGCCACATTTGATGATGTGACGCGGAGGTCTCCCATTTTTTGATTTTTTTTGAATTTTTTACGGAGTTTTCAAAAACCGGCTGATTTAAATGGGCGACCGTCCGTGGCTAGGGTTTGAGCCGTGCAAATCTGTTGTCGATTACGTGATGGAATGCCTACGTGAAGCTAAAAAGCATTTTTAGTGAAAATAACGGGCAAGCTATGGAGGACCCATGATTCAAATTCAGCCGGTTCCAGCTGAATTGGACGAAGGTGGTCCAAATTGCCGGGAGTAGCTACGAGGGTCGGAAATGCATGCTTTTTGGCAACCGTCCGTAAAATAGGGTCTACTTTGAGATAGACATGGAATGGCGCCGTTTGGGGTGCCCCTCTTGTAGCCGCTTCACGAAAAACGCATGTCTTTTGCATTCAAAAATGAAAAGCGGTTTTTTGTTAAACAAGTTGGAACCTCGCTTTGGCAACATTGTTTGCCATCACAAGACGGAGGCATGCGCCCAATTTGGGCATATTATCAGAAACTATTCAACGGATGCGGCCATATCATTGCTAGTTTGGCTTGAAAGGCATGAATCCTCGTTCGTGGTAGGTCGTTTTTGAGAACACTTTTTGAATGGCATGAATCAGGATCACCATGCATATGCACAAGAAGGAAAACTACAGAGAGTTAAAAGGATCACCAAGGAGACCAAATTTACCTTCATGTCCATTCGCTACTCATCGTCGTAAATGCGTCAATGAAAACAAGGAACTCTATGCCCACTCTGTTTTCCTCATCATCACTACAATATTGCAGACATAGTATGATCAGTCCGGTTTTCCTCATCCTCGCTTTCATGTCCATCCTGTACCACCTTTCTTCTTTTCTTGGTATTTGCAGCACCAACGATCACACGTTCCGGTCCCTTCAAGACTTTCTGCTTTGCACGGAACTTCCATAGAGTCATCATCGACTTGCAGCGGAACTTCCGTAGAGTCATCATCTTGGTATGTTAGTCCACCATCACCGGGGCCCTTTTTCCACTTCGGTTTGGGCCAAATACACTCCACAAGTGTCTGTGCTGAAAGTTTTGCACAACTCGCCATTTTCCGTGCAAAAGAGTTTTTGGCAGATAAAACACCATTGTTGCTTGTGTTGTTAGAATAAAGGGATCACTCTTATACCAGCACCTTGCAGTGTGGATGCTTTTGAAGTGGCCATCATATTTGACAAAAGAGTCTCTCCTCTTCTTGCTACCAAGCTCAAACCAGTCACAGCGAAATAAGACAACCGAGCGATGGATGCCTCCACTAGAGTTGTCTTGCAACTCTCGATGCTTCTCTACTGACCATAGAAGTCAATGATCTCACGATCATGTGACCCCTGAGTGACGATTCCACTATTTCGTGTCTTCCCTTTTTCCTCGCGGTCAACGGTATGGTACTGGACACCGTCAGCAATGCATGCTGAATACACTCTCACTCGCTTATCCGGTAAGCATGCCAAAGCAAATAGATCATCAACGACCTTCTTCTCCTCATGCAACTTTCCAATCTGCACAAATAAACCATTTAGCAAACAATGGTATTTAACAATGGGTGAATAACACAGAAAACATAAAACATGTGGCTAAAGATCTCACATGATTCTTAAACCAATTAGCAAACACCTTGGCAACCCTTTTATCAACATTGATATTGCTTTCTTCCTGATTTAACTCTTCCTCGCATTTCCTACAATGCCAACAAAACATGTGAATTAAAACATTAGGCTGGTGCCAACTAAAGCAATATATATATATATATATATATATATATATATATATATATATATACATAATGAGTGCACAAGATATAGCATTACTTTCGATATATGGTAGAACCTCGGCGCAATTGCTTTGAGCACAAACCAAACCATCTTGTCATACTCATCACCAGCCTCCAAGTATTGTGAGGCTCCAAGAAAGTTCACACCATGGTTGAAAACAGAGACATCACCACTTTGCGAATCGAGACCGCTCTCTATTTACGCCCGGCGGTTCCATCTTGTTTCCACATCACCAAAGTATCTAGAGCAAAAAGTCAAGCACTCGTCGGCGACATATGCTTCAACAATAGAACCTTCGTGTCTTCTTTGTGTTTCGACATAAGCTTACAAGTAAGCAGCCTTCTTTCGATTGGGTACATCCAACCGTATTGCACATGGCCTCTAAGCATTGCCTCTTTGGGTAAGTGCACCGCCAAATGGACCATCACGGTGAAGAAAAGCTGGAGGAAAATCTTCTCGAGCTTGCAAAGAATAATTGGAATTTCTTTTTCAAGTCTTTCCAAGACAGTTAACTTGAGGGTTTTTGCGACAGTTCTCTAAAGAAATTTCCCACCAAAGAACCGCTTCATATATATCCTTGTGCATGATTCCTCGGAGGCCCGCCGTAAAATCCTTTGGAGGAGGATGTAACAATCATGGGTTTTCAGATCTTGAAAGCTTGAATCCATCAGGAGTAACACACTTTGCTAGGTTAGCAGCATAACCATCTGGAAATTTCACCGCTCTTAGGAATTCACAGAATGCAAGCTTTTGTTCTTTATTCATTGTATACCATGCTCGTGGAATTTCAAATGAATCTTCATCTTCATTGTCTTTGTAGATGCAAATCTTTTCTTATGCCCATGTCCTCCAAATCAAGCCTAGAACTAACCGTGTCCTTTGTCTTCCTTCAATGTTCGAAACGTCCCTAGCAGATTCTCGCATATGTTTTTCTCAATGTGCATTACATCGAGATTATGCCTTAATTTCAGATCAGCCCAGTATGGCAGGTGTCCCACAAACAAGACCTCCGGTCCCAACATTGACCTTCCTCACGCTTTCTTTTCTTCGCCATGACTTTCTGGTCTCACATCTTTCACCTTTTCAAGTTGCTGCTCCACTCTTCTTTAGTGAATTCAATGGCTTGTCACGGGTTTCATTCTCACCATTAAAATCTTTGCTTCTTCGCCAAATGATGGTTTCGGGAAGAAAGCGGCGGTGCCCAATATAGCATATCTTGCTCCTTATTCTCTTTGAGCAAGGGTCTTTGTCACAATGGACACAAGCTCGATAACCCATTTGTGATCCTCCTGCAGAGTGTGCAGAGCCGGGAAATCATGGATGGACCATATGATTGCAGCACGTAGATTGAACTTTTCTTCCGGACTCAAGGCATCGTATGTAGGTACACCAGTCCAGAGCTGGAGCAGTTCTTCTACGAGGGGCTCCATAAAGACATCAAAATCCTTTCCTGGAGACTCTGGACCCGGGATAAGCAATGACATCATGAAGTTGGACTGATCCATGCATGCCCATGGTGGCAGGTTGTACGGCACCACAAAAACTGGCCACATGCTATAAGACGCGTGCTCATGTTCCCAAACGGATTAAACCCATCTGTGGCAATGCCAAGTTTTATGTTCCTTGGATCTGCAGCAAAAATCAAAATGTATACGGTCAAACTCTTTCCATGCCTCTCCATCCATTTGGATGGCTCGACTCATTGTCCACAAAGTTGCCGCTTCAGCTTGTGCCACTGTACCTCACGCGATGATTTCTTCGAGATGAACATCCGCTGCAGCCTTGGTATCAAGGAAAGTGCCTCGATACCTTCTCCGGTATTGACTTCTTCCCATCGACATCTTTCCACCTAGATGCATTGCATTTTGTACGGTTGTCATGCTTTGCTAAATCCTTAGAAACAAGACACGCTTATTTGGGCACACATGTATTGACACATAACCTAACCCCAGCCCTGGATTATGCTCAATGCTTCATCATAAGATCTCGAACACAAGCTGTCGGGGAATTGCAAGCTCAAAAGACGCAGTATTGCGTTGAATGCGGCATTGCTAATCCGGTAGAAAGACTTGATGTGGAGTAACTTCACGGTGAAGTTAAATCTTGAAAAATTTACCCCTTCATGAGCTGCGCGTCAGCCTCCTCTAACACCTCGGCAAACAACGATTTCTGTCCATCAGCACGATCTTCAGCATCGTACAAATCCTTCAATAGGTCAGGAATCCTATCATCTTCATGCCCATCCTCTTCCTCCAAAACAGCATTATCTCGCAAAACCTTTTCCATGAAATCAATGCCAGCATCACCACCACCCATCATATGAGGGGCCTCAGATCGACTTCAAAATGTTGAGGTTGTCTGCATCTAAAGGTTCTCCATGATATATCCATCTATCATATGTGCTGGACATCCCATTAAGAAGCAGATGATCTTCCACTCTTCCTTGAGCCATTCTTGGACGGTTGAGGCATTTACAACATGGGCAAAGAATGTGAGCATCGTTGGCAAAATTTGCCCGAACAAATGCCATGAAATCATCAACTCCTTTCATATGTTCTTTCGAAAACTTTCTAACTCCTTGTCTAATCCAGCTTCTATCCATCTCGCCAAAGAGAACAAATTGTTGCAACTTAGCAAATCAATCTAAGTGCATCAACATTAATTAATGAAAATGGATGGAAGTAATGGAAGCTAAAATTCGAGAAAATAAGGTAGGCACCCAAGTTTATATGCTAACCGCCTAAGCACAACATTCAGCTATTTCCAATTCCTCACTACTTTAGTCCAGTTCACATGGTTTACTGATTTCACATGGGAGCAATAAAAGTAGTTCAAATGGAAATCAGATTTCACATGGGAGAAAAGAAAAGCTAACTAAAACATGATGGTTCACAAAAAGCAAGAGGTGGTTAAACAACCAACAATAACAATATATGCTGCCACTAAGAACTATTTTGGTTAAACCACCAACAATAACACCATCATCAATTTACATGAATGCCATTTCCAAGATTGCATCAAATCTACATCAATGAGAGTTTTCCTAGTTTACATCTAATCTACATCAATATTCAGGTCCTTTCACTGATTTGAGGCTGAAATTTCAGAGGTGTAACATCAAATCTACATCAACCCCAGGATCCTATTTCAGGGAAAGACCAACTCGAGCTCTGTTCTATTGATTGCTGACAACATAATTTACCAGTAACAATTGACTGAATTCCAAAAGAATTCTTAACAATTTCATCAACAACATTTCTCCTAATAATTTCATCAACAGAAATTCTCTTCACAATTTCTACCAAATTCATCAATGACATTTCCAAGAGATTTTTCCAAGCTTACAACAAACCTACACCAAATCCCTCTGAAGATTCTCCTACCCAATCTACCTCCAATCATTGACATCACCCGAGAGGCGAGGGGGAAGAGGCGGGGGACGGAGAGGGGTGCATACGTGGGCGAGGTCTGCTTGCGGCGGTGGCGACTCCCCCATGCTCCGCCCGTGGCGAGTCCCCATGCGTGGGCGGCCAGCGGCGAGGTCGCCGTTCTGTCGTGGGCCCCGCCCGCCCGCCTCCGCCCTGCTGGTTGCTTGACCGCCAGCCCACCGACCGCCGGCCGCCGCCCGCCACCGGCCCCGCCCTCGTCCGGCGGCGCTTCTTTGGTTGCTTCCGCCGCCCGCCACCGCCACAGTCGGAAGACCTAGAAAAACGCTAAGTGTTGCTCTGCTCGATGCCACCCGCCGCCACACAGTCGGAAGGTCCCACTTGTCAATGATACGAGAGTCAGAGTTCTATATAATGTATAGAAAACTCCCGATGTGAGCAAGCTGTCCCTCTCTAGCCCAGTGTAGCATGCGAGCCAACCAAGCGCCGGTCGTGGGTTCGACTCCGCCTCGTGCATCTTTTTGGGCGAATTAAGCGCTTTCGGCCCCATCATCAAATGGGTCCCTTTGTCGGTGTGTCCCCGTCTGTCTGTTGAATATTAAAACTCAAGCAAAAATGACACCTAGACAGTGACACATAAGCGAGGTTGCTGAGGTGGCTGCCAAATCATCCTAATTCATTCAAACTCAAGTGTAGTGACCATTTTATATTGGTCGTTATCATTCGCATGAGGCAAAGGCGATGCTACTAGATTTTTGACCTTTTCATCTAATGAAATTATGACCTTTCTGACCAAAATGGTCGTTATGTTTTTGGGTTTAGAGCCCCCTGCATGACTTTTGACCAATTGGTCTAAAATGGTCATAAATTTATGACCAATTCTTGAGGGTCAGCAGCGATGAAGGTCATAAGTTGACATATTTCTTGTAGTGCACAAACTGCCAAGATCTGAAGGAAGCCAACATATTTGGGGATACAAACTCTCACAGACCCTTCGTCGATACTGTGTCGGACGTCGTCGAGGTAGGAGAGACCGGATAGACCTTACTCCAATATGCCATCGTCGCCACCACCTCGTCGATGTCGCCGGAGGAGAAAAAAAACTAGAAAAAATAACAAGAGACGGATGTGTCCACACTCATCTTGCCGTCGATGAGGTTGTCGGACTGGAAAACATAGGGGGACTGAGACGGTGATGGCGGTGGCGGCAAGGATTGGTAGGAGGTTGCGGCTGTTGGTAGGCTTTAACATGAGGGGTGTTTTCTTTGCAGTGTTGCAAGTCCATTGGTTTTTGTATGCCGCTAATTTGATATTACTTCAATTATTCGATATTGGTTGTTGTATACCGCTAATTCGATATTACTTCAATGCACACGTCTCATGCTAATTGAGAGATAATTTTTTCTTGCTTTATGAACCGAACAAAGTTGACGGTCAAATATTTGTACTCTCTCCAATCCATAATAATTGGAGTGTGGATTTTCTACACCCACCCTTGATGCACCCACGCAAGAAAACATACCAAAACAATTTGAAATTTTTTAAAACTTTTTGAGAATGATCATCAACAAATGTTAGAGAGGCTTGCCAAATTTGGTGGCCAATGACATACGAGGAACACTATACAAAAAAGACGAAATTACTGAAAATTTCTCAAAATATACGTGCACTGTTTGACCAAAATTTGTAATTTTGTTTTTGTCAATTTTGAATCAAAACCACGACAATTATTGTGGATTGAAGGTAGTACAAATATTTTAGGCTTTGCATGTCAAGAAAAGAAAAAACCCAGCGGTGATGATATTGGTACGATCAAAGATCATACTTTAATCGGATGTCACTTGTCGATAAAATTAAGATCTGCTGTAACTTCCTATTTAGGAGTTAGGACAGGATCAGATGAACGGCCGTCAAAGCCTTTCTGGTTGGTTGGACTCCTTCAGCTTATGTTTTTTTCCCTCCCTTCTCGTTCTGTGTTTGGCCTTCTTATCTGTATTGGGCACAAGAGCGGCTTGCTCTAGTGTCGTTCATTACATGACCACCCCACATAGACTAGAAGATTTGCTGGAAAAAAAAAACATAGACCCGAAGAAGATGAACACCCCTCCCCCCACTGAGCACCAGGATGGTAGCCTTCCTCAAGCGCCAACACCACGCTATACCACCAGTCAAGTCAGCGCATGTGCTGTTGCGGGGGAGATCTACAGCCATCATTTCCGCATTGCTGGAATCTGTGGCTTTGCCGAGTGCTGCGAAATTTGGTGAATGGCAAAAAAAAAAACTCGGCAACCCCTTTGCTGAGGTAAGTTTTCGGCAAAGCGTATTCGGCGTACACCTCTCCGACAAATAGGACTTTGTCGAGAACCATTCATCGGACACTCCGCAACATCTTTGCCGAGAACTAAAGGGTGTAGGGCAAAATAAAGTAAGTTGACGGACGCGGGATGGAGTCGGTGGCTGCCACATGGCACATCTTTGCTGAGAGCCTGGTCGACGAACACGACAAACAAGAACGACCAGTAGGTTGCAACGTGTCCACGCCTGACAGGTGGGCCCCTAGCTAATGCCAAGACAAGTCTTTGTCGAGAGCCCTCAGCAAATGCATCCAATAGGAGCCTGACATGTGTGCACCACCTGACATGTGGGATGACGTGGCTGCTAACTAGGCATGGACGAATGTGTCACTGACAAGTGGGGCCCCCGTGTCATTTGATGTACACGAAGAAAGTTATTTTTCGAGAATATATGCCGAACTCCCTAGCTGAGCTCTCTGCAAACACACCGCCAAGTCACCGACCCGTCAAGCACAAACGGACTTGCCATGTGGCATCTATTTGCCATGTTTGGCTCGCGGCGTATGTTGTTTTTGCGGAGTGTGCTTCCTTTGCCGTGTTTTCTTTTTGCTTCAACTCGGCAACGACATCTCATTTCCGTGTGCTGCACTTTGCCGAGTTCAACTCTCCGCGTATATATCTTTGCCGAAAGCCCGTGGTTTGACTCTCGACGTACAGCAAAACACACGGCGTATATATCTTTGCCGAGAGCCCGTGGTTTGACTCTCGGCATACAGCAAAACACTCAGCGTACAATGAAATTCCAGTAGTTTCGCATCCAACAGCCTGTAAGATCGCTCTCCCCGAGTTTTTGCCATCATTGATGCCAAAGAGAACACCGTACTCAGAAAGGTCTCGTGCTCAGGGGCTTGGAATGACGGAGGGAGAGGAGGATGCCTGCATCAGAGTGTGAGTGGTATTTTTGGGCCTGTGATAAAAAATGCCTTTTCCATTTGCGTTCTGTTACATTTGATATATTGCCCCTCTAAGATGATTCGTGAAGGGGGCGAGTCTGATCAACTTGGAGACTTTTTTGTTTATGTTTGCTGTTGAACTGGTAGTTGTGCTTGAGATGTTTCTTTCTCTCCCTGAGATCATGTGGCCAGAAAGAGTCTATGCTATGGTGCGCCGCACCCTTGGTCCTTCTAGTTTGCTGTTTGCTCCTCTTCCCCTTCTCCCATACAAACGGCTTTGATGCCTAGTATCATCAGTGCAATAGATAGAGTGCTTTCGACCAGCCTGTTGTGCTACTTTTGGCTTATCTATTAACTATTTTTCCAACTGTCATATGGATTGTCAGTGTGGTGCCTTGGTTCTTCACTCGTTCAAATGTGGTAACTACTCCCAGGTTGTCATATGAAATATCAGCTAAGTGTCCTGTTATTCACTTGGATCTCGCAAACGTAAAATGATATCTGGTAGCAATTGCCTACTCTTTGTTGGTTCATGCATTCTCTCGTCTGATCTCTATAGCATCTGGTTCGTTGCACTCCATCACCCAACATATGCGGCCAGCCCCTTTGGGCTACCTTGCACTATATGTATATTATCCTGAAACCGGAGGGCCGCCCGGTACGGATAAGCAAGGTTCTCAGGTTTCAGAAACGCTTGTGGATGGAGAAAGGGAAGTGAGATAGTCTATCCATGCGTTCCCAGCCTCATTTCCGGATGTGTGTGTCTCAGGCCAGAAAGAGTACCAAGAACACGCGACGAAGCCAGTACTTGCTTCCCACTGCTGCTCGACCTCAAAGGTCTATTCGCATCCAGAGAAGTTGCCGAGCAGAAAAAAGGGACAACATGGAGTGACCAAATTGCTTGTACCACAACATGCTTAAGCCGTAAAATAATTCCCGGTGCCTTCCAATCCTATGCAATTGATCGCTGTAAAATAATTCCCCGTGCATTTCAAGCCTATGTGAAACTGATCATAGATGCAAAGTTTGATTTGTACTCCTTGTGAAACCTATAGATGCAAAGCCTATGTGGAACTGAGAGGCATGGGAGAGACTGATATTTATTGGATGGGAAATGGTGACATGAAGGTACCTCGCTGGCCTACCGCATTGCATGGCTTGTGTACTAGCAAAAGAGCCCGTGCGTTGCAACGGGAGAATGCAAGGCCTGAGAATCAGGCTCGAAGGCATAGATATTCTAATTGTGCAATATTATCAAACATGTCAAATATGTACCTTTAGGATCCTCGTACACGTCAGATAGCATTGCCAATTTTTGTTAATGTTTAACTCACTTTTCTTCTTCTTATTCCACCCATTATCTCTGTCCCCAATTCAAGATTGTTGCTATAAGCAATGGCACATCTGACATGCAATACCGACAGGTATTGAGGAGGAAATATAGAAAATATAAAAAAGAGCATTCTAAGGGCGATTGGAGTCGAGAAAGACGATAAGAGTCATTCTGCTTCAGCTTGTTTGATTTTCAAAGACGGGTCACCATTCATCATCATGGTGGTGACATAACTCGACTTTGGTGCTTTTGCACTAGAAGAACAGCCTGTTGGTCAACGAGGGTTACCGATGAGTATGGTGTCCCATGTCCGGGAGTGGCGAGATAATAAATATCATACCTGTGTATGATGAAGCTGGTGCCTGGCCCGTCTTTGTCGAGAACTCCAGATAGAAGGTGAGCTTGTGTAGCTTTGTACCTAATGTACACCTTACCGTTGCCGTTATCAGTGCCTAGATGCCGCCCCCATAGGCCTTGCCTTGTACCGCCTCTCACAATGCAATTTGTGGATGCCGTTTTCAAGTCCGTTCTCTATTGCAGACTCTCACCACCATCGCTCGCTCGCAGAGGTCAGCGACATGTCCCTGACATGGAAAAGCATTACTACTTTATAAATAGGTAGTTCTGAGTCAATGGAAGAAAAAAGTTCCGAGTCAATGGAAGAAAAGCATTACTACAACAACGTTTTCCCGGCTTTGGCGAGGGAGGGGCGATGACAGCGGCGCGCCTTCGGCTTGCTTCAGTGCTTGTAGTCGTCGCTAGGTGGTCCACGGATCTGGATGTAATTTTTATTATTTCTAGTGTTCGTTGTATCATGGTTGAAAATGAATAGATTGAAAGTTTTTCTCGCAAAAAAAAAAAAACAATTGATGTATGCATCCAATAAGCTATTACTTTGAGAAGAGTGTAGAATAGCGCTGCACCTTCTTGTTGGCCCAGCGTACAAATCTCTTAGTCGGTTCATCTGCAAAGCACCAGCCCGCCATATGTATCCAGCATTTCAGCTTCCAACAGTCCGGTGTCATCCTGTTTGTCTTTCTTGCCGTTGGCTTGCCTCGTACAGTTTTCCTTTTCTAGATAAATCACACCTAAATCCGTCAAAGCTACTCCCTCCGTCCCATAATGTAAGACGTTTTTTAACACTAGTATAGTGTCAAAAAACCTCTTACATTATGGGACAGAGGGAGTAGCTTCTTCCAGAAAACAGAGCATCAGCTCATGTGGTAGAGATGAATTGGTCTGGTGCCACCAACGAAACACAGAAGCAACACATCGCTAGAGAAACTGAGAGAGGGGAGCATGCATGGAAGTACGACAAAATTTAATCACCCGGATTCACCTAAATTACCTCGAAAGTATGAATCAGTACAGTCCTAAGCGGAACTGGTGCATGTATCCAGACGAAAAAAACACATCTATATTGAGCAGCTTCATGGATAATCAAAGATGCAGATGGCTACGCCTCAAGTATATCAATCTCACAAAATCCATAACAAATTTCCCAACTCTGTACTCGATCCAAAGAACCCGCACACTATCTATAGGAGTTGGCGCGCGCGAACCTTTTTTTGCTGTCGGAGGAGGAAATCCGGCGCCAGCGATCACGGCGACCGTGACGGCCACCATGGTCTCCGTGCTCTGCTCTGCAGGAACTCCATTGGTGCATGTTGCTCCCTGGCATGGATTCCCCGATTGGCCACAAGAAAGAGGGATCAAGGCTGCCTTGGCGTGCCGCTTGCTCCGGGCATGGCCTGGTGAAGCGAGATGGGCAGATGTTCAGGAGGAGGCGACCGAGGATGCAGAGGACCACGCCGTTGGAATCACGGGAATCGCTGGAGTGTAGCAGACTGCAACCACCCGTACGCCATGTACAACAGGGGGCGGCGGTGGCGGCGAGAAGCCCTGAGCCTCGTAAACAAGCCGGCCGGCTCGTGTCCTGTGAGATCCGGACTGCGTCACGCCGCCGCTGCTTCCTTTTTTTTATTTGTCACGCCGCCGCTGCTTCCGTCCAATGGTTCGCGTGAAACCCAGAAGCGACGCGTACGTGTCTGGCCGTATATTTATATATGAGCATAGAAAATTTACGGAATCCTGAGTCGTAACCTTTTCAGTCACGGTGTAGTCGATCGCTGGTTTTCCAAGTAACTTCCGGTTTTGCACGACGGAGGAGCGAGAAACGACATACAACAACGGACGGGTAGACGCACGAAAAACTATAGGTACATGAATCACATGAATAGTACCACATCGGATGTAGAAAATAATATAGATGAAAAATACTGAAAGCGTAAACTCACGGGAAGAAGCGTATTGTGACGGTGAACCCACGGAGTCAATCCGTGCTTTATTATTAAATTAGGGAAAGATTTGACAGAGTTTGACAAAATAAATACATGGATCAACCCGAAGCCATTAATCTGACGAACAAAGTCGCAACATCTATAATCTTGATAATTTGTCCGAACCGCATGAACACACACTATCTAATCCGGTGGTCTCACGCAGCTGCCTCACATCGGGCCAAGAGCCCGGTCTAGCCCTCCGGCAGCACGCACCGCATGCGCACACCCTAGATCCACTGCCACCCTTTTCCACCGTCCCATCTCCAGGAGTGTTCAAAGGATTGACCTTGTCAGGCCCAACTATCGTCAGTGCCACCACTATGCCCGACAGCGCCCACTACTGCAGGAATGGCTAGCAGTGGCGAGTGCAAAAAGCCTAGCAGTGGCGGGCAATGGTCTTAGGAGCGCCCGCCACTGCTAACAAGGCATCATTGGCGGGCGCGTCCGCCACCGGTAGAGCCTCTGCAGTGGCGGGCATAACTAGGCGCCCACCACCGCGAGATATTGTTAGTTGTGGCAGGCCATCTGGGGCACCCGCTACAACTACATATCCACCCACCAACACAATGTCATACATTACACAGCAACATCAACTAATGTATGCGATCAAACACATTACAATAAATGTATCACATATTAGCCGCAACACATTTTACCATAACAATAATCGAAACGCAAGACAATAGATGTACACATTAGAGTAGAACTCATGGAACATCATAAGTTAGTACACAGTCTTTTCAGCGAAGTCTGACTATAACAACACAAGAATGACAATGAACTGGATAAAGATAATCAAATTCTTTACTCGTCCACTTGTCCACACGGTCTTGCATACTCCACAGTTGATTTTCTTTGTGCGGAAGAAGTTGGCATAACGATCATCTGCTTCTTTTTTAGTCTTATATCCTTTATAGTGGTTGTTCTCAAAACCGTCCACTTGTTCATGGATGTCTCCCATGAATCATAGACTCCTGGTTTCTTCCCAGAGTACACCACATACCACTTCATCTACGAAGATAAATAAACAAACTAACACGTCAACTTCATAGTTATTCAATTACATATGGCAAAGTCGTATAGCAATCTTCATACCAACATAGAAAATACGTGCACAACCATCGATGATACAATTCACATAGAGGCAATGCATTAGTAGTTCCAAAGCAAAAGTCCAGCTCCATCTTTGCAAAAGTTCACACGCAGCGATCATATAGATCACATAAAGTCATCAGCTCTCCTCGCCTTTCAACATCTTCATGATCTAGGCTTGGGCGGTCCTTGCAGCTTCGACGGTTAATCGCACACTCTCGGTGGCTTCTCTAGTGCTCGGAGCTGCTGTTCTTGCGCTCTCGGCATATGCTGCAGCGCTCTCAACGTAAGTCCGAGCGCTCTCGGCATGGGGGAGCATGATCTTAGTATACTCAGCCACCCTCGGGACGATGTCTACGGCTGATTGGTTGCCCCGCCGTCGACATACCAGTTAGTGTCAACGCCATACGGAGCCACAGCAGCCACCTTTTCCACTTGAGCGTCGTCGTTGAAGCGGTACCAGCAGTCCCTCGCATTATGACTGATCTTGCCACAAATCTGACATTGGATCGGGCCGTTGGCCTTGTTGTTGTTGCTGGATGAGCCACCCCTGGACGTGCACCCTTGTTGTTGGAGTAGAAATGGCGCCCGCCGGTGGCCCACTTCTTCTAGTAGAAGTCGCCACTGCCACCACCATGCTTCTGGTCCCGCGGCTTGCAATTGCTATGAGGAGGAGGTCCGCCAAGGCGGGCAGAATTTGCAGAAGACTTGAAGCCAGTGCCATGGTCACCTGTGAGTAGCTCGACCCGCTGATCGAAGTTGCACACTTGGGAATAGAATACATCTCCATATGGTCATCAAGGGCTGAGACCAGGGGGTTGTAGTCGAGGTCTAGCCCCGCTAGTATGAAGGAGACGAGTTTGTCCTCATCTAGCATCTAGGGCTAAATCCATGCATCTGGGAGAAGTACACCGACGCAGATTGATTTCCCATTTGGGCATTGGATAGGGAAATCTGAAGATTGTTAATACGCCAGCGGGATTGAGAAGAAAACATATTACCCAATGATGTTCATAGTGCTTGCACCGTCCTGATGGAAATGACCGAGACGAGCACCTCCTTCGACAAGTTGTTCATGAGGTGCACGAGGACCTGCTGGTCCTGAAGCATCCAGACATCATGCGCCGGGCTGGAGATGACTTGGTCCTTTCCCGCCTTGTTCTTCATGGTAAGCAGCTTCTCTGGTCCAGCAGTGGTGCCATCCCATAGCAGTAAAGGCCAGCCTCGAGGAAGTGCGGCAGTATCTGCGCCTTCCACGGGAGGTAGTTCTAGCGGGTAAGCTTCTCGGTGACCTGGGATCCAAGGGGAGAGAGAGTTGGAGCGGTGGAGGAGGATGACAAGGTTTCAGGAGAGATCGATCTAGACTTCTATTGTTTAGGACGAGAAGGAAGAGGATACTCTGATGACCATGTAGAATTCTATAGAAGGAAGCATACTACCCCGTGAGAGGGCCGCATGTTTATATATTGCGTCGATTGGTCTTATCCCATGGGTGCGCATATAATTCTATTAGAGTACTACATGGGGAGGAAGAGAGATAGAGATAGAATCTATCCAACTACCTATGAGATTACAATCATAACAGAAAAACATATGATGCCCAGAGATATGGTACGGTGTGAATATCTTCAACCTATCAGGCACATGTTTGCATGAACTTCAACCTATGGGTAATGGAATTCAAGTTGTACATCATATTATCAGGGCAAAATAATAAACCCTCGGATAAGATTGATCTATGGCACATGCCTCCTCTGTCTAGAAGGCCAACAAATTGGTCGCCGAATGATTAATTGCTGGGAAGAAACGTTGTAAAATTATTCCAATCTTACTGTGTTTCCTTTTGATATGTACATGCATGGACAATTAATAATTTTTAACTTTGATTGTATTATGTCTTGAAGTTTACTATCCTGGACTTTGGTCTATATGTTAAATTCTGGTTCCACATGGTGGTTCAGTGTTCGGTTCTAATTACAAAAAAATGTGTTTATGAAAAGCTTCTAGAGTTCAGATACTGCATTTTTTTCCAGGTTGCTGGCTTGTGAATGCTTTGTCATCCAATGCCTTTTGATGTTTGGATCTTCTTTTATTTTCTAAGAAATATTTGCTTGCATTTTGATTTATCATTGTTGTACGTTCTTGTTGATCCTAAAATTCATTTGCATGTATGTGTGACCAATGAGATGAACAGTTAATTCCGGTCCACTAAGCAACCCTCTGGCTCTAGGCCCTATCTCTAGGCTCCATCTAAGCGCTCCACCGTTGCTGGCCACTCCGACCATTGTGCGTCCGCTAATCTCCTTCGTTTGTTACTCCGACAACGGTCACTACTCCTCTCCGTAGCTGGTCGCTCCGACCATGGCTGCCAATGTCCTGTTTCATGATTTTGGGCCTAAGTGATCATGTCTCTGGCTAGCCTCGTCATGTCTAGTGACGGCGGCAGTGGGGGCGAGCTGGGGCCATGGTCTGGGCCAACATTGATAAAATTACATTGTTAGAACTAATATAACGTTTTGGGAATAAAAACATATTTTAGTTGTCTTGGCCCTCCAAATCGGTGAAGCAACAACAGTAGGCCCCCCTCATACAATTTTTCTGGCTTCGTCCCTGATCATGTCCATCTCCAAATCAACTTCATTGAAGGGCAAGGATGATGTTGATCTCTCTTCTGAAGATGGGTCAGCGGTTCGATGATGATGGCGGCATCTAAAATGTGTGCATGTGGTGTACGCTTTAGGTCTGCTACACCGGTCGTGGGTTCCGATACGTTATCTCGAGTGCACAGTCAAATCGATGTATATCGATATCATTAACTCTAGCGTTATTCCTAGTTCCAAACATGTTTGGAAAGTCAAAGTTCCTTTGAAGATTAAAGTGTTTATGTGGTAAAGCGCAACTGGACATGATCTACTAGGTGTAGTTTTCGTGATCGGGACGAGACTATCAAGCACCTCTTTTTTGATTGCCCGTTGGCAAGAGTTTTGTGGCGCACTGTGCAAATTGCCTTTAACATTACTCCTCCGAATTCGGTTAATGCGTTATTTGGAACGTGGCTTGTTGGGATAGAGTCCGAAACAGCTAGACACATTCGTGTAGGAGTATGTGCGTTGTTATGGGAAATTTGGAACTGCAGAAATGATTTGGCTTTTAACAGAACAACAACTATTCATTTTTTGCAGGTTTTATTCCGGGCTACTGCGCTGATCCGTATGTGATCCTTACTCACTCCGACGGAGGCCAGGGAGCGGTTGGTTACTGGATCTGTCCGGCGGGAGATGGTAGCGCGGGATATCTTCAATCGGTTTGGATGGCGGTCATGTAATAGGATAGGCGATTAGTTTACCTATCTTTTGTTTTGCCAGCCAGTTGTGGCTTTTTGGGCCTTTTGTTCTTGGCGTTGTGGCTCTGTGTGAGCCTGCCGTTTTTTATTTGTTTCAAGACATTAAGACCTTGTTGAACCTCTTTTATTTATTAATGTGGCCGTATGCATTGTTCTGATGCAGAGGCCGGGGAGTCCCCCTTTTTGAAAAAAAATGTGGATGGATCGGCGACGACACCAGTTTTAGATATGGGGAGTGAGAGCGCTCCACATTATCGAGTTTTGTAGGTGGGAGTGGTGGCTTTGGGTGGCTTGATGTATGTTCTTGTTAGACCTATGTTGAATAATAAATAAAGATGGCCGTATGCATTGATTGATGCAGAGGCCGGGGGTCTTAACCTTCTTTTCCAAAAAAAAACTTCATTGAAGGGCAGGAGCTACTTCTTAGTGGCACAATTCACCTACCCGCAAAAAAAAAAATTCACCAGGTCCAACATCCAACTCATCGATGAAACTAGACTTTTGTGGACATGCCTCCTTGTTCAGAGTTTAAAGATTGTAAAACTAGACTTTCAAGTTCTTCGTCTCTTCCAAAGATGTTGGTTTTGCAATTTACAGTGGAGGTAACATTGCTGTTCCAGAGTTTAATTATTCTCAATTTTTGGTTATGAGGATATATATGGGGGTCCCAATTATAAGTAAGAATGTGCTTTATATATCAAAGAAAATGAAGATGAGTGCAATGATGTTTCCAGATGCCGATCAAGGACTAGGAGCAGACAACATGAATTTTCTTATGCTAAGATGGCGTCATGGCTTTCCGCGTCTGACCGCACATGTCAGCACCAGTTGTAGGTATCATAGAAGAGAACATGAGGCATGATTTCATACCACTCTAACTCACTGATCCTACAAAAGGTCTGCATGCATCCTGGGTGCGTGAAGTCACTAATTGTATGACGGCTGGGAATAATTCCCGATGCTTCCTAATCCCAGCGGCGGAGCCAGTTTGTTGGATGGGCCTACGCAAGCTCCATTGCAACCACATGGAGTAATTCTTTTCCACGTAAATCATAAAATAGCTAAATCCTTGCGCCCTTCAAAAGCTTCAATTGATCATTGTTGTTAGAGCCCGATAGCATCCCGGGTTTGCTAGGATGTGGCTACACCGCTACCCAATCCCATGCAGCTAGCAGCCTGCGGTTGTCGTGCTATCTCTAGGTGGTTGGATACTTTAAAAAATTAATGCTTGGTTCCTCCTTCAGTAGAGGCACGATAACGAACTGAGAAGGCTTATGGGCCGATGATTTATCCAACCTATCCTCGGTCACCTACATATATTTCCATTGCAGTTGCAAAGTAGGGATGGGTCCAGAAAGCATAATATCTTCTGGTGGGCCCCTCCTTAATTAGCTCCAAATGTGTTTGGTGGATGGTTGGTTGACATCACTACTCATGCAAACATGTTCAGTGGGTACATCATGTTCACATTAGTGTGATTCATATGAGTTCAATTTTCTGATGTAGAGCTTCTATGTTGACAAGTTCAATTGTCTATTTCAGCAGAAAAAATCAAATTCCCGGTCGGGTGTGAAGAGTTTTTGCATGTTTATGGCCGGTCATGTGAAATGATGCTACTCCATATTATAAGCCGAACATGCTTAACATACATTTGGAAATTCCCTTCCAATACGCATACTCGATCTGCAAATGGGAGCATTGCAATCGTCACCAGCAAAAGACAGTAGAGTCAAGCTGTGCATGAGACTCTGGGCATCTAAAACAATATGTGTGCTAGGGATCAGCTCAAAAACGATGTGTAATCAACACCTGCATAGAAATTAGAGTTTAGGCATACTCTCCCTCAACATTAGTTAGCTACCACATGTTTGTATGAGCTTCCACCTAGAGGTAACGTCATTCAACCTGTACATGACATTATCACGCAAAATGACAGACCCTAATCTATCAATCCCACTGCAAAAAGCGCTATAACACCGCTAATAGCAATGCTATAGCGCGTTAAGAATTTTCCTGTTAAATAAATCAGTGTACCATGTCTCTCTAATAGCACACTATATGGCGATATAGCATGATAATAGCGTATTTTAAGTCGGCACTATTTCTTTATAGCGTGCTATTTTTTTCATTAATCAATTCTCACTACTTTTTGTAGAGTGTGAAATGGAGCATAATAATTTTCATAGTCAGGTATCTATAACATGGTGGTGATGACACTAACAATCACATAGCTATCAGACTATAGGACACATGGCCCGAACACACACGCCAACGCCTCAGCCTCATCAACATGATGGCATAACAGTTAGTTGTTCCCGGCCTAGAAGAGGATCGAGCCACAAATATCGGGCAATAGCACCCAGGATAAGAACACCTACAGCAGGATCAACACTCGCGTCAACATTTAACCCAATGTAATCACTTGGGGTGGAAGTTCAGCTGGATGGATTTCTGCTGATTAAAACAACAGCAGGAATAGGCTATGGTTGAGCTTTCTATTTACCTTTGTTGTGAGGTGTCAAAATATGAATAGGGGCAGCATTAAGGTTCTCCAAATAGGATTCAAGAAAGGAGAAGTAATGGTGCACCACCTTTAGCAAAAATGCCACCATTTTGAATATGCCAAGCCCTCTAAAAAAGCAACATGAGTTGAACCACCATTTGAACATTCAATTTTGGTAGGAAAGCTAGGAGTAATATTTGCAATGATAGCTAAGCTTCACTAGTCGTTTAAGTTATCCAGATTGTTCGGTATAGCTATGGCCAACATCCATTGAATGTCTAATATTTGCTGACAAAGAAGCCAAACAATATTTTTGCTATGAACCAAACCTGCATCGAATTAAGTATAGCTAACTCTATTGCCAAAACAATCCATGCAACCAGGGGCCGATCAAGGACTAGGAGCAGACAACAGGAATTTTTGGGACATAAGATGGGTTCGTGATTGTCCGTGTGACTGCTCAAGCCGGCACAAATTATCAGTGCCACCATAGAGCATAAGTAGCATGATGTCATACCACGCTAACTCACTGATCTTGGGAAAGGGCTGAATGTATCCTGGGTGCCTCAAGTCACTGACTGCAGCAAATCTCAAGGATGGGCATAATTCCCGATACATCCTAATACCATTGCCGGAGCCAGTTTGTTGGCTGAGTGTGTACCAGCTTCATTTGAACCACATCTGAGTAGTTTCTTTCCACTTAAATATAAACTAAATCTTTGGGACTTTCAATATCTTCAGTTGAGCATTGTCATCAGTGCCCAGCAGCAGATCGGGTTTGCTAGGATATGGCTACACCACTACATAATCCCATGCAGCTCAGCGGCATGTGGTTGTCGTGTGATATCTAGGTGGTCGGATACTTTCCAAGCGATCCTTGGTTCCTCCTTCACTAGAGACACTAGAACGAGTTGAGATGGTCTATCTAACCTATACCAGTTCACATATGTGCGGATGGGTCCACAAAGCATAATCTCCTTGGTGGGACACTCCATAATTAGTTACAAAGGATGGCTGTCACTTGGTTGTCATCACTACTCATTCTTGCATGTTCGTTGTTTGTCATGTGGATTGACGCTGCTCCATATTAGAAGGCGGTCATACTCGATCGACTGGCATTTTCAAATTCTTTTCCAGTATGCATACTCGACCTGGAAAAGGGAGCATTGCACTCCTCGCCAGCAAAAGATAATAGAGCCAAGCTGTCCATGAGATTCTGGGCATCTAAAACTAATATGTGTGCAAGGGATCAGTTCAAGAATCCTTTTACGGTACATCAAGATAATACGAGCTGTTTAGTTTTGTGCATGAAGGGTTCAGATGAAGTTATACTACACATGAATATGAGCAGTATTTTTCTGACTGAAGGATAAATTTGGCATATTTATTTGGGAAAAGTATATTTTTCGTCCCTCAACTCTTTTGAAAGTCTCGGTTTGGTCCCTCAACTCCAAAACTGGCAAACCTTAGTCCCTCAACTCTTTAAACCGGACATATTTGGTCCCCATACCGTTTCCGGTGGTTTTCGTCCGACGAGGACTGGTTTTGACTAAAACTTGACACGTCGTCTGGGTTTGACTGGCATATCAAAAGAGTTGAGGGACGAAAAATATACTTTTCTCCATTCCGCTGGGGACATGGCAGCCGGCACTGCTACTCCCGTACGCTGTTTATCGGAGAGATATGCACTGCTACTGGCTAGTACATAGCAGATCAACTGAGGAGCTAGCTTCGTACGTGAGTTCATGAAAGCGCACTCCCTCACCCTCTCACTGATGAATACCCTCACCAGGCCCCTTATGATTTCGAAGAGTTCCCTTCCCACTCCAACCCGATCGTCCTCATCCATCTAAAATCCACCAGGCTCCCCCGGTTTGAATTTTTTATAGATGAAACAATAAACAAATAATGCCATTGGGGAGCCTCAAATTCCACACACGCTTCTACACCCACCGTAATCAAACCAGCAAGCGACAAACTCACTCTATTTTGAATGAAAAGTTTTTCTTTGCAATGTTGCAAGTCGATTGGCTATTGTATACCGCTAACTTAATACAACTCTTATTATTTGTTGTTCCATAACAAGGCACAAGCCTTATGTTAGTTAAGACATAATTTTTTCTTGCTTTATGAACGGAACAATGTTGACAATCAAACAATTGTACAAATATTTTAGGCTTAGCATGTCAAGAAAAAAACAGTTGTGATGATATCGGTAGGATCAAAGATCTAACTTTAATACGATGTCACTTGTCAGTAAAGTTTAAATCTGCAGTAACATTCTATTTAGGAGTTAGCATAGGATCAGGTGAACGGCTGTAAGTGGCTTTCTGGTTGGTTCGACCGGTTCAGCTTATGGTTTTTTTCCTTTCTTCTCGTTCTGTGTTTGGCCTTCTTCTCTGCACTGGGCCCATGAGCGGTTGCATCTAGTGTTGTTCAATACATGACCACCCCCACATAAACATTAAGAAGAGGAACCACCCTCCTCCAGCAGAGCACCAAGATGGTAGCCTTCTTGTTTTGTCAAGAAAAAAAGATGGTAGCCTTCTTCAAGTGTCAACACCACGCTATGCCACCAGTCAAGTCGGCACAAGTGCTGCTGCTGGGAAGATCTACAAGCATCATTGCCGCATCCAAGAGCCTGTAAGACCACACTCCACGAGTTTCTGCCATCATTGATGCCAAAGAACATCACACTGAGAAGGTGTCGTGCCCAGATGCTTCGAATAACGGAGGGAGAGGAGGAGGCCTGTGTTGGAGCATGAGTGGTACGTTTAGACCTGTAATAAACAATGCCTTTTCCTTTTGCATTGTCTTACATTCGGTATATCAGCCCCCCTTAGATGATTCCTGAAGGGGGCAAGCCTGATCAAACTGGAGACTAGTTTTTATTTATGTTTGCCATTGAACTGATAGTCGTGCTTGCGATGTTTCCTTCTCACACCGAGATCATCGTCTCCACGAGTTTATGCTATGTTGCGATGTGCCCTTAGTCCTTGTAGTTTGTTGTTTGCCCCTCTTCCCCTTCTCCCATACAAACACCTTTGATTCCTAGTGTCATCATTAGTTCAATAAAAATAGAGTGTTTGCCATCAACCTGTTGCCTTTTAACTTGTCTATAATTATTTTCCTAACTGCCATGTGAAATACCAGTCTGGTGTCTTCTCCACTCGTTTTACTTCTTACAAGCCGTCATATGAAATATGAAATGTGGTTATAACTATTCTGAGCTTGTTGTACAATGAAATATCACCGAATTGTCGTGTTATTCATTCGGATCTTACAAAGCGGAGATGATATCTAGTAGCAATTACATTTTTCCATATGCTTGGTTGGTGCATTCTCTTGTCTGATCTCTAGTTCTCTACATCCGCTGCTTGGTTGCATGCCATCAAAAAACATACGTGGAAGGCACGAAGGTGATCTCTTCGGTGCTTCGTGTGGCCAGCTCCTTTGGGGTACCTTGCACTATATGTTGTTGAAGCAGGAGGGCTGCCCAGTATGGCTAAGCATTGTTCTCGCGTCCCACAAACGCTTGTGGCTAGAGAAACGGAAGCAAGATAGGCTATCCATATCATCATCATCTCCCATGTGTTCCCAGCCTCAGGTCCAGATGTGTGTGTCTCTGGCCAAAAAGCGATTGAAGAACACGGCTGGCGAAGCCCATACTTGCTTCCTGCTGCTGTTGGACCACAGAGGTCTCTTCCTATCCAGAGGAGTTGCTGTGAAGAAACAAGGGACAAGATGAAGTGAAACAGCTACTCGTGTCACAAGATCTTTCAATGGTAAAATAATTCCCAGTGCCTTCCATGTCTATGCAATTGATTGCTCTAAAATAATTCTCCCGTAAATTTCAAGCTTATGAAACAGATCATAGATACAACATTTTCTTTTTACTCCTCGTATACAACGTTGCTAGGATTTGGAACTGAGAGGCACGGGAGAGGCCGATATTTATCGGTTCGGTACGGAACCGGTGACATGAAGCTGCCAAGCTGGCCTACCGCATTGCACGCTTGTGTACTCTTCTCGGGTCAATATTGATTCGTATCTTCACACTTATGTGTGGTATAATTAAAGGTATATATACTTTATGTGTCGTAGGTTATCATTGGTAGCATGCCTTCCAAACATGAACCAACATATTGCATATAGTGGACACATGATGGCTAGCCTGACAATGTACTTAAACCTACAACCAGTCTACCATATCATGTTGTCCTCAGTTGGTGGGAGGGGCAGTCCTGTTTCAGTTTGGATGCCCCTCTTATTAAAAGAAAATCACTCTTCTACCTAAACATATTAGAACGCGCACAAAGCACACCTAATATTTTCCTCAAGAAAAGAAAATGCTCACAGGATCGTACCTGAATTTGAAAATGCATTTATTCTGGAAAAAGACTAACCTGGAGGTAATTAAACATGGCAAACTAGCTTGATGTTCCAGCACCAGCCATTTTGACTTGTATATGGAGATTAAACACAGAACTACATTTTTTTTGATAAAAACATAGAACTACATGACCTAGTACAACCTATTAGTAGTTAAGTTAGGACTGCAAAATCCACCTATTTATGCTACTTTGAACAAGGGGAAACACATCGACTTCTCTTTTAAGTTCAGAGTTATTTCATTCTTTGGATATGGGTCTCTCGGGTCAGAGATTGACCGGGCAACAGTATGCTGCGCTTGTACTTGTCTCCCATTGCTGTAGGACTGCAAAGGTCTCTTTCCATCCAGCCAATAACCATATTGACAAAAGCGAGATAAAGTGATCCCAAAACATGGCCACCTAGCCATAAAATTAACTCCCGGTGCCTATCAAGCCTATGCAGTTGTATAGATACAACACATGATTTTCTACCCTCGGTGTCTTCATCAAGCTCTCACCCCAAGCTATGCCACTAGTCAAGTTGGCAAAAGTGTTGTTGCTGGGAAGACTACGTATTATCGCCGCATCCAAGAGCCTGAAAGATCGTACTCCTTGAGTTTCTCCAATCATTGGTGCCAAAGAACAGCTTGCTCAGAAGGTCTCGCGCACAAACGCTTTGAAATAGCCGGGGAAGATGATGATGCCTGCTTCGGAGCGTGGGTGCTATTTCTTATCTGTAAGAAACATTGACTTTTCCATTTGCGTTGTCTTACATTCAATATATCACCACTTAGATGATTCATGAAGGGCGAGCCTGAACAAATTGGGGACATCTTTTTTCTTGGTTTATGTGGTGCATTGTACTAACTGTAATGCTTGCGGTGTCACTTTGTCCCCAGAGATCATTGTCTCTATGCATTCGTGCTTTGGTGCACCCTGTAGAGCATGCTCAAACTTACCCGATTTTTTTCCATAGGGGTCAGCCTCTAGAACATCTCACCCAGCCCGCTTCACGGCCAGAGCTCCCGGCAGCGCCCGGCGTCGGTGGCGTGAGCCCTCCTCCCTTGGTAGCGGTGTGAAGCTGGGCGGGACAAGCGCCCTCAGCGAGATCTGCGCAGCTATCTGAGGCGGCACGGCTGCGTCCGGGGCGGCGGATGGCGGCTCTACAGCGCAGGCGGGTGGCTGCAGATTCGCAGCCAGGCGGGGCGTGCCGGCGCGGGGCGGCCGTGGTGAGCTTCTCTGTCCAGATCTGGATCAGGGGGGCTCATCCGGCATGCTGCACGTGGGCGGCGCGTCCTGTCGGCGGTGGCTGGATCCCGGGACGGCGGCCCTGGAAGGTGGCGGCGGGTGAAGCTCGGGCCTCCCGCGTCGGCATGGCATGGTGCAGTCCCTATCCAAGGCGGATCTGCATTGGCGATCTCGTGGTTTTGCCACGGATTGGTTCAGATCAGAGACGGTGATGAGCGTGCGGGATCCATCTCGGCGGATCTCGCGGTTTGGCGAGGTGGGGTGGGAGCCCTCTTCCCAGGCTCCCGTGGTGGCGCATCTGCGAGCGGTGGCGGTGCGCCAGGGCTCTGATGTACGCTGTTTGTTGCGGTTGGTCGCCGGATCTTGGCGGCTAGATCTGGGGCTTTGAAGGCGGTCGAGACAGTGCACAGGTTGTCGGGTGGATTTCTTGGGACGGATCAGGGTGAAAACTTGGTCTTCCGTCATTGGCCGGAGCCGGTGATGATGATGCCCTTATCATTGTTTCCTTCATGAAGGCATCATCGAGGTGAAGCTTCCAACCCCATCCAATACCTCCGGGAAACCCTAGATCAGTTGATCGGATGGCGGCGACATTCATGTGTCGTTACCCCTTAGGCGGCATTCTTGGAGATGCACTTTCGGGCTCGAGGGACCAGCGGATGGCATCTGCGGTGGAGCGGTGTTTCGTTCTACATATTCATGGCGGCGGTTCTCGGCGGCATGGAGGAGTGAAGGCTTGGCGTCAGATGTGTGGCGAGGGACACAAGCAGGAGGTCGACGTTGTCTGGCGTCGTGGTAGTGTCGATGGCAGAGAGGCCTGACAAGGTTGATGTGTCAGTACATGCTTTGAGGATGGGTCGAGGGAAGACGGAGGTGACGGCCCTTTGCTGCGTGTGCGTGTGGTACTCACTGAGAGTGTGCCGGACCGGAGTGTTACCCAGCCCCGCCTATATGGCTTGGATGGGGCATTCGGCGTTAGATGTTAGGCTTTCGTGCGATGTCTGTTTGGTTTTTGGCCCGGGCATTCTACACCCCTTCATTAAGAGGATAGGAATAGCGACAGGTGTCGTCTAGATGGTGGCCTCGTGCTTACTGTTGTATTACTTTGTAAATTCTTTGTGAATAATAAATAATATGGCCGCAAGCATCACCCAGATGCAGAGACCGGGGGTGATTTCTCCTTTTCTAAAAAAAAAACTTACCCGATAGATTCGGGCGAACGGCCTGGTCACAAAATATCGATCCAGTCGGACTCCTTATACCGGCGCTATACGTCGGGGTTGACTGACAACCCTCATATGCAACCTATATCTGGGGTGGATATAAGGAGGCCCGTTCATGCCCTGACGCGTCCACCATGTCGGACTGACAGGAAGGACCCACATAGACCGGTCTAAACAGAATGGTCCGATGAGGACGCATTCATGCCGCCGCTCCGGCGTGCCGCCAGAAGGGCCAAATCTGGCTATTTAAACCGAAAGACGGCACCACAAATCCTGTTTCCACCCTCTCCCTCCCCTAAGTGCTCCTATCATTCAATCCACTTGCCATCCGCCGGTAGTCTAGACTCGACGGCGAATCACCAAGTACGCCATGCTCACTTCACAGAGGCGCTTGGATCTCTTTGAGGAGATCCAGGCAGGCACGAAGCTCGGCCTGCCTCTGGACTCACGGGAGGAGGAGCAGGGCCAGATGCAGACATGGAGGACGGGAAGCCAGTAGAGGAGGAAGATGATGCAAGTGAGGCTGATCCGGTGCCTCCGGTTGCCGGATTTGGCATGGCCAACGTGCTGGTGGAGTTTGAAGTCGCCCAAGCAGAAGAGGCCGTGGAGCTGCAAGACATATCCATCCATTTGGAGCTTGAGGAGTAGGCGAACCGCCGCTTCCTCTGCGAACTGGACATAGGAGGCCGGTCCGTCCGACACCTATAACACGAAGGTCATCTACATATTGGACGACAAGTAGTAGTAGGCTAGTTCATATGTCTATGTAGTAGTAGTACCTTGCTTATTTTGTGTCTGCATGGGTTATTATGAATTTGAGGGTATAAAATTGAGGTATGTGCTTATAGCTGACAGGTGACCGGACCCTATCTGCGGACGCATATGGACGCGTCTGTGGACATATAAGGGGAGAAATTTGTCATATGCGGCTGTAGATGTTCTTACACTTGTAGTTTTCAACATGAACCTCTCACCCTGCCCCCATACAAATGATTTTGCTGCCTGCCATCATCGGTGCAATAAAAAAATAGAATGTTTGCCATCAGCTTGTTGTGCTCCTTATAACTTGTCTATAAGTGTTTCGCTAGCTGGAAATTCGCAGGGGCATGCAGGTGCAGAGACACGCACCTACCAACCCTTGCCCGGCCGCTGGATTGTCTCAGGGTTCATGAAGTAGTTGGATCCCGCACGAGGGCATAATAAGTTTTAAGTTTTACTCACTGAAACTTATGATTTTTTATCTGAAATTTTTGATTTTCTTACTCGCACTAGTAGAAAAAGAGGCTTCCATACGCCCCCATTAGTCCCCAAAATAATCGAACCGCGACCAAAGGGGTCTTTAGTCGCGGTTCGGAGGAGACCAGCGACCAACTATCTGGGCCCAGCCAGCTATGAGGCAGGTGGGGCTTTAGTCCCGGTTGGCACAGCCAACCGGGACTAAAATCCTCGAGCTGGCCGAAGGCCTTTAGTCGCGGTTGGCCAGACCAACGGGACTAAAAATTAGACCTTTAGTCCCGGTTGGTCTGGCCAACCGCGACTAATGGCCCGAACCTTTAGTCGCGGTTGGCCCGTCCAACCGGGACTAAACTTAGACCTTTAGTCCGGTTGGTGCAGCCAACCGCGACTAAAGGATTTGAACCTCATTTTCAAAATGGGCATAACTTTTAGCGTCTGAACTTCCGGATGAAAAAGTTTTTATATGAAAAATCATCTACTCGAAAAGTTACATCCGAATTTAACATTTTCAAAATCCTCAAAAACCTAACAAAAAAAAAGATCTGGGGCTTTTAAGATTTGGAGAGGCAAAAAATTCAAAAATTTCAAATTGTGGTCAAACTGTGGTCAAACAATGGTCAAACTAATTATTCTAGAATATTAGTGTTACTACATAATTATTTCAGTTTTTTTAAATTTTGGTCAAATCTGGTCAAACAGTGGTCAAACAATGGTCAAACTAATTATTCCAGAAATATTAGTGTTACTAAATAATTATTGTTTTTAAAACAATAGTTTCAAACTCAAACAGTGAAATGTGTCACTTCATGCTCAAGCTAAATTCCTGAGGGTTAATAGAATTGACATCCTACTATTGTCGAGGAAAACAACAAGTGCAGACTTGGAAAGCGAGGAGAATAGAATCCGGAAGTTAAGCGTGCTCGAGCTGGAGTAGTGAGAGGATGGGTGACCGTCAGGAAGTTAGATGATTTGGAATGATGAGGGGTGATTAGAGATTAGAGGTTAAATTGAGCAGTGATGAGGGGTGGTGATTAGAGATTAGAGATTAAATTGAGCGGTGATGAGGGGTGGTGATTAGAGATTAGAGGTTAAAATAATTCAGAAATTTGAAAATAAAAAATTTAAAAAATTACATAAAAAAAACCTGCGGAGGAGGCCTTTAGTCCGGTTAGCCACAAGAACCGGGACTAAAGAACAGACCTTTAGTCCCGGTTAGCCACGAGAACGGGACTAAAGGCAGACCTTTAGTCCCGGTTGGCCACGAGAACCGGGACTAAAGCCTTTAATCATGATTCGTAAGAGGCGCGACTAAAGGGGGGGGTCTTTAGTCGCGCATATTTAGTCCCGGTTGCACAGCCGGGACTAAAGGCCTTTGCGAACCGGGACTAAAGGCCTTTTTTCTACCAGTGTCGCTTTTACCAAGTTTCATAGATAAAATTTTAAGATATTTTGTTTGTTGGTCGTAGGCAAAAAAATCGCAATTTTATTGTTTGCGCGTACTAAGTTTTAAGAGTTGAAACTTAGCAATCATTTTTAAAATTCATCAAAACGTGTTCAAAATGAATCTTATTTGAAATCTCTCTCATCACGACAAATACGAATATTGAATACATAACTTAATTTAGACTTTTCGTTAAAAAGATATAAAAGTTTGAAAATCGGAAGCCACAAATAAAAGTATGCCCGAGGAACTGCGTGCCTTTAGCCCTGCGTACGACAATTCCTCTCCCTTTCCCTAGCTGTCATATGAAATATCAGTGTTGTGTGTTGAGTGTTCTTACAGGCTGTCATATGAAATATGAAATGCGGTTATAGCTATTCCCAGCTCGTTGTAGGAAATATGAGCGAAGTCTCGTGTATAGTGAGAGCGTTGCTCCATGGTTTGTGCATCTGAGTGCACTCTCGTGTATGATCTCTACCAGAGCCGCTTGGTTGTACTGCATCACCCAACATGTGTGGAAAGAATGAAGTTGTATCTCTTAAGCCGTGGAAATTCTGCTGTATCATGATGCAAACAGAAGCCTAGCAGAGGAGAAGAAACTCCCCACCCTATCTCTCGTGTCGCTCCCTACGGCGGCCCGGGAGCCAAACCCTAGCCGCTGGGCGGCATCCCCCCTCTCCATCTCTCCTCTCCCCTCGCCCCCTCCAGCAAGTGTCGCCAGACAAAGTCTGTGCTGCACGGCACAGAGCTCGCTCATTACCACTGGTGTCACTTGACACCAACAAAATTTAGAAACTCCTTTATAAATTATAGGTCAAAAGTGCCTGATCATAGAGACGAACCCATGCCTCAAAGAAGGTGACCGCATTGGACTACATTGCTAGCTTTGTCTTGCCGGCACAGGTGGCGGCGGTGCTGGCTCTCTTTCCCCTGATTGGATCACGCGGCGCGGGATTCATGATTCGGCGGTGGAGGCACGCAGCGGCGACGGGGGGTGCGTGGTCAGCATCCGTGGGGCTGGAGGTGCTAGCATGTGTTCGCGGCTGGTGCTGCTTCCTGCCCTCTTATGGACATACATGTGTCCTTGGCTGGCTGGATTGGGCATGGCCCAGATCCTTAGGCATGGCTGCAGTGTGCGGCGCGAAGCGGTATCCTGGTGTGGCAGCTTCGGCGCGGGCCTGTCTGGTGCTAGGCTGGGTCATGGTGGAGCCCTCAGCTGGGGTAGCGGCTCTTCCCTGAATCCGCTCCATGGGCTCATGGTGGTTGCACCGGTCGATGGCGCCACACCTGCAGGTTGGGTGGTGGTGGCGGCTGGTGTTCGGCAGCGGAGTGTGGGTGACGGTGGCTTTGACTAAGGGTTTGTGCTTGGGCAGGCCTGATCTGGGCCCATCATGGGTTGGTGCTTTTGCTCCGTGTAGGTGAGGATGGGCTCAGTGCGGGCGGCGGTCGTTGGCGGCGTTATCCAGGGTCCTCCGGGCGGTGATGGGGCGGCACAGCTACTGTGGTTTGGCGGTGATGTGATCCGGATCGCTGGCGTCTTTGGCGGGCGGCACGAATTCTGTTCGTGGTGATGGGCGACATCCACTGTTGCGTAGGTACAAAGAGCTAACTTGATCGACGTTGGTTTCCTTCGCATTGTGCTATTATTGTCCATTTCATGTTGGTGACATCAGTCCGAGTTAGGCAATCCGAGTGCTACTGAATGGACGAGTCCACACCGCTAGCTACGGGCATTGCAGCATTCAAGTTTGCTCGGCGGCCGCCGGCGGCAGTCACTAGGTTGCATCCCTGCTGGTCTGTCGGGACCAGCTGGGGAGGCAGGTGTGAGCGCATCCTACTGTGGAGGCACTGACCTAGACCCAATGACTGACGCCTGGTTAGGAGTTGAAGGATGAGCCTTACCGTGGTTGGGTGGCCGTGACCTGAATGGTTGGTGATGTCTAAGGACATGGATGCTGGCGGCGGCCCCAGATTGTGATTTGTATACTTGGCTCTTCGGCGGGCATCATGGTGGGAGGACTGGACACGTTCTCTATCACAGGCAGTGGCGTCCCCCAGAACCAGATCTGGTGGGTTGTGCTTGTCTTGCAGTTCTGGGTGCATCGTGGTGGGACGGGTGAGCTACAGAGTGAAAGCTCCGTGCGTTGGCATCGATGGCGGCAACAACTGCGGGTTTGGTGCTCCTCTTGAGGATGTCATTATGGTTCTTATCTCCGTGCCAGGGTTTCAGGTGAAAACCATTGTTCGTCTCTGACTCGACAACGGCGACGCGTAGCACCGTTTTCCTTTCTAAAGGCATTGTCGTGGAGCTTAGATGTCCTAGGGCATGTCTTGACATTGTATTTGGTCCTATCTGTATGATCTTTCGGCAACTTAGTCGTGTGCGTCCAGGTTGTCATCTATCACGGGATCTGATGTGTTTGCGAGCTCCCTCACCACCTTGTATGGTTATATCGTGTACTTCTGTTTATACTTTCTCTAGAAAGCCCGGCACAAGCCCGTTTAAAGATCTCTTAGCAGTTTACGTGGCCAGCTGCACAACACTGGCGTTCACTGGATGAAGATGGAGAGGGAGGGGCCATCCTATACAGCTTGCCTATTAGAGCATCTCTAGTAGACCCCGTATAACTCTGACCCGCAAAACTTGTTTACAGTTCGCTTCAAATTTGATTTGCGGGGCGAATTCGTGCGCTACAGATCAGACCCCATATATGAAACTGTAAAATTTTAAAAAAGCATTTGCGGGAGAAACTTGCAACCACATTGATCATACATAGTTCATCGTCATACTACACAGTTCATCATTATACTACATTGTACTACTAGGGGGGGGGGGGGGAATCTGCGGGCCGTGCAGCGTAACCGAGCCTACGCTACCAAAATAGACGAGCTCGCAGCGGCGACGATGCAGCGGAGGAGCTCAGTCCTTGTCGGAGTCGAGGTCGATGAAGACCTTGGCTTGCTCGGCCTTCATGACGTGCAGGTCCACCTCCTTGGATGCTTGCGCCTGCAACGCCGCGACCCCCTGCTCGAGGAAGATCCACTCGTAGTCGAGCTCGCGGTGGCGGAGCGCGTCGGCTTCCTCCTCCTCCCTCGCCGAGCGCTCCATGCTGACGCGCTCTAGGTGCTCCTCCTGCTCAGGGGGGGGAGGGGTAGTCCTCAGGGCCGATTACTCCTCGACGCGGCGACACGGCGGTCTCGAGCTTGACGGCGAGCGGCCCGAGCTCCTCTGGCTCTCTCTTGACCGGAGTGAGCAATGAGCTCGAGGCGCCCGCGGACGAGCTCTCCACAGTAGAGGTGTCCGAGGAGGCATGGCGGCGCACCGCGAGCTCGCGGCGTTCGAACGCCAGCGGCGGCCGGCTCCCGTGGCTGAGCCACCTCCGCACCCCCCGCTTGCGTGCGGCGTCAGATCTGCGGCGACGTTGGCGCTCCGCGTCATCTCCACCGCTCCCGTAGCCATCCATGGGTCGCTAGGCCTTTTTTAGGCTCGCCGGCGGGAAAATTGGGGAGGAGGACGAGGGCAATCGCGGCGAAGCGGTGGATAGGGTTTGACCCGTATCCGAGCAGTGAAACTGCATATATAGCGGTGGAGCGGGACATTTTCCGGGCCATGATATTTTTTTTACGGGTCGGGCCCGAGATACGGTGTCTATTCTGGCCAGAAAAACAGGCCGAACCCATATACTCGCTGAAATTATATGTGTTCGGCCCTTTTACGGGGTCTGCTGGAGATGCTCTTATCCTTTGGGTCAGAAACACTCGTGGCTGGAGGAACGGAAACAAATGTACCATCCACATTGACATTCTGCTTGACATGTTTCTAGCTACGGACAGGATGTACGTGTCTCGCGTCAGAAAGTAGGATAACTACACAAATCAGTGCATGTAGTTGTTTTGATCCGCAACTGCAGGACCGCAAAGGCCTCTTCCCATCTTGGCTAATTACCTTGTCACTGGGACAGTGATGTCCAAGACATAAAAATGTTCCAGAGACTCTGCCCGATGTCTGTATAATCATTCCTGGTGCCTTTCAAGCCCACAAAGTTGTTGTAAACTTTGGATATAATCTATGTTCATTGTTGGTAGAGGAACTTCAACTGGAATTAAGAGGTCCGGGGAGGGACTGGTATTTATCGACCAGAAGCGTGTGAGACGAAGGTGCCTCGCAGGCCCACTGGGGTCATGTAGTAGTGTGTATTGCTCTTACCTCCCGCTCCCGGGACCATCTTAAAACTGATCATGTATTGAGTGAACAAACACACGAAAATAAAATGTGTTTATATGCATCTGAATCAGAAAAAAGATGAGAGCAGGTCAGACATTATACTCCAACACTCTCCTTCATGTCAATGATTCTTTGTCGTTATGACGTGGTCAGCGAAAGCGGCGTGCAGATTGTATGCACCAACCAGTTCATCCATCAAACTATGGGAGAGGGTAAGACATTACACTCCAATGAAAAAATCTTATAATTTGGAACGAACAAAGGAAGCATTCTTAGTCTTCATGGGCATAAACCGGCGCACAGGCGTGTGTGTTGCAAAACAACACTGCATAAAACTCTCTCTCTCCCCTTGCTAAGTTTAACATGTGACGAGCCACTAGGTTATACGATCTATCAGTCCCACTGGAAAAAGCATTATAATGCTGCCATAGCATGTTGAGAATTTTCGTGCTAAATAAATCGGTATACAAGGTCTCCCTAATATAGCATGCTAATAGCGTATATTATGGTTGGCGCTATTTTGGTATAGCGCGCAATTTTTTTTATTGATCAATCCTCACTAATTTTGTACAGTGGAAACTGGAGCATAAGTCTCTGATTTCCATGGTCAGGTATCTGTGACATGGTGTCGATGGCATTAACAATCACAGAGCTATCAGACTGTAGGATCAGATGACCAGTCGCGTGAGAATATAGGACATAGGGCCCGAACGCAGAAGCAAACACCTCAGCCTCATTAACATGATGGCAGAACGGTGAGCTGTTCCAGGCCGAGAAGAGGATTGAGGCATTGAGCCTGTTGGTGCCGCCTCTCGCGGCGCCGCGCTTCTTCTACCTATTGCCTCACACAAGGAGAAACTCCACACACACACGCACACATGCACCAAGGAAGAACACACAAGCTTTGCCAAGAGGTTCCCTCGGTGATCACATGGTGGCTACATTGTTTCTTCCAGCCCTCTCGGCCTTCTTTCATTGACTCAAAGTAGCATACATATATACAAGGATCAGGCACTCACGGCCATGCATGTACTCGCACACAACTCGGGCGCCACTACCTGCAGGCTCTCACGCCACGCCCCACATTACTTGCTCCACTACTAACTACATGCGCTAATCACGGCCTAAACTCTATCCATCCATATGACTCGGCCAGCACCTGTGACCAATCCCAACTACATGCATGCCTATGCCCGGCCCTTCCTCGTCCTCCTCTTAATGGCCAAAGGACTAGGCCAACTCAACATGCACGTAGAGCCCCACGCTCCAGCCTTCGTCGCATTTGCCGCATCACACGGCCACGCTGCCTCTGCGCCCCGCACGTTCCGCGCGCACCCGATTAAGCCCGACCGCACCAGTGCATCCGGCAAGTCCCGCGCGCACCTGACGCGTCCGACGAGCCCAACTGCACCAGACGTCGTGGCTTATTCCAACAGAGCCATCGAATTTAGTGCAACAGCACCCAGGCCAAGAACACCCATAGTACTGTATCAGGATCAACACTCGCATCAACATTTAACTCAATGCAGTTCTCCTGGAGCGGAGTCCAGCTGGATGGATTTCTTCGGGTGAACGAAATAGCACCAGGAATAACCTCTGGTTGAACTTTCTATTTACCTTTGTTGCCAGCTTTCAAAACGGGAATAGGGGCAGCGTGAAGGGTCTCCAAATAGGATGGAAGAAAGGAGACGGAATGGCACACCCGCTTCAGCAAAAATGCCATCATTTCGAATATGCGAAGCCCTCCAAAAAAGAAACATGAGTTGAACCACCATTTGACCTTTGAATTTTGCTAGCAAAGATAGGAACCAATCTGGACCTGTATTGATGAACTGGTCTTCAACAGGGATCTCCCAAACCCCACGAACGGAAAACCTTGGCGCTAAATTAGCTCTTCGTGAGGCCCGACTGCAAATAGTAAATAACAAGTTTTGAAAAGAAAATATTGGTTCGCAATGATACCTAAGCTTCACTAGTCGTTTGAGTTATCAAGATTATTTTGTATTTTTTAGCAAAGATAATTTTATATTGACTTGGCCAACCATCCATCAAGTGTCAAATATTTGCTGACAACAAAGCCAAACAATGTTTTTGCTCCGAACCAAACCCACATCTAATTAAGTATAGCTAGCTCTACAGGTAGCAACAATAGTTCATTCAACCAGAGGCCGATCAAGGACTAGGAGCAGACAAACAGGAATTTTGTGGTGCTAAGATGGCGTCGTGGCTTTCCACATCAGACTGCGCATGCCAGTACTACCGAAGAGAATATGTAGCATGATGTCATATCACTCTAAGTCACTGATCTTGTGAAAAGGCTGAACGCATCCTGGTGCCTCAAGTTACTGACTGCAGCAAGTTTCAAGCATGGGCATAATTTCCGATACATCCTAATCCTAGTGTCGGAGCCAGTTTGTTGGTTGAGCGTGTGCAAGCTCCATATTGCCATCACATAGAGTAGTTTCTTTCCATGTAAATGTAAACTAAATCTTTGGGCCATTCAATATCTTCAGTTGATTGTCATCAGTGTCCGGCAGCAGATCGGGTTTGCTAGGATGTGGCTACACCACTACGTAATCCCATGCAGCTCAGTGGCATGTGGTTGTCATGTGATCTCTAGGTGGTCGGATAGTTTCCAAGTGCTCCTTGATTCCTCCTTCACTAGAGGAAACTAGAATGACTTGAGATGGCTTATCCAACCTATCCCCGGATGCGTGGATGGGTCCAGAAAGCATAGTCTCCTATGTGGGCCCCTCCTTAATTAGTTCCCAATGTGTCTGGTGGATGGTTGGTTGTCATCACTACTCATGCATACATGTTCATTGGGTATGTGAAGTTCATGTCAGTGGGTGTCAGGATAATAAAAACTAGGATACTACCCGCTCAAGGTAAAACCCGCCCCTGAAAAGGTCCAGGGTCCGATTACATAAAAGCGATCCAGGAAACCAATGAATGTCATCCCTATCATCACCAAAGCAGGCGGAGCCCCGAGCATATGTCACCAAAGCAGGCGGATCTGCTAGCACAAGTGTAGATACAACACACACATTTTACTCTCAAGTCTGCACAATAATACCGGATGCCTCGCAAACCTGCGCAACTCATGTAGATACAACACATACACATTTTACTCTCTGGATATATGGACAATCTCTGTTCGCGGCTGCTAGACGATTTTGGAACTAAGAGGTGAGGAGAGACAGATATTTATCGGTTAGAAATTGGTGAAGTGAAGGTGGTGGCTCATTGGTCTACCACATTGCATTGCTTGCATGCGCTACTCCTGTTTTAGCACATGGGGGTTGCACTTCCTTCATTTGATATTCACATTTATGAGCCGTAAAACCTTATATTTGCCATGTCATACATTCTTGTCATTTGCATGCCTTCCAAGCATATCTTGATTCAGTTGGAAAACAAGACCAAACATTCTACACTCTTAGTGTAACAAGTAACAAGGAATACAATGAAAAATGCTTACCTTTTTACTTATATTCCATTAAGACACAATTTTTATAGACTCACTAAGACACGATAAATCATTGGTCACCAAACGGGTTACCCAATCTGGTAGCATGACGTCCATAGATGGCACACCAACCCAAAGACACGAAGATAATAAACGGGTTCATTACAATCACGAGGATAAAAGGACATTTGAGCTACAATATAACTATTCGGGTCAAAAATTAATCACAGGGGTATATAATCCATGTTAGCACAAAGGATTGCACGCTTCAACAGCATGCCTTCTATGTTAAAAGTATTTCGTACAATGCCCATTTGATCAGCAAGCATGATGGCACCATGGAGCTCCTCAGCTTCAACTTGTAGTGCGGCTTCAAGATCTCAACATTACGTGCTGTGACACAAATAATGTCACCATGTGTGTACTGCCCGATAGCTTCCCAAGCTTCAAAAATAGAAAATTATATATTTTCAATACCTATGAAAGATAGAAAATAATATTTTTGAAAATTGTTCAGTATGTGTTTTAGAAAAAAGTTCTGTTATTAAAACAAGTTCATGGTATATTGAAACAATGTTCAGCGTCTCTTAGAAAAATGTTCCTCCTAAAATTAAAAAGTTCATCGTGTATTAAAAACATATACAACAAAAATGTTAATTGTATATTAAAAAATGTTCAATTCGTATTTTTTTGGAAAGTAGTTTATGTATGCTAATGTTCTGTAAAAGCAATCCACCGTATATTAAAAAGCTATAAAAAGTGAAAAAAAAAACAGAAGAAACAACGGTAATCTGAAAAGGTGGAAAGGAGAAAATAAAGAAAAACAGAATAATCAAAACAGAACAGCAACTAAGTAAGCCGGCCCATCCCGAGGATTCTTCAGGTAATTCTATAGTTTTGTCGGGCACCCCTATGTCTCGCTTCACGCGAGATGAAGGCAACTCTAGCGTGAAGGCTAGCACAAGATGGGTAGGACCGGGTGCGTGGGAGCCACGTCCTTGTTTTTCCTTCCTTTTTTAGGTTTTTTGTTTACATTTTTCCTTTTGTTACTATTGTTTATAGTTCCAAATATTCTGATAAATATATTAGAAAAAACGCTGTACAGAAAACTTTTGAAACCAGTGTTAACTAAGTGTTTGAAAAATGTTAAATATGTATAGAGAAAATGTTTTTCATGTATACAAAAAATATATACAAACAGTATACAATGTATGTTTAAAAATTGACCATGTATTTAAAAAATATTAATCACCATTTGAATTTTGTTAAACAAGTATTTAAAAGTGTCAATCAAGCATTTGAAATAATGTTAAACTAGTTGTGTGACCTGCGCATTTGCGCGGCTAGAATTTAAACATGTATCCACACTGCTATTTATATTTAGATAGGGTCTCTAGATGAAAAGTTTTTTTCTATATTTTCATATGAATATTCTAGAGCTTTAGTTCTTTGAATTAATAATTGATAAATTGAAAACTATTTTCATTGAATATGAAAATATAATTAATATATTGGCAGCTAATTTCATAAAGTTAGGCAACACACATTCTTCTTGCTCTTGGCCTTTTTTTCTTTTTATCAGTGGTTTGCAATGACACCAAATCAGGCGTAGATCATTATGATATTTAATATATATATATATATATATATATATATATATATATATACATACATACATATATATATATATATATATATACATACTTTAACCAAGAATTAAATATAAATATATATTTCCCTTTTGAACCTAGATTTTTCTTGCTTCGTATGTATCATCATTTGCGATGTGGTAGCTCATGCATTCGTTATCACAGATTTACTACATATGCTCAGTCTTACCAAAATTGTACTTATATTTCTATTGAGTCTGTACTCACCATTTTCCCGCTACATCTATAATTTGATAGACAAAATCGCAAGGTGTCATCAATGTGGATTATTTAACAGAACTTAGAGAATAATCTTGACCATGACCTATAAGTAATATCTTTTGCGTTCCTACTCTCGGGAAAAGATATTTTTTCATGTTATTTTATGGTCATCTAATATAATTGATTCTCATAATTGTGTAAAACAGATCCCATTGATTAGTTGGTTCAATTGTTGGTTAATTAGTGCCATCAGCAACGATGGTATTGCTACCCGCAAAAAAAAAAGCAATGATGGTATTCCATGCACTTCATGCAATGCAGTTTGCTACAGAGTGACTTCCATTAAAGTCGATTTTGGTACTAATACACGTATAACTTTTAATAGTCGAAATTAGGACCCATCATATAGTCACCATAGCGGATTATTTAGCCCCCGTGGACCAATGTAATGTCTGCTATTTTCTTTGTTCTCTCTGTTCCTCGGTCAACGACCCCAATAGCTGCTTAATATCATATCTTCATCAGGTCGATCTGAGTCAACATGATATAATTGGATTCCATTGATATGCCTGATGACATGTCTTTATGATGATAGAATTACACCTAATTGTTTTTACTTTCCAATCCACAATTTTAGCTTATGATTTTCATTTGTAATACACTAATACATCAAAAACTAAATGACATATGGTATATAAGTATTTTGTAGTCAATACGATTTTATTATTCCATGTTCAATCTGTATACTTTTGCCTTAATCTCTTATCTCTTATATATACTACCTAAAAGGAACGGAACGTTCCGTTTCCCCTCTTACGTCGCAGCCTTCGTCCGACTTCCTTCGATCGCCCCCACCCCCCGCGCCCCTACGTTTTTTTTCTCCCCTTCCATCTCTGGTTTTCTTTTCACAGGTTTTCTATTTCTACAAAACCAGCCTTAAATTACGCTCTAATTTGTCTCCCCTATTGCCTTCGGTTGGGGAGCCATACCAGGGTTTTCCCGTCGCCGTCTCCTGACGCCATCGTCTAGCCTAGCTAACTCCTGCCGCGTAGATCTTGAGCCGCCCTCCGCTGGAACCGCAGAGGCGATGTGGAGGGTTTCAGGACGGCAACATCTTCCCTGCGGCTGGACCTTCGATCGTCTTGCTCAATTCTCTCGAACATGATCCAGCACGGCGCCCTCTAACGACCTTCTTCACGATGCAGCCTGCCGCCGAAGTTCTTCCGGGCGGTACGCAGCGCCGTACAATGCTTCGCCAAACCAAGCCACCGGATCGATCTTGAGTTCACGTAGGAAAGCTAGCTAGCTAAGCCAGCGATCGGATACGTCGGACGGCCGCACAGAAAACTCAGGTACAGGAGATCATATCCCCCCTTGCCGCCATGATCTTGATCGTCGCTCCATGCAGTCGCAGCTCACACCTATCGATGTAGAACTTGGTTCAGATGCCATGCGCCCATGCCACACTTGGCCTCCTGTTCGGCCTTGACTCGTCCTCACGCCATTGACCTCCTCATTGCCTAGATAAACATATATACATACCTTCAGTTTGTGTTATCAAATTTTTATGTAGTAGATCCGAGGGTATGCCCAGAGCAGGCAACAGAAGGAGACAAACGATTCGAATGCCCACTGCAGCCTTTAGGATAATTCAAAGTATTCTCACTTTCCATTTTCTGTTGTTGTTTTAAATGTGCCGACAGCAAGAACTTTTTCTTCTTCAAACATGCCCATTTGTTTGTGTGTTTCTTGATTGATTTCCATGGTTAAGATTATTTTGATGGTGTTTCCGTGGTTAGTATCGATTGTCGCATAGAAAGTAATGAGTTATGATTTTGTTCCATGCAAGAGCACGGAGCCAAAAGCAATCCCCAAAAGCAAGCAGAGTCTGAACATTTGGTTCCTGACCAGCTGAACTTCTTTGTGATATCCTAATTGACGTTGTACAGGTTTGCTTCTCCTATGTTATGAGCCAAAGCAAATGCCATGTGGCCAATGTCGATTTATTCCTTTATGATAGTTCAAGTAAGTAGCACCTTGCTAGATAGAATAACTTCTACATGGGTGTGCAAGTAGTGCGAAAGCATTTAACACCAACCATTTGGAATTTCAGATACACACTCTTTAAGATCACTACTGTTGAAACTTATGAAATTAAACGAGATGGTCACAGATTCAGTATGTCTCATGAACGTGAGAAATAAAATAATACTCCCTCTGTAAGTGATGTAAAACATCATATATTAGTTTACAGAGGTTAGTAAGTGCTATGTATTACCATCGTATTTTTCGAGTACAATTCTCTGTCCAGGATGTTTAATTTAATATAGGCAGTGCATTTTCTATTCTCGAGTGTACTACACCCGAGTTTACAAAAAACAATATCAAATGTGATCCAAAAACTCTGATTTTTTTTTGAGATGAAACATGATCAAATGTTTTAGGTTGTTGCGGAACTTCATCCACAAAAAACATTCGAGGACCTCTTGAAGAAAAATCAAAATCATGCACTCAAAATGAAGAAAACATTAACGAGTGAGATTTTTTGTGAGAGCACCTCCAGTGTTATTTGTGGCTGAAATTTTGCAAGTATCTAAAACATTTGATCATGTTTGATGTCGCAAAAAATGGATTTTGGATAACATCTGATATGTGTTTTGTCGGTTCTTTGAAAACTCAAGTGTATTACACCTGAGTGTAGCCACACCTTTCCGTTTAGTATAACTCTCAATAGCTTCAGAGAACATCTTCAGTTTTTCACTGTTCATACTGATTTTCATAGAGAATTACTACCTCCCAAATTATAAGGAGTTTGCCCTACCAAAAACTCCTTATAATTTGGGACAGAGGAAGTAGAATTAATTATAAACACAGTTATTAGCTCAAAATTTGTACTTGTAAATGTCGCATGGTGGGCATGAGGATTTTAAAGGTAAATGTTAGACATAATTGATATTGAACCATTCGAATATACATATGTATGCCCCGTTGCAACGCACGGGCAATTACCTAGTATTAGTATAAAAAAAAATGAAAGCATTGACTGTATGTTCGGTTACATACTTACATGCCTTATATGTTGGGAAGGATGGTGTATTTTCTTTTGCATTTATATTGTGTATGCGTTTACTGGGTACTTCTCATGATATTTTTAATGAAAAAACTAAAATTTGTATCAACCATTGTGTGACTCTTGCAGCCGTGCCTTTTGTTAGCGGCCTGGCAGCCGTGGATTTTTATTTTTGACGGCAGCTGGCTACCCTAGTTTTTGTAATGCTAACGTGAGGTTCATGTATAATTGTCTTGGACAGTTTTTTTAATAGGAAAAACATAAGACTTGGATGGGAGACGTGTTCAACTATTTTTTGGGTGCCATGCCTAAGTATTAGCACGTTCCTATATTTGTATGTAATGTAGATATTTTAAATCTTGACCGTTAATATAGAAAATTTATGATCGAGATAATTTAATAGATGTGGACGAACGTGATGGCTTGTTTGACTCTTGTTTTAATAATTATATAATAGATGTGTATAGAAAAAAGTTCACCAGGTATTATTAAAATGTTTATCTTGCACTAAAAACTAATCAAGCATTTGGAAATGGTAAATATGTTTAGAATTTTTGACCATGTGCAAAACGAATATTAATCTTGTACTTGAAAAATGTTAATCAAGGATTTCAAAAATATTAAATGCGTACAAAAAATGTCAACACGTATTTAAAAACAGTTAAATTTGAATTTTTAAAGATGCTAAACATTTATTAGAAAAATGTATAGGATATATACCAAAAATGTACAATGTGTATGGAAAAAGTGTACATTAGGAGTATAATTTTTCAACTTGTTTGACTCTTGTTTTAATAATTATATAATAGATGTGTATAGTAAAAGTTCACCAGGTATTATTAAAATGTTTATCTTGCACTAAAAACTAATCAAGCATTTGGAAATGGTAAATATGTTTAGAATTTTTTTGACCATGTGCAAAACGAATATTAATCTTGTACTTGAAAAATGTTAATCAAGGATTTCAAAAATATTAAATGCGTATAGAAAATGTCAACACGTATTTAAAAACAGTTAAATTTGAATTTTTAAAGATGCTAAACATTTATTAGAAAAATGTATAGGATATATACCAAAAATGTACAATGTGTATGGAAAAAGTGTACATTAGGAGTATAATTTTTCAAAAATATTATTCATGTATTTCAAAATTTGAGACGTGTATAATAAAAATGTTTTTGATGTATAAGCAAAATGTTGAATGTGCACTGAAAAAAGTTAGCACGTCTTGAACTAAAAAGAAATCAATGAAAGTTGACAAAAAATCGAAGGAAAACTACGACACTCAGTAAAAACCAAAAATAAAATTAATAGAAAACCAAATAAACCAATGCAAAATACTGAAACCAAGAAAACCGAGGAAGAAACGAAGAAAACCGAACAAAGAAAGAAATGGCCACTAGTGCTGACAATACCTTGCGGATGTCGCCTAAGCCTATGTAGTCATGAAGCATGACGCTGCTGGGCCGGCCCAACAACGAGCCATGCCAGCGAACCCCCCCAACATGAAAATTGTTGTGTGACGAGGATTCGAACTCTTACAGTCGAGTACATTCACACATTGGGTAAACCACCTCGCCAACCTGCTACTGCTGACCATGAGAAGCGTGAAAAATATTTAAGAGCAACATGTAGTCATGTTGTAGCAAAGTTCGAGGTTTATTTCAAAAAATGTTCACGAACATTCAGAAAATTTAAGAATTTGTTTTCAAAAGGAAAAAGTTCATCAAAACGAAAAGTTCATGTATTCCAAAAAAGTTCACGAATCCAAAAGTAGTTCATTGATTTTCAAAAAAAGTACACGAATTCAAAAGTAGTTCATCGATTTTCAAACAAAGTTAATCGGAAAAATGAAAAAGTTCATCGATTTGAAAAAAGGTTCATCGAATTTGAAAAAAGTTCATCCAAATTGATAGAGAAGTTAATCGAATTTGAAAAAAGTTCATCCAAATTGATAGAGAAGTTAATCGAATTTGAAAAAAGTTCACACAAATTGAAAAAAGGTCATCAAATTGGGAAAGAGTTCATTAATTTTGAAATAAGTTCACCGATTTTAAAAAGTTCATTGATTTTGAAAAAAAGTTCATCGATTTTGAAAAAGAGTTCATCCATTTTGGAAAAAGTTCATCAAGCTTGAAAAACAGTTCATCGATTTTGAAAAAGAGTTCATCCATTTTGGAAAAAAGTTCATGGATTGTGAAAAGAGTTCACCGGTTTTGATAAAGAGTTCATCAATTTAGAAAAAAAGTTCATCGATTTAGAAAAAAGTTCATCGATCTTGAAAAAGAATTCATCGATTGTGAAAGAAAGTTCACCAATTTTGAAAAATAGTTCTTTTAAATTAGCAAAAGAAAAATAAAAACCGTTCCAAAAAGAAGAAAAAAGAACAAGAACAAAAAATATAACAAAACCGTTTCTAATAAAAAGGAAAATGAAATAGGAAAAAGGAATCGTTGTAAGAAGAAAAGGTGAAGAAGCAGCTGTTTGGGCAACTAATACGAGTTAGTGCGGTGGTTGATGCATGAGGCGAACGACTGTGAGGTCACGGGATCTATTCCCATCCAAAGCACTCATTTTTTGTCCTCACGACAGGAAGGAAATGAAAAAGATGGGCCAGGCCCAGTTAACGCGGCTGCAGGCGCCAGTTTGCGGAAACAGCTATAACCGGCGCCTCGGATCACGCGCCAATATTGCTCCAGCTTTCACATCCAACGAGAGGCAGGAAGAGGAGGAACCAATTCCGGTATGAAGTCATGTGGGATAGGCACCCAGAGTTCAAGGCTACCGTACAAACTGCATGGGAGCCCAACGATCACAACCTGCATGTGCATGAGGTGCGTGCAAAACTTGAAGCAATCGCAAACAATTTGGGGGATTGGTCTCGCACTACTTTCAGGAGTGTAAGAGGTGAGATCAGAAGTTTAAAGAAAGAGCTAGAACGAATGCCCAGCGATGTTTTACGTGTTGGGCCATCACATGCGGAGATAAAGATCAATGATCGTTTGATTGAGCTATACTTACGGGAAGAACTAATGTGGAGGCAAAGATACCGGGTTCAGTGGCTTTCCGAGGGGGGCCGAAATTCTCATTTCTTCCATATGAGAGCCTCAATGCGTCGTAGGAAGAACCTAATCAAGGCTTTGCAACGGCCGAACGGACAAATGACAAATGACTTATCAGAGATGCAACAGATGGCACTTGATTTTTACAAAACCCTTTATGCCTCGGAGGGGGTACAGGGTGTGGATGATGTGCTTGATCACGTACCAGTAAAAGTGACTCAGGCGATGAATGAAACCCTTCTTGCACCTTATAGCGAAAAGGAGGTAAACGAGGCGTTGTTTCAAATGTTTCCCACAAAATCTCTGGGCCCGGATGGATTCCCGGCGCACTTCTTCCAGCGGCATTGGGAGATTTGTGGCGAAGTGGTGACTAGATCGGTACTAGCAATTGTGAAAGGAGAGGAGAGCCCAGCATGCATAAACGACACAATGTTGGTTCTCATTCCAAAGGTACAAAATCCAACATTGCTTTCTCAGTTTCGCCCGATAAGCTTATGCAATGTTTTCTATAAGATTGCTTCCAAAGTTCTGTCAAACCGTTTGAAGCTGGTTTTACTGGATATCATATCTGAGGAGCAGTCAGCATTTGTACCAGGAAGATTGATAACAGACAATATAATCTCAGCCTATGAATGTTTACATTTCGTGAAGAGGAGTAGATCAAAAAATAATAGTTATGCTGCACTGAAGCTTGATATGATGAAGGCATATGATCGCGTGGAGTGGACCTACTTGAGAGCTATGATGAACAAGTTGGGTTTTGCACCAACATGGGTGGATATTGTGATGACCATGGTTAGTTCGGTAACTTTTTCAGTCATGTTCAATGGTGTTAAGTCTGAGGTGTTTACACCCTCACGAGGTATTCGACAGGGAGACCCGATCTCTCCATACCTTTTCCTGATAGCAGCAGAGGGCCTTTCGTGCCTCTTAAAATCCCAGAATCAGTCATCCCAGCTCAGCGGCCTTAAGGTGGCACCGTCGGCACCGGTGGTGAGTCATCTTTTATTCGCGGATGACAGCCTGCTGTTCTTTAGGGCGAGTGTTGATGGAGCTGAAGCAGTGTCAAACCTATTGGTTACGTATTGCATGGCCTCGGGACAGAGAATAAACAAGGACAAATCTTCGATCTTTTTCAGCAAAGGATGTCCAGAGATAGTACGTAACGCGATCAAAGGATATCTCCAGGTACCAAACGAATCATTGAGTGACAGATACCTGGGCATGCCAACTGATGTAGGTCACTCAAAGAAGGGAACTTTCAAATATCTGAGTGATAGAGTTTGGGATAAGGTGAAAGGGTGGATGAGCAAATGCCTTTCTGCTAGTGGAAAAGATGTGCTAATTAAGTCGGTAGCCCAAGCAATCCCAGTTTATTCCATGTCCTGTTTTAAGTTGCCCCGAGGTTTATGTGATCACATAAAACCTATCATTTGGAAGTTTTGGTGGGGTTGTAAACAAGGGGAAAGAAAGCCTGCTTGGGTTTCTTGGGACATCATGACACGGCCTAAGCATTTGGGAGGCCTTGGCTTCAGAGATCTTGAGCTTTTTAATTTGGCCCTGTTGGAACGTCAAGCTTGGAGATTACTTCAAGAGCCGGCAAGCCTCAGTGCAAGAATCTTGAAGGCTGCGTACTACCCGGAAGGGACGATTTTAGATGTAGAGCTGGGTACGAAACCATCACAGATTTGGCGTGCAATCTTGGTGGGTCGTGACTTGCTACAGCAAGGAATTATCTGCCGGATCGGCAACGGCCAAACAACGGAGATTTGGGCTGACAACTGGATACCCAAGGAGATGACTACACGACCGATAGTTTCGCGTGTGGCTGACCCTCCTAGGTATGCTTCGGAGTTACTCCTCCCAGCTACAGCATCATGGAACGAAGAATTGGTCAGAGAAGTCTTTCTTCCGATCGATACCGAAGCCATCTTGAGCATACCAGTTTGCACCCGCAATGTGGAGGATTTCTGGGCTTGGTATCCGGAGAAGAAGGGGTAGTTCACGGTCAGCTCGGCCTACAAATTTTTGCAAAAAACAAAGATCCAGAGGGAGGCATGGTTGGAAGGAAGGGGCGAGTCGTCTAGCTCTGAGAGAGAGGAGAAATCTTGGAGAATGCTGTGGAAGATCAAGGTTCCCTCGAAGATAAGAATCTTCTTATGGAGGTTAGCACACAATTCACTTCCAACTACTGATATATTGAACAGAAGAAACATGTCTACCCGAGACGCATGCCCGCTGTGTGGAAGCGAGGATTCATGGAGACATGCTCTTGTGGCCTGCACCATGTCGAGATGTGTGTGGGCTTTGACAGAAGACACCATCGTATCCAGGATGACTGAGAATGAGGTAGCTGATGCGAGGATCTGGCTATTCCAGTTACATGAGTTGATGGACCAATCAAACTTCACACGGATGGTTATCACTCTATGGTCGATTTGGTACGCTCGACGCAAGGCTATATATGAATCAATTTTTCAGAGCCCACAACAAACTGTCAATTTTGTCAACAGTTATATCAGCGACCTCGGTCTTATCACGGCACAGGAGCATCACCCAGATGCTACACCAGTCCAGCAACGGCCCTTGAGGTGGCTTCGTCCGCCGAGCGGCAACGTGAAGATTAACGTAGATGGAGCAGTGGCCAGGCGAGGAAGAGGGGGAGCGGTCGCGGTTCTATGCCGTGACCAGGAAGGAGTTTACTTGGGATCGTCAGCGCTGGTTTTTCGCCACACACGAGATCCTCTTCTTCTGGAGACATATGCTTGTCGGGAGGCACTTGCACTCGCTGACGACCTGGTAGTACGAAACATCTACGTCGCTTCGGATTCCCAGGAGGTGGTAAACGACATCAACAGGGGCACCGGAGGCCCAAATGCGTCTATTGTCCATGAAATAATGAGTCATTGTAATAATTTTAGCTCTTGCTCTTTTGTTCATGAGCGAAAGAACTTTAATTTCGAGGCTCATAATCTCGCTAAATATGCTTGTAAGCTAGGTATAGGGCGTCATGTTTGGTTGGGCACACCTCATGACCCAACATCTGTACCTATGACTGTTTCTTTGATTGAATAAAGTCAGCGAGACTCCTTAAAAAAAGCTATACCCGGCACCTGCAGCGCTAAATAGGAAATGCCGGCGGGCAGGGGGGTGCGAAAATTTGCCTGATGGGCTTTTGGCCGTTTATTGGAATCGTATATTAGTGGTGACATGCCTTAAATCGACATGTTAGTGGAGGTCAGACCACCATCGACAATGTAATGTTTCAAACCATCGTTAGTACTCCCATATTACACGCAACTTGCAAAAAATCAAGCCCATCACTAGAGTTACATCAACAATATCGGCACAAATTTGGGCCGTCACCAGTGACATTTTCAGGTAAATCAGGCCATTGGTGTAGCACTTGTGAGGTTTTTGAGCCTGTTATTGATGACCTATCACCGAAGGGTATTCTGTAGTAGTGCAATTATCTCCAAATCCTTTATTACGAGGTCTTCTCTTGTTCTTACCTCTAGGATTAGCCTTTAGTTTAAATATACAACATAGGCTCTCCATTGTGTCATCCAGTTTATGTTTGTAGCTTCAGGTCGAGATATGAGTGTCCAAGGTCGGGAAGTGACCTATCTCACATGTCACACAGTTTGTACTTCTTCTAGAACTGTAGGTCCTCAAAGCATCTCTTTTCTTGCATCTGGGACAATAACCAACACCAAGTTTCACAGTGAGATGGTTCCCGTATTAATTAGCTAGGGTGCCAAACTCGACATTTGTTATATTATTTCATTGATAACAAGTAAATTGAATCTCTCCAGGAATTGTCGGCTTAGTTCAGAATTAGGGTGTAAACATAAGCACAAGCCACTCATAAACCAACCTTTTCGGATTCTACTAGAATGTTGCCACAGTTAAAACACCATGCAACTTTTTTTTTAAAAAGGAGGAGGACCCCCGGCCTTTGCATCTGGGCGATGCATGCGGCCACTTTAATATTATCCTCACAAGACCTTACAAAGTCATACAACAGTAAGACTAAAGCCACCATCTAAGCAACAACTGTCGCTACTACTATCCAGTTGTTGAAGGGGTGCTGATAGCCTGGGCCTAATACCAAACAGACATCGCAGCCAAACCTAAACATTTAAGACCTGATGTCCCAACCAGGACGCCTGCCAGGTATGGGGCACCTACCAGTCCGACGCACTCCTCAACCAGGACGCCTGCCGGGTATGAGGCCGCCGCGGCCACCTGCCACAAATCCATCTTGAGAGTTGTACTGTTGCATCTACCGTGCCAAGTCTCTCTGCCATCCAGACAACGTCGTCCTCCTGCGCGAGTCCATCCTCGCACATCGAACTCCGAATCTGCACTGCGCCACGCCGTCGAGATCCGTCGCCATCAATGTGTAGGATGAAGCACCGCTCCACCAAAGATGCCGTCCGCTGGTCCCGCGAAGCCGAGTGCACCTCCAAGAATGCTGCCCCCAAGGGGGTAACGACACATGCTTGCCACCAACATCCGATCAGCTGATCTAGGGTTTCCCCCGGAGGTATTGAGTGAAGTTGGGAGCTTCACCTCGATGATGCCTTCATGAAGGAAACGATGATAAGGGCATCGTCATCACTGGCTCCGGCCATCGACCGAAAACCAGCTTTTCACCCGGATCCGTCCCAAGAAATCCACCCGACAACATGTGCACCGTCTCGACCGCCTTCAAAGCCCTAGATCCAGCCGCCTAGATCCGGCGACCAACGGCAACAATAAAGCATCAGAGCCTGCACACCCGCCACAGCCTGAGTGTGCCACCGCTGGAGCCTAGGAGGAGGGCTTCGCCTCGCCAAGCCACGAGAGCCGGCGAGATGGATCCCGCGCGCTCGTCACCGTCTCTGATCCGAACCAAGCCATAGAAGATCGCCATCATAGATCCGCCTTGGACAGGGACACCACGCCATGCCGCCGTGGGAAGCCCTAGCTTCACCAGCCGCCACCCTCCAGGGCCGCCGCCCCGAGATCCAGACAAAACATCGTCGCTGCCACCGGCCATATTCCGCCGCCACCGACCGGCCAAGCCGCCGGCCACTGCGACCTACGCCGCCATGACCAAGCACTCCCACCAAGCAGCCAGCACCAAAAGATCTTCCATGAAGCCCGCCGCTCCGCCGCCTCCTCCCATCACCACGCCGCTAAGGCGTCGGCGGCGGCCTCAGATCGGCCGCGCCACCGCGACGACGGCTCAGATCGGGGAGGAGGGCCCCTGCGCCCCGGGTGACCCGCCTCAACCAAAGGAATGCGGGGAGGGAAGGGAGCCTCCGCCGCCGCCGTCAGCTGCCCGGGGCTTTGCCCGGCGGCCTCCTCCAACGGCGGCGGAGGGGAGGGGAGGGAGGGGTTGGGAGCCCGGCGGCGGTGGGGGTAGGGTTCCGCCTGAGCCGCCCTAGCGGGAGGCGACTCGGGGGCGTGATCTTTATGTTTTTTTAGAAACAAAAAAAAAATGTAAGAATGTGATTACCAACATTCGGCAACTAAAGCAACGTAGGATGCGATGGACATACATATAGCACCATGTAGTCTTGTAATGTCAATTTGATGCATGGTTGATGTCAAATACATGGAAATTACAGACGCTACCAGTTCTTATCTTGTGAAGGAGGCCCATGGACCAAATCGCTCACACGTTTCTGTTGTTTTGTCGTAGATTAATTTCCAATGCCTCTCGAGCCTATGCAACACATTTAGATACCATGCTATGAGTATTTGAATATATGACTCATCTTTGTTCACAATCACTTAATAACTTGACCTAAAAGGTTTGGAATTATTCGTTACATTGCACTTATCGGCATGTATGGCTGCATGTGTCTCCGATTTCAGCGCATACAGTGATTTTCTTCTAGTAAACCTGAGTTGCTATATTCACCTTTTATTTTAGAACCATAGCTTTACCACGTCATACACTCACATGCCTTTGATATGATTAGATACATCTTGAGTTCTAAACCATGAATATTCATCTAATGGACACACATTACAATATACAAAATGGAGCCCTTAAAACGGAAAATACAGATAACAAAAGAATATTTTTGTTTAGCTATATAACTTCAGTATATGTTATTTCTAACAACAGTTGCATAGTATTATACCACATAGTAATGTCTTGTGTCTTACAGAACCAAAATCATTCTGCTAATTCAAGACGACCTGATGATGAGAATCTCTGCTACCTTACAAATTAAAGTTATTGGTGGCGGCGGTGAGTTGACGACTCCCTGCTCCATCCTCAGTCTCCCTAATCCATCTAGAACTCGCGAGGCCCCTTCTGGTTTGGAAGAGTTCACTATCCCAATCTTCCTCATCCCAATGAAACATACTAGCCCCTCCGGTGCAATATTTTTATAGACAAAAAGATAAACAGATAATGTCGTTGGAGAGCCTCAAATCGCACACATGCATCTAGACCCATCTCAATCAAACCAGCAAGCGGCCAACTCAGTCATGTTTTGAATGAGAAGTTTATTATAAGTAGATGTCTGTGCTCCCATGGCTGTGCAGTTACGCAGGTGGAGTGCTGCATGTTTATTTGAGTTTTTCTTCGCAATGTTGCAAGTCGATTGGTTGTTGTATACCGCTAATTAGATACAACTTCAATTATTTGTAGTTTGATAGCAAGGCACATGCCTTATGCTAGTTATGAGATATTTTTTATCTCGCTTTAGGAATAGAACAAAGTTGACGGTCAAACAGTTGTACAAATATTTTAGGTTTAGCGAATCAACAAAAGAAAAAACCCAGTTGTGATGATATCAGTTCGATCAAAGAATAAACTTTAATATGATGTCACTTGTTGGTAAAATTAAAATCTGCAGTAACTTTTCATTTAGGAGTTAGGACGGGATCAGATGAACGGCCGTTGGCCCCTTAATTTCTGGTTGGTTTGACTGCCTCAGCTTATGGTTTTCCCCCTCCCTTCTCGTTCTCTGTTTAGTCTTCTTCTCTTTATTGGGCCCAATACAGAGAAGAAGGGTCGAATTTCCTTCAATACATGACGAACCCCCCTCCCCGGCCCTACGGAGCACCAGGACGGTAGCCTCCTGAAGCGCCAACACCATGCTATGCCACCAAGATGGTAACCTTTCGCCATACGCTTGTGACTGGAGCCTCGAGGAACAAAAGCAAGAGAGCCTATCGATGTTGCCATCCTGTTCCATGTGTTCCCAGCCAGATGTGCTTGCACTATCAGGCCAGAGAGTGACAAGGGAGCAGAAGGTGGAGCCTGTACTCCTTTCCCAATGCTGCTGCATCGCAAAGGCCTCTTACTGTCCAGGGCAATCATCGAGTGTAGAAAAGGGACAAGATGTACCGCAATTTCTGGTTGTACGAGACCAGACTTTCTTCACTGTAAAATAATTACTGATGCCTTCCAAGTCTATGCAGCTGTCTGCTATAAAATAATTCTGCATGCCTTTCAACCCTATGCAACTGATCATATATAGAGTATTTTCTTCGTACTCTCTGGATACAAGCACAGTTACCTTCCATCGTTGTTAGGATTCGGAACTGAGAAGCACGGGAGAGACGGATATTTATCGCCGGGGAACTGGTGACATGACGGTGCCTGACCCAGCGCATTGCGTGGCTTATGCACTCTTCACTGGCCAATATCGATTCATATCTTCACCTTTATGTGTGGTAAATCTACATATACTTTTTGTGTCATAGGTTCTGATCTGTTGTACGCCTCCCAAACATAAATCAGCATATTGCATTATGGACACATGCATGATGGCTAGCCTGACAGTGTACTTGAACATATAACCTGTGCACAGCGGCGGTCTCCTTTTGTTGGTGGCCTTTCCTCGAGGCGCATCAAACGGCATATCCCCACATCTTGTTTGTCCTTGGATGCAGTCTGATGGTGCCTGATGGCTGCATGTTGAAGTCGAGGGCGCTCACAGTGATATTGGATGAGTGGCCTCCGGTTGTGACCTGCAGCGGGTCTCGTTTTCACAGGCTCAGCGGCAGCTAGCACCGGCGTCTAGCTCCAGATCAAAAAGCAAAAGCCCCGCGGCGCACGGCAGGCTGAGGAATCCTCGCAGATCTGGTTCCGCACGATGCTTCACCAACTGCCGCCACAGGCTGCTTTCCATCATTACCTGGCGAACTCTTCGCTGAATCGCGCCATGTTCGTCTAAATGCCGGGCCGACACCACAAGCTCCCGTTCCTCGATGTAGTTACACATCGGGAGGCGGTGGCAGTATAGGTGTGTCTGTGCCGACGCGGAGGTGCCTTTGCTGGATGTGGCAGTAGGGCTCATGTGCGACTACCTGTCGGAGGTGTTGGCGGGCGTGATTGCAGTGGTCACCGAAAGATCTTCGTGAGGTTTGTTCCTTCAGATCCGGTGATTGACTTATGAAGGGGAGATGCAAACTATTAACGACAGCTTGACGCAGAGGGATAGTTGTGCAGCAACAACGATTGCACGTCGATAACACATGCGACGTACATGGTGATGCTACTTGAGCACCCAGTCTCGAGCTCCGGGGTGAAAGCCTAGGCCTGACCCGAGTTGGTTATACCTTGCAATGGCGATGTTTTTACGTCGTTACCTTGTTGAAGGCATTGTTCGGATATGCTCAGACTGGTTCTTCAGGGTGAAAACCTAGATTCTGACCTTGGGTGGTTGGATCTGGTGACGAGGCGCTTGAGCGCCATTCCCTTCCTGAAGGCGTTGCTGTTGAAGAACGACGTCGTCCGTGTGGTGTCATAAAATGGTTGGTGCGAATACGGCCAATGTTGTAGTTTGATGTTTGCTGCTATGATCGCTTCATTTTTCCTTTTTTTTTCTCGCTTAAGATAGCTTTGATCTTATATGATTTTGCTATTTGCTAGCGTGTTTTTGTATGCGTGTGTTCGTGTTGGCTGTGTGCATTCTAACTATGCAGAGGCTGGGTGTGAGCTCATTCTGTCTGTATCCTCTTGATGCTCCATTTTGAGTCAATAAATTCCGCCCTTTATCCAAAAAAAAAAACCAGTGCACTGTATCATGTTGTCCTGAGTTGGTCGGAGGAGTTGGTGTTATGGTGTACATCTATTTCTCCTACCAAGTCCTTGTTTCAGTTTGGATGGCTGTCTTATTCAAATCAAATTAAACTTATAGTTAAGCATGTTAGAACGACTTGCACAAGACATGCCCAACATTTTCCTCAACAGAAGAAAATGCTCACAGGATCATATCTGACCTTGGAAATGCATTTTTTTGTTTTTGCAAAAAACTATCTTAGTGGGAGGTAATTAAGCATGACAAACTAACTTGTTGTTCCAGCATAGACATGTTACTTACATATATAGATTAAACATGCACTATTGTTGCCTTGCGTGGATGATCTTTCTTGCCTAGGAGGGGCAGCGAGGGTGTTGGTGGGTGCGCCGCTCCGGGGCAAATCCGGTCTATTGTGGGGCTGACGGCCCGTTGGTTTCCTTAGAGGTGCGGCGGGTGTGCGTGGTTTCATGGTGGATTCGTTGCCGGTGCGTCTCTGATTCCGGCGGTCTAGGACCCGTGTCTCCTCTAGCATCCAACCCTGTCCACGCCAGTTCTAGTGCTCGCAAGTCCCCACCCCCCTCCTCTCGCCGCCGCGACGCGAAGCCCAGCTGGTGTCGGCGGTGGCGGGGCCCCTTCTACCTCCTCCCTGGTGGCTATGGCGCGGGACGTGGCAAGCGGGCGAGGAGCGCGTCGCTCCAGCAGGGCGTTGCGGCAGCATCTTGAACGACCGAGCTTTGGAAGAGGCGGTGCATGGACGTGGTCGCGACTGTGTGGCGAAGGTGGCGGGGTGGGGTGGCACGGCGTGATGGCGGGGCGGCTCGTGCCGGTCTCGTCAGATCTGGTGAATGGAGTCGCGGATTGTGGGCAGCGATGGCCGGTGTCCTTTCCTGTGGCGGCGATGCCGTCGGCGCGGTGGAGGCAGCGGTGTGGTGGCGGTCCTTATGCTCTTGTCGCAGCACGTCAACGATTTGCATGATCGGTCCTTCTTGATCTGGCCGTCGACGTGTTCCGGAATTACTGCCGAAGTCTTGGCCAAGGATATCTGGATTAGATAGTATCAGGTCGTGCGTGTCCATATCAGCCTGCATGGCTTCAGGAGGGTGCGATGCGAAGCTTTGTTGTTTGTTGACACCATGGGCCATGTCGGCATCTCAAATTCCATGGCTCAGAGAGCGGCAGAGAAAATCTTGATGGCTAAGATAGGAGGACCAGTAAGGCGGAGGCAGCCATGAAGGCGATGGAGTCAGCCAAGTGTTTGATAACTTCCGGTAGCAGCAGTTTGAGCAGGCCAGTTTTCTAGGGTTTATGGTTTAGTGTTGATATATTTAAGAATTGTTTTTCAATCGTCCATTATTACTGTAACTAGCTTCATGGAGCTACCATCTGTTTGATATAATCTCTCAAGAAACGTACTATGCCGTTGTTATTTCTTTTGGTCAAATTGTGGATATTTACTATTTACTACGTAATACTGAGAAACAATATGGCAGCCCAGAATTAGAGTGCAATGTATCATACATATATGTATATGAATTATATGACTGAGAAAGTAGCGTTGATCCTTTCTGTAACTTTGTTATCTCGTTTTTTACTGAAAAATGGCTCCCCCCTTTTTATCATTTATACTGGAGTACCCGTACAATAATATGAACTTGTTTATGTAAATAGTGGGGATGCAAATGTATACAGCTAGGGTAAATAATTGAGTATTGACAATACCTGCAAGCTTGTAAGCATTATTTCGTGCTCCCCTCATGATATGAACGATCATGAGCACAATAATCTGTGCAGCTTTTCTTACCTGTAGTTTTTCGAGTCATAGTTTTCTGTCCATATGCATATGCATTTTCTTTTTTTTTTTGAATGTTGGTAGTTGATCTACCAAATTCATTGATCAGGAGGAAGAATGTTGGTAGTTGATCTACCAAATTCATTGATCAGGAGAAAGAATGTTGGTATAGTTTATGAGGGAAACCGGACCCAAAAACCATACAAACGGCGCCTTTCGGCAAACAACACACATACCCTCACGAGCCACACGGGTCCTTCTGACCGGCTCCACCTCCAAAACGATGCCTCCAGGAGAGAACGCGATGCCAAATAGCGCCGCCATCGTCCGATCTAAACTAGATCAAGGGTTTCCCCTGGAGCACGTCGGGAAAGGCAAGATGAGAGCAGCTACATTGATGCCTCCAACGAGGGAGCGCCGCGATTGACGACTCCGGCCACAACCGGAGTACGACTTTCGCCGGCAGTCTCACCTGCATAGCCCGAACCCAGGATCCGATCAGCCTACACACCGAACCACTATCCCTGCCTCCACGGCCAGCCGCACCTTTTCTAATAAGAGTAGTTTCCAACTCTTTTGTTAACTGTTACTTGACTTCTCACTATCTCCAAGTTGTTTTCAAATTTAACATGGTAGTGTGAAGGGGACACTAATATTAATTGCGAGGTATGAATAATCTTACCTCTGAGCAATTAGTTATTTGATAGATAAAGTGAGTTGTGTTGTTTCGTGACAATTTGTATCCAACTCCCTATACCATCTTTCACTGTAAATATGATGTTCTACACTCTGGCAGCACTAACTAAAAAAAGAAGGTGCTCGCCAAAATATTTCTCATAGCTGAAAGGAACATGAGCACCTAGAGTGAATGGATAGACCATAGAATAACTTCGTGCAGGTATGCTGTGATGACTGAGAGACACACCAGGGTCTAAAATGGTTTAGTGAACAAAATACAAACACAGTCTCGAGTTTGTCTAACATACTAGATATTCGGGATATAGATTTTGCTGACACAAAGTATTTCTGATACAGGTACGAACAAAAGAATAAAGAGCAAATAGAATCCATAAAATCTCTGAAGACTGAATAATATTCAATCGGTTTACCGTGAAATATGGCACTATCTAAATGACATATCTATGGAAAATCATTATCATAAGATTATTTGTTAAAGTTCAAATTTGATTTTAGTGTCACTACTAAAATCAACTAAAAATATTTGTTTGATTTCACAAACTAAATAATATAACAAAACACATATAGAACTGAATATAATCTAATTTTATTAGTCCATAAATTATGATTAGCTGGGTGATATGAGTATAATAACGTCCAATATTATTTTTAAATTATGCTCCAATGCCATGATATTAGTGTAAATGTACATTTTGTCGCACGCTTTCATCATTTATGTCGACACAAAGAAAAAGGTGATGAATGGAAAGAATATTGAAAGATGTTGACCCGAACCATACAATTTCCTAAGAAATGCAAATCATTTGGAACAAAGAATAACACATAAACAAATTTTAGCATACTAGGTGGTTAAATCATCTAAGATGCTTAATGTAAACTACAAAAAAATGACAATAATATATGGGCCTGGCATGCTTACAGTTACGTGTCTAAAATTTGATTGGCTGGATTGGTTTCAGTTTTAGTGGCGCGGAAAATTTAAAGTATTAATATTTATATCACTTATATAATGCACGTACTATTTTTACATATATAATTTTGAAAATATAACGCAGGTGATTATTATGGTGTTGCCCGCGCATGTGCGTGGGCCACTTGACTAGCTACAGTAAAATGAACATAATGAAAACTAAAGTATTAAAAAGAATTATATCACTAATTTTGTAGATTACTAAAACCACAATCGCAAAATTTCATTATCTTGGGATGAGATTTTTTTTGCAAAAGGAAAAGAGATTTGTTGTTTAGATGCTTGTGACAATACACATATCTAGACCTACAGTGATATGTGCCAAGTATCCATGCACCCATGTGCAGTGAAATAAAATCATACTATTTTTAAAAATAAGATTAATTTTTACTTATTTCTTAGGGCGTGATCATATAAAAATATCAATCCATTCCTAGAACTTACATGGGGTAAATGGAAGGAACAAATGTCTAGAAGATATGAAAATCAATACCTAACACATTATTCAAACTAAAGATGATTCCCTAGCATTTGTGAGGGCCACCTTGCTATTTGACTCTAAAAACAATATCTTCCCTATGTAGCACTAACTTTGAATTTTGTTTCCAAATATAACGCTTCCGTCCATTTCTTAAGACAATGGTGTTAAATGCCACGTAAAATGACAAGTTTACCCCTGGCACCGTCCTCTACTTGTGCTTGTTGTGGTCACGCTCACGTGGCCGGTGGCATAGGCCAGGTCACTCTTGCTTGACCAAGAGCAAACACACCTCAAAAGGCTGTCGTCGTCATGGGCAACTTGCTGTCCTTGTCGACGGTGAAAGCACGCGGCAACAAGATCGTGCTGCTGGACGGGAGCGTCTGGGCGAGGCCGTGGCCATGGCCAAGCCCATGGTGGAGCACCCGCCCCAGTTCGTTGTAGACGCACGCCTAGTAGGGACTGGCTGTTGGCATGTGCTGTCGTGTACGTCGTACTATTTTTCTTTAGAGTAAGCGAGCCGCACATCATATTAACCCTCTTGGGAGGAACTGGAAGATCTACGACAATGCTTTCCTATGGCACTGACTTGGGGAAAAGTTAGTACTGAAGGGAGGGTGTTAGCAACCCTAGCAAAACTACCCACTTGGCTTTTCCCCCTCCTCCTCGTCCTGCCACCTCCGCCGTCTCCCCGGGAGGCGGCGAAGCAACGACCCTCCCTCCTCGTCCCTCCCCGCCGTTCCTCCCCCCTCTTGCCACGGCAGCGCCGGATCTGGCCGGGTGGGGTCGGTGGCGGCGGGTCGTCCCTTCCCCGCGCGCGCTCCTCCTTCCCGGGGTGGGGGGAGGCGGCGGTGCTGCTCGGCTGGTGGCGGCTCGGCGTCCTGGTGGCGGAGGCCGGCGGCGCTCGCCGCGATGGTGCTGCCTCTTGGCGGCGGGGTGCTCCGGTGGTGCTGGATGGCCGGTGGCGCGTCCCCGGCCCAGATCTGGGCCCGTAGGGCCCCATCTGGGTCCTTGCGGGTCGGCTCCGGCTCGACCGCGACGCTCTCTGTATGGGAAGGCTGGGGAGTGGCTTGGACTGGGGCTGCGGCGTCGACGGCGTGCCAGCTGCTGCGCGGAGGCGGGAGCTGTCCGGGCCTCTGAGGGCCCGGCCGGGCCTGTGGGTCCACGGGCCCGGTAGGCTCCTGCTTTGGCGTCCGGTCGGCTACCGGCATGGACGGTGGAGGTGGGGCCTCCCATTATCTTGGCCGATGCTGCTGCCCTAGTCCCGGCTCATCTTCTTCGTTGTGCAGACCATCTTCGCGGTGCCGTGGTGAGACAGCGTCGAAGCTTCGTGTCCGTGTTGGTGCTGGGTGGTGGTCGGTTTGGTGGCGAGCTCCGGAGTGCCTGAGGTGGAGGATGGGATCGGGAGAAATCCATGTTGGCTTGGCCGACACCGACGCGGTGGCGCCTGAGGGTACCACCGGACCTTCCTGGAGGGCGTCGGGGCTACCCTTCCTCTCTCCTCGCCGTGTACCGGGGGAAACCCTTAGCAGCAGCGTCGCCATCGTCGCGTCCCTTCTTGGAGGTGTTGCTTGGTACCGGAGCTTCGGAGTCTCGGAGTTTGGTGGGCGATCTCCGGTGGACGCAGCAGTCGCGATGCTTCGTCGTTTTTGTCGATCCGCCGTTATCGGCATTTTGTTTCTTTTCTTTTTTTTCTCTTTCTTTCTTTTGGGCGTGCTTGTGCTGTTTCCGCCCCAGCACCTATCATTGGCTGTATCGGATGGTTGTTTTGGAATACAAAGCGGGGGAAAACCCTTTTTCTCAAAACTACGGACTTAGTGCACGAGATGAGACGCTCACCCAATCGGGCTGACAGAACATGCAGGGCCAGGAGGCCTTGTGCCCACTGGATCAACTACATGTTCCAGCCCATGGAGGAGGAAGGCTGGGTGACCACTACATAAGTTTCCAACCATGGAAGGATGCACGTCGGGCAAGGATGAGGCGGCGGCGCGACCCATTTGGTACGGACACAAATCACAGTCCAACGCGTGCCTGCAAACAGACGTGCGTCTGTTTTTTATCCGTCCTCGACCCATTTCCGACACAGGTTTGGGTCGTGTTTGCGTCCAAACAAAAACAGACAAGGCACGGACGCAGGTGGGCGCTCTCTTTCTCCTCCTCTGGCTCGCCCGTTGGGGAAACATACCCCTTTACCCCTTTCTAACGCGGCCTGCAGCTCCCCCCTCCCCCACCCATTTCCCGACCGCTCCGTTGTTGTCCAGGTCGACCGCCCAAAGTCCCGCGACATCCGCACAAATCCCGCACCCGCCATCTTTTAAGAGGACTTCTTGCCTGTGTTTGTGGGCTTTCTTCGCCGCCTCCGGTACTAGAGAAACCACAATCGCTGGCGAAGCCCATCAGCCCCAACATCGTCCACCACACGCTGCAAGGCTGCCCGCCGCTCCCGTCTCCACAACTGCATGTTGCATGTATAGAGGAGGCCGAGGTTCTCTTCACCGGCCGCGTCTCCACCACAACCGCATGGTGTTCGACACTTTACTCGCAAGGTACCATGGATAGTGGGTACGAGTATTTTTTCAACAACTTCATTTGTTTATTGGATGATTCATAGTTGGACGACTAAGAGCTTGTGGTTGCTGCATCGGTCATCAACGGTCATATTGCTAGGTAGTGGCCTAGCTTCAGGGGATCAATCGTGGGTCATACTCTGGTGCTGAAGCGCATAGGGAGAGCGATCATGCCCTGCCCTATGCTGATTACTTTGAGAATTACTTATCCAAGGCCACTATCAAAAATGTATTTTTAATAGTGGCCTTGATCATGCCCTGCCCTTGTATCAAACGATGCCTCAGGGTAAAGGGAGAGGATCGGAGGAGCATGGGAGGGCATCTCGCACCTGGTTAGCGCAGATGGAGCGGAGGAGCAGGGCAGCAGGGGCGGCGTCCACGGCAGACGCGACTACCTGCGGCGGTAGGCAAAAACAAGGAGGGAACGTGTGTTGGTTGAGGAGAGAATAAGTCGTGTTTTTACAGGGATTTTTTGGATAAGAGAGAGGTAAAGCGGTGGCTAGCTGTTGGCTTTGCACACGCTCTCTACTTGGAAGCAAAACAGCTGGGCCACATGCACGGTAGAAAATGCGACCACACTGGCCAAACAAAACCCTAGAAGACCAAATTGATAGCTAAATAACCGGCAAGCTGTAGTAAATCCACATGACCATGTGAAAGAAATTCAAGAAGCTGTGAAAATTCAAAGTCTGTCCTAAAAAAAACTCAAAGCCTACAAGGTTTAGTTTTGTTATTACGCAGTATTCTTGTAGAACTTTAGTGTCATTTCGGACCACATACTGTACCAGGGGAACAATTAACTTTTCAAGTATCATTTGACGCCGTTAGTAGCCAAGATAGATCGAAGTGTCACAAACGGAACAAAACTTAAATTTAGTGTTAGGTAAGGAAGAAAAAGTTTTTCATGTCAAATAGAGCAGTGTTATATAAGGAATTCTCTCATAAAACTAAGGGCAACGATACGCGTCGGCATGCCGGACGAAACTTTCGGCCGGCCTGTTTCCAACCGTACGATTAAACTCTTGTACCCGTCTGCGAGTCGTCTTCCTCCTTTGTCTCTATCACACAAACAAAGGAAAAAAAAAAGGAAATCTCACCTCCGCTAGAAAATGGCAGAGAAGTCAACGCCTCCATGCCAGGTAGTCCACTCGTCCTCCCGCGGCCATCACTCCCGCCGCACCTCGGAGCTCGCCGCTCTCGCCCCCGTCGTCGAAGCTCGCCGCCCTCACCCTCGTCGTTGAAGCTCGCCGCCTTCGACCTTGCCGTCAAAGCACCGCCCATGGTTGTTCGCAGCCTTGCCGTCACCGGTTGTAGCATGGCATGCGACCGCTCGCATCTCCATGTGGCCTCGGTCACATCCTCGGCCGCTGCCGTAGTGGCCGTGGTCGTCGAGCTCTGACAAAGGTACCACCTATGGCCGTCGGAAGCGGTGTCGCCGTGGCGGTCGAAGCAATCACCGACCACGGTTGTAGCACCCAGCAGCATGGTTGTAGCATCCCCACCGATGACAGCTCCATCCAAAAAGAATTTGTGCCAGCAACCTCGGTGTAGATGCCCAGGGAAAAAGCCAGAACGTGGTTCCAGCAAAAACGCTCGCGAGTCGTAGCATATTTTGTTGCCAGTTCCAGCAAAAATGAGCAAATTGGTGCGCCGGTCGCAGCTCTGTCATAGGCCGGTTCCAGCAAAAATGTTCCTCGGTTGCAGCATCTTTGGTTGCTGGCTCCAGCAAAATGGCTTGCCGGTCGCAGCTCTGTCAAAGGCCGGTTCCAGCAAATCTCGCCGCATCCCTATTGCCGCCATGGCCGTTTGCAGCAGTTTCGTAGTCAGTTGTAGCACGCAAGGTTGTCAGTTCCAGCAAATCTCGTCCGCACCGCATGGCCGCCCGTGGCCGGTTGCAGAAATCCCTTGGTCGGGTAGTAGCTTCTGTTTATGCCGGTTCCAACAAAAATCTCACACCATAATGCTGCCCATGCCGCCGTGCCATGCCGTGACAAGATGCGGCAATTCCGTGGCCGGTTGTAGTACACGGAGATGCCAGTTCCAGCAAAAACACGTCGAGCCTTGTCCATGCGCACCACCGCCGCCGCTCGTTGTAGCGGTCGTTGACGGCGGTTGCAACAAATCCGTCCGCTGTTGGTAGCTTTTCCATTGCCGATTGTAGCAAAAATTGCATCGGTGTAAGTAAATGCGCCGCGACCTCCCCGTCATCGGATGCAGCATATATGATAAACCGTATAGATAACTGATTTGGTTAGTATCTAGGGTTGTAGTTATCTCTTGTAACAACGCGTTGTGCGTATCTCTTGTAACCCTAGCGGCAGCCCTAGAGGCGCCCTATATAATGATCATGCGACCACCGCATCAGGTGTGTCGATCCAATCTCTCATCTCCTTGTTTCACATGGTATCAGGCCATCCCGGATAACTGCTCGATGGGTTCTCCTTCCTCCGGCGTCGCCATGACCTCCTCGGCCTTGGACTCTCTGCCTTTCTCGGCCTCGCTCTCGGCACCATCGTCTTCCGCTGTTCCCCATCCATCTGCTAGCTTTATCACCGCTAAGCTCACCTCCTCCAACTTCGTCCTCTGGAAAGCCCAGATCCTCCCTCCCCTTCGCATCGCTGGTGTCACCGGCTATGTTGACGACACCCCTTCCCACTCCTCCTCGCCTCCTTCTAGCTGATGACAAGGGGGAGCGCGCTCTGAATCCGGCGTATGACGCCTGGTTTCGTCAAGACCAGATCATCCTAAGCTACTTGCTCGCCTCGCTCACCGACGACGTGCTTCAGCAGATGCACCTCTTCGACACCTCCCGCGCCATCTGGGTGCACCTCGAGGAGATGTATGTCACTCACTGCCGTGCCAGCGTGGTGCAGATCAAGTTGGACATGATGAATTTCCGCAAGGGCAACCTCTCCATGGTGGACTACTTCGCCAAGATCCGCTCCAACACCGATCAGCTCGCTGCTGCTGGTCGTCCCATGCGAGAGGACATCATCATCGCCGTCATCACCGGTCTCGACAGTGAGTACGAGCCTCTCATCACTGCTGTCATGACCCGCATCGACGTCATGACACCGGGAGAGCTCTACTCCCACGCTTATCTTCCTTTCGAAAGGCCGCCATCTAATACCATGCGGCTCGTCTTCCACTTCATACGGGCGGCTCCTCCATCAACTATGTCGCTCGTGAAAAAAACGGCAACACCAACAACTGTGGCAAGGGAAACTACCGCGGAAAGGGCCGCGGCAACCCCGGTGACCGCGGTGACTACAACAACAACAACCGCGGCGGGTATCGCGGTGACCGTGGCGGTGGTGGCAATCGCCAGAACGGTGACTACGGTGGAAACCGTGGCAGTGACAACGGTGACCACGGTGGTGGCGGGACTCACATGTTCGATGCCGATTCTGCGGGCCCCGGCACTATGCAGGAGTGCGCTCAATGCTACAACCACGCCTTTCAACCCCAACACTCCAAGATGGCGGGTCTGGCTGCTGCTTCACCACCATCCATCCTAGGCGGTCCCACCTGGTTCATTGACACGAGGGCCACCGATCACATCACATGGGATCTGGACCATCTCACCATAAGGGAGAAGTATACAGGGAGGGACCGCATCCATACTGCCGACGGATCAGGTTTGCACATAGCTCATCGTGGTCATGCTATCCTTCCCACACCCTCTGCCAATCTTAAGCTCCGCAACATATTACATGTTCCCAATGCCGACAAGAACCTCCTTTCTGTTAATCGCCTGGCCATTAACAATCACGCTTATCTAAAATATTATCCCACTCATTTTCTTATGAAGGATTTGATCACCAAGAGGGTTCTTCTTCAAGGCAGATGTGAAAATGGGCTCTATCCCATTCGGCCTTCATGATCTCATGCCTTGTCTTCGGTTAGGCTCTCTGCTGAAGATTGGCATGCTAGGCTCGGCCACCCATCCACACAAGTTGTTCAGCATGTTCTGGCGTCCAATAAGTCAGCTTCTTCGAGTCGCTCTTTGACCCATGTGTGTAATGCTTGTCAACAAGGCAAAGCACACAGCTACCTTTCCCTAGATATTCGAGTGTTTCATCGTTTCCTCTGGAACTTATTTTTCGGATGTGTGGGGACCTACCAAAACCTCTTGTGGTGGGTTCCTGTACTATGTTTCATTTATTGACGATTATAGTAAGTTTGTGTGGATTTACCTTCTCAAGAGAAAGTGTGATGTGTTTGATGTTTTTCATGATTTTGTTGCCCATGTTGAACGCCTATTATCCCATAAAATCTTGTGTGTTCAATCTGACTGGGGTGGTGAATACGAAAAACTTAGCAATACCTTCTTTCGTCAACTCGGCATTGTACACCACATCTCTTGTCCACACACACACCAATAGAATGGCTCGGCCGAAAGGAAATACCGTCACAATGTTGACATGGATCTATCTCTATTATTGCATGCGTCTATGCCCCTCCGTTTTTGGGACGAGGCATATTTGTCCGCATGCTATCTTATCAACCGACTCCCTAGCCATGTCATTGGCAATCTTAGTCCCATGGAAAAATTGTTCTCCACGAAACCAGACTATACATCTCTTCGCACGTTCAGGTGCGCTTGTTGGCCCAATTTGCGCCCCTACAACACTCATAAACTTGCTTTTAGATCACAACAATGTGTGTTTGTTGGCTATAGTATCCATCGCAAAGGGTATAAGTGTCTTCACATGCCTACGGCTCGTATCTATATATCACGTGATGTTGTTTTTGATGAACAAAATTTCCCCTTTGCCAATGCTCAAACCTCTCCATTTCCACCTAGATTTGCTGAAGATGCCATTCTTTTATTTCCACATGACCACATGGTCTATGGCACGTCTGTTTCGTGAACTAATATGGACGCGGGGTTAGCTTCTGCGCAGAAGATCACCCCTACGGAATCCCAGGCGGATCCTGGCACTGGATCCGACGCAGAATCAGCCTCGGATCACGTCCTGCCTGGGGACAGCGACGCGGCATCTCCCGCGGCAGGCGACCGTGCGACAGGCGACAGCATGGCGACAGACGCGTCTCCGCTCCCCGCCAACCACGTGGCCTCCGCGGACGGGTGGTCCGGGGCGCCACCCGCGTCGTCTTCTGCATGTGTTCGCCCATCCTCTGCCGTGGTGGGACCCACCATTGGGCGGGGCGCCACATCTTCCGTCTCGCCACAGGCTGCGGTCCACCTGGCCTGAGGACCGGGCCGTTGTGGCGGGCCCGGCCGCAGCCTCCACTAGCGGCGCTGGATCCCAGATGGATCTGGCGCCTGTGTCTTCGCCCCAGCGACCACGGGATCCCGGGGATTCGCGCTAGTCGAGCTGCATGTGCTCCCCCAGATCTTCTACGGCACCTGGATCCCTTGCTCCACCAGCACATACTATGACGACGCGCACACGTGATAACACTCGCAAACCGCTGCAGCGCACTGATGGTATTGTCACATATGATCCGTCCCATCGTGCGTTCCTGGCCTTGCGGGAACCTGTTGATCATCATGAAGCGGTCTCTTCTCCGGAGTGGCGTATGGCCATGCGACTTGAGCTTGATGCTCTTCATCAGAACCATACTTGGACTCGTGCCTTCTCCACCTCATGTCAATGTGATTGATTGTAAGTGGGTGTTCAAGATCAAGCACAAGTCCGATGGGTCCGTTGATCGTTACCGTGCACGCCCTAGTAGCCAAGGGGTTTAAACAGCACTATGGTTTGGGATTATGATCATACGTTCAGTCCGGTCGTTAGACCTGTCACCGTCTTGACTAGTCCTCTCCATTGCTGTTTCTCGTGGCTGGTGTTTGCGACAGTTGGATGTCCAAAATGCTTTTCTTCATGGCATTCTTCAAGAAGAGGTATATATGCGACAACCTCCTGGTTTTGTGAACCCCTCGGCTCCTCATCATTTGTGCAAGCTTCGCAAAGCTCTCTATGGACTCCAACAAGCCCCTCGGGCATGGTATCCTAGGCTGAATTCTCTGCTCCAACAACTTGGTTTTTGAGCATCCAAAGCTGACACGTCTCTCTTTGTCTACAACCGTAGTGGTGTTACCATCTTCATGATTGTGTATGTGGATGACATCATCGTGGCCAGCTCCTCTCCTACAGTCCTACTGCCGCCACCAGGTTGCTTGCCAATCTCCAAGCCTCCTTAGCTCTCAAGGATCTTGGCTCCTTACGTTATTTTCCTGGAGTACATGTGCAGTCATCGCCAGGGGGAATCATTCTGTCTCAACAGAAGTACATCAGCGATATCCTTCATTGTGCTAATATGAATAATTGTAAGATCTCCACCACGCCCATGTCCTCCAGTGAGAAAATCAGCAAGGACAGCGGATCACCACTTTATCGGATGACAGCATTACCAAAATATCGCAGCCTGGTTGGAGCCCTTCAAGATCTAAACTCACGAGGCCACACATCTCTTTTGCGGTAAATCATGTCTCGGTTCCTTCATGCACCTCTGACTGCACATTTTTCAGCAGCCAAGAGGATATTGAGATACTTGAAGTACACTCATAGTATCGGTCTTTCTATTAGAAAGTCACCTTCAATGCTACTAAGCTGTTTTTCAGATCACGAGACTATTTGGATGCAGTGATGACCGTAGATCCACAGGTGGTTTTGCAGTCTTTCTTGGACCTAATCTTGTCTCCTGGAGTTCAAGAAAGCAAGCTATGGTTTCTCGGTCAAGCATGGAGTCTGAATATAAAGGCGCTTGCAAATGGAACGGCTGAGGTAATCTGGATACAGTCAGTCCTTGGTGAACTTGGGGTCTTCATGTCTCAGCCTCCTGTTTTCTGGTGTGACAAGCTAGGAGCCACTTACTTGTCTGCAAATCCGGTATTCCATGCCAGAACCAAGCACATAGAAGTGGACTTGCATTTTGTTCGTGAACGAGTTGCAGCCAAGGCACTTGATGTTCGATTTATCTCCTCCAAGGAACAAGTCGCAGATATATTCACAAAGCCTCTCGCCGAGGTGCCGTTTGTTTCAAATAGGCACAATCTGAATCTTTGTATAGGAAGTTCAGATTGAGGGGGAATGTTAAACCGTATAGATAACTGACATGGTTAGTATCTAGGGTTGTAGTTATCTCTTGTAACAACCTTGTACTTATCTCTTGTAACCCTAGCGGCAGCCCTAGAGGCGCCCTATATAATGATCCTGCGACCACCGCATTAGGTGTGTCGATCCAATCTCTCATCTCCTTGTTTTACAGCATATCGGATGGCCGGTTGTACTAGGAGGGGGCATGGTGGATGCCCTCGTCGGAATCGGGTGGCATGGTGGATGCCCTCGTCGGAATCGGGTGGTACACGGCGCACCAGCTTCTGCTTTGTTACGCCTGGGTACTAGATCGCAGGGCTGGAAGAAAAAGAAGCTGCGATATGCAGGGGATATGACACAACGACAAGAGAGAAAGAAGATAATGAAGGAAAAACTAGCTTCATGGGCCACCACGCCACATGGCTGCCTGACAGATACCGGGCAGTATCCGAATTTTCCGCCCGGTACCCAAAACCATGCTACATAGTGCGTTGTGCTTTCTGCTTGACTGGAGTGCTTCAGCTTATGGTTTTTTTGCCTAGCTTTTCGTTCTCTATTAGGCCTTCTTCTCTGTATTCACTACAGAGGAGCAAGACGATGGCCTTCCTCAAGCGCCAACACCATGCTATGCCACGAGACAAATCTGCACAAGGGCTACTGCTGGGAAGATCTACAAGCATCATTGCCGTAGCAAGAGCCTGTAAGATCACACACTCTTGGAGGTTCCGTCGTAATGATGCCAAGAACAACTACACACTTCAAGTTAAAGGTTTCACACCCAGAAGTTTTCGAATTACAAAGGGAGACGAGGATGCCTGAATCGGAGCGTGATTGATAATTTTAGGCCTGTAATAAACAATGTCTTTTTCATTGAGTTGGTTGGTTTTCATTTGATATATCGCTGCTCCTTGGATGTTTTGTGAAGGGGCGGGACGGATCAAGTTGGGGACTAGTTTTTTCTTTAGGTACTACTACATTGAACTTATATAGACGTACGTGCTTGTGATGTTTCCTTCTGCCGTGAGATCATCGTTTGTGTGGGTTTATGCTAGGAAAACTCTTAAATTCATCCAGCTGATTTCGGGAGAAAATCATCTGCATTGCCTGCGTGCCACGCGTCCACCCACGTTGTGCATCGCTTGGTCAACTGCTCAGCCCACATACGCATCTCTGGCTGGGCCCAGGCACAGCTCCGCATCTGCCTTATCCCCCCACGCACGAAGCAACATCCACGCATTTTTCCTCCCACATCTTCGTCTTCCCCACCCTCTAGATCGAGGCCAACACCAGCCACCGCTGCCGCAAGCTTTGCGCCTCTGCACCCCGGCTGTTGCTTCTGGCCGCTGTTGCAATGCAAAACGGAAACAGCCAGTGCTCGCCGTTTTTTCCTGCCGTAAAAGTGCTGCAACGGGGACGCGCGGCATTGCTGTCAGCGACGCGCCAAGTACGGCGGCGCTGCAATGGTTCGGGCACTGCTTCCAGTGGCGCGACTACGGCGTTGCAATGGTGCGGGTGTTGCTGCCGTCAGCGCGACAAGTCGAGGATGGCGCTGCTGCTGCCAGCGGCGTTGCAATGGAGCGGGCGCTGCTCCCAGCGACGCGACGACGGCGCTGCGGCCGTTGACGCGACAAGTCGCGTATGGCGATGCTGCAATGGAGCGGGCGGCGGCGCAGCTGCCATCTGGTCAGCGGTGCTGCAGTGAAGCCCTCGTCGCCGGCCACGGAATGGTTATCCTACTCTGCAGCAGCGCTGGAGAGTTGACCCCATGCCCGGTGCTGCTCGCCGGCTATAAGCTATGATGCGTGACCATGGATGGAAGCGATGATTGACAATGAATCGAGCGACTCCAATACATCCTAGTTAAGTAAATCGGACGGCTGTGTAGGCCGCTTAAAATTGGATAAAATCAGCCACCTGATTTGTAGCAGCGGCCTTTATGCTATGCTACACCCTTGTAGCTTGCAGTTTACTCCTATAGCCATTCCTTTCATGTGAGTAAACTATATCGTTCTCCACTCCTTACGAGATCTGACACTCATCCGATTGATGCAATTGCCTAGTGAGCTGTATATTTTCGTCATTTATGTGGTGAGCTTCATCATGTTGAACACACAGGAGCTAGAGGGCCTTCCGGTACAGTTAAGCTTGTTGAATTGGTTCGATAAAGGCTTGTTACAGGAGGAATGGTGGCAAGAGAGGCTATCCATGTTGTCGTCAACTCCGATGTACTATTCCCGACGACATGTCAGGACGTACGATTTTTATGTTAGAGAATGGCCGCACAGCAGGCTGCAGAGCCTGTACATTTGGCCTGCAGTTGTTGGACCGCGAAGGTTTCTCCTCATCCGAGCCGGTTCCAATTTGTTCTACAAGCCAAGGCCGGTGCAATGAAACTGGTCAATTCACTCCACCACCTAGCTGTAAAATAATTCCTGATGCCTTTCAAGCCGAGACAATTTGTATAAATATGCCATGCGCTTACTACTTTATGGATATACGGGATGACCTCTGTTCGTTGTTGCTAGAGGCGAGGGAGTGACCACTATTTATCGATTGGGAATGTGTGAAATGAAGGAGCCTCTCTGGGGCACCACATTGCATGTCTTTTATGGGCTACTACTATTTTAGCACATGAGGTGGCTTCTCAAGGCAGCTTTGATCTGCTATCTTCACATTTATGCCTGGTGAAACCATATATTTGTTCATGGTCACTTGCTGGTTGCATGGCTCACAAGCATATTCCAATACAATTGGAAAGCGAGACCAAACACTCCAAACGGTTGCCTAACGTTGAACACAGGTGCGAAAATTCAGTCCTCTCAGAGTAAATAAAAATCCAGGTCTCAAAAGTCAATATTTGAAGAACCAATTTTTTTTTCAAATATACTTTTTATGTGTTCGTTTGGCATGATGGAGCTTTACTGTTTAGTTTTTATGTTACTTCTGTGACAGTGAGGAATCTAATGGTTAAATGGTATGTTTGTTGTTTCATTGTTTTTACCAGATCAAAAACATCGTGATCAATTTGTACCTTCAGAACAATGAAGTAAGGAGTAGCCTAACTGCTGGAATTGTAATTCAATTTACTACTCCATGGACAACCATTTAAGTTGACTAAGTTCATGGTCAAGTCAAGATTAGCCAACACTACTCTTCATCAAACTATTGTGGTAGGACTAATTAATGTGCCCAACCACTATTTTCTTAGCCCTGACAACATTCATCTCCAGCAATATTCCATAATTTTCTCTACATTGACACCACAATAAATCTAGAAACATGTGTGAGTCAAGAGGTCTGGATGAGAGCACTAACGTTGTTGAAGCTTCAATCCTGACGTCTCTGAACCCTATATGTGTTAATATATGCTTCATCATGAGCAATGATCATTACAACCCTATGGACATTTGGCGATAGAGAGGACGTGTTCGTCTCCTTATCGCGTATTTGTGAAATACGGACATAGTTTGATGTCTCAACCGCACAACCGGTGAGCTTGCCCGCTTTGCGGAGGCGGAGGCCGCTACTCTTCCTCTCTCGTTCAACCTAAGTGTGGTGGGCTCATCATCATCGGACGATTAGCTTGCCCACTTTGCGGTGGAGAAGGCCTCCGCCACTGTCCCCAGCCACAAATAAATCCTGATCCCTGTCGGTGACTTCGCGGAGCCAAAGGCTTACCTCCGACGCTCAAGGCGGTCCAGTGAGCTTGCTGCCGAACATGGGGAAGACATGTCGTAGGAAACGAGCGCCGTCGTTGCCAGCGGTAGACTAAGTTTATATGAAGTATGTCCAAAATGTAATTGTATTTGTCTGTCTTATACGAAAATCATCCTATTTGCATAAAATTTATCTTTTTTCTTCAAATTTGTTTTGTAATGTATGTCGGCATGGTTGGATGGCCGGCTCCTGCATCAGTTTCCACGGATTGGTCTCCACCGGTATGCTGAGAAATACATTGTCCAGTTTGGGTGTCAGCGTTGGACATGGCCTTAGGCCTGTAATAAAGAATGTCTTTCCATTTGTATCATCCTGCATTCGATATATTACCCCTTGGATGATTCATGAAGGGCGGGCCTGATTTAATTGGGGACTTGTCTTTTGTTTACGTTCTACATTGAAGTGCTGGCCATGCTTGCTATGTTTTTATGCCCCCCTCCCCTAAGGATCATCGTGTCCATACATGCTTTGGTGCACCCTAAGTACGCATAGTTTGTTGTTTGCCCCTCTTCCCCGTAACCCATACAAAAAAAATTGATGCCTCATCAGTGCAATAGAAATAATGGTTTCTGTCAGCCTGATGTGTTCCTTTTAACTTGTCTATAAGTGTTTTACTAGCTGTCATCTGAAATATGAGTCTGGTGCCTTATTCTCCACTTGTTCTTACAACCTGTCATAATTAAGAAATACTTCCTCTATCCCAAAATAAGTCAGTATAACTTTGTACGAAATCAGCGACACAGCTTTGTAGGAAATCAACAACACTTATTTCGGGATAGGAGTACTACCGGAGTGTCATGTTCCTCACTCTTATCTTGCAAGGCGGTAACGACGTCTGGTAGTAGCAATTTCATAGTGAGAGCGTTGCTCCATATGGTTGGTGCATGCAGTCTCATATATGATATCAAAAGTGATCACCCAACATGTGTGGATGGCATAAAGCTGTATATTTTATGCCGTTTATGTTGCCAGCTACATAGCGCTGCCCTTTACTAGAAAAAGATGGAGAGGGAGGACTATCCGGTACGTCTGAGCTGTTATCCTTTGAGTAAGAAACGCTTGTGGCTGCAGGAATGGATGCGAAATGTGCTATCCAGATTGTCATCACTTTTGACGTCTTCCTAGCCCCAGGCCATGATGTGCGTGTCTTGTCACAGAAAGCGATTGAAGAACTGGAAATATATCCTATACTTGGAGCCTGTTCGGACTCTCTCTGTTCTCCAACTCCAGGCAGGAGCGGAGCAGCATCCAGTTCTAATTCGGGGAGTGGCTGAAAGGGTGCTCCTCTCCATGGCAATTTGCCAAACAGGGCCTTGTTTTCCATAGAGGCAGGACGGCAAGGGCCTATTCCCTTCTGCGCCAATTGCCATGTCCTCGGCACAGTGAGGCCCGAGAGCCTCATGGCCGTAAAATCATTCCTGCTGCCTTTCAAGCCTACACAGTTCGTATAAATGCTGGATATATTGACGGTCACTGTTCACGGTTGGTTAGAGGAAGTGGAATTAGAATTGAGAGGCATGGAGCGCAGACTGATATTTATAGATTGGGAGTGTGCGACATGAAGGCACAGGCCCACCGTGTCCCATGTATTGTTTGGGCTTCTCATTTGCTTCTCTAGTCAGCCTTTTGATTTCCTCTATCTTAACCTTTATGTGTGGTAAACCCAATTATTTGCCTCGTCATTGGATCATGTCGGTTGCAAGCCTCCCAAGCATATCCCGTTACAGTTGGGAAGCAAGAGCAAACAGTCTAGACTTTTTAGTCTAAACAACGAATAGAATCAAAGATTCTTTGTATGTTCTTTAACATTTTAAACTCATGTTCATTGTTTGTGTCCTATTTTACCACTCTAAGACTGGGGTGGATGTACGGTTTCTAAAATTGCCTAGCACTGTTTTAAAAATAAGGCAATTTCAAAGCACCATTTTTTTCTGCATCTACCACAAAGCTTTTAACTTCCGGATGAAAATTTAGATGTACATATAGGACCTGGACATGTATATGTGTAATTTTTTCAGTTATTTTTACATGAAGAACAAAAATTATTTCACCCTCGAAGTCTATGCTCCTATGAGACGATTTGGGTATCTCGTTTCCTTTCACATGTTCAATATAATATAATGTACACATAATGGCTAGCATGATAATGCCCTTAAGCCCACAACTAGTTAATTGTACACTAGTAGAAAACAGGGCTTTGGTCAAAGGGCAGTATTCACATTAGTCCCGGTTCAGTCACGAACCGGGACTAATGTGAGCATTCGTCCCGGTTCGTGCGGCTAAGGCATTAGTTCCGGTTCACCTGGGCCTTTTAGTCTCAGTTGGTGCCACGAACCGGGACTAAAGGGTGCGATGCCCGTTAGTCCCGATTGGTGGCACCAACCAGACTAAAGGTCCCATTTTCAAACTCTACCCCCCCCCCCCCCCGACCGCCTTTTCAGTTTTAGAAAAAACAAAAGAAAATGATGGAAATGTCAAAAAATAAAATAAAATAAGTTTCCCATGTGATATGTGGTCTAGTTGTTGGGAAAATTAACAAATAGGAATTTCGACTTTATTTGTAAAATCTCTCTGGAATTTGTAAAATTGGCATAACTTTTGCATACGAACTCGGATGAAAAAGTTTTTTATATGAAAAATCATCTACTCGAAAGGACTGCCCACTTCTGTCTTCGAGGAGTTCAGGTCTAGTCTTTGCGTCTCCGGGGACGCTTCGACTGCGGGGGGGTGTTGAATATATGGTTTGTGCATGTATATTGTATAGCCCGGCCCACCTCCTAGTCATTGTATAGTTGAGGTTGTGGCCCACCTTGTACTTCATATATACGTGCGCTATGCACCGATCAATATATCGTGAAGCATTGTCAAACTCTCGTTTCCAACAATCAGTAAGCATATGCTTGCATGTACGTCATTCATATAAGGGTAGGACCAAACATATATTCAAGCATGGTGATTAAAGAAGGCACCAAGATGGGTACAAACACATGGACGTGACAGAGAAGAGATATTATGCATTACGTAGCTTGCATCTTCTCTTGTGGAGCAATTTTTGCAGGTAGAGGTCACCATGTCACAATCAACCATTAGTATATCGTCTCTCCTTGTTCTCTCTCTTCCTGCTGCTGATGACGATATTCTGTAAATATCCCCTGTATTCTAATATTACCGCTGAATCGGCGTGGCATAACGCTACAAACATGGTCGCCAGAAGCCATTGACGTATCTGGATCTGGATCGTAGGATAAACGACGACCTTCAAGAAGATGAGTGTAATGTTTGAAACTGAATCATTAGGAACGGATGGAGCAAATAATTATGTAACTGAATCATTAGGAAAGGATGTAGCAAATAATTATAGACGGGGAAACAAATCATCTAATACCAGTAATGCTGGAGCATTGGGATTACAGCATAGACGCCAGATCCAGGGAGAGCCTTGCAGGGAGCCTCACTACGGGTAAATCAGGGAGGGGCGAATGGCTGTGTGTTGCCGTTGTATAAAGCCAGGAGAAGGGAGGCACAAACAAATCTAGGGAGTTGCCATTGACAGCATGGTAAGGAGGCGGCTAGGAGATAAGCTGCAGTTCAGAGGGGAGGCGTGGTCGGGTGAAGATTAGAAAATAAGACGTCCCGTGTCCAACTATGAATTGTAAACTTCATGGACTCTAAAGATACACACGACGTAAAAATCATTTATTTGATGCTAGCCCTACAATTATGATCTAAAGGTTAATTTGGCTGCGTGGAGATATGGAGGAGGGTCGAGGAGTCCACGACCACATGGAGATGTAACTAATTTATGGCTGCGTGGAGATTTCAAACGGTTTTTTTTTTTTTTTTTTTTGCAAATTAAGCCAGGATTATATGCTTTTTTTTAGAACAGCCAGGATTATATGCTGCTGCGTGGAGATATAGATGGCCTAGGAGTCCACGACCATGCAGAAGGGCTGCGTGGTGATGACTGCATGTTGATGTAACTTCTTTTGGTTGCGTGGAGATTCCCTCAGTTTTTTGGTTGCGCATGTAGTATAGGGATATACAGTATTTTATTAAGGGAAACGTTTGGGGCGGGGCGCCGGCCGAACGTTCGGCCGGTCGCACGCAACCCGTGCGATCTACTTTTATCGTATGGCAGCCTTCTCGCGTGGTGGGATGCGTGATGACCGGGTCCACCAACTGCTCGCCATCAAACCAACTGCTCGCTCATCAACGCGATCTCTCTCTCTCATCTCGCGGGCTGGCCGGCCGCATCTCCAGTCCTCGCCCACGCCGGCCGTCCAAGTCGCCGGTCGCCGCCCATGCCGGCCGTCCTCATAGCTGTTTGCCGCCCTCGCTGGCCGTCCTCGTCATCGTTCATGCACCCACACAACCTGCTGTTTTGCACCTCTCGACGCGACGGTTGTAGCTCCGGTGGAGATAGCTGCAGCTCACCGGCGGGCTCGCCGCCGCTCATGTCCGTGAGTCGCAGCTCGTCGCACAGATCCCTCGCCGTTGCAACATCTCACTCACCCCGTTCCAGCAAATATGAGCATCGCTTCCAGCAAAAAACGCACTGTCGTGCGATGCAGCAAATCACGATTGCGGTTGTAGCTATACGGCACGTGGTGGTAGCAATTTTCAATGCCGGTTGTAGCATGTAGCATAAATCCACGAGGCCGTCCTCGCGCGAATGTTGCTTGGAGCAGCGCTGCCCGTCCTCGCTGCCCGCGGTCACCACGCTCACCAGCCATGGCTGTATCAAAAAACGAAGCCAGTAGTAGCAAAGAAAACGAAGTTGGTTGTAGCAAAAACAAAATCACCGTGCGCGGTCACCACGCTCGCCGGTTGCAGCTTTTGCGAACATGGACGAAGCTTTTTCAATGTATAGTTGTCACATTTGTCAACATATGTCGTCCATGGATGTAGCTTTTGGTGTGAAAAGGTTGCAGCTCTGTACGAACGTGGATGTAGCCTTTATCGGGTACGGTTGTAACAAACGACGACGACCGCATTTCTGGCTACAGCTTTGGTTCCAACAAAAAACATCATCGGATGCAACATCTCTAATAGCCGGTTCCAGCATTTTCCCAATATGTTTCCAGCATCCACATTGACGGTTCGAGAAAAATCCATGGCCGGGATGAAAATTTAGATGTACATATAGGACCTGGACATGTATATGTGTAATTTTTTCAGTTATTTTTACATGAAGAACAAAAATTATTTCACCCTGGAAGTCTATGCTCATATGAGGCGATTTGGGTATCTCGTTTCCTTTCACATGTTCAATATAATATAATGTACACATAATGGCTAGCATGATAATGCCCTTAAGCCCACAATTAGTGAATTGTACACTAGTAGAAAACAGGGATTTGATCACAGGGCAGTATTCACAGTAGTCCCGGTTCAGTCACGAACCGGGACTAATGTGAGCATTCGTCCCGGTTCGTGCGGCTAAGGCGTTAGTCCCGGTTCACCTGGGCCCTTTAGTCCCGGTTGGTGCCATGAACCGGGAGTAAAGGGTGCGATGCCCATTAGTCGGTTGGTGGCACCAACCGGGCTAACTTAGTCCCGGTTGGTGCCACCAACCGGGACTAATGGGCTTTGTGGCATTAGTACCGGTTCATGGCACGAACCGGTACTAAAGGTCCCATTTTCAAACTCTACCCCCTCCCCCCTGGACCGCCTTTTCAGTTTTAGAAAAAACAAAAGGAAATGATGGAAATGTCAAAAAAATAAAATAGAATAAGTTTCCCATGTGATATGTGGTCTAATTGTTGGGAAAATTAACAAATATGAATTTCGACTTTATTTGCAAAATCTCTCTGGAATTTGTAAAATGGGCATAACTTTTTGCATACGAACTCGGATGAAAAAGATTTTATATGAAAAATCATCTACTCGAAAAGTTACATCCGAATTTAACTGGGGGATCCCCGTTAAACATTTTCAAAATCCTCAAAAACCTAACAGAAAAAAAGTTACGGGGCTTTTAAGATCTAGAGTGAAAAAAATCGAACAAATTTCAAACTGTGGTCAAACAATGGTCAAACTAATTATTCTAGAATATTAGTGTTACTAAATAATTATTTCAATTATTTTGAATTTTGGTCAAATCTGGTCAAACTGTGGTCAAACAATGGTCAAACTAATTATTCAAGAAATATTAGTGTTACTAAATAATTATTGTTTTTTGAAACAATAGTTGCAAACTCAAACAGTGAAATGTGTCACTTCATGCTCAAGCAAAATTCCTGAGGGTTAATAGGATTGACATCTTACTATTGTCAGGAAAACAACAAGTGCAGACTTCGAAACGAGGGAGAATAGAACCCGGAAGTTAAGCGTGCTCGTTTCCTTTCACATGTTCAATATAATATAATGTACACATAATGGCTAGCATGATAATGCCCTTAAGCCCACAACTAGTTAATTGTATCATGTTTGTGCAAAGCTGGTGAGCTAGTGCTTTGGCGTAAGAACTGCGGCGGGTCAATCCCTGTGATATTTGTACTCAGCCGTCGTCATCACGGTAGTTGAGTTTTGGGTCGTGTTGTTTTTGTGGCCGTGTTTCAAGCTCTGAACGGACGGTTTCTCATGTCAATGCCTTGTGCTGTAACCACTGCTGTAGTCTAGGATGGATTTTGCCTTAGTTAAGTCGACTATGTTTCTGCCAGACCATCATTCTTTGGCTTTATATGGGCTGTGCGTTCTTTGGTGTGTGTGTCTTCTCCTTTCTTTAATGAATACACATGCAAATCTTCTCCATGGTTAAAAAAAGGTTGGTCGGAGGTGTTGGTGTTATCATGTACAATCACCTTTGGCTACAAATCCATTGTCAATTTGGATGTCAATCACTTCTCTAGTGAAATAGAATAGAACACAGAAAATGCAGACAGTATCTCACTGAAATAGGAAGATCATGGCCTTTGACAGCAGAACAAGGAAAAGCATATATTTCCAGTTTTGGGGAGATACTATAATCGGGGAATTAAACATGAAAAACTAGCTAGTTTTTAAGCATGTGACATTTAACTTATATATGAAGGATTCAATCCATGAATTCATGAACTACTCTGGCTATTATCTTATTTAGGTCCACACTACAAAATCCACCTACTTATGCTACTTTGAACAAGGGAAAGTGCGCATCAACTTCCCTGTATATATGTTCAGAATTATTACCAATGCATACAAAGACGTACTCTTAAAATTCCCTAATATTGACGGCTAGATCAATAGTGGGATCAACCCGAGCGTAAACCATTTCTCTACAGTCAGTCATGGCAAAGTGCTAGCTAGGAAGAAGTTTGAATCATTACAACATTGTTTGAAGTTAATTTATCCAAGGGGTTTTTTTTTTTTGACAAGGAGGTTGGAACCCCAGCCTCTGCATCAATTGATATCTGTACAGAAAATGAGCTACAATATGTGACCCACGTTGCTCTCGACATGTTTTGACAAAAACGGTTTCATGCTACCTTCACTAAATTGGGTCGTCACACGTGCTATTGTGCTACCAACTCATGTGCTAGTATCACTATAACATATATCTATTTTCGAACAAAAATTTCACTACAGATTTGAACATCACAATACAAAAAAGACAAATCATGTTGTGAATACTACTTGAAAACAAAATTTATCGTGAACATTGAATTTAACTTTCTTATTTTACTGTAAGTCTGTAAGTTGGTAGCACATAAGCAAACACAAGATACTCTCTTCTGTCCATGATACAATGTAATAGGCATGGTAAAGCTTGGGGAGGGGGCGTGGCAGCCAACACGAACCTATCACAAATTTATAGGTTAAGATAGCGAATCAAAAGGCTGACTAGAGAAGGGTACGCCATGTGCCAAAATAGTGCACAAAAGCTTTGTAATGCGGTGGGCCAGCAAGCCACCTTCAGGTCACCAATTCTCAATCCACCAATATCAATCTCTCTCGAGCTTCTCTGTTCCAACTCCCCCATTAATGATGAACAAAGATCATCGCGACATCCACACATTCTAAAAAAGTGCGCTATATCCAATGTGATCATGTAGGCTTGAAAGGCATCGAGAACTATTTTACGACAAGAGAGTTGTGTCTTCTGACGAAACATATCTCTCTCTTTTCTTCATGATGGCCCACTAGCAACCGGCCTGGAAGAGCTTTAGTGAAGGTAGAGGACTGTGTGGTCCATTGCCAGTGGGACACAAGAACTTGCTGTTGGATGCTTCATCCCCACACGCTAACAGCACATCCCGAGCTGAGAGAGAGTGCGTACACACATGAAGGGGTTGAGCTAGGACGATGGTACACAATTACAGCTTGGTGCTGAGTTGCATTTTCAATTGAAAGTCCTCCTTTTATTTTAATAAAACGCTAGACCACCACCCCCCTTTCTGACTCAGAAATGTAAGTTGCCAGGGATGCTGGCGTGCTTAATTTGATTTACTAGCTGAACCGAGCTGCCTCCTTGCATGTCCTCTCTGTTATTTTCTGGCCTCCTCAAATCAATACGCAAAGGACAGCATTGTGTATGTGAACCTAAGTCTTAAATTGTGGTGCACATTTGTGTGACACACTTACTCCATAACAATCTATAATCTGTGGTGTTTTTCCATACATCATGATGTTTTACCCCATGCTACAAAAGAGCGAAGACAATTTTTGTCTAGCAGTTACATTTTATTAGACAAAGAAATAATCAAGTTAAGTGATGCCCGTAACTGTAACGCTGCTCGTAGCATAGAAACTTGGTAGGTGACAACAATTTAATGTGTAAACTTGGGAAACAAATGAATCAGCACTCCAAACTTGGCAGATGGTAATTGCAAAACGATAAAAATATCTAGTAAGCATCTAGCTGTCGGTAATATTGGCACTATGTGTGTTAAGGATTCCTCTTTACTCCTCACCATCATCCCAACTGTGATGATCGACGACCCATGTCCCTTTGTACTAGCCACATTCCATCAGAGCGTCGGCATGCTTAGCCAAGGGGGGTTAGACGCACCATGCACCATCATTTTTGACATGATTGAGCACATTGTACGGTGGTGACGACACGGCCTCTTGGCCTCGCATTATCCTTCTCTTCCATGTTCTTTTGTTCCTACGAGAAAATATTGAAGACTTATTCAAGCAGGACTCAGAGATAGTGTGAGCGCCATTGTGAGGGTCGTTTCTATTGTTCTACAAGTTCGACCTGGGATACTGACCAAATAAATATGCGTCAAACCAAGGCTTGTACCCTGCCATGTTGTTGGCCCCATGCACTCTGTCAGCTCGCTCACAAGAACTAAACCTTGTGCAAAGTAGAACTACACTAGAGCGTAATGCGTGCCTTGACGCGCTGTTTTTCGGTCATGAGTTAAATCTCCTCTGTTTATTGTAATACGCGGCCTATTTCGGTCGGCTGTTAGTTATCTTACATAACTGTGCCAATCATGTTTAAACATTTCATAAGAATATATGCGAAGGGAAATAAGCTCAACTTCCTGCCATTACGTATTGCGCACAAGGAAAATTGAAAAATGAGAGAACATGGATGATGAATTTATAGTAATAGGTCTAGTCTTGTTGAGTAATAGTGGGACAGTTGTTACCTCTATGGATGATTCGTACCATTTAATGCAGAATGTAATGTGTCAATGAATCAAGCTCAATGAGCCATCTATCATTGGCCTCTTGGATGCAATGTAAAAGTCGGAGCCTTCAAATTTTGTACAATAGACAATATATCTTTGTGCTTGCGACATGTTTAAGCAGCGGGCTGCAACTGGCTACAAATTTGAGGGAGCCTACAAACTTATTGTATAACAAAGGATAACAAAGGAGATGAGCTAGGCATGGCAATACTGTAATTGGCGCTTAAAGCCATCTTTGTCCCTATTACTAAAGGTAGTGTAGACACAACAATCGGAGGAGCAAATTCCACCAAAAAATAATCATAAAAGCTCTCCAAGAACATGCAAACAATGTTGTGTGCATCAATTGATGCAGAGCGTGCGCATGCGGTGCTCGCCGCGAGTGTGTTGAACCGGTTTGTGATCCAGACCCGGCGGTCTGGCTTGGTTGTTGCCTCCGGTTTTAGATGTTGGGCTTCGGTGTGAGGTCTGGGCAGGCGGCCCGACCTTGTGCACCCGCCCCCTCATCACATCAAATTGATAGGAGTAGCGACAGATATTTCCAGCAAGTTCGCTTCAGACTTACTGATGTATTACTTTGTAAGGTCTTGGTGAATAATTAATAAAAATGGCTGTATGCATCGCCCTGATGCAGATGTCAGGGGTCATCCTCCTTTTCGAAATAGAAAAATAAAAAACATCGCATACATGTCAAGAATTCATATACGTGCATATTATTATGAATCCATGGAACTCAATTGCCTTCAATGATCAAACCCAAAAATATAAGAACATTGTTTGCCGATTGAAACAAGTTAAATAAGCTTGGTGCAATTGTTGGTTACAGAGTGTTCTAATGCTTGATCTATATAAATAGGCAAGTCAATGCAAACGTAAGTCGAGGCCATGAGGATCTCCCAATTCCCAAAAGTTTTATTATGAATCAGAAATATTCTACTGGCACCTTATTCCTAAATTGCAACCGAAAGAGAGAGTGAGCATTAAAAAGTGTTAACTGTGTATAGTTTATTTAGGAAAATGATTTATAGTAAATCATTTTTGGTTTAGAGAAATGTCCAAAGGGCTACATGGACATGATCCTTAGTTAGACAATTTATATATATATCAGTTTAGGTGGAGAGAGCTAAGTAGTAAAACTGATATTTTCTTACCTATACTCCCTCCATTCCAAAATATAGTGCGCCCGCGCTTTCCGAGGTCCAACTTTGACAATAAATTTAACCAACAAGACCGACTGTGACGGAAGAAAAAATTATATAATCGAAAACTTCTTTTGAATACAAATTCACTGGTATAACTTTTGCTCCCGTCGCAGTCGGTCTGGTTGGTTAAATTTATGGTCAAAGTTGAAGCACGGGAATAGAGGTAGCACTATATTTTGAAACGGAGGGAGTACTATTTATCTAGCCCCCATTTCCTAAATTTCTCTTAAAGATGGGTTAAATGACAAAAGCTTATAGATAGGTATCAACCTACCATCGTGAGAAACGAGAAGCCCAAAAACTGTTTGTGTCCAATCAGGTTTTCAATTGCGAAATATCCAGCAGCTTTTCAATTTTCTTTCCTAATCCTAGGTGGCTAGGCCCAAATTTTCCCTCCAGGCTTCGCTGGCGAGCCCGTGGATTTGTCTCCCCTCTAGCTCCCGCTCCGGCGGCCGGTGGTGAGAAAAGGAATCCCGGTGCCTCTGCTCCGGTTACTAGTTTAGGTTAGGGGTTTTTAGTCCTCCCGGTTGTGGCATTGGACAGATAGTGCCGCTTCTTCGAGTTTGTCTTCCAGGCATCAATCCTCCTTAAGTTCGTCCGTTTGGATGTAGTCGACCGAGGTCCGACGTAGATTATTGCCAAGTGGCGAGATTCCTTGGGGCGATGAGGTTACGATTTCTCATCATGTTTGGAGATTCTGCGTCAGATGTTTTATATCTATTGAAGGGTTCAACGACAATGATTGCTGCTCCAGTGCACTGGACCTTAGGGGCACATGTAAGAAGACATCCCAGTTGTCATTGACAAGGTCAAGCTAGCTCCGGTAGGAAGCGCGACAATGGGGCGTCGGCGACTCGTTCTGGCGGCTGTGGTGGTCGGTCGGTGGTCTCAAAATCACGATGTAATATTTATTATGTTTAAGATGCTTTGTACTAACGACGAAATTTTACAATAGTTCTAATGCTTTTGAGGAAAAAAATCCAGCAGCTTTTTTTTTTGAAAAAAAGAGAAAAAAAAGTAGAAACCCAGCCCAAATCAGGGAAACTAAAAATAAAATAAAAAAGGATACAATAAAAAACCCAGTCCAAAAAATAAACAGGAAACCAGGCTTTTCCATGAAGCGATGCGGTAGGGTTTACACTGCACTCCTGAGTCCCGAGTCCCATTTCTTTCTTTTTTTTGAACATAGTACAATCGAAGTCACTCACATGCACGAGCATCTGAGTCCCAACTCTTGATACACGTTCAATGATGGATACAAAGGAAGATGATTGTACTATTATGTAAAGACTAATCTTTTGTTGGGAATCTATCGGCTATAAAAAAGAGATATTCCTCAATTGGCACAGAAGTGCAATTCCAACTGAAACTTAAAAAACTATAACCAAAATTTAAGAAATAACAATAGGAACTTATGTTACGATTGTCGATATTATATTCAAATTCAAAAGGTCCAGACCTTGCATACCCTAGACGATGGTTTTTGTCTTGGCAAATTAACTCGTAATGCAGTGCCAACTACTATACGCAGTTTAAGGATTGCGTAATCAGTTGCTCTGCAAAAGTATGGAAAATAATGTTATTGTTACCCATGTCCGCAGTAGTTGATAACCTAAGGAGGCAGTACTTGTAGCACACAAACCGCTCCAGATTTGTCTTTTATTTTCCGGATGTTTTTTTTTTCTGCAAAGAGAGCCTTGTCTCAGTGGTTGGGCATGCGGTTGTGTAGTCTAACGACCTGACTTCAATTCCTTGAATTGACAGGTGATGCACAGGGGTTTTTCCCCATTTATTGAGGATCAAGTTTGGTGTATGGTGGAACCACTGATCAAAAAATATCTTGATACTCATTTAAAGGTCTTGCCCCTCCCCTCCCCTCGTCCCCCCTCGTGTCACCCCCGCGGGCGACCCAGGGGGAACCCTAGCCGCCGTCCCCCTCGTCCCTCCTCCACCACCTCCACCTCTCCTCGCCGCCGGGTAAAGCTTGGCCGTCTGGGCGGCGGCGGGGCATCGCTCCCCCTTGGAGCATCTTGGGCGGCACGGGACGACCAGATCCCGAAGAGGCATCAGGCTAGCGCGGGGTCTAATGGCGCGGTGGACGAGCATCTTGGCGGCGGCGCGACAGCTGCGGCTTGGATGTGTTGGAAATATGCCCTAGAGGCAATAATAAAAGTATTATTATTATATTTCCTTATTCATGATAATTGTCTTTTATTCATGCTATAATTGTATTATCCGGAAATCGTAATACACGTGTGAATACATAGACCACAATATGTCCCTAGTGAGCCTCTAGTTGACTAGCTCGTTGATCAACAGATAGTCATGGTTTCCCTGACTATGGACATTGGATGTCCTTGATAACGGGATCACATCATTAGGAGAATGATGTGATGGACAAGACCCAATCCTAAGCATAGCACAAGATCGTGTAGTTCGTTTTGCTAGAGCTTTTACAATGTCAAGTATATCTTCCTTAGACCATGAGATCGTGTAACTCCCGGATACCGTATGAGTGCTTTGGGTGTACCAAACGTCACAACGTAACTGCGTGACTATAAAGGTTCCTTACAGGAATCTCCGAAAGAGTCTGTTGGGTTGACATGGACCGAGAATGGTATTAGTCACTCCGTATGACGGAGAGGTATCACTTGGCCCACTCGGTAGTGCATCATCATAATGAGCTCAAAGTGACCAAGTGTCTGGTCACGGGATCATGCATTACGGCAGTGCAGTAAAGTGACTTGTCGGTAACTTGAGATTGAGCGAGGTATTGGAATACCGACGATCGAATTTCGGGCAAGTAAAATACCGATAGACAAAGGGAATTGTATACGGGGTTGTTTGAATCCTCGACATCGTGGTTCAACCGATGAGATCATCGAGGAGCATGTGGGAGCCAACATGGGTATCCAGATCCCGCTGTTGGTTATTGCCCGAGAGCCGTCTCGGTCATGTCTGCATGTCTCCCGAACCCGTAGGGTCTACACACTTAAGGTTCGGTGGCGCTTAGGGTTGTATGAATATGAGTATGCAGCAAACCGAATGTTGTTCGAGTCCGGATGAGATCCCGGACGTCACGAGGAGTTCGAATGGTCCGAGGTAAAGATTTATATATGGGAAGTCTTATTTTGGTCATGGGAAAAGTTTCAGACGTTATCGGTATTGTACTTTGGGAGTGCGAAAGGGGTCGAGGGTGCACCAGGTCCACCTGCCGGGGGCACATTGGCTGTAGGGTGCGCCTTGGCCTATATGGGCCAAGGGCACCAGCCCCAAGAGGCCCATGCGCCAAGGAGACTTGGGGAGGGGAGAGTCCTAAAGGGGGAAGGCACCTCCTAGGTGCCTTGGGGAGGATGGACTCCTCCACCCCCTTGGCCGCACCCTTCCTTGGAGGAAGGGGCAAGGCTGCGCCTCCCCCCCTCTTGCACCTATATAACGGGAGGGGAGGGAGGGGTATCCGCACCCACAAGGCTGGCACCTCCCTCTCCACTGCTACACATCCTCCTCCTCCCGTAGTTGCTTAGCCGAAGCCCTGCCGAGTTCTGCTGCATCCACCACCACGCCGTCGTGCTGCTGGATCATCATCAACCTCTCCTTCCCCTTGCTAGATCAAGAAGGAGGAGGCGTCATCCGCTCCGCACGTGTGTTGAGCAGCGGAGGTGCTGTCCGTTCAGCACTAGGTCATCGGTGATCTGAATCACGGCGAGTACGACTCCATCATCCCGTTCCATTGAACGCTTCCGCACGCCGCATCTACAAGTGGTATGTAGATGCAATCACTCTCCCATGACTCGTTGCTAGATGAACTCATAGATGAATCTTGGTGAAACCGTAGGAAAAATTTTAATTTTCTGCAACGTTCCCTAACAGTGGCATCACGAGCTAGGTCTATGCGTAGTTCTCTATTGCACGAGTAGAACACAATTTGTTGTGGGCGTAGATGTTGTCAACTTTCTTGCCGCTACTAGTCTTATCTTGCTTCAGCGGTATTGTAGGATGAAGCGGCCGGACTGACCTTACACGTACGCTTACGTGAGACTGGTTCCACCGACTGACATGCACTAGTTGCATAAGGTGGCTAGCGGGTGTCTGTCTCTCCCACTTTAGTTGGAGCGGATTCGATGAAAAGGGTCCTTATGAAGGGTAAATAGAAGTTGACAAATCACGTTGTGTCTTTCACGTAGGTAAGAAAACGTTCTTGCTAGAACCCTATTGCAGCCACGTAAAACTTGCAACAACAATTAGAGGACGTCTAACTTGTTTTTGCAGCAAGTGTTCTGTGATGTGATATGGCCAAAGTTGTGATGAATGATGAATGATATATGTGATGTATGAGATCATGTTCTTGTAATAGGAATCACGACTTGCATGTCGATGAGTATGACAACCGGCAGGAGCCATAGGAGTTGTCTTTATTTCTTGTATGACCTGCGTGTTATTGAAGAACGCCATGTAAATTACTTTACTTTATTGCTAAACGCGTTAGCCATAGAAGTAGAAGTAGTCGTTGGCGTGACAACTTCATGAAGACACGATGATGGAGATCATGATGATGGAGATCATGGTGTCATGCGGTGACAGGATGATCATGGAGCCCCGAAGATGGAGATCAAAGGAGCTATATGATATTGGCCATATCATGTCACTACTATATAATTGCATGTGATGTTTATTATGTTTATGCATCTTGTTTACTTTAGAACAACGGTAGTAAATAAGATGATCCTCATAACAATTTCAAGAAAGTGTTCTCCCTAAGCGTGCACCGTTGCTAAAGTTAAATCGTTTGAGCACCACGTGATGATCGGGTGTGATAGATCCTTACGTTCACATACAACGGGTGTAAGACAGTTTTACACATGCAAAACACGTAGGTTAACTTGACGAGCCTAGCATGTACAGACATGTCCTCGGAACACAAGAGACCGAAAGGTCGAACAAGAGTCGTATGGAAGATACGATCAACATGGAGATGTTCACCGATGATGACTAGTACCGTCTCACGTGATGATCGGACACGGCCTAGTCGACTCGGATCATGTATCACTTAGATGACTAGAGGATGTCAAATCTGAGTGGGAGTTCATTAAATAATTTGATTAGATGAACTTTATCATCATGAACAATAGTCTAAAATCTTTGCAAAATGTCTTGTAGATCAAATGGCCAGCGCTCATGTCACCATGAACTTCAACGCGTTCCTAGAAAACCAAGCTGAAAGATGATGGCAGCAACTATTGATTTGGGTCCTAACACGAGGATCATCCTCATAGCTGCCAAGAAACAATATGTCCTAGAAGCACCGCTAGGTGATGCACCCATCGAGAGAACCAAGGCGTTATGAACGCTTGGCGGTCATGTCTTGATGATTACTCCCTCATTCGATGCGGCATGCTTTACGACTTAGAACCGGGGCTCCAAAAGCGTTTTGAGCAACACGGAGCATATGAGATGTTCGAGGAGCTGAAACTAGTTTTCCAAGCTCATGCCGGGTCGAGAGATATGAAGTCTCCGACAAGTTCTACATTTGTAAGATGGAGGAAAATAGTTCATCGGTGAGCACATACTCGAGAATGTACAGGTTGCACAACCTTTGACCCAGTTGGACATTAACCTCCCGGACGAGGCGGTCATTGACAGTATCCTTCAGTCGCTCCCAACAAGCTACAAGAGCTTTGTGATGAACTACAATATGCAGGGGATGGTGAAAACTATTCACGAAGTATTTTCAATCTTTGAGTCAATCAGAGGTAGAAATCAAGAAGGAGCATCAAGTGTTGATGGTCAATAAAACCACTAAGTTCAAGAAGGGCAAGGGAAAGAAGAACTTCAAGAAGGACGACAAGGATGTTGCCTTGCATACATTAAGCCGATTCTTGCCGGGAAGAAGTCAAAGAATGGACCCAAGCACGAGGTGAGTGCTTTTATTGGAAAGGAAGGGTCCTTGGAAGTGGAACTGCCCCAAATACTTAGCAGAACAAGAAGGCCGGCAACACTAAAGGTATATTTGATATACATGTAATTGATGTGTACCTTACGATGCTAAGTAGTAACAACTGGGTATTTGATGCAGTGCCGTTGCTCATATATGTAACTCACAGCGGGGAGCTGCGGAATAAGCGGAGACTGGCGAAGGGCGAGGTGACGATGCGTGTCGGGAATGGTTCCAAGGTCGATGTGATCGCCCGTCGGCATGCTACCTCTACATTTACCTACGGGATTAGTTTTAAACCTCAATAATTGTTATTTAGTGCCAAGTTTGAGCATGAACATTGTATCGGGATCTCGTTTAATCTGAGATAGCTACTCATTTAAATCCGAGAATAATGGTTGTTCTATTTATATGAGAGAAATGTTTTATGGTCATGCTCCGATGGTCAATGGTTTATTCTTAATGAATCTCGAACGTAATGTTACACATGTTCATAGTGTGAATATCAAAAGATGTAAAGTTGATAAGGATAGTCCGACATACTTGTGGCACTGCCGCCTTGGTCACATAGGTGTCAAGCGCATGAAGAAGCTCCATGGTGATGGACTTTTAGAGTCTCTCGATTATGAATCATTTTGACACATGCGAACCATGCCTTATGGGCAAAATGACCAAGACTCCGTTCTCCGGAACAATGGAGCGAGCAACCAACTTATTGGAAATCATACATACCGATGTGTGCGGTCCAATGAGCGTTGAGGCTCATGGAGGATATCGTTATGTTCTCACTCTCACCGATGACTTGAGTAGATATGGGTATGTCTACTTGATGAAACACAAGTCTGAGACCTTTGAAAAGTTCAAGGAATTTCAGAATGAAGTAGAGAATCAACGTGACGAAAGATAAAATTCTTACGATCGGATCGTGGAGGAGAATATTTAAATCACGAATTTAGTACACACTTAAGGAAATGTGGAATCGTTTCACAACTCACGCCGCTGGAACACATCAGCGTAGCAACGGTGTGTCCGAACGTCATAATCGCACTCTATTGGATATGGTGCGATCTATGATGTCTCTTCTTGATTTACCGCTATCATTTTGGGGATACGCTCTGAGAGACAGCTACATTCACTTTAAATAGGGCACCGTCTAAATCCGTTGAGACGACACCGTATGAATTATGGTTTGGGAAGAAACCTAAGCTGTCGTTTCTAAAAGTTTGGGGATGCGATGCTTATGTCAAGAAACTTCAACCTGAAAAGCTCGAACCCAAGTCGGAAAAATGCGTCTTCATAGGATACCCTAAGGAAACCATTGGGTATACCTTCTACCTTAGATCCGAAGGCAAGATCTTTGTTGCCAAGGACGGATCCTTTCTGGAAAAAGAGTTTCTCTCGAAAGGAGTAAGTGGGAGGAAAGTAGAACACGATGAAGTACTACCTCTTGAACCGGAAAGTAGTGCAGCTCAGGAAAATGTTCCTGTGGTGCCTACACCGACGCGAGAGGAAATTAATGATGATGATCAAGGTACTTGGATCAAGTTGCTACTGAACTTCAGAGGGTCCACTAGGACCACGTTCCACACCAGAGTGGTACGGCAACCCTGTCACGGAAATCATGTTGTTGAACAACGGTGAACCTTCGAACTATGAAGAAGCGATGGCGGGCCCAGATTCCAACAAATGGCTTGAAGCCATGCAATCCGAGATAGGATCCATGTATGAAAACAAAGTATGGACTTTGTGAGACTTGCCCGATGATCGGTGAGCGATAGAAAACAAATGGATCTTTAAGAAGAAGACGGACGCGGATGGTAATGTTACCATCTATAAAGCTCGACTTGTCGCTAAGGGTTATCGACAAGTTCAAGGGATTGACTACGATGAGACTTTCTCTCCCTTAGCGAAGCTTAAGTCCGTCCGAATCATGTTAGCGGTTATGCATACTATGATTATGAGATATATGGCGAGATGGACGTCAAAAGCGGCATTCCTTAACGGTTATCTTAAGGAAGAGCTGTATATGATGCAGCTGGAAGGTTTTGTCGATCCTAAGAATGCTAACAAGGTATGCAAGCTCCAATGATCCATTTATGGGCTGGTGCAAGCATCTCGGAGTTGGAACATTCGCTTTGATGAGATGATCAAAAGCGTTTGGGTTTATCTTGAGACTTATGGAGAAGCCTGCGTTTACAAGAAAGTGAGTGGGAGCTCAGTAGCATTTCTCATATTATATGTAGATGACATACTTTTGATGGGAAATGATATAGAACTTTTGGACAGCATTAAGGCCTACTTGAATAAGAGTTTTCAATGAAGGACCTTGGAGAAGCTGCTTACATATTAGGCATCAAAATCTATAGGGATAGATCGAGGCGCCTCATAGGTCTTTCACAAAGCACATACCTTGATAAGATTTTGAAGAAGTTCAAAATGGATCAGTCCAAGAAAGGGTTCTTGCCTGTTTTGCAAGGTGTGAAATTGAGCTCAGCTCAATGCCCGACCACGGCAAAAGATAAAGAAGAGATGAGTGTCATCCCCTATGCCTCAGCCATAGGATCTATTATGTATGTCATGCTGTGTACCAGACCTGATGTAAACCTTGCCGTAAGTTTGGTAGGAAGGTACCAAAGTAATCCCGAAAAGGAACACTGGACAATGATCAAGAATATCCTGAAGTACTGAAAAGGACAAGGGACATGTTTATCGTTTATGGAGGTGACGAAGAGCTGCGTAAAGGGTTACGTCGACGCTAGCTTCGACACAGATCTGAATGACTCAAAGTCACAAACCGGATACGTGTATATGTTAAATGGTGGAAGCGATGGTAGTGCAGCTGCAAGCGAGCGTCGTGGCGGGATCTACATGTGAAGCGGAGTACATGGCAGCCTCGGAGGCAGCACATGAAGCAATTTGGGTGAAGGACTTCATCACCGACCTAGGAGTCATACCCAATGCGTGGAGCCGATCAAACTCTTCTGTGACAACACTTGGAGCTATTGCACTTGCCAAGGAGCCCAGGTTTCACAAGAAGACCGAGCACATCAAGCGTCGCTTCAACTCCATTCGTGAAAATGTTCAAAATGGGGACATAGAAATTTGCAAAGTGCATACGGATCTGAATGTCGAGATCCGTTGACTAAACCTCTTCCATGAGCAAAACATGATCAACACGAGAACTCTATGGGTGTTCGATTCATCACAATGTAACTAGATTATTGACTCTAGTGCAAGTAGGAGACTGTTGGAAATATGCCCTAGAGGCAATAATAAAAAGTATTATTATTATATTTCCTTGTTCGTGATAATTGTCTTTTATTCATGCTATAATTGTATTATCCGGAAATCGTAATACACGTGTGAATACATAGACCACAATATGTCCCTAGTGAGCCTCTAGTTGACTAGCTCGTTGATCAGCAGATAGTCATGGTTTCTGACTATGGACATTGGATGTCATTGATAACGGTATCACATCATTAGGAGAATGATGTGATGGACAAGACCCAATCCTAAGCATAGCACAAGATCGTGTAGTTCGTTTTCCTAGAGCTTTTACAATGTCAAGTATATCTTCCTTAGACCATGAGATCGTGTAACTCCCGGATACCGTAGGAGTGCTTTGGGTGTACCAAAGCGTCTAGCGTGGTGGGTGACTATAAAGGTGCATTACGGTATCTCCGAAAGTGTACATTGGGTTGACACGGATCGAGACTGGGATTTGTCACTCCGTGTATGGCGGAGAGGTATCACTGGGCCCACTCGGTAGTGCATCATCATAATGAGCTCAAAGTGACCAAGTGTTTGGTCACGGGATCATGCATTACTGATGCGAGTAAAGTGACTTGCGATAACGAGATAGAACGAGGTATTGGGATACCGGCGATCGAATCTCGGGCAAGTAAAATACCGATTGACAAAGGGAATTGTATCTGAGGTTGTTTGAATCCTCGACATCGTGGTTCAACCGATGAGATCATCGAGGAGCATGTAGAGCCAACATGGGTATCCAGATCCCGCTGTTGGTTATTGCCCGAGAACCGTCTCGGTCATGTCTGCATGTCTCCCGAACCGTAGGGTCTACACATAAGGTTCGGTGGCGCTAGGGTTGTATGAATATGAGTATGCAGCAAACCGAATGTTGTTGAGTCCGGATGAGATCCCGGACGTCACGAGGAGTCCCAGAATGGTCGGGAGGTAAAGATTTATATATGGGAAGTCTTATTTTGGTCGTCGGAAAAGTTTACATGCGTTATCGGTATTATCTGGGAGTGCCGAAAGGGGTCCGGGGTCCACCAAGGGTCCACCTGCCCCGGGGGGGGGGCCACATGGGCTATGGGGGTGCGCCTTGGCCTATATGGGCCAAGGGCACCAATAAGAGGCCCATGCGCCAAGGAGACTTGGGGAGGAGAGTCCTAAAGGGGAAGGCACCTCCTAGGTGCCTTGGGAGGATGGACTCCTCCCCCCTTAACCGCACCCTTCCTTGGAGGAAGGGGCAAGGCTGCGCCTCCCCCCCTCTTGCACCTATATAAAGGGAGGGGAGGGAGGGGTAGCCGCACCCCTGAAAGCCTGGCACCTCACTCTCCCTGCTACACCTCCTCCTCCTCCCGTAGTAGCTTAGCGAAGCCCTGCCGGAGTTCTGCTGCATCCACCACCACGCCGTCGTGCTGCTGGATCATCATCAACCTCTCCTTCCCCTTGCTGGATCAAGAAGGAGGAGGCGTCATCCGCTCCGTCGTGTGTTGAACGCGAGGTGTTGTCCGTTCAGCACTAGGTCATCGGTGATCTGAATCACGGCAGTATGACTCCATCATCCCCGTTCCATTGAACGCTTCGCCTTGATCTACAAGTGGTATGTAGATGCAATCACTCTCCCATGACTCGTTGCTAGATGAACTCATATATGGATCTTGGTGAAACCGTAGGAAAAATTGTAATTTTCTGCAACGTTCCCCAACAGGATGCGACTCCACGACCACTAGTAGAAAAAGGACCTAATGTGAGACACATTAGTCCCGGTTTGATTTTGGCCCAGTACTAATGGTACCATTAGTGCCGGTTCGAACGGCTATGCATTAATGCCGGTTCGTTTTGAACCGGTACTAAAGGGGTGGTGGCAGGCTGGCGTCGGTAGGGGCCCTTGATCACCTTTAGTACCGGTTAAGTAGCACGAACCGGTCTTTGAAAACTAACCTTGATGCACGGTTCGTGCCACGAACCCATTATAAAGTGTTTGACCTATAGTACCGGTTCGTGGCACAAACCGGTACTAAAGGGCAATTTCTAAACTCTACCCCCGTAGCGTATATCGCCATTTCAGTTTTGGAAAATACAAAAGTAAATGATAAAAATTCAAAAATAAAATTCTTCGAGATGTAGTTATATTACTACATCTACTAGTTAGGAAAATTAAAAAACTTAAATTTGGATATGTTTTGCAAAAAGTGTAGGGAAAACGTAAAACGGCTATAACTTTTGCATACGATGTTGGAAAAAAACGTATAATATATCAAAAAATTCAGCACGAAAAACCGCATCCAGTTTTGACAGCCTATGACCTATTTGCAACTTTTTAAAATCCTCAAATTCCAAAAGGAGAAAAAGATATGCTCAAATTTAAGTTTTTTTAATTTTGGTTAAATCTGGTCAAACTATGGTCAAACTACTTATTCAAGAAGTATTAATGTTACTACATACTTATTCAAGAATATTAGGCTTACTAAATAATTATTTTAATTTTTTGAATTTTGGTCAAATATGGTAAAACTATGGTCAAACTTATTCAAGAAATATTAGTGTTACTAAATAATTACTGTTTTTTAGAATAATAGTTTCAAACTCGAATGGTGAAATGTGTGACCTAATGCTCAAGCTAAACTTTGAGGGTTAATAAGTTACAGCTTACATTTGTCAAATAGAAACAACAAGTGCAGAACTTGGAAAGTAGGGAATAGAACTCGAAGTTAAGCGTGCTCGGTGGGGAGTGAGAGGATGGGTGACCGGTCGGGAAGTTAGACGATTTGAAATGAGTGATCCACACTTGAGTAGTTAAGAGGGGCGATTAGAGACTAAATCATCAAATAATTCAGAAAATTGAAAATCGATAAAAAAACAAAAAAAAATTCCAAAAATTTCAAAAAAAAGTATACCTTTAGTACCAGTTGGTAACACCAACCGGTACTGAAGGTCCCCCATACCACGGCGCGAGCTCACGCCACGTGGTGGGCCTTTAGTGGCGGTTCGTGCGAGCCCGGGTACTAAGGGGGCTTTAGTCTCCACTCTTTAGTGCGGTTCTTGAACCGGCACTAAAACCTATGAACGGTATTAAAACTCCGTTTCTACTAGTGGACGCAGGTGGTGGCTACGTGGTTTTTGATCGGGTGGCGCTGGCGCCGCCATGTTCGAGCCGGATCCATGCAGGTGCAGGCGCTTGGATGTTGTCGCCCGGCGCAGTGTGGTGGTCTACGCCGCTGCCATCGTAAGATCGTGGATCCGACGCCTGGTAATCTACGGCGGCTGCCCTTCTTGATCCTCCTTCCTGGTGGGTTGAGCACCATGGCACTTGCATCTCTGCTAGTTGGAACAGTCGGAGGTTTGGTGGTATAGGTCTGCTGGTCCGGCACGGCATCGGCGACGTCCCACGACGCGCGTTACCCTCCGTGAAGGCGAAGCCGAGGTCCCTCTTATCCACATCCGAACCCCGCGCGGATGAAAGTCTAAAATTCAGTTTGGCTTGGGTAGTGGCGGCGCCCTGCATGTCGCAACCTCCATGGAGGCGCCGTCTTGGGAGGCTCATATGGTCAGGCGAGAGATGCTATGGGTGTTGAGCGCCTCGTAGCTCCAGCAGCGGCGACGGTGTGAGCTCTGGGGAAAACCCTAGATCGGGGTCTACCGGATAGGACGACGATGGCACGTTCGATGTCGTTGTCCCTCCTAGGGGCATCATTTTGGAGACGCTCTGGCTGGAGGGGACAAGAGCAGGAGTGGTGTTACATCTACCGCGAGGCCGACGGCGGATCCTGGTGGCGTGGTAGCGCGGAGGTTCGATGATGGAACGTCTGGAGATGGACTCACGCAGGAGGAGGAAGCTGTCTAGCGTCATGATGGCATTGGTGGCAGAGAGGCCTGGCAAGGTCGGTGCAACAGTTTTGCTCCGAGGATGGACCGAGGGATGATGGAGGTGACGGCCCTTACAGCATGCGGTGCTCCCTGGGAGTGTGCCTGATCGGTGTGGGACCCAATCCAGGTAGTAGCTTGGAGGGGACACCCGGCTTAGATGTTAGGCTTTAGTGCGATGTCTGTTTGGTATTAGGCCCGAACATTCGCACGCCTTCATGAAGGGGATAGGAGTAGCAACGGTGGTGCAAAGATAGTGGCTTCAGGCTTATTGATATATCACCTTGTATGGTCTTTGTGAATAATTAATAATATGGCTGCATGCATCGTCCAGATGCAGAGGCCGGGGTATGCACGCACAATGCACAATGTTCTCCGTTCTTCTTTAATTAGTTCAAAATCATTTGGGTGATTATATACGCAGACATGTCTAGTTGCGTGCGTCCACTCACACATGAATAGGCTTTGATTATCTTATTTAGAGCTTATATTTTTTATAAAATATGGCCCTGGCATTGTGATATTCATTAGCTTTAAATCCTAGCCTGAGAAAACTAATTTAGGCCACGCCTGTGTCATCCCCCCTCGGGTGATCTGGGCAAAACCGTAGCCGCCAGGCCAACCACCTCCTCCCAACCCTCCCCTCCCCCTCGCCGCTTTGTAGGCATCTCGGGCAATGCTCGCCTGGCGTTGGCGGCTTTGGGCGCATTATTCTTCCCTCTCGTGAGGCCTTGGGTGCGCGGGGCTGCTCGACCAAGGAGAGGCACGGGCACATGCGACGAGCTGGAACCAGCCTGCTTGTGGTGGCTACCCGTTGTGGTGTCTTGCTGATGTCGGTGCTCTCGTCTTTGGTGGGCCTTGATGGGACATGGTGGGCATAGGCCAGAGGCACGACGGAACGATGTGTGTGGCACAAGCTGGACTGCGTGTGTGTGTGCTGCACGTGCGAAGCTCCTGGCGCAGTTCCACAGGTTTATCATCTGACTTGACTCCTGCCGGTTTACCACCAGCCGGTTTACCGTCTGTCTTAGCCATCTGTCTTGACTCTCTGTCTTAACTGTCCGCCGGTTTAACATCCGCCGGTTTACCAAGTCCCAGCCGGGTTATGACTCCGGTCAGGTTATACCGCGGGGTATATCCCCGACATTAGCCCCCAGTTTAATTTGGATTTATCCATGTTAAACTGATCCTGAGCATCTTTAAATCCTTGTCATTTCCTTCTAGAAAATCTGGGTCAATAGGCCAGCTTTATAATCAATTTGCTGACATTGGTTTGTCACAGAGAAATATTGTGAAGAATAATTTCTTTGACTCAGCTCCCAATGCTTAACAAAAATATTGGTTTTTGAAATACTCATCTGATCTTCAGCCGGTTTAAGGATGTACAAATTGCCAAGGCTGCCGGTTTATAAAAAACTGATAATTCCGTGTCAAGATTGTTGCAGATACCAGGCCATCATGATTGGTGACGCCGAGTCATAATTGTTGCAAACACCGGGTCAATCAGGTTAGCTCAAAACTTAAAATTGGAAGATATTTCTCTCTTATATCCATATTACTTGTAGCCCCCAAGGGCCGGGTTGTCATGCTTGCAGCAACCTGTGACTTGAAATTGCCTTATGCTCATAAAAACTTCAACCAGTGTAGCCCCCAAGGGCCGGGTCATTATGCAATAATGAGCAGGGAAAATATACTAATGTAAACTTTGAACAGCAACGATGTAGCCCCCAAGGGCCGGCTCAGTAAGATAATATTGAGCTGGGGCTTGATATATACTTCAATGAAAAATAACATCATATGATGTAACCCCCATCATTGGGCTTGACTCCACGTCCATACGGTTAAGAGTCTAGTGCTTTACCAACTAAGCAGTGGACCCTTCAATATAATGGATAAAAAAGCTTGTACCTTGAATTGTTGACAGGAGCAATTGGTAGCCCCCAAGGGCCGGCTCATTACGATGTGCTGAGTCGGGTCTTCAATAAGATGAACAAACAATGACTTTGCATTAGCCCCCAAGTGTCATGGTGCATGCTTGCAGTGACATGAGACTTGCATATTTGATGTGATCTCAACTTGAATAATGTAGCCCCCAAGTGCCGGGTCGTAAGCCTGCAGCGACTTGGGACTATTCCTTCAATTGTAAAATAAATCATATCCATTGATAATATAATAGCCATTGCGCTAAAGCGACTTTGAAAACCTTAATCATAATACTGGTTACTGATAACCATAATAAAATCCAGCCATGTTGGCTATTTGAAGATTTGAATAATATAATCCAATGATTTATGAGCGCATGATTCCAATGGCGCAATCCAAATATATACTGGCGACTTATAGTCGAAACCAGACCGGGTTAATAAACACCGGATTATAACTGATCATGTACTGACAACTTGTAGTTGAAAGCCGAGCCGGGTTGTCAAACACCGGTCTAAAAAGCAACAAAAAGTCTTTATCAAAAAAAGAAAACAGAACCCAAACAAAGGCAAATAAAAAGCATTGTAGGCGAGGCTTTGAGCCGATCAAGAGGCGTAACCATGTTTCGGACACGACCAAGCCCCCAAGAAGGCATAGCTATGGTTTGGGTTCGATCAGGCCCCCAAATGATGCCGTGGCATTACGCCGATCAAGAGGTGTGTAGCTATGGTTCGGGTTCGACCAAAGCCCCCAAGTGATGTTGTGGCATTGCGCCGATCAAGACGCATAGCTATGGTTCGGATATGACCAAGCCCCCAAGTGATGCTGCGGCATTGCGCCGATCAAGAGGCGTAGCTATGGTTCGGATACGACCAAACCCCCAAGTGATGCTATGGCATTACGCCGATCAAGAGGTGTAGCTATGGTTTGGATATGACCAAGCCCCCAAGTGATCAATAATATGATAAGCCAATAAGGCAGGATACCCATGTTTGAACCGCGCATCATGGCAGCAGGTCCTCTTCGGCAACCTTTAATTTTTTGCAAGAGATAAATTCTTCTTGAGCCGGGATTTTGAACAGGTTATTGAGAGATTCAAAGCTTTGTGGGAGACATCTTTTCCTTGAACCGGATTGTAAACCGGAATCTTCATTTTCAGCCAGAAACTTTCTGACGGCTTTTCAACTCGAACTTGCGAGAAGTTAATTCCTTTTTGAACCGGAATCTTAAACCGGATTTGAGAGCTTCAGAGCTTCGTGGGAGACAAATTTCCCTTGAACCGGATATTTGAGAGCTTCAGTGAGACAGACTTCCTTTGAACGGATTTTAAACCGGAATCCTTTCTGATGACCCAGAACTTCTTCACTGAGCCGGGATTTTGTCATATACTTTTTGAGCCGGAAATTCTCTGACGGCATTTAAATTTTCATCAATATAGCAGTAGCATCCGGGACCGGGTTATCTTTCCCTCCATCGTCCTGGCGTTCTTACATTCGCTTAAACTGGCAAGGCTTGCTGAGTCATATCATCGTAGCCCCCGATTCTCAAGATGACCCAAGGAGTTGTCTTGAGATTCTCCGTACTTGACCATAGCAGAAGGTATATATCATTGGTTTGGTAATGCGATGTAAATCCACAGAAGGTTGAGGTGACTGTGGTGGGTTATAAATGATCCCGTATGAGCCTGTCAGCAACTCGGCCAATGGTTCCTTCCAACTGGCTGTTTTGAAGTTAACCGAACTGTAGTGGCAGCGATTTGTGCGCATGTCCATTGATCAATCCGATGCAGACAACAGGTGGTGATAACTTGCCTCCAATTTGTTGGAAAAAAACCGGGCTACCCAAGCAGTGTCTGGCTTTTATTCAATAAAATAGCTCATGCAAACAGATGCGGCCCGATGTGTTGATGTAGACCAGGCCTCGGGGGCGGCAATTTGCGCGTGCCTATCGACAACGAACAGACGCTATCCCAGCAAGTTGATGTGGACCGGACCGCAAGAGCAACAGCTTGTGTGCGTCCATTCATCATATGATATGTCCCGGATTATCCCAAGCGGAACATTATCAATCCGTGCTCCATATCCGTGGTATAAACCACATTTGTAATGAATAACGGTCCTATATAAAAATATACAAATCAAAGTAATTTGTCCTTTGATAGAAATAATATGTGTTGATAAACAAATTTGAGATGAATAGCACCTGATGTTTGCAGATGGCAAACAGCTTTGAAGGATGAATGATTCGTTCACCGCAACCAAGGTGGCGGCTGAAAGCACCTGGATAATGTTTGACTCAGACGGACCCTCCGGGTGATGTTTGACCCTTCTTTTGACGCGCCTGGACAACAGGCAGTCGAGGAAGACGATGTTCTCAGCGGTTTGTGATTTGACCGCTCCCCAATCACATAATATGCTGCAAAAATTTCCAATCGTTTCCTGCGACGTGATCCTTGCACTGATCGGCCTTCAGCTTGTAGTGGTGACACTCCTGACGCCGTTTTAATCTTCTTGAACTCAAAAATCTCCATCCATCAAACCGTGGCAGTAGCAGCGACCACAGCTCGGCGGGTCAACACCGGGCGGTTTGAGCAGCACTGTAGCAGAAGCAGAGGCAAGACCAATCCGGTATGAACACCTAACTGCCGGGGCACAGCGATGCGGAGTCAAAACGACAAACGGGCGACTCGGGTGTGCGAGCGCGGTTGAAGCCACGGAGGCTTGAGCCGTGAGGGTTGCTTGCGAGCAGAGGGGAGCCACTGCAACGGACCTGAAGGCGTGGCCGGTTCAGGGTTGCGCCGACTCGGTGGCGATTCAAAGTTAGCGGCCGACGAGGTGGCTTGTAGCAGAGGTTGGTGCAGCACTTTAAACCGCAGTGGTTTAACCAGCAGCAACGGGCGCGGACGCGGAAAAGCGTCGCGGGCGCGGATGAAGCAGCAGCGTGGCCGGGATGCAGGACGCCGGACGGGGCAGACCGGGCACGGGAGTCGGCAGGCGGCCGGGTTGGCGGGCAGAGCCGGTCGGGCAATGCATGGCGGAGCCATTTCGCGTGGAGCCGGCACGAGGCCGGGTGGTGGAAGCCGGAGGAGCGGGACGCCGGATGAACCGGGTCGCATGGAGCTGGTGCGAGGTAGCCAGAGCTGCAGCCAGCTAGCACGGGCGCATGCCTGGACGCAGGCATGAAGAGGCGTTGCCGCGCACGAGTAGAGGGGTGGGCAGAACAAGAAGCCAGCACGGGGAGCAGCCGGTCGAGGCGTGAAGCCAGCGCTAGGAGCAGCAGGCGCGGGTCAGGGTAGCGCGGCCGCGCGGTGACTTGGCCCGAGGGTGAAGTAGCAGCAAAGCATAACCCGACGGCGGTTTAACAAATGCAACATTGGCGGATGACGGCTTAGAACAGCCGCGGCGGACCGACCAGCGGAGGCGTGCTCGTTGGCGACTCAGAGGCGTGCTCGGCGGTTCAGAGGCCAGGCCGGTTCAAGGCGAATCCGCGATGGCGTCGGCCACGGAAGCAGAAGCGGGGCCGGTTTAACCACAACGGCGGGGCCGCGGGGGCGATGGCGATTTGGTGACTTGAGCCATGGCGGCGGCTTGCAGTGACACAGCTGGCTCAACCTGGCTCAATCCGGCGACGACGGCGACTTGATACGGCCGTAGCAACGGAAGTAACCCGGAGAGAGGCCATGAAGGCAGAGGCCACTTGAAATTGTGAACGGGGCGGCTTAACGCGGAGATGAAGCGGCCTGGCACAGAGGCCCAGGCGGTTCGTCGACGAAGACATCGGCGACTTGCGGTGGCGTGTGGAGCCGAGGCCAATTCGAACCGTGGCCAAGCTAGCGAGGAGAAACAGTCGGCCAGGGCGACTCGGTTGCGGAGTCGCACGGGGCGGCTTGAGAGCGGACTCTGCTCTACGAGAAACTGCAGCGGCTTCGGAGAACAAGATCGACTCAGAGGTGACGCCGGCGGCTCAATGCAGAAGTGACGACAGCTCATTGATTCAGCAACGAGGTGGTAGTTGATCGTGAGGCAACTGTCTCCATCATATCAAAGAAACATGCACGTACATGCTAGCATAGAGTTTTTCATCTGTCAGTTAACTTGAGGATGCATTTTGTTCTTCAAGTGAGGTAACTCATGCACTTCCATGTGATTAGCTAGCCCACCATGATGGCTCGTGTGATAGTCATCACCTCATAAACCAACAAAACACAATGCAGCTGGACTGTTCCCTCACGGGAGACAAGTACTAGTTGTCCACTAATAGCTTAATTCCTTGCTCCATGCAGACTTCCACAATGTTGATACGAGACCGAGTTGTAACCTGCTCGAGCATACGGTCCACAGGGAAACGTTCAACTTAGCAGGCTACACTAATCCCATGTCTTAGTGCAATTCGAATTTCAGAACTCCTGCCAGAATATGATAAGCTGTGCGCAAGGGCAGTACTGATGTGGAGCCCCTGCGCCCTGCGACTTGAATTTTTCACGCTCGTGATTGATATTGACCATCTTAATGGCAACTTTAATCCGGCTTTCAGCGGATCATCTGACCGCAGCAGCACACACCGCATAACCCTAATTTCACTGTTGTTCTGATGTCGTTGTTGATGAAGATTGGACAAGTTGAAATCTGAATTCTGTTGATCGCTTCAGAGATGTGTCATTGCCACTGTTGCAAGATTCGCTGGATGGCTTTGAGTGCGTGCTCGGCAACTCACGGCGCATCTCCTTTTTTCTGTAAACCGGACTCGGCGGATTATCGGGGCGCATGTGGTAGACGCTGAACATGCAACCCTGACTCTCTTGACCTTCTTTTGACTACTCGTGGATGATGTGATTTACTAAACCGGCTCTTTTCTCATTCGGAAAACTGCAACTTCCCGATCCTTTGGACTTGCAGCGGCAGCGGAAATTAGTCGGGCCTTAATGGATCATCTGGTCGTGTGTGCTGGCTTCAAATTTGATCATGTTCCCGATCACAAAACAATGAATTTGCCGGCTTTTCCTCATCTGACGGAGTCACGAGCTCCTCGATCCCTAGGAGAGATCCCTCCAAGAACTCAACTCCACCGTGCGCGGGCCCCACGGTGGGCGCCAACTGTCGTGGAATTAACATGTCAGATGTCCGTAGTGTGAGGACTTAGTCGTGAGGCCAACGAATCTATGTGGTAGCTAGAGAGGGGTTGAGCGGAATAGAGAGACGCAACACGCAAGACAAAGATTTAGACAGCTTCGGGCCCCGGGAAACATCATCCGGTAATAACCCTACATGCTGTTTGAGGCTAGATCTCATTATCATCACGAGGGAGTCGCTGTAAACCGGCTCTCCTCTAGTTGTGTCTAGCCCCCTCTTTGGGGAGCCCTGCCCCTCCTTATATATGTTGAAGGGGCGGGTTACATGTGGAGTCCAACTCGGACTTTAACTTAAACTATTTTGACTTCCCTTCATGGGCTTCATAACTCCTGGCAACCCAGTTATTACCGTCTGCCGGTTTAACATGGTCTGCCGGTTTAACATTGTCTGCCGGTTTAACATTGTCTGCCGGTTTAACATTGTCTGCCGGTTTATCATCTGACTTGACTCCTGCCGGTTTACCACCAGCCGGTTTACCGTCTGTCTTAGCCATCTGTCTTGACTCTCTGTCTTAACTGTCCGCCGGTTTAACATCCGCCGGTTTACCAAGTCCCAGCCGGGTTATGACTCCGGCCAGGTTATACAGCGGGGTATATCCCCGACAATTCTAAACAAGGAAGAATACATCGAGTTCTCTATGATTTTGAAGTTATTTTAGTGTTCATTTGTGGTATACAACATAAGTATTTCTTGTAATGCATGACCTCAATGGAAATACATAGGGAGAGCAACAACGGAAGCTTAGTTATGAGTCCATCCCTGAGTTTTGATGGCAAAGTCAAGCTCGTTTATTAGATAGGTGAAAGTTTCAACCATGCCAACAATGATTGAAGTTTGTCCAAAGACTAAGTAACTTATAATTCCTGCAATCATGTATTCATGAGGATCCCATGATGTGGATATGAGTTCAACTGTGCATTATGGGTATAAACAAATTTATGTTCCAAAGATCTTGATGTGAGAAACTCACTAGTGAAAACGTTTCATAATTTGCATGCATGGTTTGATAGATATTTCGTTCCGCAAAACAATTCTAAAAAAAGCACACACAACCAATCTCACATCCATCATGTGTGGGTTAAACTTTACGAATTTTGACTTCACTCAAATTTATGCAGACTAAAAAGAAACAAAGGAGTAGGGTGCATAATTAATAAACTCCACCTTCCCAACACATCTGAGGGTTTCCTTTGGATCGAATTTTCCGGTAATTGTTTAGTTACCGGGCATTTCATTGAGGCCCCATAAAATTTGATTTTGTTGAATTTTAACCATGTGATCGTATTAAATATAGTATTTATTTTTCTTCTAAGAGCAACAGATCTATTGGCCTACTGGATAGGAGCATCATTGACCAGTACGACATCACGGGTTCGACTCCCGCTTTCCTCAATACATTTTTTGCCCTCCAATCCATATTAATTATTGCCAATGCAACAAACTAATAAACAACGATGATAAATATGAATCAGAGGAGGCACTTATTAAAAGGTGGAATTGCAGCGGTTGATGAGCTATATGTAGTACTCATGGCTTTAGTGGCGGCTCATGAGCGATGCGAAGTGGACATCCTGCAACAGGCCGGGGTGTTCCAGAAGGGGACGAGGAGACGTCGTTCTTCTATGTGCACCTTGGCGAGCTCTGTGGCGAGCTACAGAGTAGTCCACTACAGCTGCCCCAGGATGCTAACAAGGACGTGGTCGCCATGGTGCCAAGAGGTGGTGCATGGCAGTATCCCCCCCCCCCCCCATCTCTTTTTACAAGATAGGTGCCAGTGGCTGGGGTTGGGGGATGTTGAGCAGGAACCAGCTGCTGCCCCACTTTGCGCCCTCCATGGCCGACGCGAATGACGACAGGTTGGGCCCGAGCAACGCAGCGGTGTCCGTGCATGAGACCGGAGGAAGAAGAGATGTACTGACGCTGACTTATGGACCCCACCTCTAACTTAGAGCATCTCTAATTGCTGCCCGAAAATGGGACACTTGAGACAAAAAAAACCCCTCTCCAACAGCTGCTTAATCCTAAAACTTTTGTAGTTTTTTTTTTGAGAAGCCCTAAAGTGAAGCACCAAGTGCTACAAATATACATCACTTGGGCGGTGCCACAAAATCCCACGACCTCTCGCAACACCCAACCACAGCCATTTCGCTTCTTGCACACGACCGGAGAACTGCGCCTCAGCCCACTAGCAGTCCACCGTGCGCCATGGGCAGCTCCTCTTCTTCTTCCAGGATTCGAACACAAAACATTGGGTGGTAACGGCACTGACCACTAGGATAACACGTGGTCGTTGGCAAAAATTTGGTTTAAATTTGCCATGTTGACCGTGGGAAATGTTGAATTCAAAATCCATTTGAATTATTTAGGGCAAAAAATCTGAAATTTCTTATATTTTTACGGGAACTGGCTTTTCCGCCCTCAACCAATAAAAAGGGGGATCAAGGAAAAAATCCTTTATAATCTACGTCCACACTAGCTTACAGTCGTCATGCCAAAGCTCATCACCTTGAACATTTGGAGAAAATTCGGCATTTGGCAGATCCTTGAGGCACAGAGACGTAAATTTGTCTATTCCATTCAACCAGTCTAAATGTGTCCCTGTCCATCAAATCCCGTGCTTACAAACGAAAAAAAAATAAAGACATGCAGAAATTTCATGTGTGCTTAGCATACAGATATGCATCTCAAACTCTAAATACTCCACTGGAGCTCATATATTTATGCCAATCGGGCTTGAAGCTATCTCAAGTGGGAAATGGGCTATCTCAACAGTCAATCAATGCACTGTTATATCCACTATAGCTTACCAGGTCCGGAGGAAATCAACCCAAATACTTACTTCCCTTCAGGATTGCGGACGGTCCCAAGGAAATAAAAAAGCACTGTTGAGACCTCTGAGACATCAATTTGATGTACCATTGATGTTCCAGATGGCAAATGTGGGTATGGATACTTCCGGCTCCACTGGTAGAAGCTTAAGAGATCAAATTACGCCAACAACTAGACTGCTATAGCATAAAATAATTCTCGATGCCTTTCAAGCCAACAAAAGTTATTTAATATATGTGTGTATTATATCCAAATATATAGATGATTAACATTTGTTGTTGTAGAGGGGATTCGAACTAAGCGGCTTTTGGAACAGACCGACGTTTATATCCAAATATATACATGATTAACTTTTGTTCCGTTGCATTGCATCTACATCCATTGACTGGTGTTAATCCATGGTTCTTAAATTTTGGCACATGCTCACATGTATGGTAAAACCATATCTTCACATGCTCACATGCCATTGAATACAATTATATATATTGCAATCATTCTAATCTATCATCGTTGCCACAAAACCTCTAACACCAATAGCTCTAGTTCTCCATCCCAAGTCGGTATCAGCGTAGACTAGGATGGGATGTTGGTGATGCTTCTTGCTACTTTCCAGGCTGCAGGTAGGGCCTGTCTGATAAGGCATACAAAACTAAACACAGAACACGTTGGCTGCTGACGAGCGACAGGCCTGCCCCAGCTGTTGCTCAGCACTGTTATCGTCGGTGCTGCTGGCTACTCGGTGGGCAAACCCCCACCTACAATTTCTGTTTTGTCCAGGCCATTGATATTCTTGATCATGTGCAGGAAATTAGTTTGAATCATGATTTTCAAGATATGTAGTCTGTTATAGGTCATGTTTCTCATTGGATCCAGTGTGATTAACCCAATCTAGAGCGAAGTCCTTTGCTAGTGTAATATGTTAGCCAACCCGAGCAACCGTCGGAGCCCCCTTTGAGGATTTAGGATTGGCTGATGAACATCCTTCATACAAAAATAGTACTCCCTCCGTTCACTTTTGTAAGACCGTTTAGACATTTAAGACAACACCCAAAACAGTTCAACTTCTGCTGTCTAAAACGTCTTATAAAAGTGAACAGAGGGAGTATAATAAGCTCCGACGGCCTTTCCATTATCATTACATGGGAGAATATAGATGGAAAGAAATGACAAGATTTTCAACCACAAGTTTCAAGGCTTATAAAATTTGGCTCGGACGGCCATATGTTCTTCCGATATCCCCGAATCCTTTAGCAGATCATTTTGTTAGTTCTATTTTTCTTTTCATGGCCTTTATTTGCCCCTGATGGTAGTTGTTTGCCATTTTAGATTTTGTAAGACCTCTTCTTCTAGGTAATGTATATCATCCAGTGACTTTCATATTCTAATTTTTTGCCTCTTTCTTTTACTTTCTCCCATGCTACATGTGCAAATGCGAGCCCATACATGGAATATCATGCCAAGAAAATGAAAAATAGCACTAGGGTTCGTCTGGTTAGTGTAAACATGATTATCTACGCTGAGCCGACAAAGATACTCAAGAACGGACTGAAGCTCTTGTGTGTAATCACGAATCGAGGCTATCTCAACTGGGTACCATTGTGATCCACATGATGTGGGAGGATGGTATGGATGCACTATGGTGGTCCGTGGCATCAGTTTGATGCATCACTAATGTTCCGTACGTGGAAAGTACATATATGGCTCCCATATGGTTCTGTTGAAAGAGACTCCACCGACAACATTGCTCATCTCTGCAGGATGATCAGACGTAAAACAATTCCAGATGCTTTTCAATCCTACACAACTCATTCATATACATCGTGATCTCTAATCTGATGATCACCGTTGATCATCACTAGATGAGTTGTAACCAAGAGGTACCTATGTTTATCTTGTAGGGGAACGTTGCAGAAAATAAAAATTTTCCTACGGTTTCACCAAGATCCATCTAAGAGTTCATCTAGCAACGAGTGATAATAGTGCATCTACATACCTTTGTAGATTGCGAGCGGAAGAGTTCAAGAGAACGGGGTTGAGGTAGTCGTACTCGTCGTGATCCAAATCACCGATGACCAAGCGCCGAACGGACAGTACCACCCCGTTCAACACACGTACGGAGCGGATGACGTCTCCCGCGCCTTGATCCAGCAAGGAGGAGGGAGAGGTTGATGAAGATCCAGCAGCACGACGGCGTGGTGGTGGATGCAGCAGGACTCCGGCAGGGCTTCGCCAAGCAACTACGGGAGGAGGAGGAGGTGTAGCAGGGAGAGGGAGGCGCCAAGACTTGGGTGTGGCTGCCCTCCCCCCCCCTTTATATAGGCCCCTGGGGGCGCTGCCCCTAGGAGATGGGATCTCCTAGGGGGCGGCGGCCAAGGGGAGGCTTGCCCCCCAAGGCAAGTGGGGTGCCCCCTCCCCTAGGGTTCCCAACCCTAGGCGCATGAGGGGGCCCGGACAGGGTTGCCATACCACTCTCGTGTGGAACGTGTTCCCATATCTACTTAGGTCGTCTGTGAGAGTGAGAACATAACTATATCCTCCGCGAGCCTCAACGCTCATTGGACCGCACACATCGGTATGTATGATTTCCAATAAGTTGGTTGCTCGCTCATTGTTCCGGAGAACGGAGTCTTGGTCATTTTGCCCATGAGGCATGGTTCGCATGTGTCAAATGGTTCATAATCGAGAGACTCTAAAAGTCCATCAGCATGGAGCTTCTTCATGCGTTTGACACCAATGTGACCAAGGCGGCAGTGCCACAAGTATGTGGGACTATCGTTATCAACTTTACATTTTTGGTATTCACACTATGAATATGTGTAACATCACGTTCGAGATTCATTAAGAATAAACCATTGACCATCGGAGCATGACCATAAAACATATCTCTCATATAAATAGAACAACCATTATTCTCGGATTTAAATGAGTAGCCATCTCGTATGAAACGAGATCCTGATACAATGTTCATGCTCAAACTTGGCACTAAATAACAATTATTGAGGTTTAAAACTAATCCCGTGAGGTAAATGTAGAGGTAGCGTGCCGACGGCGATCACATCGACCTTGGAACCATTCCCCGACGCCAAGATCGTCACCTCGTCCTTCACCAGTCTCCGCTTATTCCGCAGCTCCTGCTGTGAGTTACATATATGAGCAACGGCACCGTATCAAATACCCAGGAGTTACTACGAGTAATCGGTAAGGTACACATCGATTACATGTATATCAAATATACCTTTAGTGTTGCCGGCCTTCTTGTCCGCTAAGTATTTGGGGCAGTTCCGCTTCCAAAGGACCCTTCCTTTGCAATAAAAACACTCGGTCTCGTGCTTGGGTCCATTGCCTGACTTCTTCCTGGCAATCGGCTTACTGTGCGCCGGCAACATCCTTGCCGCCCTTCTTGAAGTTCTTCTTACCCTTGCCCTTCTTGAACTTAGTGGTTTTATTGACCATCAACACTTGATGCTCCTTCTTGATTTCTACCTCTGTGACTTCAGCATTGAAAATACTTCAGGAATAGTTTTCACCATCCCCTGCATATTTTAGTTCATCACAAAGCTCTTGTAGCTCGGTGGGAGCGACTGAAGGATTCTGTCAATGACCGCCTCGTCTGGGAGGTTAATGTCCAGCTGGGACAGGCGGTTGTGCAACCCAGACATTTTGAGTATGTGCTCACTGACAGAACTATTTTCCTCCATCTTACAACTGTAGAACTTGTCGGAGACTTCATATCTCTCGACCCGGGCATGAGCTTGGAAAACTAGTTGCAGCTCCTCGAACATCTCATATGCTTCGTGTTGCTCAAAACGCTTTTGGAGCCCCGGTTCTATGCTGTAAAGCATGCCGCATCGAACGAGGGAGTAATCATCAAGACGTAGACTGCCAAGCGCTCATAACGCCTTGGTTCTCTCGATGGGTGCTTCACCTAGCGGTGCTTCTAGGACATATTGTTTCTTGGCAGCTATGAGGATTATCCTCGTGTTCCGGACCCAGTCCGAATAGTTGCTGCTATCATCTTTCAGCTTGGTTTCTCTAGGAGCAGAACGTTGAAGTTCATGGTGACATGAGCGTTGGCCATTTGATCTACAAGACATTTTGCAAAGATTTTTAGACTAATGTTCATGATAATAAAGTTCATCTAATCAAATTATTAATGAACTCCCACTCAGATTTGACATCCCTCTAGTCATCTAAGTGTTACATTATCCGAGTCGACTAGGCCGTGTCCGATCATCACGTGAGACGGACTAGTCATTGTCGGTGAACATCTCCATGTTGATCGTATCTTCCATACGACTCATGTTCGACCTTTCGATCTCTTGTGTTCCGAGGCCATGTCTGTACATGCTAGGCTCGTCAAGTTAACCTAAGTGTTTTGCATGTGTAAAACTGTCTTACATCCGTTGTATGTGAACGTAAGAATCTATCACACCCGTTCATCACGTGGTGCTTCGAAACGACGAACTTTACCAACGGTGCACAGTTAGGGAGAACACTTTCTTGAAATTATTATAAGGGATCATCTTATTTACTACCGTCGTTCTAAGTAAACAAGATGCATAAACATAATAAACATCACATGCAATTATATAGTAGTGACATGATATGGCCAATATCATATAGCTCCTTTGATCTCCATCTTGAGGCTCCATGATCATCTTGTCACCAGCATGACACCATGATCTCCATCATCATGATCTCCGTCATCGTGTCTCCATGAAGTTGCTCGCCAACTATTACTTCTACTACTATGGCCAACACGTTTAGCAATAAAGTAAAGTAATTTACATGGCGTTTCTCAATGACACACAGGTCATACAAAAATAAAGACAACTCCTATGGCTCCTGCCGTTGTCATACTGATCGACATGCAAGTCGTGATTCCTATTACAAGAACATGATCTCATACATCACATATATATCATTCATCATTCATCACAACTTTGGCCATATCACATCACAAAACACTTGTTGCAAAAACAAGTTAGACGTCCTCTAATTGTTGTTGCAAGTTTTACGTGGCTGCAATAGGGTTCTAGCAAGAATGTTTTCTTACCTACGTGAAAGCCACAACGTGATTTGTCAACTTCTATTTACCCTTCATAAGGACCCTTTTCATCGAATCAGCTCCAACTAAAGTGGGAGAGACAGACACCCGCTAGCCACCTTATGCAACTAGTGCATGTCACCGGTGGAACCTGTCTCACGTAAGCGTGCGATGTAAGGTCGGTCCGGCCGCTTCATCCCACAATACCGCTGAAGCAAGATAAGACTAGTAGCGGCAAGAGAGTTGACAACATCTACGCCCACACCTAAATTGTGTTCTACTCAGGCAATAGAGAACTACGCATAGACCTAGCTCATGATGCCATTGAAGGGGAACGCTGCAGAAAAATAAAAATTTCCCACGGTTTCACCAAGATCCATCTATGAGTTCATCTAGCAACGAGTGATAATAGTGCATCTACATACCTTTGTAGATTGCGAGCGGAAGCGTTCAAGACAACGGGGTTGAGGTAGTCGTACTCGTCGTGATCCAAATCACCGATGACCAAGCGCTGAACGGACAGCACCTCCGCGTTCAACACACGTAAGGAGCGGATGACGTCTCCCGCGCCTTGATCCAGCAAGGAGGAGGGAGAGGTTCATGAAGATCCAGCAGCACGACGGCGTGGTGGTGGATGCAGCAGGACTCCGGCAGGGCTTCGCCAAGCAACTACGGGAGGAGGAGGAGGTGTAGTAGGGGAGAGGAGGCGCCAAGACTTGGGTGCTGCCCTCCTCCCCCCCTTTATATAGGCCCCTGAGGCACCGGCCCCTAGGAGATGGGATCTCCTAGGGGGCGGCCAAGGGGAGGCTTGCCCCCCAACGCAAGTGGGGCGCCCCCTCCCCTAAGGTTCCCAACCCTAGGCGCATGAGGGGGGGGCATGGGGGGGGCGCACCAGCTCACCAGGGGCTAGTTCCCTCCCCACTTCAGCCCACGGGGCCCTCCGGGATAGGTGGCCCCACCCGGTGGACCCCCGGGACCCTTCCGGTGGTCCCGGTACAATACCGGAGACCCCCGAAACTCTCCTGATGGCCGAAACAACACTTCCTATATATATTTCTTTACCTCCCACCATTCCGAACTCCTCGTGACGTCCGGGATCTCATCCGGGACTCAACAACTTTCGGTTTGCTGCATACTCATATTCATACAACCCTAGCGTCACCAGACCTTAAGTGTGTAGACCCTACGGGTTCGGGAGACATGCAGACATGACCGAGACGGCTCTCCGGCCAATAACCAACAGCGGGATCTGGATACCCATGTTGGCTCCCACATGCTCCTCGATGATCTCATCGGATGAACCACGATGTCGAGGATTTAAGCAACCCCATATACAATTCCCTTTGTCAATCGGTACGTTACTTGCCCGAGATTCGATCGTCGGTATCCCAATACCTCGTTCAATCTCGTTACCGGCAAGTCACTTTACTCGTATCGTAATGCATGATCCCGTGACCAGACACTTGGTCACTTTGAGCTCATTATGATGATGCACTACCGAGTGGGCCCAGTGATACCTCTCCGTCATACGGAGTGACAAATCCGGCCTCGATCCGTGTCAACCCAACAGACACTTTCAGAGATACACCGTAGTGCACCTTTATAGTCACCCAGCTTATGTTGTGACGTTTGGTACACCCAAAGCACTCCTACGGTATCCGGGAGTTACACGATCTCATGGTCTAAGGAAAAGATACTTGACATTGGAAAAGCTCTAGCAAAACGAAATACACGATGATTCTCCTAATGATTGGGTCTTGTCCATCACATCATTCTCCTAATGATGTGATCCCGTTATCAATGACATCCAATGTCCATAGTCAGGAAACAATGACTATCTGTTGATCAATGAGCTAGTCAACTAGAGGCTCACTAGGGACATGTTGGTGTCTATGTATTCACACGTGTATTACGATTTTCGGATAATACAATTATAGCATGAATAAAAGACAATTATCATGAACAAGGAAATATAATAATAATACTTTTATTATTGCCTCTAGGGCATATTTCCAACATATCTGTGGGTCATTTCTGGGGTCATTGTGATCCACTACATTTATCTCCTCATGTATATCCATACCTTCTTTAATGCTATCACATGTGGCAATCTCCTCATTTATAATGTTTTCGATTTCCTATACTTGCATTTCATGCTAGAATCATATATTTTCTACATAATATCGTCACATGCATTTGTTATGATTGCACGTACTCCCTAAATTTTTGTATACAAAGCCACTATCCCGTTATTCAGATACCAAGAAAAAGGCCAACTAGTAAATATAATGATTGAGTGTGTGGAAAACCTCTCATTTCCAGGCTAATTAAACATGTTGCATGTGATGCCACTTCCCCCATGACTGCATGCAAAGTTTGATACTAATCAATTCATCTTAGGAAGAGATAGTTGCCTTGTATGGATGCTAATTATATTTTGATAATGGTCTTGCATTTAAAACCGGCGGGAGTATCTCAAACATGCTCTAATGTTCACATGATTACTAGTAGAAGTTTATCCAAGGGAATAGCCAGTCCATTGATTCGTGATGGTGTGCTGAGTTTGTGGGGGAGATCGGTGTTATTGTGTACACCCACCCCTGAGTTGAGGACCTAGTTTGAATTAAGATGCCTTTATTATTATAAAAAGAGGAACCTATTACATTCGATTCATTACTTTTGCGGCTACAAAAGATTTCGATGCAATATTTTCAATATGGTCCAAAGGTCAATTAAAATAAATTGAGTGGTTCATAACTTGCACTAGATGCAGACATAATTGTCCTTGACCTAGCAACTACTGAACAATCCCCCCCCCCCCCCTAACAGAAACTGAAAGGAATGTGCATAGCTACAGATGAAACTTTTGGTGCTTAAGAATATGACTTTCATCTTGGGGTTAAACAAATGAATTTGTGAGTTTCTCTCTGGTCTATTAATTTGTTAGATTGCACGACAAACTTAATCTAGCAACATTTTTCTGGATATACTGATGTTGTTCTTGCAAGCCTTAGTTTAATGGCTGCATTCAGGGGGTAAACATACTATGGAGAAGTCAATTAAGCTTTCCTATAGTAGAGTTGATACCTTTTGAAGTATGTGTTCGGTGGTTAATTAACTCACAGTTCCTTCAAACTGTATACAGATCGTAGTGATTTGAATAATATATGAAGTGGACATGAGTGCTGACTTTTGATTATACCATCCCTGAGGTAGACCACTAATCTAAATTAGGCATCATGGAACAAGCCCATTTTAACTTTACTTCTATGATCCAGATTGCTTAGCGAGCACACTCTACTTGTAAGCTTGGCATGGATTAATGCAACAGAATAACATAAATATGTCTGCCTATAGAATCATATTTTCCCTAAGGAATATCACAACGGAACATGGAACCTAGGAGATATAAGGATTATGCGCATTGGTACGTTTCTTTACTATACTCCCTAGTCTTGAACTCCTGATACATGTGGTACCACTAGGAGAGAGGGAGAAGATTGTACTATTTACACGCTACCAAGCTTATCAAATTTTGTTTAAGTACGACTCTTCTTCTATGCTTAATATATATTAGGGATAGATTAGGCCAGCATTAGGAATCCTTATGCTACATCTGCATCCAATTACAATACAATCAAACAACAAAAATGATTGTAGTCTTGCCGAATTAACTCAGAATATTTTATATTTACTAATTGGAGGCACCATACAAGCATCTACAGTAAGCCACATCATTAAAATTAATTACACCGTTGATCTGTATAATTGGTCAATCTTAACCCCACGATTTATGTTACTCTCGCCATGAAAAAAAGGCCCAACACAGACGTGACAAGGCCAAACCTGAACTAACCTACATGTATTTCTCCATACCTACAACCGTTCGATGGAGTAGCAGATGGGGACACTACAAGTCCACAAAATTATTCCTAAATAAAATAAATCTGTAGAACCATTTGATTCGTGACGTGGAATCAATCCAACCACTCAATCGACTTGGAGTCCTGTACCATGACTCTCTGTACGAATAGTTGTACGTACATCTGCCTAAAAAAGCCCCGTGTACTTCTCCATCTATTTTCTGGGGCGCCGCCTCTGCCATCCTATTCACATGATAGGCATTGCCTCTATGTCGCCCCTCCCACTTGCCGTCTAGCCGGCCAAAGTATGCACCCCTCCTCGCCCGCTCCGCCAAGGTATCCTCACACTAGTGCAGAACCGGGCAATAGCACTGGTTCATAAGGCCCTTTAGTGCCGGTTTAGTAACCGGCACTAAAGTGTGGGCACTAAAGGCCCCCCCCACCTTTAGTACCGGTTCAGCACGAACCGGTGCTAAAGGGAAACCACGTGTGCAAAGCCAGCTCCGGGGCAGAGTTTTAGTACCGGTTGGTAACACCAACCGGTACTAAATGTTTATGGGTTTTTGTTTTATTTTTTATTTTTCAATTAAATTTGTTTTATCAATTTAATTTAGGATTGTTTTACGTTATAATGAGTTGTAGTCGTCATCATCATCATCATCATCATCATGATCATCATTGCATATTAATAAATAAATAAACTCTAGCTAGCTAAAAATCGTCGTAGTCGTCATATTAATTACCACTATTTAATTATCATAGTCATTACCGCTAGCTATCTAATCATCACCAACACTGGCTAGCTTAAAGAAGAAACATTCACTTTGTAACAGAAGCAAAGATATCATCGAGTTCTACATAATCATCACCAACATCGAAGTTCAGGACAATACGGACATGAGAGAGGACAAGTACTAATTAAGAGCATGAACCAGCTACTCCTGCTGCTCCCTCTCAGGTAGAATAGCATAAAACATGTATAGCTCTCCTGATTCATCATACTGGAGCATGCAGATGAATCTATCTCCTAATCTTGGGTTGCGCTTCTCCTTGCTGCCCCCTAGTACTTCTCTGCGATCGTTAACAATTTTGCTCCAATGTTTCACTATTAAGCATTCTTCGCTTTCAGAAATCCTGAATGCACTCATGTGCAATGTAGGAAATCTTGGTCGTAAGCTAACCATTGACATGCGACCTTTTGTCTCGATCCACTGAGGCACAACTGTCATCGGAAGTCCCTGTTGAAGAACATCGTATAGTAATTAATATACTAAGCAATGAAAGTTTAGATTCAAAAATAATGTATGCAAAAGATGCACTAATTAAGGACAAATAGTTAAAATCTTACCATCTTTCGATTATAGATGTGACCGTAGTTCAATACGATCATCATTGGTCGCACGTTTTGAGTACTAACATTTCAAAGTTCAGGAAAAAAATTTGTCTTGACAGTATTAAGATCCTCAAGCCATGAAACGTAATGACTTATCTCCTCGCAGTTTAGTTGAGCCCCTGGGCAGTAGTAGGTCCTGTCTACCAAGCGCCGGACATGTTTGCTTGAACCGAAATAAGCTGACAATACAAATTAGTTGTCAACTATTTTTGAATAAACTATATCAAAGACATAAACATATGCATGCATGGTTGAGAAAAACTCACATAATGGTAGAACTGGAGGCGTTTGCACATCGACCCAGATGTCTATATTACCTTCAATATCATCTTCCGGACGAATATCAAAGGTGATAACCATATCAGGCTCAAATGCATAAGCCTTGCATAGTGCTTGCCAAGTTTTGCATTCAAAATGGGTGTATGTGTCTCCATTATATAATTTGACGTTGAAAGTATACCCATGCTCCGTCTTCAAGTAAACTCTCTTTACCTCCATATCATCTATAGCACTAAAACCTATCTTATCCAAGACAGAAATTCTTGCACAGCAGGGGATGCGCTAGTAGAATAGTGAAAATTTAAAATTATAAGTTGAAGCAAATGAAGCATAAGTCATGCTTTAAAATTATAAGTTGAAGCAAATGAAGCATAAGTTTTGCATTCAAATAATAACTGCCGTTGTGACTTCATCAGTATCCACTTGAATGCCTCATTCAGCTTGATGTCAAGCGCCTACCATCAACAAGGAAATTTCTATCGCATGTGCAGCGCTGGTCTTCACAGTGTTCGCACATAATGAAAACTTTTTCGTCGTCAGATGAAATTTCCTATATGTTCATATAGGTGAAACATTAAACACTTATGACTATATAACATTAATTAATATCTAGCCAATTCAAATATATATCTAACTATATTCATCTCTAACAATTGACATTACTATATATTTAACTTTTCTATCTAATTCATCTAACATTCGACATTAATCTAACATTTATATAAACTCAAAATATATAAAAACATTAAATAAACAGAAAAACTAGTTCGAGAATTATATTAATTATTCAACTAGTTATATTAATTATTCAACTAGTTCAAATCTCAAATACCTAAATAAACTAGTTCGACAATTTTCTTACTAAAAATAAACTAGTTATATTAATTATTCAACTAGTTCAAATCTCATATACCTAAATAAACTAGTTCGACAATTTTCTTACTAAAAATAAACTAGTTATATTAATTATTCAACTAGTTCAAATCTCACATACCTAGCTAAATTAATATCTAATTAAATTTTCTAAAAAACAGAAAACAGAAAACAGAAAATAAGTATAAAAAAATGTGTGTGTGTGTGTATGTGTGTAGTGTGTGTATGTGTGTCTCACACGCTCCGTGCCGCCCGTGACGTCTGGCCAGAAGCGCCAAGACGGGCGGCGAAGCGGCCGGGCGAAGGCGCTGCTGGTGCGAGAGACGACGGGCCGGACAGCGGCATTTACGACGGATGGCGGCGTATTCGGGCGGCGCGAGACAACGACAACGACGGGCGGCGGCGGGGACAGCGACAACGACGACGGACGACGGGCGACGGGCGGCGACGACGGGATCGAGCGGCGCGCGGCGATGTCGCGAGAGGTTGGAGACGAAGTGGGGAGATGTAACTGAAATTTTCATAAGTGCTATATATATAGGATGGGCCTTTAGTACCGGTTGGAGCCACCAACCGGTACTAAAGGCCAACTTTGGCCAGGCCAAGAGGCGGGAAGAGCAGGCCTTTAGTACCGGTTGGTGGCTCCAACCGGTACTAAAGGGTGGTCTTTAGTACCGGTTGGATCCACCAACCGGTACTAAAGGCCTCGCGCTGCCGCCCCAAAGTTTAGTCCCACCTCGTCGGGCGAAGGGCAGCCGCACTGATTTATAAACCCAGCCGCGGCTACCTCTTTAAACTCCTCTATATAGCAGGCTTGTGGGCCTAAATTTTGCGCGCTACCCTGTGAGTCTGCTGGGCCTTTAAGGCCTGTAACTGCACGCTCGTGGCCTAGCAGGCCCACAGGGCAGCGCCTCAATTTTTTTATAGTTTTTTTCTTTTCTGCTTTATTTTCTTACATTTATTTCTGCGTAGTTTTTTGCATAGTTTTTTCTTTTCTGTTATATTTATTTTCTTCTATCTATTTGTGAGTAGTTTCTCATCTAGTATGCCAAAATTCAACATTTTCAGAGTTCATTTTGTAGTGATTTTTAATTTCACGGTCATTTTGTAAACGATTGAAAAATAGGAAATATATTTTTTTTTCTTTTCTGCTTTACTTTTTCTTCTATTTATTTCTGAGTAGTTTTTTCTTTCCTTTTCAATTTGCAGGTCATTTAGTTCTCAAAACAAATCATTAAATGCATGAAAAATAACAAATGAAGGCATAAACGGTTGAAAGTTGATGCCGTCGCTTTGAATGGTGCATACTTAACGCAATAAATATAAGAGCATTTAGATCATGCTCTTATATTTCTTTACAGTCTAAATTATCAATATGATCTTATAACATCAAAAATACTTTGATCATCAATGATCTTTGTGTGTACAATCTGAATTGTCAATATGAGTCATCAACGATTTATAAACCAATGAAGACTCATATTGCGGCCACAAATTCTACACATAAAGTTCAATGAAGACCAAGTGCTTGTGATAATTTGAGAAATAACATATTTAAGGTGGTAAAAGGCTTGTTAGGGGAGCGAGGTGGGACTAAAAACAGCTTGCCATAACCTTATTAGTACCGGTTCGTGGTACGAACCGGCACTAAATGGTGATGGTGGGGCCGTAGCCTGACCACAGGCTGACACAGCCTCTTTAGTACCGGTTCATGGCATGAACCGGTACTAAAGGTTCACCACGAACCGGTGCTATTGATCGCCGCCATGAACCGGCACTATCGTACACATTAGTGCCGGCTGAAATTCGAACCGGCACTATTGTGCTTCACATTTGACCCTTTTTCTACTAGTGTCAAGATCAGAGTGGCATCTATGTCATGTGTCTACTCGCCCTTGCCGTTCTGCTGGACAAGGTATCCACCCCCTCCTCAGTGTTCTCATCGCTTCAGGCTGAACCAGTCAAGGTCTCCATCACTTCCTATAGGTTGTCATCCCATTCGAGCTAACCTACCGGTCTACTCAGACATTACGTTTATCCTCGATAACATGTACGATCAGGTTTCAACATGTTCCCAACCGGCGGCTGGACAAGGAGATACAGTTTCTTTTGATTTTTGAAAAGGACAGTTTCTTTTGATAGGTCGCTGTTGATGCAAGATGATGGAAGAAAATTCTATAGATTTAAGTGTGCTGCTCAGGTGACCTTCTGATAAATATGTCTAAAGATTCATGTCGCTGTTGCTGTCGTGTTACGTTTTAGTTATTTGAACAAGATCTCAACACTGATGTTATGGTTAAACATATGGAGTGTCCCACAAAAAATAAGGAATGTCCATCCTCTAAAATAGTCGCATGGAGTGATCTCATCAGTGCTTCTTATTTTCCTTACGTTAGTACAGAGCTAACAAGAATATGAGAAATATACAAAGTGTTGATCTATAGGTGCCCTTAAATACTATTGCTTTTAGTAATAATAGACCGGTCAAGCTAAAGGACGTCCCACAGATCAATAGATCAAGTAGCATCCTCTTTATTCTTATTTGTTGGAACAGAATCTCTTCCGATGAGGTTAGGATAAATAATTGTAATAAGCATATTTTGATTCTGAAGTTCCTATTTGTCACATTCTTTTTCAATGGACATGTTGAAAATGCAGACGTCTGCTTTCTGCCCTAACTATCTATTTAATTATTCATTAAGGTGTTGATGATACTATGTTTTACACATTTCATTACAAACCTGTGAATTCAATAGGCCTGTAGTTGCACAAAATCTGTAAATTATTACATCATCAAGATAATGCTCTGTTCATGCTACGAATATTAATCATCTCTGTTTATGTTAAATACAATCTATGCTAAGATAACTTGCCAATTGCACTTTGAGGAAAATCATTTTTTCTTGATTAGTATTCTTTTAGACACACGAAATCATTCCTCTATATCAGTATTAGAAAGTTAATGTGTTTAATTGTATCGTCAGAATTGTCCATTAAATGTTCCTAATGTAGCCATCAAAGGTGAGAAGTTATGTGTGTACAACACTTTTGTGTCCGATCCCTATATGGAATAGATCCGGTGGTGTGCTCTGATTTGGATTTGAGTATGAATTATCTGATGGTGCCGGCCGTACACCCATCGGACGCAGAACATCGTACACATATCAATGCTCAATACTGATAGGACCGTAACTGTAGCTTATCTGCCAACGTCTACATGCATCCTTTTGCCTCAATTTTTGTGCACATAATCGTAGTTTGAGGTCATTTTCCTCCTTAGCAAATGTTGTAGTGTGGGCATGCTTCAGAAGTATAGATGTGCACACAAGATAAACAAATAGTTGGCGGTGACGATCATCTATGAAACAGCACAAAAGGCTACGGTAAAAACATACGCCCTATCTTCTCCCGGCAATGTCTAAGCTTCATATGATAAAACATGTTATATTATATTCAGTGAACATGTCATCAGAAATTCATATCTAACATACTAAATTGTTCACAAAATACATGGATAATTGTTTGTGTGAACACTCTTGGAGTCACCGCTAATTATAAATTTGATACGAAAATGAAAATTGATGGGTGCACTTTATGTTTAGCTGTTTAGAGTTTAATTAAGATGGCATTGGTATAGTGAACATCACTGGCCTGAATACATAAGGTAAATACATTTTAGTTATTATTACAAGTTTACACATGTATTGAATATTAGAACTTTTGTCAGCACTTAATTTTTCTTCCAAGGTGCTAGCCCATGCAGGCGCACGGGTTGACGACTAGTAGAGCTAACTATAATACAGATTGTAAAGAGAAATGATAATCAGTTGACCATATGCATGGTTAGTTGTTCTACAAAACTAAAGGTCGAGATAGTACTATTACCCATGTCCTTTAGTTGGTAAAACTGATGAGATAGTAATTCTTTTTCTTCTTAGGGAATGTAGCGGTACTTTGTTTTGGAGGAAAGACTTCAGAACTAGCTTTATTTCAACTAGGAAATAGATACATCATAATTGACAGACTCAGGATAAATGAGTGGGGGAGGAGTGTTATGCAGCCACAAACTTGATGGACAAAACCTACCCCTACTAGCTAGATCACGAGCTACACGGTTCGGTTCATGCACGCAGTGCTCAAAACATACTACACCGAAGCCCTCATATGTCGTAGCAGTCACCTATGATTGGAGTCGCCATGGAATTTGTCAGATTTCCCTTTGATTCCATCAATTAGGTGCAAACAACCTGAATGGACCATCACTATTGTGGATGCCTAGACTTGATGCTAGTTGTAATCGTAGTTTAAGTGTGTCATTGCCTCTGCTGTGTGTACAATGACCCCCCCCCCCCCCCCCAATTTTTTTGATTTACTGTGAAGATTAAAACTTGCCACTTCGAATCAAAGAGCATTATGATCAAGTTTAACCCTTCAACTAATCACATCCCTAATCATTAGACGTATGAATATCCTAGTTTTTATCTACTTTACCTTGTACATATTATGACATCATGGTTAATTGGTGTGACAGAACGTGACTATCGCTACCTCGCTCCTGTGGGCGGATATTCCACGAAAAACCAAGCCACCATGGCTGATGGTCAATGACATGGTGGCATCATCCTCTGTCCTCTCTTGCAAATGAGATCGCTGATGGAGTCGCCACCTAAGCGTCCAACAGGTCGCGTGACACAGATGGCATGAGATATTTTATTTTGACATCACACATGGTATTTAGATGATGTATGATCCTTAACTACTAGTTAAGCTACCATACGTTCCATTGATCAATGAAGCTAACTAGCCAATCCCGGCAGCCATTGCCGGTATTCTCCATTTTCTTCTAATTGTAGGATGAGGTCAAGTGACATACGACTATTAAGAACACACAATTTTATTTTCTGAAAGGGAGTGTACTGAAGCACACCTTTTCTACTAGTCTCTCTAGCTTTTTCCTGTATTTCCAAGATGTCATTCGATTTAGTTGTATTTTTTTAAAGTTTTAGAATGTTATAACTTTTGAACAAAGCGCCGGAATTCATATCCGTTTTCACCTTCAGGTTTCTCGTGACGAGCTCTTCAAAAGTTGATCTCATATAGGTATGTTTCAACGAACTTCTTTCAAAACCAACTTTAATGCCATTGGAACCAACTTCACTGCTACAGGATGCAACTTTACCTCTACAGGACCCAACTCCTAATTAGGTAAAATTTGTCAACTGTTATGCCGATTTGTCTGCAGTAGCTAATTAGTTTGGTGCTATTGGAACCAATGGTAGTGTTACAATTTTACTACTACAAGAGCCAACTCATTTGTTAAGTGAGAGTTGTCTAGTGGTATGCTAAGTTACCTACTTTTGAGCGAACTTTGCGACTATAGTAACCAAGTTTAGTGATATAAGATGCAAATATCCAATTCGGTGCCCGGGGCTCACAATTGCCCGGTGAACAGTAACGCGGTTTAAAATAGCAAAGAAATTCAAAAAATTCAGATTTTTTTTTGCAAGCAATATATGCATGTGTCTGATATTCGTGCAAAATTTGCTGTTATTTTGACATTCCAGGAGCGCGCGACAAAAAGATAAATCCAGGCAGGAACAGTGTTGTTTTTCAAATGTTTCTCTCAGACCCGAATTTGTTTCTTTTTTCACGAGCTCCTCGAATGTTCACACATCACACACTGAAGCATCTTTCACCACAGAAAAATTTGGATTTTTAAAATGTTTTTAGTACTTTGAATGACTTTACTGTTCACTCCCGAGCTCATCTTAGCCCGGGAGGCAAAACGCTGCTTCCAATAAGAAGCTACTTCATTCCGACGGTAGTCAACTCCTTCGGTGAACGGTGTCCACTACTGTCCTAAGTTGCCAACTTTTCAACCTACTTTGGTGACATAGGAACAAAGTATAGTGCTACAAGATGAAACTTTACTGCTATAGGAACCGAGTAATTTCTAACTTGTCAATTGTTATGCTAAGTTGCATACTCTAGCTAATTATTTGTCTGCACATTGTAAAACTTGGTTACGGTGGTTGCTAATAAATTGCATCCTAGGAGAAGCTGGCTCATGTAGCACTAATGTTGCATGCTGTAGTAATAAAGTTGACTCCTGTAGCGCCAAAGTTGCCATCAAAAAATATTCACTGAAAATTATATACATGGGGTCTAACTTCAAATAGATTGTTGCTAGGATTTCAATGGTGAAAACATATCTGAATTCCCGCATGCGGTTTGAAAACTGTGGCTTTTTAAATATTATAATTAGAAGATACAAATTAGAGACACATGTTAGCATCCCACATAGACATGCAATGAGGAGTAGAGAACCTCACTTGCGAGAAGCAAAGCAAATTTCATGTGGGGATCGACATGCACAGGAGCTATTATGGATGGATGGTAATGGACGAGAAGACTCATTTGCATTTGCTCGCTGTAATGATCGAATCAATCAAATCCGGAGCATCCCCCGACAATTTTTCTCGTATCATGTTGAGGCCCACCACGTGCACACAAAAGGCCAGCGAAGGCGTGCAATCTTAGTATCATGTTGAGGCCCATCTCGTATCATGTTGACGCCCTTCACATAATCCTAACTAGAGATCATAGATCAACGTATGTGTTGTATTGCTCTAGAGATCACAGATCAACTAGTTCAGCACAAACTTCAGATTACCGGTCGTGTGTGAACAGGCATGTACTGGTTTGTCATGTGGATAGGACCATATCATGCTTATCATTAAAATATATTTATGCTTCCAGTGTATTATTGCATGGCGCCCATTTTGACTGGTGATCATCGTCACACCCTGAAGCATACCGGCAGTCATATCAGTAAGAACCCAGCGCCCTACCTCAATGCTCATGGCCGGTCGACGGTCAGATTGGCAAGGTGGTAATGGAGAGGGAGAGGAGTCAGCACCGAGAGGAGGAAGCGGACGCGAGGGGCAGGTGCCGCCACGCAAAGCTAGAGGAGACATGTCTCGTACAATAACAGCTCATCAGGTCTCATGCAATATTTTGAATTTAAAGGGTGAAGACAATATTTGATAATGTCAGCAATTTCATTCCATATGCATGGTTTTATTAGAGTTGCTAGTACAAATACACGTGTGTGGCTCAAAGTGATCAGAGAGAGAGCTGGGGCTGGCCGTAGGCTAGCACACGAACACGCTGCATACATAGTGTGGGCAATTGCTCGTGCTAACATAGTGTGGGCAATTTTCATGTCGTGCGGTGAATGTCAGGACCATTTGTACGTATGGACTGAGAGAAAATGCAACAGGATGTACGGCCCCTCCAGCTTGTCGGTCATGTGAAGCCCTAATCCGCTGGCACTAGAAAAGGATAAGGTTGAGTATAATTGCCGATACATCCTAATCCGATATAGCTCACCGGAAACTCATTGTGTGATCTCTAGGCGATAGCAATAGTACCCAGGTGGAAAAAAACACTGTCCAGGCGATACTTGGATCCTCATTCACTTGAGGAACAAGAACAAGCTTGGATGACTTAGGGGTTGAGCTTTATCCAAACTGTCCGCGGTCACCAACATATATGTTTATCGTGCTTGGAGTGTGGGCATGAGTGAACAAAAGGTGATTTCCTCCGCGGGCCTCTTATTAATTAGTTCCAAATGCATTTGGTGGATGGTTGTTGCCATCATTGTTCATGCAAACATGTTTGTTGGCTATATCAAATTCATGTGAGTGGGCTTCATATCAGTTTTGAGTTGTCTTATTTAGAGTGTAATCATATTTTCTCAAGTTGTTTCTCTTGAGGAATGAAAAACAACACGTCTATGTTGTATTGCTCCAGAGATCACAGATCAACTAATTCAGCATAAACTTCAGATTACCAATTGAGTGTCAAGAGTTCTTGAACGTACAGTGTGGTTTGTCATGTGGATAGGACTAGGACCTAATCATGATTATCATTAAAATATATTTATGCTTCGAGTGTATTACTGCATGGCGCCTATTTTGACTGGTGATTGTCACACCCTGAAGCATACCGACAGTCATACGGTAAGGACCCGGCGCCCTGCCTCAAGGCTCATCGCCTGTAAACGGTCAGATTGAGAAAGTGGTAATGGAGCCGGAGAGGGAGAGGAGTCAGCACGGAGAGGACAAACGGACATGATCGAGGGGCAGCAATGCGCCGCCACGTAAAGCTATAAGAGACAGGTCATGTGCAATAACGGCTCTTAAGGGAGTGAACGGTCAAGTCCGCAATTTGACTATACGTATATATAGTTATATATACTGGTATACTGGTTCATAGCCATGCCCTGGCCATGACAATTTCCAGATCATTGTGTCATGATGACTTTCCAGAATGCTTTAGCAATCCCATCATCCTTTTTTCCGTCCTACAGTCCTGCTACATCATTTTCTTCATGCACTCTCGTTCTTATCCAGACTTATTTTTCCCTTTGCTACATCGAATCCAAAGAATATCCCTCCACTGCTTTCACCAAAGGTATTGACAGCTAACAGACCTTGTTTAAACTGACAGCAAACCACCAATACGACTATCTTGGAGAATGCATGGAAAATCAATTGCTTTGACACATATCAATTCAACAATGCTTGTCCTAGATTTGCTGCATGATCAAACAGTGTGCATATTGTTAACAATGTTTTTCCTATGGGTTAAAATTATTCCTACGGAGTAAAAAAATTCAACCAACGGTTAGTGTGATATTGTTGTTTAATGGTGGAATAAAGTCACCACCAGAACAATTCTGGAAGGCATGAGAAATATAGATGTGATATCCACACCACTTTGATCACGAGAATAAATATATTATTTGTTCTCCCTAGCTACTACTCCCCCTAGTCAAAATTCCATATGTTGGTTCCAGCACTCCTGAAGTAGCATATCTTTAGGGAACAAGCAACACGTACCTAAAAATAGATGATTCTTGTCTTCTGCAATGGAAGTTTTACAAAGATGAGCATGCATGCAATTTATAATTATAGAAACAATAGAAAACGATACTCCCTCCTTTTTAAATAACTTAAGTCCAACTTTCAAAGTTTGACCAAGTTCATATGTAGGAAAAATCTGCAAAGATCTACTATATCAAATATATATAATAGGAAAATGCATTTCATAATGAATCTGATGAAGTAAATTTGGTTTTGTAGGTATTGATATATATTGCTCTATATAGAATTGGAACAACGATGGACAAATTGCAGCATCAACCATCGAAACAAATCATATCTTTGACAACACAATGGCTATGACTGAGGTTCTTGAAAACCAATGCCTCTAGAAACGGAACAACAAATGAGCGCCACTGTCACCGGATCAAACCATCGAAGGCCAGATCGTGTGATTTCACCCTGAATATTAGGTTTGAAAAAAAATCAAACAAGGTAATGACACAAAAGAGTGTCATTGATAGGTATGAACAACTAGGGTCAGGCCTAGAGTTTTCAGCCAAGAGTTCAGGAGTTGGTACTCGAGATACCCCACCCAGTCGAGGACCTCCTATGTTCTCACATCTACTTTCCGTGATCCCAACAACTACATACGTGCACAATCATGAGGTCAGATTCCACGCAAGTGATGGCGATGCTTTCACAAGCATGCAATTGACCCGAGACAAGAGTTGCTCACCACACCAAGTGTCGAACTACGAAAGCTTGTTATCACACACACGACAAAGCTATTGATGAGGAAGGAAGGTCACTAGCACCACTAAAATCCCTAACTAGGCACTCTCAAGTAGTCCCACACCATCCTCATAGATGGTAGCCGGTGGAAGATCTGTATCAGACAACAACCCCACATGCAGTAACTTTCTTCGTTATCGCCTCCATGGGCCTCTCCTTAATTAGTTCCAACCGCATTTGGTGGATGGTTAGTTGTCATCATTGTTCATGCAGAGATGCTTGGTGTGTACATCTAGTTCACATGATGGTCTTCATATCAGTTTTCGTTTGTCTTATTTAGAGCGTAATTATATTTTATCAAGTTCTTGCTCTCGAAGAATGAAAAATCATGTATGTGTTGTATTTCTCTCGAGATCACAGGTCAGCTAATTCAGCACAAACTTCAGATTACCAGTCGAGTCTAAAGATTTCTTTCATGTACTATGTTGTTGGTCATGTGCATAAGACATGAGGGCATCTAAAATGGTGCTATCTTAGGAGTACCACATAGAAAAATATGCATATGTGGAAGAGAGAGATTTAATAAGAAAAGCCTTGTCTTCTCTTATTTAACACAAGATCACTTAGCACAATATGTCTAACCATGTTTTTAGGAATAGCTAGCTATTTTAGATAAGGCTTAGCGATAACCCATTATAGACATGCTTCTATCGTCATATCTCAGTTACATGCAATGCTTAAAATAAGACAGTCTTATCAACCATTGTACATGTCATGCACCCTGCACTTATACGACTATCCAGCATAATGGATGGGAACGCAATTGTTTTGACACATGTCAATTCACCACTGCTTGTCCAGGATCTAGTACATGAGCAAACAGTGTGCAAAATTATTGTTAAATAATGTTTTTCCTATGGGATAAAATTATGCCTACAGTGTCAATAGTTTCAACAAAGAGCTAGTGTGATATCGATGTTTAATGGTGGAATAAAGTCACCAACAGAACAATTGTGGAACACATGATAAAAATCTAGATGCAATCTCCACCTTATTGTGGGTATGAGAATAAATAAATTCTTTGTTCTCCATAGCTACTCCTCCCTCTAGTGCAAATTCCTTATGCCGTTTCTAGCACCGCTAAAGTAGCATATCTTCCGAGAACAAGCAACATGTACCAAAAAATAGTTTATTCTTGCCTGGTGTAATGGAAATTAAGATGTGCATGCATGCAATTTATAATGTGACCAAGTCTATACATAGGGAAAATCTACTTAGATCTAAGATATCAACTATATATAATACGGAAATACATTTCATATTCAATCGATTGAAAGAAATTTTGTTCTGTAGATATTAATATATTTTTATATAGACTGGGTCAAACTTAGCGAAGTTTGACTTAGAAGTTCAGTTACATTGAAACGGAGGGAGTAAATCACACAGGCTCAGATACAACCAGAAAAAGAAAAGGCATATAACACACATGCAAGTCCCTCCATTCTCCGTTTTCCCTTTTCTGTACTAGTTATTTCAAAGTTCCCCTCGCCTCAGGTGGCCTTCTCGGGCTACGGGGCGTGAGAAATCATGGATAAAACATTTGGAGTGCAGTTTAAGTATTTTCTAAGTTAGATTTGACTACTTTTAGCAACGATGCCTATGTGGCAGAGGTGACAGTGTGCACATAAAAATCTCATTGCTTTGTTCTCATCCATGGTGTACACATAAAAATATCATTGCTTTGTCCTCATCCACTTGTAGCCTGACCTCGTCCAGTAGTAGCCGTTGTGATCGACATTGGAAAGTCGATGGTGTTTTGGTCCAAGGATCATCAGTCATAGATATAATAAAGCATTATTGGTTAGGCTGAACTCAAGTCCTGTTTATAAACAACAGAGAAGTTCAGCATGCATTCTGATTTTTATGGTTACTGTGAGTTGTGAGAACAGAAAAACTATGGTACATCTTGCATTGCATCATTGAAAATTTGCAGTGCTCCAAAAGCTGGAGACAGGCAGGTAACCTCCTCCTCACAAGGATGACGATGGAGTTCAATGTAATCACGCACTATCAAAAAGCTAAAAGATGATTCTTCTTTCAACTCTTCAAGTTCTCAATGAGTATATAATTTGAGAATCCAACACATGCAGATTTATGTGGATCAACTCAGCATCATCATGTCGTCCAAGAAGGGTTGGTGCAGAGTGGGCAGAATTATGTAGGGCCTGCCAATAATTGAAACCAATTTCCCATTCATTCAGATATAATTGACCCGATTAGGTTTTACAAAATTGGTAGTCCAATCTTTGTAGGAGCATTCCGCACTATAAAACACAGTTTTGTTAGCACTACTCTTTAACTACGGCATAGGACAGGTCATGTGTCATAATTGATGTTAGAAGGAGAAAACATAAATTTAAAGGAATTCAGAAAATATTAAATTACGGAAAAGTTCTAATAATCAGAAAATACAAGAATTATCTCAAAGCTACCCGAAAGCCATGGAAACAACTTAGAATTAGCAAAATAAACACTAAGAAAACATGCTAGTAGCAAGAATCCTATCCTACATGTGTGACAATTTGGATAGCTACCTAAGCTTCATGTGGGAACTTAAAAACTATGGCCTAAAGGTTTAACTCTGTTATGAAAAGCTTTTCTTTTCCTGGAACTTTGATATATGTTTGGGGATTAAAGATGAAACTCCCAAGTTGACCAATCCCACATGAGTGTTGAGATCCATGCTTCAAATTTCTATATATTTTTATCAACGCTAAGCTAACTAATTTAAATTTGATTATATTTCTCTAGATGTGGGTTGGAAGGTTTTATTATATATATATACAAGAAGTGGCCACCAACCTGTACATGCCTTGTATATATTCATGCACATAGACATGTTTAACTGAAAAGAGTTAGTACCAAGTCACTTCTCACTCCAAAGAATTAATAAGCAAAAAACTCCAGTGTTACAAAATCATGCATCACGGAGTCTATTAAGAAGTTGTAGTCCAAAGAAAGCAGAAGAAGCACTTTTTACCATCCTCTAAGTAAATGCACCAAATAGTCAATATATCTCATCGCTCCACATGTTGCAATAGGAACTAAGTATGACACCAATTGGTGTCCATGCCAATAACCTGAAAAAATTCCTGATAAAGACCAGATCACTGCAGCACACAATTTGCGGCGAAATCATTGTGACCAATATAAATCACTCACAACCACAAGAATTGATACTAGCTACACCAGAAAGCAATTTTTCAAGTATATCAGAAACAAATGCTACGATTTTCGTGGCCAAGAAATTTGGAAGCAATATTTTGAGCTGAAAGTTTCCAGAGTACCCGACACTGTAAGGTATGGTTCCAAAAGCTTACCTTCGGCAGCATATGTACATCCTTTATTCCTTGGCAACCTTGATACTAAGGTTTACTTACAAACGCCATTGCATGGTTACTGCAGGTAGCTGAAACAAGCGAAAACCAGAACGATTTATTGCCACGCACTGCGTCATACATATGCAAGTGCGTGCAAGCGTAGCGTCAGGCCTTATAGGGCATGCCGATCTCGACCTGCTGCTGCAGGGGGACCCCGAGAGCTGGCAGCGCGGACCGGCACGTGCTGTGCAGGATCTCGTAGAAGCCAAGCAGAATACGGTCGAAGAAGCCCGTGTCTTTGCCGACGTGGAACCTCATCTTGCCCCTGACGTGCACCACCCCAGCCTCCCTTGCCTCCTCAAGTAGAGCGGCCTCCTCCAGAGCGATGTGCTCCTGCAGGGCGCTCACCAGCTGATCGGCGAGGTCATCCTCCTCGAAGTCGAGCGGCTCGGCATAGCCGTACTGTATTGTGCACCCGTAAACCCGCTGGGCCCAAGCCGCCGGATGGCTACCCGGTCCTTGGCATGAACCCTGGCTACCAGCAGGTACCGGAGCGTGAGGAAGACGGTCACCTTGTGCAGCGACCACATGTTCCTGATATAGTGCGCGAGCACAGGGGTGAGCCAGTCCTGCATGCTGCTGTAGAAGAAGAAGAGCCCGGGGACACGGTGCACGTCCGGACCGGCGAGGAGCTCACCGAGCCGTTCCAGTGTCACCTTGTTTGCCAACTCGTACTCCGCTTTCCTCTGTCGTCGATAGTACCAGCCGAACATGATGAGTGCCAACAACAATGATACCGCAAATGGCATCCACCCGCCCTTGAGGATCTTGGTGCACACCGCACTCACATACGTGCCCTCCAGGATCAGGAACGGCACAAAGTAGAGCGCCACCAGCACCACATGTGTGTCCCAGATGATGAGCATCACCAGAGCAGGACGGTGGTGATCAGCATAACCATGATGACAACTACCCCGAACACATTTCCAGTGTCTTTACCATCGCCGAAGCCGAGGATGGCACCGACACAGAACAGCATGAGGATGTAGTTGGTTTCCGGCGAGTATACCTCCCCTTCCTTGTTTCTGGAGGTGTGCACCACCTTAACACGGGGGAAGTAGTCAAGGGCTACCGACTGCTTGATGACGGAGAAGGTGGCTAAGATCAGCGATTGACTTGCCACGATCGCTGCCAGCGTCGCAATGATGAACATGGGCCAGTACACTGGACGCAGCACAAACTTGTAGAACCCGTCACTGAAGTCATCGACGTTGTTGATCAGGTATGCTGTCTGACCAGCGTATGTGAGCACGAGAGAAGGGTATATGCTGCTGAGAAATGCGATTTGTATAGACCTCTTGCTAAAGTGTCCAAGATCCGCAAACATGGCCTCAGCACCTGAATGAATCAAAATGATAAGTTTGTCAATCGAGGGCATTAGAGCCAACCGTGAAACAGAGAAAAGCTTAATGTACAAGCCGGTGATGCAAAGAACGGTTCCACTGAGCAGCTGCCAGCCCCTTTTTTGGTTGGTCATGAAGAACATAACGATGTAGTGTGGCCACAAGGCTTGAAGATGACAGGGTAATAGCGCCAGATGCTGTAGATGTCGATGATCTGTGTGGTAAAAGTCCACGCCGCCATGATTGGTGAGAATATGAAACTCACTTTCGACGTGCCGTACTTCTGCAGCAGGAAGAGCCCAATGAGGATCGCCGCAGACAGTGCCTCCACCACAGCTGCAAAACATTAATTCCAGACACACAATTAAGGACGATCTTGTCCCAACTAAGACATCCACTACTCGTACTACGGACTAACTGCATACGTTTACTGACGGATGGGAAAGGGCCTCTCAGTCCATCTATTGCAGACAAGACTGAAATAGCAGGTGTGAGAATGCCATCTCCAATTAGCATACACATGCCCAATATAGCAGTGAGGAGCAGCAGCCTCCTGGCGACAATGCTGCGCTCGATGAATCTCCTCAGCCTGCTTGGCCTTCTGGTCACAGCAGGCTGAGTCGAGACCAGATCCTCTTCTTCAATGTAAATCTTTTTGGACGGGAGGATGCCAATGTTGGCATGCTGGCACAGCAGAGAATACATGGCAAATGTGCCACCTGCATGAGAAAAATAATGATGATCAAGTTGAAAGTCAAGAAATACATGGTCTGGTTTATCTATCGTTGACAGCTTGGGAGAATCTCTGGTTAATTCTATCACCTTCACCATGATCATCAGCATTCAGAGCTATGCAGATGTACTTGATGACACCGATCAGAGTCAGGGTCCAGAACATGATGCTGTATATCCCGAGGTAGTCTTCCTCAGTGGGATTGGTCAGATTCATCGACGGATAAACATAGAGAGGTGAAGTGACGAGGCCACCGAAGACGACACCCAGAGTCTTGTAAGCTAGGACCAAATCTTGGTAGAATCCCTTCTTCTGCAGGAAAGACAGATTTAAACCGAGTGGTGTGAAGACATGCAATTATTAATGATTACTATTTTAAATAAACAAATTAATCCCTAAAAAAGGGAACAAATTAACTTGTACCGGATTGCTGTCTCACAATTACATACCTTGTCATCTCTTCCCGCTTCAACGTCCATTGAGACTGTTGCCATTTCAATCTGTGTGGGACAGCAGAGCTTGGATGAATCCTTGGAACCTTGGCCCTCGGAGGCAGTCCGGCCCACGAATAACAATGTTGAGAGGTTGCAGTACTTATAGAACATAGAGATAGAGAACACGAGCCTCCATAGCTCCCCTAAAAAGGAAAAAAAAAACAGAACAGGGGTAGAGGCGGGGCCTGCAAATTCCCCAGCCAAAATATGCCCCCACCAGCAGATGCCACAAGCCCCACTGCTTCACTAGTAGCTAAAAGCTGGAGTATATTTTAGTTTTTAGTTACAGCATATTGCTATGAAGAGGAAGTCAAACCCTGATTTGGAGCTTCTAAAATGCACCTGAGAATTGAAGTCTTGCATTCTCGGTGTCGTTCATGATGTATATGAAGATTAGGTCTATAGTATATTATCTCGCGGCTCAAATCTGCCTGTGCACACCTCTTTAGGTTGTCTCGACATAACCTGGTCATGAGGAGTATGAAGATCAAGGATACAGCATGCATCCACCAACTCATTGAAGAAAATCATATATTAATGATAGCAGTCATGGTAGATTGATCATAATCATGTTGTATGACTCATAGTGGTCTTTAGAAAAACAGAGTGCAATCATGTCGTAGCTTACGCAATCCAAAAGAGAGACTTATACTTCATCATAGCAGTAGAATATATGGTTAGAAGCAATAGCTATTGGGCTATGGTGGGTTCCTGAAGCTCTTCAGCAATCCCATCCTCTTTTTATCCCCTGCTAGATCATTTTCTTCAGGCACGATCATTTTGATCCAGACATGTTTTTCTTTTTATTTCCTCCAAATATAAGAACATGCCTCTGTTCATTTTGCCAAAGGGATTGACAGATGACAGACCTTGTATTAAAGCAGGTGACCGAACTGACAGCAAAGCACTAACACAAAAATCCTAGAGGATAAATGCGAAAGCATTTGTCGGGACACTTGTCAGTTCACCATTGCTCACCCCACATGTGCAACACGAGCAGGACAATGAGCATCGTTAATTCATTATTGACATAAAAAAGGGTTTTTTCCTATGGGGTTGAAACTCGCACGTCGCATATAAACACCTATAGCATCATTTTTCCTCTTAGATGTGATATTGTTGCTTAATGGTGGAATAAAGTGACCACACTAACACTCGCAAAGATATGTTAAAAAAACATAGATAGGATTCCAGACCTATTTTGCACAGGGGAATATATATTATTTTCCATTGCTAGGTGCTACACCCAACTTGATACACTGGTTCTATCACACCAAAAGTAGCATATCTTCCGAGAACAAGCAATACCTAAACTGGCTGTCCACTGTGATTTGTGAAAATTGAAAACCTGTGACACCATATTGCATCATTCCAAATTTGCAACGCACCAAAAGCTGAAAACAGATGGGTAACGCCCTTGTGCCCACAATGATGGAGATCAATGTAAGCACCCACAATTGAAAAGTTAAAAGATGATTTTTCTTTCAACTCTTTTTGCTCTGAGTTCATACTTTGATCAGGAAGCGCACACGTACAGATTCATGCCGATCAACACACGAGTGCAGAGTAGGCAGAATTGCCAATTTCCGGTGCATTTTGATATAGTTCATCAGATTAAATCATAAAAATTTGAGAAATACAATCTTTAGGTGGCAACAATTCTGGACTCGAAACAAAGATCCGTTAGCCTGGTTTACAACAATGAAGAACATAAGTGGTCCATATTACAGGACAGAGCACCATACTGTAACTTCAGCAAAGAGGAGAAGGGTTTCACACATGTCGTACATCAGATTTTTACGACAGAATCGCAAAAAGACATATCCCTGTATTCCATGGTTGCTTATAGCCACATAAACAGATGGTTAACATATAGACAATGATGCAAGTGCTTTCGTGGCAAACCTGCAGCAGCTGCTTACAAATAAAGTGTTTTGGATATGCTTCTGAAGTTCATCAGTTAGATCCTTTGGAAGAGGTTTTGAAGGTCCTACAGATACATTAGTATGTTAGAAAAAACCAACATATCAGTTAGGGGATAAACTGTATGTCAATTCATGTACAATAACAAAAAAATATCTGGGGAACAAATGAGGCTGCACAAAGAAAATTACCAAGTATTGGACTAGTGGACTGGGATCACAGAAATAAATGTACAATAGGAGGAACAAATCATAAATTAAGGGAAACACCTCAGAGCTACAATTCTCAGGCACAAAAGATTCATTTATCAGGAGCGAGCCTCTGAAGCTGGCTTGCTGACATATTAACATGAGTTAGTGCCAGAAGCAGCACTTTGATGCCTGCCCCTACGAAGGGCAGCTTTGTCTCCAACTAATCCATGGATGGCTAGTCTTCCTGACAAGTCAGTATGGCTGCATACATACACAGCGTAATCTAGCTTAGCAACAGCATACGTACAGACAACCTGTTTTAGCAAGGCATGTGTTCTAACCTATCATCAAGGAGAAATCTTTGTGTCATAATGAACCATATATGGCTGACACAATCAACTTATCCCCAATTGGTTAGATCTATCCTCAAGACCTCTTGACTGAGTTAACGAATTCACCACCAAACAAGGCAAAAATAATAGTAATAAGGCTTAACTCAATTGAAACTAGGCCCTGCATCCATTCTACAAATTACAAATCTCTCGTCAAAGCTCACTGGCGAATCAAGCAGTTGACAAAGATCCGTTATCGCAACAATCCCAATTTATCCCCTAAAAATCTCTGTCCCAATTTAAACGCCAAAAGGAAGGGGAAATTCTCAAGCCCCGGCACGGGATTTCCCAGATCTAAAAGGAGGTGGCAACATCCACATGCTCGTAGAACCACGGAATGGCGAACGAATCCACCTCCCGCAGCGCCTGCCGGGGGCTGGTGGCGGACTGTGACGCCGCGCGGACGAGTAGGGGCACCACGCGACGGACAGCGCCCCGGTCCAGTACAAAACGAAGCCTCGGGACAAGAATAGGAGGCAACAGCGTGAAGGCCTAGAGCGTCTCACGGTTCTTTTTCTTGAGCTCGTCGAGGAGGAGGTCGAGGTCGCTGTCCTCTGCCGCCGGGGAAGTGGCCTGTGGTTGCGCTACGGCTAGGCGTCAATGTTCTTGCAGAGATCAGGGCGGCCGTCAGATTCTGCTTGGGAGTTAGGATCGTGGCCGTCACATGCTATGTAATGGAACCCACTCGAAGGATATACTATGTCAAATCCTAAAACTTAAAAAGTGCAGCCGTGCTCATTCGTCCTACCGAGCACACACCCTTCTGTGCCGTTCGATCGAAATCGCGGCCTCCAGGTGCTGGGCGGTCGGGCCAACACAAACGAAGCCATTCTGCCCGTGCGGCTGTGCGCCCGTTCCCCACTCCTCTCGAACTCACCTTCTCCCTCCCCGGCATCGTCCTACACCCCGCCGCATCGATCCCTCGCCGGATTGATGCATCCCGTGGCTGGGACCTTTGCTTCCTGTTCGACCCAGTCCCTTCTCATCCAACAACAACAACAAAAGGAGGAAGCGGCTGCTCCGGCCGCCCCCTGTAGATTCCAACCAGCGACGGCCCCTTCTGCTCACGCGCCCCTTGGAGATCCCCTACAGTTCAATTCCCTGGCTGCACAGTATAGGGAGGATTCTCTTTAAGCCTTGCCTCAAATTCTTCGTCCACAACCATGCCTGCAGGGGTCATGTGGACGGCGACGAGAAGCACGGAGCAGTGGATGCGATGCAGTACCTCACTGCAGATTTCCCTCCCGCTCTTCGTCAACAGGGTGAGCCGTTCTGAACCAAGTTTTGGATTTGCCAAAGTGCGTGTGTTGAGTTACACAGAGATGTGGTGCGTTGCTAGAGTTTGCAGTATGAGTAATTGCCAGATCCTTTCCTGCAGAACATGGCTTTTTTGTCGTACAAAACTTGCCTAACTATTTATCTGTAGTTGCCTCAAAACTTGGGATGCGGGAGTTGGAATCATCGATGACCAAAGCCGAGATTGTCCAAAACTTGCCTAACACATGCGAGTCAGTTGCTAAAGATGATGGCGTCAGTTGCCCAAAAGATTCGCTCCCAAGATGCGGGGGCTGGAATCAACAATGACTTGAGCCGAGAGTGTCCAAAACATGCCCAACGCATGAGAGCTAGTTGCTAGAGATGCTGGCATGAGATGCCCAAAAGATCTGCTCCCGAGATGCGGGGGCCGGAATCGTCGATGACTCGACCCGAGAGTGTCCAAAACTTGCCCAATGCACGATAGTTAGTTGCTAGAGATGCTGGCGTGAGTTGCCCAAAAGATCCGCTCCCGAGATGCGGGGCCGGAATCGTCGATGACTCGACCCGAGAGTGTCCAAAACTTGCCCAATGCACGATAGTTAGTTGCTAGAGATGCTAGCATGAATTGCCCAAAAGATCCGCTCCCGAAATGCAGGGGCTGGAATCGTCGATGACTCGACCCGAGGATGGCCGAAACTTGCCCAACACGCGATAGTTAGTTGCTAAAGATGCCGGCGTGAGTTGCCAAAAAGATCCGCTCCCGAGATGCGGGGGTCGGAATCATCGATGACTCGAGCCGAGAGTGTCCAAAACTTGCCATACGCATCATACTTAGTTGCTACAGATGCCGACGAGAGTTACCCCAAATATCCGCTCCCGAGATGTGGGGGCTTGAATCGCCAATGACTCGAGCCGAAAGAGTCCAATACCTGCCCAACGCATTATAGTTAGTTGCTAGAGATGCTGGCGTGACTTGCCCAAAAGAACCGCTCCCGAGATGCGGGGGACGGAATCGTCGATGACATGAGTCGAGAGTGTCCAAAACTTGCCCAATGCATGATAGTTAGTTGCTAGAGATGCTGGCATGAGTTGCGCAAAAGATCCGCTCCCGAGACGCTAGGTTTTATTTCGCCCAAAACTTGCCCAACACATGTTATGTAGTTGCTAAAAAGGCTGGCGCCAGTTGCCAGAGATATATATTTTTTTAGCAAAAAAAGTGATTTTTTCACAATTTTTTTATTTACAATAGAATAAGTGGTCTACATATAAAAAAAATACTTTCCTAAATCACGTAAGTTTACTCTGAAAAAAATCAACTGAGTTTTGTAAATATGGTTTCGTGGATATTCTTGCCTAAGCAAATTGTTTGTTTTGTTTGCAGGGCCTCACTAAATTCTAAAAGAATGTCAAAGCAACATTTTTGAGGTTTTGTGCACACGCCCAAGCATGAAGCTTCAAGGTCCACTTCTAGGTACTCACAAAGCTATGCAACTTTTTTGTTTTAGCAAGAAAAGAGGAGTTGCCTCAAACACACAAGAGTTGCTTACTGATAACACTGATTTTGCATGGGATGAGGTCGATATGCATGGGACGATAGGGAGGGGGAATGGGTTTTGATGGTGATAGCATCATCATCAGGTTTTTGACAACGGGTAATTTTTGGGAGGGCTCGAGCTGGAAGTTGCCTGGCAGAGGGGCATGAGTTGCATGCTCGATTGCTCGTGTATATGTAATTTGGGAAACTGATAAGCAGAGTACACGAGTTGGACTGCATCGGGAAATTGCCGAAAATTGCCCAACACAGATTAGACTGTTGCTAGATATGCTGGTGTGAGTTGCTGGAAGTATTCTTTTTCTTCAGAAAATGATAGGCAATCCATGCTTGGTTTTTTAAACAAATGTGTCGCTAGGTTTACATAAACTTTGATCATGTGTTTAAACTTGCCTAACCATTTTTCTATACGTAGTATTTTCCTCAAAATCATGCAGGACTTTGTCCTCAAAATGTAGTCTCTTGATAGTTCAGAAAACACACACATATCGGGGGCTAGGAAACTTGACCCAGCTAGACCAAGCAATTGACACACACACACACAGGGATCAAGCAACTTAAAAACTATTGGGGTAGGATGGTTTTTGGGTGTTAGACATTTTACGCGTGTTTAAACAGAAAATTCACAAATCTTTTTGTCCAAACAATAGGCAAGTCATAGATAAACCCATTGCAAGTCCCATGTAGTTGTCAAGAAAGTCCTGCCTTTTGGTTGTCAAGCATCCAAAAACTTGCCTAGCCAGTTTGTCTTATTTTGTAGGTGCCTAAAAAATGATGCAAAATTTTCCATCTCTTTGTGTTTTCTCTTATATGTGGGGCTTGGTTCATCGTAGTGTGTTTGAGATGCACCCAACACTATTATTAGCTATTTGTCTACGAGCACCTTTTTCACTTCGTTATTTCGGTTGTTGGGGGGCGAGGAGTACCGTAGCTATATATTTTTTGCTACTAGGGGGATCAACTGTTCTTGATTACCTGATTTTGAATTTGAAATTGCCTAAAAAAACTCAGAACTTGCCTACATTTTTTCGAGTGATTACGTTAAAAATGAATATGAAGAGCCTAGTAGGTATGTTAATGACACAACATATCACAAATTGCTTAATGGTATCACTAGGTTTACTTCAACAAATCCATAGGAGTTGCTGCCTTTTTTCCAGGAAGAACCTTTTTTGTACAAAAGCAAACTAAAAATGATGGGCTTTTGTGATTTTGCTTTCTCCCACCCATTTCATTTTTGCTTAAAAGCACCCCAGTAGTTGCTCACACCCCCCCCCCCCTCACATCAAGTTCTACCGTGCAGAGCACACATAAGTTGCTTACTGGCAACACTCATTTTTGCTTAAACAAATCTTAGAAGTTGTTGGTCTTTTTTGTTTTTTCAACACTCTTCTAGTACAAAAGGCAACGTAAGAAAAAAACATCAAGGGATTTCTCAGGATGTAAAGCAGCCAATAGTTGGTCAAAGAAAACTGAAACAGTTTTCATGTCCTGACTTGACTTGCTTATTGTCAATGATTGATTTGCTTAAAAACCTGATATAGTTGCTCACACTTTGCCCCCGTACACATCAAGTTCTAGCACGCGCGAAACACACAAGAATTGCTTGCTGCCAACACTGGTTTTGCTTAAACAAACCCTAGAACTTGGCTCCTCTTTTTTGTTTTTTCAACACATTTATAGTACAAAAAGCAACCTAAGAAAAGCATCAAGGGGTTTCTCTGAACGAACAACAGCCAGCAGCTGGACAAAGGAAAACGAAATACTTTTCATGTACTGGCACTTGCTTTTTGTCAATACTTGATTTGCTTAAAAAACCGCTATAGTTTCTCACTAATTCCATTTTACCGTTTCTTGCAATAGGTGCAGTATAAATCAATACTAGTTGCTCATGCGGATGGAAGAAACAAGGGGAAAATATTGGAAAAGGAGTTTGCAATCAGGATGAACAAGGTGAGGAAAAGTCAAACCTTCTATCTCTTTCCTCTTATACACCATGGTTCACTTTTCTATATCTTCCTTTTGTGTTTAGATTCTTATAGATCTCCTTTTCAGTTCTCAAGCTATATGTGGCAGCCATTATAGGGGCCTTCAGATGGCAAGGGAGGAGAGGGGGCGTGGGGAGAAGAAGCATAAGGGCGTGGGAACGGCGCGTCGAGAGCGCTCCCTCTCGCTGGGTGGACGAGGGACGCGAGAGATGGTGGACCCTCTCACTTCCCAAATCTGGACAAGGGGACCGAAACCTACCTAATATGGGAGGCTGCCAGGAGGCGCTAGCGGGCAGACGTTTGCCCGCTAGTCGCGTCCATGTCAAATTGTTCATCAAATCTTAACTCCCACCCTTCAGAAAATCTTAACTCCTCCATTTTGTTTAACACAGTACAGACGCAATCGCTCATACATACGTGCATGCACTCACCCCTATGAAGGCACACGCGCACACCCTACCCCTATGAATAGCTTTGAGAGACTGAGCCGACATATGATCTTGAGATTTACGAAGTCACCGTAGGCGCCTCGTCGTCGTCGACATGAACGTCTCTTCCTACTAAAAGCGCATCGCCGGAAATCCTGAAATAAATCCAGGAATAATGCGAGCACCAGGACTTGAACCCTTGTGGGCTGGAGGAGTTAAAAAAATGTGCGAAGAAGCTAAGCTGAACTCTCAAATGTAACTTCTCAAGTCCAAAATTATACATCAATATCTTATTTAAAACGCAAATTTAGAATTAGATTAAAACCTAGTGGTGCACAGTTCCACGTAGGCATCTTCGGCAGCCACTCATCGATGGCGGTGCCTGGGGCGTTCTCGATATTCACGACAACCTGCAGCAATAGTGCAGCCCGACGCTTCGCCTTCCCCCCGGCGGGCCGGGGAGGAGGGCGGCTACAACCGCACCACTGACATGTTCTGCGACGAGCTGCAGCTACTCCTTGGCAGCATGGTGCTCCTCCTCCCCCATGGTTGGAAGGCACCACTACACTGCTGTCGTGCGATGTCGCGCCAACGTGGCACTGCCTTGCCTCTCCCGCTTCATCTCCCTCCTCGCCCTTCCAATGATTTAGTACCTGCGTATGGTTGCTCCTCCTCCACCTGCTTCATCTCATCGACAGCTTCACGCACAACGACCGACGTGAGGTGTTGGCATGAGTAGGCATATCAGTGTTTGCGGGAGTAGCCTCACCATGGCAACGAGAATGACGGATCGAACGACGGAGGCAAGCCGGACAACAAAAATGGTGAATCAAGCGTGGACAATACTTTCTGCCAGAGGTCGTGGAAAATCGGGTTTGGTGGTGATTTCAGGGTGGATTCTAGTGAGTGACGACGGAGAGATATGGATTGGGTGAGGTGCTGGTGAGATTTTATAGAGGCGGAAGATCAATTGGCCACCGCGCATGGTTCGGCTATTGTTTCCGGCATGGATTTGGGGAGGGGTCGTGTGGCTCTCTCATTTTTAAGCCAAAAAGGAATATTTTGAGATTTAACCCCTCAATATTAGGGAAGTTAATTATTGGTTTCAGAGTCCGACTAGGCGTTCGGCTAAAGACGCACTAAGCCATCCAATCGTTGCGTGGAATCCAATGCTTGTAGCATCAACACAACATTTGCAACAGACGCCTAGGAGTTAAATATTAGACATATCATAGAGCCATTGCAAGATGCCGTTGTGTGTTTGCAGTGGGTATAATAAACATTTTTGTGACCATGCGAGAAGCACTGCAGGAGGGCTTCGGAAGGGGGTGCAAGGGACCAAGTGCGATATCTTTTTAGACAATCGTCTGGTCCTTTCCTCTGATCATATGGTGGAAAGGAATCGTTATTCCGTTTACCTTTTTTCAGGCGATAAATTGCAGTGTCCTGGCTGGCCCACAGCACCTGCCTATGGCCACTTGGTTACTTCCGCCATTCCAGACATGATCTTGAGTTCCCAGGCGGTCCTCGCTAGCCAAAGGCATTGTTTGTTCTAAAAAAACAAAGGCACGATTTCATCTAGAAATGGATGTGAGGCACAACAGACTATATTTGCCTTGTGGTGCCACTTTTCGTGGGATGAGCCCACGTGCAGCACTAGCCGAATGCTACCATTCCTACAGAAGATTATATCGTTGATGTAGCTCTCGACCTTGTTACGGTCAATCGTGCAATAGCTTTCTACGTGCCAGCATCTTTAATTCATCTATGAACAAGGTGGTCGGCGAATGTTTGAATCTAGACCTCCCAAGTAAATTTCCCGATCCTTCCTAATCCCATGGGCTCACCGATAGGCAAATTGTTTCATGGGTTCCTCGCCTTGGGATCATGAACTCATCGGTCTCTGTAGTAACTATAATGAGGGGGAAAAGCCTTCATTGCTCTCTCGCTGCAGCATCAAGATAGTGCAACCTACTGATCATAAGGTCACCCATGCCTCTCAACTAGGATGGGCTAAGAAATTTATTAACTCGGGTTGGCCAATGTGGACATGCACATGCTTAATTTCTCCCCGTGTCTTCTTAGTTGCACATGCATTTGGCAGATAGTTGGTAGGCATCCTTATTCATGCAGAGATGTCCGGTGGACACGTAAACTTCAGTTGAATACTTTCATTCATTGCCTTGCCTTTGGAGCTTCATGTACAAATTTTCCTGTTTCATATGTTAAAATACTTATGAGTTTGAAGCACCAATACACTTTCATGAAGTACTGTACAAGTTAGAAGTGAATTTACTATAAATTAGTAGAGTTTATGAGTAATATATGCACTTTGTACCGATAACCAGATGGGGTAGATATATGCATGTCACAATATAAATCGGAGAAATACATAACTAGCTTTGGTGCAGAACACTAGAAGTACAACCAGCGCTGAACTGATTTGTTAAGTATCTTCTCCTAATTATAATATGTTTTCACTTAGTCTAGGTGCCTTCTAATTTTAAAAAATCAAGCACCTAAAATTGCTCACTAATTTGCAGGCACTACTATATCTACCTCTATATAACTAATAATAATAAAGGGAGGAACCTTTTTTTGTTCTCCTCCATCACCTCTTTTATGTTAGCCATGAACATTTGTGGCTATTGATTGAAATTTTCGCCTATGGATTCTACACCCTTCGTTCGTCTCCCATACATTAAAGAGAGGAACCTTTGTTGGTTCTTTTACCGGCACCCCTTTATATTAACCATGAAGATCGATGGCTGAGATTTGTAAGGGGCTTGCGCCAACAGGAGAAGCATCAGAAAGTATTCATAGAACACTTTCCTTGATTGGGTTGTGTTGGAACCGCAGGATGGCGAACTGGTCCACCACCCGCAGTGCCGACCGAGCGCTGGTGGCGGAAGGTAATGGCACATCAACGGACCATACTTCCTTGGCAAATCCCCTGTGATGATAGGATGGCAGGAAGGCCTAGGGCAGAGCGAGTAGTCACACGGCCCTTTGCCAGGCTCGTCGAGGAGGTAGTTGAGGGCATCTTACACGGCACCGGGGTATGTGAAGCCAGGCAGCCGGATTTTCTTTTTTGTCGCAGCTAAGGTGTCAGTCCGCTACTTGTGTGGAATAGGGGGAGATATCAGCCGCTAGCCGACAGTCAACTGCCAATAAGACTTATCAACTAAAAACATCGACAGAATAAATATTGGTGTGTATGCAATAAATCCCCACTAGCCACAGCAAATCGTGAAGAGAAAATCATGAAAAGAATTGCATCATGAAGCAGATGTCCAGGGGAGGGGCAATGGTGGATTTGGTGAAAGAGAAGTAGGAACGGGATGGAGATGAGAAACGTGTGAACACACATGGAGCACAAGGGCTTCGGCGATGTGCGTGCTAAGGGATTGCGTATTGACCATTTTAATAGGCTAGCGACCAATGTTTTCTAGTGGTCAATGGTGAAAAACAACCATTTCCCATTTTCAAGGGGATAAATCGCAAACCCCGCTACTTAGCTGAGCTTCAAGCACCCGTCGATGGGTTCACAAGCGGTCAGAGCCAGTCAAACTCGTGATTAATCTTTAAAAAAAATAAAGGTACCATTTCATTTAGAAAGGGATGATGGATTAGCTCCCACCGTATATGTCGTGGGATGCTGCTCGTAGTGGGATAAGCCCTTGCAAGAAAATAGCTGGACACTACTCGTTTTACCGAAGACCAGGGTCAGGGTGCAAGCAACAGAGCTCTGTACATCATAATCTCCTATGGCTCACCGACAACACCTCATGATGGTCAATTGTAGCAAAGTTTCCCGTGTGCAAGTGACTTTAGTTTCTCCAGGGATGCAAAGCTTGGTGATTTGTTAAATTTAAACCTCTTGACATGATTTCCCAATCCTTCCTAATCCCATTGGTTCCTCGCTGGCTAATTGTCTTGAGTTCTTCGCCTTAGGATCCTAAGGTCAGTGGCGCTAGAGGGACTAGAATGAACAGGAAAAAAGGATTTATTTCTCTCTCGTTGCAGTGTATCAAGGTCACATGCCTGTCAACTAAGATGAGCTAAGAAATTTATCCACTCCGTTGGCTAGCGTGGGAATGGCTTCATGTTCCCCATGTGTCTCCTTAAATGCAAAATGCATTTGGCAGATGGCTAGTCATTGACGTTATTTATGCAAAGATGTTCGTTAGACAGATATCTTTTCACTTCACATCAATGCATGCCATTCATTGCCTTGTCTTTGGAGCTTCATGTACCGATCTTCCCATTTCAGATGATTTTCAGCTTCTTAATATTTGGAGTTAGTATGAATATTGGTACTGAAGACTAGACGCGGTTGTGTATCTTCTCCTAATAATTATTTGTTTTTGATTAGTCTTAGTCGCTCGAAAATTTAAAAAATCTCAACCAATGCAGATTGCAGACACTACTATATACTTTAAAAATAAAATTTCTCAAGTTATACACCCTAATGTGTGCAGACATCCAGCTGGTCGGCGGCCATCCAACATGAGTCACCAAATGTCTGCTAGTCGAAATGGATCAAACATGAAATACGGACAAAATAATTGCAAGGTCGATAATTTACATGCAAATGGACGAAATTTAAGAAGTTCTAAATAATCCACCGGCACCTGGCCAGTCTGTGTCATGTTCTTCATCGCACTAGTGGTGGAAGGCCCGACAGGCGTCAGGGCATCCAACCCACCGCCACAGCGCAGACGCTTGGCCGGATGCTCGGCCGTCTTGTGTAGTTTGTCATCGTCTTGGAGGGGGAGGGTGTGCTCGGAATCCTCCAACCCCACTTGGAGGAGCTGGGTTGTTGAGTCAGCATGGTGGTGGGCGTAAGACTAGATGGTTTTCTGGGACAAACTGAGAGCCCAAGCTTACCCGAGTGCGAGGTCCACATACACCCGACCCGACGCCATCTGGGTTCCTTGCACTGCTCCTGTCACTAGTAGAAAAACATGCATTAGAAGTGGGCCACGGAAACGGTTGTGGCCAAAAAGAACGACACCTACTGTAATACCACAACCAAAGGTCAAAAATATGAAACCGCCTACAGGAATGGAGGCGGCTTTTAATTGGGAACCTCCTCTAGTTTCTCTTCATTGCAGGTGATTTCGCTCAAGGAAACATCTGCGCTAGCTGAGTACCTTAGGGCCTAGACTTCCCTTCTCTGTCTCTAAGGGTTCTCACTTCTCAGGCACGAGCGCTTCATTTTCCCTTCTCCTTCAACATTCAAATAAATATTCCCCTCTTAATCTCCCCCGATCAATGGCCAAACCCAGCCAAACCCAAGCACCTCTGCACTTTTTTCATCAGTGACCGCCGTGGACCTAGTCCTCTGCGTTGACACATCTAGGCTGCCCATGCCATCAGCCGAGGTGGCTCACTGGGAGTGGAATTCCACTGCAGTCAACCTCCACCGACACCTCCCTAGACGGACTCCGGTAGGGCGAGCTCCCATTTATTCCATGCAACTATATATAGCTACATAGCTACAAACTTGGGTCGAGATCAAACTATTATCCAAATGTTTGGCGCCAACATTGATTTGACAGAAGCATCAATTTCATAGTTATAGATGTCAAAACACTAGTAAGTAATTTATGCCAGACTTGTTTTTGTGTCTCACTTATTAGTGGTGTGATCATTAGGTCACATGCCACTAGTAAGTGGTTATTAGCAGTGCGCCCTACCATGTGGCACACCCTAGCTTGTGGCATGTCGCTGGTATTTGGCTTATTTATCACTGGCGTGTGCTCTTGTTGGCATGCCACTCATAAGAAAATCCAGTAAGGCGTTTTCCTACTTGTGCTAGAACACAGAACAATCAAGAACGAATCTAGTTGATCCATTGAAAATAAACACCGGCTGAATCCAGCAAGATCCATTTGAAACACACATTCACATGCCCTCCAACGGTGCTTGACACACCACATTACCAATTGTCCATGCTGGATAATAAGTCAACAAAGAAAGTCAAAAGTGTTAGGGAAGATGGTAATGGACATAATAAGATGAACTAAGAGTTTAGAACACTTGTAGTAGTAGTGAATGAAATTGTGTTTCTGTTGTGGTGTGTAACAGTTCTTGTCCTCGTGATGACGAGTTTGTCAAGTGTTTAGTGTTGGTGCAAAAATGTAAGTGTTGCCATGTGCCATAAATATCTTTTGTATGAACTAGTGAAGTGTCCCGGCTTTAGCTCGATGGCCTAAATAAATGAATTGGCGTGCAAAAAATATAGGGACTTAAGTTTTAAAAGTTCTGTTAAGAACACATTTTTTTAACTCTTCAAATTTGAGGAGTTAAGGTTTAAGTAAGTGTTTGTGTAGTTAAATTTTAGAAGTTCGACTAGAGATGCTCTAACCGAAGTATTATTTGTGTCAGTTCACCTTAAGGACAAGCTAACATTGAGAACTAAGAAAAATGGAAAATTATGCCTCATTTTCATTAATTGGTGTCAGGACTAAAAATATACTCTGGGTTTGGCCATTCAAATAAAAACGAATCCTATATACCTAAGAGATTCATCCCCACTAACCTAATTATCTAAACATGCAACCTATCCACATCAGCATCCATTCTTCTGTGGACACGTCAGCACCAATCCTCCACTCCCACGTTTTACCATCGCTAATCATCCCGCTTCTGCATGCACGGCGTTTTGTTTCTACCCTTATAACGGGGGCTCAGATCTAGACGAGACTTGTCTGCTCCCTGCGCGTGTGCCCATCCGTGCTCCTGCGTACGTGGCTTGATTTGATTGGAACAAAATAAGGCCTGACCCCACCCCCCTTAAAATTAGGGGAGAGATGATTAGATTAGAAAGAAAAAAGAAGAAAAGACAACCGTAGGATGAAGTGGGAGCACGGATGGGACCATAGGGAGGGAGCAGGCAAGCCGGATCCCTCAGATCTGTAGCCCAAGAGGTGACCTTCCTTTACTATATCCTCTTTTCTCGGCTCCTGGGCTCCCAGAAGAATTCACGCGAGGGACTGCCCTCCCGTGGCGGATCCAGCGTTCGCCTTCGCCTCCGGCAATCAATTCGGCGCTAGGCGGCTGAGGTCAACCGGGATCCCTGCGCGGAGGTGTACATAGGGTTAGGTTTATATGTGTGGTGTCCCGTCATTGTCACCGTGGCGGAGGAGGTGGTGGGGAGGGGAATAAGGGATGGCCGTGCTTCTCCCTGTCCGTACGGCGTCGGATACGGTGCCGGCGAGGATCAGGAGGCCTTTTGTATCGCGATCCGATCGGAGTCCGTGGCGGTTGTTCACTCCGTCGGAAGCTGCGCAGGTGATGCTGCCGGCGCCCGGCGAGCCGTCGGCGGTTGCTGGCGTTACACTGTTTTGAGCAGGCGGTTTGCAGCAGTTCCTCGTAATTCGCGTCTCTCGGAAGATGGAGTGTTGGCGGAGACATGGAGCCATCCAATTAATCTGTGGGGATTATCCCCGGCTGTTGCGCCGGAACTCAACCTTTTGTTCCTGTTCGCGGGACAAGACATCCATGCGGTATACAAAGCCTTTGAAGGCGATGCAGCTGGGTGGTTTCTCGACATCTGCTAGAGCAGACGGCGAGCGGCCGGTCGTCTTGATGGCATCGGCGAGCCTGGGGTGTTGGTGCGTGTTTTGTGTTTCTGTGGGGTTCACGTTGCTTCGGGTTGCTGGACCTGGAGAGACTGTTGCGAGCGCCCGGCCGTCAACCCTTTTGTTTGTTGTATGAATATACATGAGCGTACGTGTCATTTTCTCAATAAAAAAACCATACATCTTGGCCTTGCTGCAATTACCAAGCTATATGATGAAGCCACAGCCATTAATTTACCTCAATTATCATTGGACTGGCCTGCTATGATGCAACGGTGGTGACTGCATAGGTATGGTCAACCTTAAGTCTATGCTAATGATATTGTTTGTGGATTTATCTGATTGATTCTAGGAACAATTCTGGGATATACTCTCTCCGTTCCTAAATATAAGACTTTCTAGTGATTGTAACAAATGACTATATACGAAGCAAAATAAGTGAATCTACACTCTAAAATATGTCTACATACATCTGTATGTTGTTGCCATTTGAAATGTCTAAAAAGACTTACATTTAGGAATGGAGGGAGTATTTGGGATCTGACTGATTGATTTAGGCTGAGCATGTCTTGGTTAATCAATCCGTTTGCCGTCTGCATTAGTAAAGACGATGATCATCTCAAAAAGGCCTCACGTTGTGGCCTTTAACTGGTAAGCACTATTATATGATGGTTCTTGTACTTTTTTGTCTATATTTGTGTAGATATACAATGGATGGAGCTGGCTTAATATTAATCTTCTTTTCTGTAGTTGTGCATGCTGAATTTGGTATTCCTGGTATCCAACTATCCAATTCACCATAATCTCATCACGAAGTTGATCAGCTCAGGTACACTAGTCTTCAAATATGTGTATTTATTATTCATAGAGCTTTGTTTTACAATTTCCTTTGGAGAAAAGCTGTTAGATAGTTTTACTATCTCTTTGTGAGGGAGTTTGTTGTATTTCATCAATCAGTATGCGAATCGTGCCTTTCTAAGCATACTCATTCACTGAATTCATTTCATTAGCCATGATTTTCCAGTTTCCTGTTTCACACTTTATTCTTAAGATGACATATGCACCCAACGTTCATGTTATTTATCTCTTGATATGAAAAGAAAATTGTAACATAGTCCCGCTGCAATGCACGGAGTATTTATTCTGCTTGTATATCCAGTAAATATGCTACTACTACACTTAATCAAATATAACAAGTCATATGTATTTTTAATTTTGTTTCTCATGTTATCAACGAAAAATTTCATCAATCAATTCCCGCAGCAACGCGCGGGGTATCCTCTAGTATACATAAGAAGTTCATCCCCACTACCATATTTATCTAAACATGCAGGCTGTCCACATCAGCATCTAGCCACATCAGCAACTCTAAACATCTATATGTACCACATCAGGCCTTCAGTTTCCATTTGCATGCAAACAGACCGAAGCCTAGCCCCCTCCTGCGTTTTATTTCCTGTGGTAAACAACTCCACCCACTCTATGCAGGATCCTATGTCATTAATTATGTTTAACCAACGTGCAGATTGGGTTGCAAGATGCAATTACATGACGGAGGTTTCCCATCCCGAGCCCCTTATCTTCTGCTGCTCTACTTTACAAAGTACACCACCATTTGCTTCGTCTACCTTAATCAGAGGAGTCATTACACCCTTCCCCTTAAACCCCCTCTCGCCTCTAATCATGGCAAATAAAGGATGAAATCCCCCATTGGGGCATTGCGTTCTGGTGACCGCGGGCCCAGCTCAAGTTTGATCATCTGCCTCTGATGCACCTAGGCGCCCTCATCTTCCTTTCCAAATCTTCCTTACCCGAGCTGTTCTATCATTAGGTACCAAGCACCTACAAGTTACTGCTGCTGTAATTGCTGAAGGCGTTGAATTTGAAGACCTCCACCGTCGACCGACCGCATGTCGCCTGCTGCCGCCGCCACCATGACCTTCGTTCCTCGGTCGAATTTTGGTGTCATCTCCAGCGCCTCCACCTCGTCTCTCTTGCATGTTGCATCATGGACAAGTCCCCTACTCTTATCAAGCTTTCGACTGCAACAGCTCGCTCATGAGTAGGTAAATAACCCATGGCATGAATCCTCGATTATGTCTCCTAAATTAATCTTGCCCTACGGTTAATTTTCTTCATGCACCTCTATTTCTTCTCATACTGATTATAGTGCACAACGAAATTTGGATTCTCCATTGCCTGTAGGTCCTCCCCTTCATGCCATATGTACCACGTAGCAGGCTATTCCTTCTTTTTTTTGTGTGAAATGTAACAGGTTATTCCATATTGCTCCATTCCTAATCCTCCTATTATCTTGCTACTTCAGCATGAGGTTATGCTACATGATTTGCTTATTATGTCCTCCCCCACATGGCATCTGTACCACGTGATAGGCTATTCCCTTTTTGTTTTATATGGAAATCATAGCAGACTATTCTTGATTGCTCCATTCCTAATCCTCCTATTATCTTGCAACTTTAGCATAAGGTTGTGCTACATTATTTGCTTATTACTTTTTGCCATGCATTCTATAGTTTTGTTCAGAGATGGATGAAAGATCGTATTATTTGTCACCTCAAGGCTGCATGTTTATTGATTTGTTATTTGGGGTTTTGTCAAATTATGCTATCTGATCATTTCTTATATCAGAACAACGAAGCTTATATGATTAAGGTACATAGAGTGTTCAGTCACAAAATTTATTTTGACAAGAAACAATAGGGTATCTTATACAAATAAGTTAATCTTCATAGACATGCATAAGATAAGAACAAGGAAAATGATCGCATCATATTATCGAGCCATTCTTGAGTAGTACATATTGCTTTCCTTAACTCTGTGGGGTAACACCATATATAATTCATGTTTGAAAGGTTCCTCCCAATTGCCAAAAAGCCCATGTGCCTCACCATCATGCCTTTGATCTTACCAAAATATGAAGCATCCATTTGGTTTCCAATTATATTTTCCAAAGTGTAGTCCTTGTTTCAGTTTCGTTCAACACTGCCAAGGGCAACCCATGTACAAAAAAACAAATAATTTAGAACCCAATAATTAAGCATGAAGAGCTAACAACATTTTTCTCACAAAAATCATAGGTTAACTAGCTGCATGGATAATATGATTTCATCATTATATATTTTGCCAATTCTAAATCATATGTACCATGCATGAAGAAAACATAGTTATATTAAATAAATAAGTTACAATTATATAATAACACATATGTATATTCAGCTTTAGTTACTGTATTATTAATCTAAATATACATGTTCAATAAAATCAAATCACATTAGTATATTTTGCAACCTATTCTGCAGCAACGCGCGGGTTATTATCTAGTTTCTACAACGTACGACCCACCAATTAATTGGACATGATAGCAGTTGGTTGGTGTTACCGTCACCGTGGAATATGGGACACCACATTGGCGTGCTGATTCACAGAAAAGTCGGTCATCCGTGTGCTGATTGTCGAAGAGTTGTGATGTTCTCTATCCATTTCCCCAATGCAACTAGCGGATGCCCAACAACGGAAGTTCATGCTCGGACATTATTCAATGTTTCCGCTGTAACACTAGTAGGCAGCTGATGTGCATCAAATGGAGAACCTAAATAAACTGAGCGGCCAGCTAACACATCAAATGTCACGACTGTTTGCCAAAATCCTGATGTCTCCAATTCCCGTATACATGCCCTTACTTGTCATCTCGTGTTGTTTTCTCGTCTTCGCCAAGTGTGGTTTGCTCTCCACTTCCATGAAGATGGATAGCTATATGGAAAGAGTCACTCACACAAGTGCATGTGTCATGATATGTGCAACAAGTTGGCAGAGTATATTCATTATAGGAGGACAATAACGTGTTGTACGCATTCATATCCTCCAGCTCCCGCTCTAAGAAAACCAGGAAGCCCCCCCCCCCCCCCAGCCCCCAGCACCGCCAACCCTAGGCGACACGTGCATGCGATTACGCCCGCCGCCCTAGGCCTCCTCCCTCGTCTCCTCCCTCCTGCCGCCGCCTGAGGCCACGCCGACAAAGCCCTGGCCTGTGACGGCGGCGGCAGGGCCTTCCCCCTCCCGCCGTGGTGGCAACATCTCCTAGCGGGGGTGGCACATGGTTCGGCGGTCAACCGGCGGCATGGGGCGGTGGGTTCCCGGCGCCATTCATGGTGCGGCGACATTGGAGGCTCGACCTTCGCGCGGCAGAGGAGACCCTGTGGTGGTGCCCGAGATCTCGGGTCTCGCCTTGCCCAGATAGGCTTGGGCGGCCGGCGATCCTGGTGGACATCTACATGCGGGCATGATGGGCCTGACGGCGCCGGCTTAGGCACCGTGGTTGTGCCGTGGTCGGTTAGGCAGCGGCGGCCTGGACCCTTCGTCCGTCCCTCAGCTATGATGGCGGCGATCCGTGCACGAGATGCTTGATGGAGGCTATTCGAACAGATCCGGGTGAAAACCTGCCTTCGGCTTGCTGCCAAGGCCGGCTGTGGCGGCGCTCTTTTGCGGCACTCCCTTCTTGAAGACATCTTAAAGGAGAAGTTCAAGGCCACTATCTGCTTGGGGACCCCAGATCAGTAGATCAGATGACGGCGGCGCAGTGGTGTCGTCTCCCCCTTGGGGACGTCATTCTTGAAGGTGTACACATGCTCGAGGGACTACAGGACGACTTCTTTGGTGGAGCGGTGCTTCATCGTTCGCATTGATGGGGGCAGATCTCGGCGGCGTGGCGCTGTGGAGATTCCGCGCCCGATACACTGAGATGGACTCGCGTAGGAGAAGGATGTCGTCCGGCGTCATGGTGGCTTCGATGGTAGAGAGGCCTGGCAAGGTCGGTGCGTTGGGTTCTGCTCTGAAGATGGATTGTTCGAAGAGGGCGGCGACGACATATTATAGTGTGTCAGACCAGTTTGTGCCTCAAACCAGGTATGTGGCTTGGTTGGGGCCTCTGGCTTTAGATGTTAGGATTTTGTGCGATGTTTGTTTGGTACTAGGCTCGGACTATCGGCCCCCTTTCATCAGGTGCATAGATGTAGGGATAGATGTTGCTAAGATGGTGGCTTCAGACTACCTGATGTACTACTTTCTAAGGTCTTTGTGAATAATTAATAAAATGGCTGCATGCATCGTCTAGATGCAGAGGGCGGGGGTAATCCTCCTTTTCAGAAACAAAGAGGACAATAATGTGCTTGTTGGCAAGCATCTATTCGTCATCAAGGGCACACATTAACCCCACATAACTGTAAAGAGAAGACTCCATGTACTACCGTCACCCAAATATTGACAGGTTAATTGGTGCTAGTAGGTCATTACTCGAGAAACATAGAGCAACCAATGTGGAGCAGAGGAAGTAGTCCAGGTGCATAAGTCATTGGCAGATACTTAGCGAGCAGGACAAGCAAGGATCGATCCAAAGCACACATTTGAAACAGGGGCCATCAGTATCCAGGCCCCGTGAAGCTCCACCGCATTGCCTCTCATGGCAGGCGCCGTTGGACGACTCTGCGTTGGCACATGCAGTGAGTCTCTAGGGGCTACCGAAGCCGACAGCAAAGGTCCATCCGTCCATGTATCTGTCCCCCGCATCGACATCCCCATGCCTGCAGTGCACCTCGAGCGATCACTGGAGAAGCGCCCTGAGCTACCTTGCACTTCCAATCTCACATACCTGAAGGCGTTGATTTGCTATTTTTGTAGTGGACCCTACCACCAATTAACAGTGTGAGAAACAATTTGTTAAGGACTGTGCTAACCACCAGTCGACTGGTGGTTAGCGACAGATCCGCACGATCTTTATTTTCTGGCGTGGTAGAAAAAACGTGATAAAAATGTTGTAGGTGGCAAGAGTCAAACTCACTACCTCTTGGTAGATAATCACTTGTCGTATCCACCTGGTCTGTTTTCAACTTGTGGTTATAAGGAAGATCGATATATATTTATACTGGTACATACACGACTAGAAAAACAAGCCAGTTTCCTTTCTTTTTATCAATTTTTCTTCCCTTTTGTACACAGTAATTCGTGCATCATATACCTGATAACTCACACAACCTTGTAACCTTTTGTCCCTAGGTAAAAAATTGTTGTAACACACAGCTTATCTATAAAAGAGTGTGGTAATTATACGTCACGAACCTGATAACTCACTCACAAACACCGTGGTAACTATTGGCCCGAAGAAAAAAAATGTTGTTCTAACACATCCCGATAACTTATCTGTAAAAAGAGCATGGTAAGTTATACGCTTATAAATCAGATAACTCACACACAAACACTCTGGTAATGTTTTTGACCACATGAATTTCTTTTGTAACACACCCCAATAACTCTCTATAAAGAGCATGGTAATATATACGCCACGAACCTGATAACTCACTCACAAACACCGCGGTAACTTTGGGCCCAGAGAAAATAAGTTATTTTTTGTGGAAAAAAAGTTGTTGTAAAGAGCATGATAATTTATATGTCACGAACCTGATAACTCATGAACAAACACCGTGGTAACTCACGTACAAACACCATGGTAATTCACATGGGATCCGAACCTGCATCGGATAGCAAGGACACGCCTAATGCCAAGACCAACAACCATTACACCAACCTACACTGTTGTTCAATACTTCAAAACAAAATCTTTTAAAACTCTTTCTCATGATTGTCAGATGACAAAAAGAAAGGTATTTTCCTCATGTTTTTTCCACTGCATAAATGATGATGTACTATACGTGTGAATATATAAAGGGACTCCTCTGTGACTTTTTATCAGGGTCAGGTACATTGTGAGTTACCATGCTATTCACGCAAAAGTTATAGAGGGGGTGTGTTTATCTACCCCCTGGTAGCTTATGTACAAATATCGAGGGGATATTTCATCAACCCCTCTCCCCCCGGTTGCCAAAGTTATCAAGATAGGATGCATAAGTTATCAGGTCTATGATGTGTGAGTACCATGCTATTCACACAAAAGTTCGTCAACTCCCCCCCCCCCTTCGGTCACCAAAGTTACCAGTACAGCGGTAAAGAAGTTATCGGGTCTGCAATGTGTGAGTTATCATGCTATTCACAAAAGTTACCGGGGGATATTTAATCAACTCCTCAAAGAAGAAAGAAAAAGGAAGCAACATGGAATGGTCAAAAATAGTATGATGTGCATTCTTTTGCACAACAAATAGTCTAGCTGAGCTGGTTAGTGTCCGTTTCACATTAGCTGCTTGGCGTGTGTTCAAATCCCATATTTAGCATCATTTTTTTTTTGACTAAAAAGGGCGTGCCAATAGATCTAGCACCCAAATAAATGACAGGCCCAATCCAGAGAAAAAATCACGGCAGTCAATGCCATAATCTCCGGATTTCCTCCCACTAAATTCGCCATCAAGTTAGCAAGTCGTACATTTTAAACCTTGAACAAAGAACCAGTATGCAATACATTCATAGTCTGAGCACTTTTTACAACAACGAAGTCTGGGCGAGTTGGTTACTGGGATGGTGCACCTGCAGGAGGTCGGGGGTTCGAATCCTGTCTTGGCCGCCCTTTCTTTTTCTCGCGCGGAGTCGAGCGCCTGGATGGGAATCGGACGACGCACGAAAGAGATGATGTTGAACGCTCTATCTACCCAACATTTTCTTCGTGTCGAGATTTGCGCACACATTTTTCTATTTTCTACAAACAAAGAGTGTATGAACTTTTACACTTCAAGCCTTTAATTTTACCCAACATTTTCTCGCGCGGAGTCGAGCGCCTGGATGGGAATCGGACGACGCACGAAAGAGATGATGTTGAACGCTCTATCTACCCAACATTTTCTTCGTGTCGAGATTTGCGCACACATTTTTCTATTTTCTACAAACAAAGAGTGTATGAACTTTTACACTTCAAGCCTTTAATTTTATTATGTGGGCACAATCAATGTTTTGGCTACCGACTGACTTTTTTACGAAGGACTACAGGGATTTCTATTTATTTGGCTTATAGACTGAGCGGGTAGCTACCACATTCCACGAGCGCCAACATTTCGATGTCTCCATTTCCCATATACATGCCCCTGATGTGATCTTGTGTTATTTTCTCATCTTCTTCTCGGCCTGATCTGGCTGGCGGCTTCGTGGCAGGTCGCTGGTTGTTTCTGCAACCCCAGCGTCGTCCTCCCCGGGGGGACTCGCGTGGCGGCAAATCCAGCCTGCTGAAGGCCTCCTCCCTTGTGCTCCTCCCCCCCCCCCCACGTCGTCGCCCCATGGCCTTCGTCGGGCAAAGCTCGCTTAGATGGGGCGGCGGCGGGTCTCTGACGTTCCTGGGTGGTTGCCGTCGAGTTGTGGGCTTTTGCGGCGGTTGATGATGCTGCGCTCCTCTGTGCAGGCCGCAGGTGATTGATAATTCTCAGGAGATCAGTGGCATGTGGGGGCGGCAGCATTGGAGTAATTAATTTTTGGTGGTGCTCCTCGGGTGCCAAGTCGGGACTGTCAGTGTGAAACCCTAAGGTCTGGCCTTCATTGGTTATGCCTGGGAACTACCTTGCCGAAGGAATTTTTTTTAGAGCTCGGACTTCTCCACAGTGAAAACCTAAGATCCTGGATCAGTCAACGACGACGCTTGTGGATTGTTTCCTTCTTCTAGGCTTTGCTTTCCGAGACCTTCTATGTTTTCCGGGTTCTGTATTTGGTGGTGGTTTGTGTGTGGCTGCTGAGATGAGTTGATCATTGTGGCGGGACCTTTCTTTTTTTTTTCTTTGGTTGTGTGCATCTTGGTTGCCTTTGTGACATCTTGTAGGTGCGGAGCCTGGGTTTAATAGGTATCTTGGCGATATTAATATATTCCCCTATAATAAATAATCTTATCTATTTGTGGCATGTTTTCCCCTTTCATGAATATGGACCGCTTTATGTATATGGAAAATATGTTTATTGGGTGAAAATATTGATGTTGGAGATGTTCCTGCTGGTAACTCGGGTGCTCCGCTGCTGACCACTCCTGACAGGGCACGCCCGGAGGCATCGATCGATCCTGCTGCGGCAATCCGGACCGGGCGGGGCCCCTTTAGTTGTCGATGGCTGGGGAGTCTCGTGCGGCGCCGACAGGTGGTCGGTTCTGGGTGCTCTAATCGGCATCTAACGATGAAGAAGAGGAGGGTGTGCTGGATGGCGGTCCTCTATAACGCCCGAGGCACGAAAAGACATCGGGGCGCGTGTTAAGGGTGAAGGGTGTGAAGACAATTTCGGCTAGTCGTTCATCGACAGGATGCGGGAGTGTTCCTTCGGGGCTGATCACCAAGGACAGAGCTAGATGGTCGTTCCCGCGCCATCAAAAATCATGCCAGAATGGGTGGCTCAGATCTACGACAGCCTGGGGTAGTGCAATGTATGTTCCTTTGTCTATGGCCGCGCTACCGCAATTTCTCTGTCATATGTGTGCAGTTCAAAGGTGGAGTTTCCGCCCATGGCTGTCCTGTTTATTAAATGTGTCATGACTATGTCAGGGAGTAAGGCATGCGGGGTGGCACGACATGGCCCGTTTAGTAAACATGCTTGTGTGGGTCATGCCGTGCAAGTCATGATTAGAACGGGCCAGGCCATGTGATGCCATAGCAGCCGTTTTGGCCAGGTTTGATGTGAAGACACACAACCAGATTTTCATTTACTTTCTTGCCATACCTAGGTGTCAGTTGGGTAGTCGGCAGGCACAAAGGAGAGATCAGCCATTAAGTCACACCATTTGAAAACATCGATGCAACTGAAATTTATGTGTATATCCAACAAATCCTCAATGGCCAAAGCAATTAGCCATTTACTTAACTTTTTCCGTCTACCAAAAGGAGTAGGCAAAAGAATCGATTTCTTTCGAGCGCGGGTGCTTTGGCAAGAGAGAGAGGGGGTTAGGAAGTATCATCTAGTTAACTGGCTTGACGTTTGTCAACCTAGAGACCAAGGGGGGTTGGGTGTTACTAATCTAGATATCAAGAATATTAGTCTTTTGTGTAAGTGGCTCTGGAGACTTGAGAATGAAGATGGGGATTGGCAGGAGATGATTAGAGCAGAGTATTTGAAGAGGAAAACTCTGTCTCAATGTGAGTCATCTCCTGCCAACTCTCATTTCTGGAATGGTATCATGAGTGTTAAAGATATCTTTTACAACTGTTGTCAGAGAATTGTTGGGGATGGGCATAAAACTAGATTTTGGGAAGATGCTTGGATCCACAACAAGCCTCTCTGTCAACTTTTTCCTTGCTTGTACAAGCTTACTTTTCGTCAAAACATTACGGTTGCTAAAGCATTTGAACAGGATTTTAATTGCATTAGATTTAGGAGATGTTTATATGGGGAGACATGGATATGTGGAATAAGCTTACGGATATGTGCAGTCAGGTTGTTACGAGTGAGGAACCCGACAAAGTCAAATGGCTTTTGACTAGCTCTCGTCAGTTCTCTATTAAATCTCTTTATCAATATATTATTGCTAAGAGAGTAGTGTTCCCTTTTAAGTTTCTGTTGAAACTGAAGGTACCTTTGAAAATTAAAGCTTTTATATGGTTAGTTATCAAAAGGAGGATCCTGACCAAGGACAACTTGTGTAAAAAAGGCTGGAAAGGCACCAACAAATGTGAATTTTGTGATGCCAATGAATGTATTGATCATCTGTTTTTCACTTGTTCTCTTGCTCGGTTTCTTTGGAATGTAGTTGGGAGTGCGTTGGGAAATCCCCAAACACCCCTGTCATTCTTTGACCTTTGCCAGAATTGGCTTCCTAAGTATACTGGGAAAGAGAGAATGGTTATAGCTATTGGTACGGCTGCTTTGTTATGGTCGATCTGGAAAGCAAGAAATAAATCCTGCTTTCAAAGTTCTTTACCTAGGGATCCTACTGATATTATCTTCTCTTTATGTTATGTGTTGGATTCGTGGGGTGTGCTACAGAAAAGAGGGGTGCAAAAAACTCTTAAAGAAGTGACCAACAGGTTGGCCCAGATAGCGAGGGACGTCTTCAAGCGTGCTTACGGGTGGGGCCCTGCTGTACGGAGGCTCTGTTGATCAAGTGTTGATTGATGCAGCATTTGCGATTATCTCTCTTGTTCTTTTGATATAGCACCCAGTAGGTGCAGATTTTGGTATCTCAGGTGTAGGAGTTTATTTCCCTGATGCAAAATATTAGGCAACATTTGTAGTGTTGATGCTTTGGAGCGTTCTTCTGTTGTAGCATCCTGTAGGTGCAGTTGAAGTGCCTCTAGATGTAGGAGTAGTGTTTCCTGATGCAGATGTTAGGCATCGAAAAAGTTAAGTTTGTATGGAACTTGTTTTGTATGCTGTGACTCCATTTTCGTAATGAAAATGGGGGCCATGGGGCCCCTCTGATCGAAAAAAAATAAAGTAGGAGGAGAAATAGTGTTGGTGGTAAAATGGCAGGACGTGGTGTAGGAGCAGCGATGGATTATGTTTTATTGAGAAGACCTGCAATCAATATTTTGCACTATCAGATGATGAAAAAAACTATTTTCCTTTCTGAGGGGAGAAATCGCAGACCCCACTACCTTGCAGGCCATTAAGCACCCGCCAGAGGGTTCACAAGCAGACGGAGCCAGTGAAAAGTGTGATTGATCTAAAAAAAGCACTGTTTCCTCTACACATGGATGATCGATGACCGCGCACATGGATGATTGATGACCGCTTGTAGTGGGATAAACCCTTGCGAAAGCCAAGATGGATGCTAGTGTTTCCACCGAAGACCAAGCTACCAGTAATGTAGCTCCCCACCTCCTATGGTCTTAGGGATCACCGACAACAACTCATGATGGTCAACTGTACAAAATATTCCCGCGTACCAGCATCTTTAGTTACTCCGGCAATGAAAAATTTGGCGAAGGTTTGAATTTAGACCTCTTGGGATTATTTCGATACTTCCTAGTCCCACTGGCTCATGGTTGGCTAATTGCCATGAGTTCTTCGCCTCGGGATCATGAACTCTTCAGTTGCTAGAGAAACTAGAATGAGAAGGAAACATCTTTTATTACTCTCTCGTTGCTACATTAATGTTACAAGGTCATCCATGCCTCTCAACTAGGTGGGCTAACAAATTTATCTACTTCTGCTGGCTAGTGTGGGCATGTGCATGCTTCATCTCGTCCATGTGTCTCCTTACTTGCACATGCATTTGGCAGATGGTTGGACCTCGATGTTATTCATGCAAAGATGCCCGGTAGACAGATATTATTGCACTTCACATGAAGGCAGTTCATTCAAGATGCGGCTCCCCTGTCGTGCCGTTAGTCCATTGGGTAAAATATCTGGTGCACCGATGCTTGCGGTTGTACACATGATTGCAATTCATTCAGGACTCGGCTCCCCTGACGTGCCGTTAGCCTACTAGGGTAAATATCTAGTGCACCAGACCTATGTAGCACATTTTAAGATTTTCAAGAAAATTTGCAAAAATAAGCACCTGCACACAACATCAATGGTTCTCACAAAATTTCAAATCAAAATTCGAAACACTGCTCAAGATACAAAAATGACAAATTTGACACTGAAATAGTATGTAATATAAGTTGCGGAATACATTTGGCCCATTATGATATTGATGTCAAATATGTCCTTTTTGTATCTCGAGCAATTCTTCTAGTTGACTTAAAATTTTGCGACAACAAACATTGACATTGTGTGAACGTGCTCAATATTTTCACACTTTTTGAAACATTTTAAAATGTGCTAGGAGGTTCGGTGCACCGGAAGCACCATAAGCACGGGGCACCGGATAGGTTCCCTAACCCACTGACATGTGGACCCATGCCCACACGTCAGTGGCCCAACATTAGCGTGCAGTACATCAGGGAATCCCGCTTCGGTCATTCATTGCCTTCCTTTGGAGCTTGGTGTACATTCATTGCCTTCCTTTGGAGCATGATGTAGTGGTCTGACTGTTTGAGATGTGTCTCAATTGCATAAGATTTGGAGCTATTGTATATATTCCATCCCAAAATAAGTGTCGCTGGTTTAGTTCAACTTTACTGTTTCAAAATAAGTGTCGCTGATTTAGTAAAACTTTGTACTATCACGGACACTTATTTTGGGATGTTCTCAGAAAATGTGAATAGTTTCATTATTGGACTATTTTCAGAGATGTGGACAATTTTTTTAATAAGATAGGCGACGAATATGTTCCGTTCTTTAAAAAATACTACTTTACTCCTTCGCATTTTTTTCTTCGGTGATCCCCTGTGATTTGTCTTCAATATCCAAATCAACCATCTTGAATCTAAACAAGCAAGCAATTCCGTCTATAGATGGAGGTGCCATGGGTGGGTAGCGCGTGGGTTTTCACTCAAAATCAACATGTTTGTCCATGTCAGGTTTGACAGCACCTCGGTTGGATTTACTCTATGACCCTCGTGCGTATAGTAAGCAACCGAAAGACATGGCGGATTGGCGCCTTGGCAATGCCATGTCACCAACTCCAATCCTTAGACAAGCGGCCGAGCCTCCACTATGGCATCTAGCTACTTCACTTTATTTAGTTGGAACTACTTGACGTCACACAGTACTTGTTGATCCCTGTACGATGAGTAATCAAGTGGTGTGCTACACACGCTTCAACCCTGCCTACAAATTGATGTGCTGATCAGCAGTGTGGACAAAAAACGTAGAGGGTGCTTGGATACGTTTTAGTCCCATGACTAAAAGTGATGGGACTAAAACTTGCTAGCCTCACCCATGCTTGGATCCAAATACTAAAGAGACTAAAATCAAGTTATTGAGCATTTATTATCCTCCAAACCCTCCAATCCAGAACTCGCATGTGTTAAAGGAGAGGAATTAAATGAGGAGAGAGAGGGCTAATACATATTTTAGTAGGTTTTCTATGACTAAAAATTTTTAGCCTCAAGACTAGTCCTAGCCTCTCTTTAGTCAGGGGTACTTGGAACTTTAGCCTCTAAAAGAGACTATTTTTAGTCAGACTAAAAATAGTCCCTTGGATCCAAGCACCCTCGTAGTAGAGCAGAGCAGTGCAGTCGCTGTGACACTCACACAGGGAGAGAGGATGTTAGAATAAATCCGAGGCGCTCCGTCGATCTACCGAGAACCAAGCAATCACAAATGGCATGACACCAAGATTTGTTAACGAGGTTTACCGATATGGCTACATCTCCGGGGCATGACTACGGGCGCTCCTCCCCATGACACCGCTACAATACCGCACCCTGGCCGCCCGGGCGCCGGCACACGCCGCCGGCTCCCCCGCGTGCCCGTGCTATTATGTTGGCATAGATTACATCGTGTGTCTACCCCCGATATATATTAGAGGCCTAGGATACAGGTGTCCCATTAAGACAAAACTCCCATCCTGTCTACACACAATCCAAAACCAAGTCCAGCTATAACCTACCTTGTACAATAATATTCGACACAATTCTAACAAACTCCACCTTGGTGAATATTCTTCACCATCTTGGATTCATCAATGCGTCAAACCTCCATGTACATTGGACTTGAAATATGCCATGAGCACCGCTGCTACTCCCAGACTCCATGTGACTCCACCTGCAACTGTAGTCCCTTCTCGTCTTCTTCACAGTCAACACTCGAGCAAAATTAAGTTCCTCATCACTCCACTTTGTGCTCCCAACTTCAGGAGAATCCGTTCAGCGCTATCACACACCGACCACTGTCTGCATGAAAGTGAACAACTCACATATTGGACGCCGCATATAAGAGTTACTTAAACTCAATGTCACCGCTCTTTCTTGACTGTCTGTCTGAAACTTGGAAGGAATTTCACCGTCGCCCTGTGTCAACCTGAGTCAAATTCGCAGTTCTCTCACCCTTCCTCCGGATAGTCTCTAGCATGTCCCACAGCTATAGCACTCCGCCTCCTTCTATATTTGTCATCCACACTTTGCCATGTGCACGGAATACCACAGAATATATGGCCATGTACTCTCTCAGCTTTTGACAATTTCAGACTCTCCGCACTTTCTCAGATTCTTCATGGTCAACTCATGTCCATCTTCCGGCACCGATAGACCCAGTCACCAACTTGAATCCGGTACTCGTCAACACTGCTTCAGCACCCTTGCACACTTTGTCTGACCACATGTCTGACCACCAGTGCCTTGGCCTGTCGCTGTGTCCCATGCTTACCGCACGCCTCGCCGCTATCACCGCACCGAGCCTCTGCTGTCCTGGTCGAGTCTCTCGGGTAGCTTGCCCACACTGTCTCAACCCCTACTGCAGAGAACCACCGATCATCACCGACCAATGCCGAGTATCACGTCTCCATCAGACCACTAGTACCAAGTCCGATCCACGTGTCTCTCGCTATCCCGTTGAAATAGGCTTCGACTCTCCGAATTCTTACGCCATAGCCCCTCCATCAACACAGAGTGAAGTCTTCCGCCAGACTCCAGCTCCATCTTCAACATGACTCCATGGTGGTTGTACGTGCCACCCTCACGCCCTGACGACTTCAAGCTCTCATGTGTACACAACCTTGAATCAACCTTGCGTCATTGTCTTGCCGAAGCCGCACAAGCCCTCAGGTCTGCGCCACGTGTTTCCACGCCCCAGAAGTCGGTCACCATCAGCATCACGCTCCTATGTAGTCGTCGCTGAAATCACCGCCGTCTTCTTCTTTGACCGACATCCCCGTCGATCCGTCAGACAGTCCAGTCCGACCCAGCCGAAACTATCCGACTGAAACCATACTCCACCCTGCGTCGTGTCCGCGCACTCCGTTGCATGTTCACACACTCCAAGCCATCTGATCAAACCAACCTAGCAAAACTACCATGCAAACTTAAACCGGACAAATCCCTTGCCTGCAAATTATCTTGCCCATGTTTGATTTATTAGCTTCTCCATGCGCCTATAGGAGAACAAAGAGTCGAATCGATCCATGCCAAACCACTCTAGTGCACACGTGAACCTAGCAACTCCTTTTTTTTTCACGAACAAATCTCACGTCTCAGCAGCATATCCGTACGCCAAACCACTCTAGTGCACACGCCTATCGGATGCTCCCTCACGGCCGAATCTGCCCACTGAGCCATGACCCAGCACGGCCTGCTTGCTCCTGGCGCCACGTGGGCTCCGCGCTGCACCCAGTCCAGACACCTGCGCTGTATCGCATCCAATCGATCGTGTCGCTGCTAGGTCCCCAGCTGCCACGCTCACTTGGACCGAACCTCCTGCACTCCGAGCATCCGAGTGGACCGCGTCATGTACGCGCCGCACCTGGCGCAGCTTCCTGGACCGCCACGCGTGCCTCGCTGCTGCGCTTCCGCACCGAACCGACCAACCGCTGCCTGCCCGGATCGAATCTGCTGCTGTACGAACTCGCTGAAAACGACCACCGCTTTGATCGAAACCTGCCGTTGCTTCCATCGATCTGGATCGATCCAACCTGCCCACAAAAGACCTGCACCAACGACTCGCTGCTCATGATGCTCCGTTGCCGCTGCTTGAGTCCAGCTGCCGCACGCTGCATCAGGCCGCCCAGATCACCGTGCTCCTTCGATGACTGGATCGCCGCCACCTCATTGATTTGCTGCTGCTCGTTACCGATTGCCTTTTTTCCGATCTCGTCGATAGATTCCGTGCTCCACGACTTCCGCCGAAGGAATTTCTCCCGTTGATCAGCCTAGGCTTCAACGATTGATTCTTTCGCATATCGTTACCGAAGCTCCACGACGCATCCACCTCCAGATCAATCTTCACGACCTCAAATATAACCGAGGCGCTTCGTCGATCTACCGAGGACCAAGCAATCACACATGGCATGACACCGAGATTTGTTAACGAGGTTCATCGATGTAGCTACATCCCCGGGGCATGACTACGGGCGCTCCTCCCCATGACACCGCTACAATACCGCACCCTGGCCGCCCGGGCGCCGGCACACGCCGCCGGCTCCCCTCCATGCCCATGCTATTATGTTGCATTGGTTATATCGTGTGTCTACCCATGATATATATTAGAGCCTAGGATACAGGTGTCCCATTAAGACACAACTCCTATCCTGTCTACACACAGTCCAAAACCAAGTCCAGCTGTAACCTACTCCCTTCATCCGGAATTACTTGTCATCAAAATGGATGAAAATGAATGTATCTATAACTAAAATACATCTAGATACATTCATTTCAATGACAAGTATTTCCGGACGGAGGAAGTACCTTGTACAATATATTCGACACAATTCTAACAGAGGAGATTCCTCGTGCTTCTCTGCTAGCAGCACTTGTAGTGGCAGTGGCGGTGGTAGTTGCTGATGGATTTTCTCAATGTTAGAGTATGGTGCAGATCATTTCTGGTGTGTAACAAAGCAAAAACGTTTCCCTAACATTTCTTGTAGACTATTTCTGGTGTGCAAACGCATGACCCACTCAGATCCATTGCCGCTGCAGATTCCGACCATGTGACCATGTGGCTGGAGCCTCATCCTCCACTCTCAGCGACTGCACTCTCTCCTCTTGTCACCGAAGCGTGATCACTAGTGCCAAGAGATAATCATGGCATTGCTGTTGAATACGAAAACTAAGAGCACCACTAGATTTATTAGGTAAGAATTGCTTGTCTCCCGATGTCTCTGATTTCCACTCTTCCATGCATATCGTCATTGCGGCCATCCACTGTGTGTGTGTGTGTGTGAGAAGAGAGAGAGGGGGGATAAATAACCGGACCTTGCTATCTACTCAGTGAAGACTAATATGAGTGAAGGTTGGTAGAGCATTTATGTATTCTTCTTTTTTTTCTTCTTCTGGGGCACAACTATTTCAATGGTGGAATGAAGATGCTATGGATGGATTTTTCTTCTGGTTATAGTACATAATCCCTCTATGTATATATATAGGGCCTACTACATTTTTCGAGGCTAACTTTGAAGTTACACAACGTGGAGGCATATAGCTATAATATATGACATGGAAGTTACACAAAGAATAACGTTAAATTCATATGTGAAAGGAGTTTTAAATGATATAATTTTAACATTATACATCTATGTACTACTAATCTTATCTATAGTTAAAGACAGTCTCAAAACACGCGTTAGGCCCTATATATATGTACGGAGGGAGTACTAGAAGCAAACGTGCTGGCAACTCGGGCGGAAAATAGCCCTAGCTACTAGGGTCACCGCCTCTGCCTCCTCTCCGTCGTCGCTGGAGATGGCCACCGGGCTAAGCCCCGGCGGCTGACGGCAGTGGCGGACGAGCTCCTCCCTCTGGCGACGCAGGTGTGGTGCGGGGAACCCTTCCTAACAGGAGCGCGCCCCCGGTGCAAACCCCGGTGCAACACGTATTGCTTCAAATCAATTATTATTCTCAAATGTTTAAATACAATATATCTCTATGTTTAATAGAAACTATTAGGTGGTGTAGTGGCTAGCACATGGTATGAAAGATGTGGCGCCCCTGCGTTCGAATCTGGCTGGCATGCAGTGTTTTCTTGCGGTTTAATGGTAAGTTAACAAAAGTGTACTCAAACATGCCCGAAACGCAAGTTGTAGAGCCGGTTTGTGCCATTAGTTAAGTTTATTAATGTTTACCTGTGTGCAAGTTTGTGTATCAAAGGTGCAATTCACTCTAAAGAAAGCCTGCGGTATAGGAATTAGGACATGGTGGAGTGAGCCTTGGTGTGCAAGGTATACTTAGAGCATCTCTAGCAGACCAGTATAACGCCGCGACCGGTAAAATAATGGCCAAAATATGGGTCCGCTCGGAAAATCCGGCCCGACCAGACACCGCAAACGCGTTCAGCCTGTAAATTTTTTTGCGGGCCGCGGCATAATTGCCGTCCCAACCCTTAGCCCGTCGGCGCCCTGTATATAGCAGGAGCGCTCGGTGGGGGGACATTTCATCCCGCGCTTTTCCCCACCCATCGCCGCCCCTCCCCTCCTCGCCACGCGCTTTTCCCCACCCCCCGCCGCCGGGCCGCCGCCTACGATTCCGGCCAAACTAGCCGGAGGGCCGCCACACACCCGAGCTTGCCCTCCGCCACTTCCTCCTGGTTCGGCGGGCCGGAAAGTTGCAGATCTGCGGCTATTAGACGTGGCGGCCGGATTTGGCGTTTTCGGCCACCGGTGGCTGCGCCAAGCCATGGATTGGTCAGGGAGCACCCCGCGCAGCCCCGGTAAAACCCCAGCGCCGCATGCAGGTATGGGTTCATCCTATAGCCGCTGCCATCGGTTTGCTGGCAAGGATTCGGTTGGCCGTCCGACAGGCTCGGCGCTCGCGCAGCTGCTCGCCGGCTCGCCGATACCGTTCATACAGTGGAACGACTGCACGCGAACAGTGCTGCGGCTAACTTCCGGCATGCTGAAGCACCCCAGATGGGTGTTCTTCAAATGCGAAAACGACGAGGTATGTGATGTTTCCATCCGGCTTTGTCACTGTATTCTTCGGTTCAATTTCGATAGCTCATTTTGAACATCTTCATTTGTGTAGGGAGATGGATGCTCATTTTGGTTTTGTGAAGGAGAATACATTGATTTATTGATATAAAGAAACTTAATAGATGTTCGTGCACTCCTTAGTAGAATTGAGTCTAATAATGCGGCTGCATGTGCAATTAGAGAATAAAGTAGCGGAGAAGTAACTTCTACTTCTTTAGAACCAAAGAAGAAGAATGAAGAATGAAAGATCAAGAATCCGCAGATCAACAACGAATGCATAGAGAAGATATTGCTCCAACTAATGGGGGCAGTTATGGTAGTTGGATATCTTCTAAAATGCATAATTGTGATTCTTGTTTTCTTTCGTCTTACTATTCTAGCGAAGATTTGGTGAATTACTATGTATCCAATGTCGTTCAAGAAAATAAAAAAGCAAAGAAATGTATTCTCATGTGTGAAATTGAAATGCAAATTTCGGATTTGCGGGCCAGCGTTGGCGGCGTCCAAGCAGACCCCACAAAGCCGACCCGTAAAAGAGCATATTTCGCGAATATCCTTTTATATGGGTCCGTTTTGCAGGATCTGACTCTGTCGCCGCCCGCGCCGGCCCGCAAAGCCATTTTTTCGTGAACTGTATTTACGTTTTGGTTGGCGTTAGAGATGCTCTTAACCCCCCGCCACTTCCTCCTGGTTCGGGCGGGCGAAAGTTGCAGATCTGCGGCTATTAGATGTGGCGGCCGGATTTGGCGTTTTCGGCCACCGGTGGCTGCGCCAAGCCATGGATTGGTCAGGGAGCACCCCGCGCAGCCCCGGTAAAACCCCAGCGCCGCATGCAGGTATGGGTTCATCCTATAGCCGCTGCCATCGGTTTGCTGGCAAGGATTCGGTTGGCCGTCCGACAGGCTCGGCGCTCGCAAGAGCTGCTTTCGCCCGGCTTCGCCGATACCGTTCATACTGATGGAACGACTGCCTGCGTAACAGTGCTGCGGCTAACTTCCGGCATCTTTGAAGCACCCCGGATGGGTGTTCTTCAAATGCTAAAACGACGAGGTATGTGATGTTTCCATCCGGCTTTGTCATCTGTATTCTTCGGTTCAATTTCGATAGCTCATTTTGAACATCTTCATTTGTGTAGGGAGATGGATGCTCATTTTGGTTTTGTGAAGGAGAATACATTGATTTATTGATATAAAGAAACTTAATAGATGTTCGTGCACTCCTTAGTAGAATTGAGTCTAATAATGCGGCTGCATGTGCAATTAGAGAATAAAGTAGCGGAGAAGTAACTTCTACTTCTTTAGAACCAAAGAAGAAGAATGAAGAATGAAAGATCAAGAATCCATGAGATCAACAACGAATGCATAGAGAAGATATTGCTCCAACTAATGGGGGCAGTTATGGTAGTTGGATATCTTCTAAAATGCATAATTGTGATTCTTGTTTTCTTTCGTCTTACTATTCTAGCAAAGATTTGGTAAATTACTATGTATCAAATGCCGTTGAAGAAAATAAAAATCAAAGAAATGTATTCTCATGTGTGAAATTGAAATGCAAATTTTGGATTTGCGGCCGGCCTGGGCGGCGCCTGAGCAGACACCGCAAAGCCGACCCATAAAAGAGCATATTCCGCGAATATACTTTTATACGGGTCCGTTTTGCGGGGTCTGACTCTGTGGGCGCCCGCGCCGGCCCGCAAAGCCGTTTTTTCGCGAACTGTATTTACGTTTTGGTTGGCGTTAGAGATGCTCTTAACCCCCGCCACTTCCTCCTGGTTCGGCGGGCCGGAAAGTTGCAGATCTGCGGCTATTAGATGTGGCGGCCGGATTTGGCGTTTTCGGCCACCGGTGGCTGCGTAAGCCATGGATTGGTCGAGGAGCACCGCGCAGCCCGGTAAAACCCCAGCGCCGCATGCAGGTATGGGTTCATCCTATAGCCGCTGCCATCGGTTTGCTGGCAAGGATTCGGTTGGCCGTCCGACAGGCTCGGCGCTCGCGCAGCTGCTCGCCGGCTCGCCGATACCGTTCATACTGATGGAACGACCGACGCATAAAGGTTGCTGCGGCTAACTTCCGGCATGCTGAAGCACCCCGGATGGGTGTTCTTCAAATGCTAAAACGACGAGGTATGTGATGTTTCCATCCGCTTTGTCACTGTATTCTTCGGTTCAATTTCGATAGCTCATTTTGAACATCTTCATTTGTGTAGGGAGATGGATGCTCATTTTGGTTTTGTGAAGGAGAATACATTGATTTATTGATATAAAGAAACTTAATAGATGTTCGTGCACTCCTTAGTAGAATTGAGTCTAATAATGCGGCTGCATGTGCAATTAGAGAATAAAGTAGCGGAGAAGTAACTTCTACTTCTTTAGAACCAAAGAAGAAGAATGAAGAATGAAAGATCAAGAATCCGCAGATCAACAACGAATGCATAGAGAAGATATTGCTCCAACTAATGGGGGCAGTTATGGTAGTTGGATATCTTCTAAAATGCATAATTGTGATTCTTGTTTTCTTTCGTCTTACTATTCTAGCGAAGATTTGGTGAATTACTATGTATCCAATGTCGTTCAAGAAAATAAAAAGCAAAGAAATGTATTCTCATGTGTGAAATTGAAATGCAAATTTGGATTTATGGGCCAGCGTTAGCGTTCAAGCAGAACCACAAAGCCGACCGTAAAGAGCATATTTCGCGAATATCCTTTTATATGGGTCCGCTTTTGCAGGATCTGACTCTATGCGCCGCCAGCGCCCGGCCCATAAAAAGCCATTTTTTCGCGAACTGTATTTACGTTTTGGTTGGCGTTAGCGATGCTCTTAACCCCCCCCCCCCCCCCCACGCACCCACCCACCCCAACATTCCTTTATGTTGGTGCGCGTAGCCTTTCCTGTAACCAATTTCGTCTATAGGTGCAGATGTCGTTGATAGCCCGGGTCTTCTCTAAAAATGCGTATGTTTGTCCATGTCTAATGTGCCAGCGCCTCGGTTGGATTTACTATATGGCGTGATGACCCTCGTGGGTAGTAAGCAACCGACAGACACGGCGGATTGACGCCTTGGCAATGCCATGTCACCTGTTCCAATCCTTAGACAAGCGGTTGAGCCTCGACTCTGGCATCTAGCTACCTGGTTTCACTTTATTTAGCTGGAACTACTTGTTGATCCTTGTACGATGAGTTATCAGGTGGTGTGCTACACCTCAATCCTGCCTACAAATTGATGTCCTGATCAGCAGTGTGGACAAAAATCGTAGCACAGCAGAGCAGTCCAGGCACACGCAGCTGCTGTGACACTCACACAGGAAGAGGAGAGATGGCTCGTGCTCCTCCGCTAGCAGCAGTGGTAGTGGCGGTGGCTGTGGTAGTGGCCAGCTCGCTTGGACATGGGGCTTCTGCGGCCGAGCCTCCGGTGGCACGCGGCCTGTCGTTCGACTTCTACCGGCGGACCTGCCCGCGGGCGGAGTCCATCGTGCGCGGCTTCGTCCAGGACGCCGTGCGCAAGGACATCGGCCTTGCCGCGGGCCTCCTTCGCCTCCACTTCCACGACTGTTTCGTGCAGGGCTGCGACGCCTCCGTGCTCCTCGACGGCTCCGCCACGGGGCCGGGGGAGCAGCAGGCGCCGCCCAACCTCACGCTCCGCCCCTCCGCCTTCAAGGCCGTCAACGACATCCGTGACCGGCTGGAGCGCGAGTGCCGCGGCGCCGTCGTCTCCTGCGCCGCCATCCACGCGCACGCGGCCCGCGACACCGTGGTCGTCTCCGGCGGGCCCGACTACCGCGTGCCTCTTGGCCGCCGTGACAGCCGCAGGTTCGCCACGCGGCAGGACGTGCTGTCCGACCTGCCGGCGCCCTCCTCGAACGTGCCGTCGCTCCTCGCCCTGCTCCGGCCCCTCGGCCTCGACGCCACCGACCTCGTCACAATCTCCGGCGGCCACACCATCGGGCTGGCGCACTGCACCTCCTTCGAGGACCGCCTCTTCCCTCGTCCCGACCCCACCATCAACCCTACCTTCCTCGCCAGACTCAAGGGAACGTGCCCGGCCAAGGGCACCGACCGCCGCACGGTGCTGGACGTGCGCACGCCCAACGTGTTCGACAACCAGTACTATGTCGACCTGGTGAACCGGGAGGGTCTCTTCGTCTCCGACCAGGACCTCTTCACCAACGCCATCACCCGGCCCATCGTCGAGCGCTTTGCTCGGAGCCAGCGGGACTTCTTCGAGCAGTTCGGCGTGTCCATGGGCAAGATGGGCCAGATGAGGGTGCGCACCAGCGACCTGGGAGAGGTCCGCCGGAACTGCTCCGCCCGCAACCCTGGCCCCGCCGCTGCCGATACGCTCCAGTGGACGTCCCTTTTGCAGACCATCGTCGACGCAGCCGCAGAAAGGCTTGGCTAGCTTGTAAGAATCTAGACAAGTGGACTAGTAGCTGTTAATCATGTCGAAATAATAAAAGTGACCAAACTTGATATCATTTTCAGCTATGTGTGCTCCAGGCCCAGGGTACCAAATTTTTCTTCATAGAACGGAGAGTGCCTCATTGATATTCCTAGCTTGAAGAAAAACGATGAAGAAAATTTGTAGTCTAATTCGTTAAAAATAACCAATACTCAAAAAAGTTTGGTTGCTATGATGAAGCTGATAAAGGAAGTATGTAACTGAATGAAGGAACATCAGGAAACAGATTGCGAGCAAACCAGTCAAGTTTCGTCGTCGTCTAGAGGGTCCAGCTTCATCATTGTCTAGATGGTAGCATGTGCTATCTTCAGCCGATTTGGATGACGAGCTAATAATAATCTAAGTGTGTAGGCATCGTAGCTTGTTCTTTATCGCCGGATGTGGCACTTTTTAGTTCTATATCGCCGGATGTGGCACTTTTCAGATTTATTTTTTTGACTTTTGCTCGGATTATGAGCTTGTTTGGACCTTAAGACTTTGTTGCGTTTTTATTTAATAATATATGGCTGCATGCATCGATTGATGCAGAGGCCGGGGTTCATCCTCTTTTTCAAAAAGAAAAGCTTCATCCAATACATCCACAATAAGATGAAACCCCTTGAAGCAACTCACATTATTATTTTTCCAAATTCATCCACACCTTCAACACACAAGCAGTTTTAACATGGTTTCTCCTACCTCCTCTTTTAAAATGAGAGTAAGGCTATATAATATATCTGAGCCGTTGATTTTATCAAGTACTGGGTCTGAGTAACTCATACCTTCTTACCTCCCATGTGAAAAAAGGAGGTAGTGAGAATTATTTTTCTAGAATACACACGAGTGTGTGTATCATGTATTAAAGAAAAAGGGGTGAGAAACCCATCCACTGTGAGTTGTGACAAAGCTTCACAGAACTCACTCCACCTAGTAGCTAATATACAAATTATCTAACAACTCACTAACTTCCACCTCGACATCGCTCCAAGGAAATAGTAGCTAATATACAAATTATCTAACAACTCACTAACTCCCACCTTGACATCGCTCCAAGGAAAGCATCTAAGTTACAACAAAGTCTACCAGCTCTCAGCCAGTCCCAAGTTTCTTGCACAATTGTATGCACAAGAAGAGCTTTTGATGACGCCGCGTGAAACAAAACGTTCGCATTACTTATACTTTGTATTGAAAAATGAAGAGAAGGGAGAAAGGAAAAATCTTTCGCAACATTGGCGGTTATTCTGGTTTGTCTTTGCGGCATTGTCTTGGACACTTTGCACGACGCGTAACAAAATGGAGATTAAGAAGGTTTTTCCGAAGAAGGCGTCTGACTCATTCAAATTCCTTGCTTCTCTGCAGCACTGGCACTCGCTCTTGAGGCAACGTGATCACGGGGCTAAAGCCTATTTTGAGAGGAAAAATCTTCCTAAACCACTTGCTTCAACCCTTTGCGATCCTTTACCCTGACATTTGAAAATACAGATTCAGTTCTGATGAAATTATTAACCCTGACCTATCTTGTAGGTACCATCCAGCGAAATTAAATTCAACCATGGTCAAACATGCAGCCGTCATCGTGAGTGTCTTCCATCACCCCCCCCTTCTCTCAGATCTTGGCTCCGCCCCTGGCCATGGGTGGCAAGGTGTGGCCATGGCTTCCCAAATGCTAATTTTCTTCTAGAAACCCCCCTATATTGTTAGCTCAAAATGCCCTATATGTATTTGGCTCTCTCCAATCTCCAACTGTTTACCCCCCTCGTGCAACATTCCTGGCTCCCTCACAAAACACACATGTGCGTTTTATCGTCAGATAGCATTTGAGAAATCATTAAGCTAACACTTGTCGTGAATTAATCCAAGAATGCAAGTCATTTTAATTAAGTTTAGAAGTTATACCGATCAAGTGTCAAGTGGTTTCGCTTGCCACTTTGCCATGTGGACCCATGCTATTCAATTTTAGACTGTGATTACGCTTGCGCAGTTGCACTGTTGCTACAAAATTCTCTTATAATTCTCACCTAATATAATATACCATATATATGTTACAACACAAGAAAAAAGCCGACAAACACGGGAACTGCACGTACTGTCGGGCCAGCATCACTTTTCTTTTGGAGCACAATGAAGCATGCATTCACTTTGTTTCTGTAGCGAGCAAGCAATAGAAGTAAAACAAAGCCCATAAGATCGTGCATGTAAACCAGTTGGTGTGCAGGATTATTGGAAGACCTGGTAAATAATAACTGATGAACACTTCTTCAATCGAGAATATGTAGTGGCCGAGGGGTCCCTGCGTATTGATCCTTTGTAAAGGATTAAATCTCAGTCCCTACAAACCCCAAATTACAAAGCATGCATTATTGGTTGCGCGCGATGGATCTCAACATGTATGCAAACGATCTCACTGAGAAATGACACTAAGAAAGAAAAAAGTCCAACTTGATCAAGTTGTGTATGTTGTCTCTATAAGCAGATGCACACTACTTTTTAAGGTGTTGTTCTGTTTTGAGGCTGGCTGTCATAGGAGATATAGTTCGTCCCATTTGTAGTTTGGTAGCAAATACTGATAGGTGTCTATCTGACCACGCATAAAATTGAAAATGGCTTCATATTATGGTCCTAAATTTTCTTTGATCCCACTGATTGGATGGAGCGTGTGAATGTGGTTCAGCACTCGCTAATTAAGAAGTCATTCAAAACCATCACCGTGGGGCCGGAGCCACCAGGAAGTTGGCGGTGATGCACGAGACAAGTAGGTCACTATTGTGTGTATTGTCAAAAAGTTGTTACACCCTCCGTGGATTCCAACAATGCAACTAAATGATGCCATATCAACGCTAATCAAGCAGGAAAGTGTAGCACTAGGAGGCATGTGTCGTGTGGCCTATGAAGAACAGAAATAGACTGAACGGCCAGCTACCTCAGCATATGTAAACAAAATTTGCTAACGTTCTGGTGTCTCCAACTCCCATACACATTTTCTTACATGTCATCTTGTGTTCCCTCTCATCATCCCCTCTGTCTATGTGGTGTCTCCTATATAAACAAACAATGTGGCTTGTTGTCCACTTCCTGAAGATGGACCGGTGTATGTATAGGGGGGAGTCGGAGAGGGGAGAGCATTGCTCACATTAGTGCAAGTGTGCAACTGGTTGGTAGACTATTCATTAGAGGAGAACATTAACACGCTTGTTGGTAAACCTCTATGCTTCGCCAAAGGCACCCTTTAACCCCACATAAGTGTGAAGAACAAGCCGTCATGTACTATTGTCACTCCAATATCGATAGGTTATTTGGTGTTATTAGTAGGGTCCGCACACAAAACGGAAAACATAGAGCCACCCTTGTCCAGTACTTTTTTGTTTAGTGCTTCGGCACACGGTTCAACTTCTTCCACCGACTTATACATAGTAAACTTTAGAAAGGAAGCAGTCCATTATTACTAGCAAATATCGAGAAGGACGTGCACCAATCGTTTTGAACCACGTTTGAAACAAGTGTTCCATCTTCAGGAACGCGTCAAGCTCTGCCAATGCCGCCTCACGTGACAGGTGTATGTGCTGAGACCAAGCCCCCGTGGACGACTGCCTTGGCCCAGGCAGGAAGTCTCCTCTGATTGCCGGCGTCTGCGGCAAAGTTCCACTCATTCCATGGCCATACCAGAGCATGCACATGTTCTCTGCATCTGCAGCCCGAGCGCTCACCAGAGAAGCCCCCTGAGCTGCCTCGTCACTTCAGGAACTCTTCCGCTATATTTGTCAGGGGTGTTGTTAAGCTGTGAGCCACTTGACGTGGGCTGGGACAGGGAAGAACGCTGAACGAGACGTTCTAGATCTCTACTCTTGTTGTCCTGCTACCATCCTGATACTGTCGAGAGTCCCTGTCCTCCCCTGAAAGTCTTCACCCCCACCCCCCCCACACACACACACACACACTGCCCGACACACACACACACACACAAACAAACAAACACGCGCACAGTTAAAGGAAAAAAGTACATATGCACACAAAAGAAAAAACAATTACACAAACACAAAAAAAGGAAAAGAAAAGGTGACATCATGGAAAAAACAGGGAACTAAAAAATAGTAAAATCCCCAGAAAAACTACGAATTTAGTCAAATCTTGTATGTTGCGTCTATAGGTACATGTACAATGTCAACAAGTACTATTTAGGATGTTCAGTTTTGACGATTGAAATGCTGGGAGCTTTAACTCGCCCCATGTGTCATTTGTCATATCCTGCAATTGATATTATTGGCAGAACCATTTTTTCCAAAGTAAACAATATATGATTCCGAGGTTTAATAACTACAGAGGCAAGTGGGTAATTGTCCCTTCTCAAAAAAAAAAATCCTGGAACCTGATACTAAAATAACATGGTGTTAGCAAGTTGCACGTCATGTTGCATAGAAAGAATCGTATCGTCGGCATGTTGTAGAATAGAAAGGCCACCATCGACAATGTCTGGTACTACATTTGCAATTTGAACGTCATGCTTGACATGATCAATCAGAATTGTAACATGTCAGCGACAATGTTAAATAGCATTGGAGACATAGGGTCACCCTCACGTAGTCTTTTTTTTGTCTGGAAGTAATTGCCTGCGTCATCATTGACTTTAACAACCATACTGCCTCTAGTAACAAATTTTGGATCCACTGGCATCATTTATCATTGAATTCTTTCATTGTGAGGGAGTGTTGAAGCAACAACCATTTGATCTTGTCAGAGCATCTACATCCGGACTTGGCAAATCTGACCCCCTCAAACATCCATGACACGCCCGGCGCGTCTGCGGACACGTGATCCACACCTCAAATAATGCATTCCACATCCAGATACCTCAAATAAGAAAGCTCAAATCCATACTATTACATGCAACGTAAACTGATCTTAAGCCAAGCTCGCCCGGTTCCGCCGTGGCCATATCCAGTGGCTGGCTGCGCTACCCAGAGTGTTGGTCCGGTCTCCGGCAAGGTAGAGTAGAGCACGGAACATGAGTCGTCTCACGGGACTGAAGGCACCGCCATCTACCATGCCATACTCTTCCTGGTCGGAGTCCGGAACCCGTTGGGTTTCAGTGCACGTCAGATCGATGATGAATCCGTCCTGGGACGAGCCGGCCACATCCACCACGACATGGTTGCGGTGGCCAGACTCGTGCACCATACGGGGCACCGGAGAATGTGTCTCCGCCACGCCAACCTCCACGGTGGACGCAATCGATTCCCGACGGAAGGAGGCCGAGCACTATCGTGCACGGGCCTCCACCCGGGAGCGGTGGAGCGTAAGTCGGACGGCCATCTCCTCGTCGAGGCCCCGTGGGATGAGCTCGGGGTCGACGGGGTCTGGAGGTGAAGGGCTCGGATCCGTTGCCCGCCATGCCGGAGACGGCCAAATAACGCTGGAGGTGGGCTTGGGTGACGGAGGGGAGTTGGGGGCGTGGAGTGAACTGGCTAGGGTTTGGTCTGTCGAGCGAATGGGAAGGAATATATGTTGGGCCGGGTGGGCCAGCATGTGCCGGGTCCGACGTGGCGGACGCGTCCGGTCGCCCCCATATCCGCCCGATATTTGGGCTGCATATGAGGGCTGCCGATCAGCACGGGTGTTTGAGGCCTGTTTGAGGCATCCGTCTGGATCACATTATTGGGACCCGTCAGTGACCGGACGGGCCACCCGGGCGTTTGAGGCCGGTTTGGGGCGCTCGGCTTTTAGATGCTCTCATAGGCCTTCTCAAAGTCAATCTTGAAAACTACTCCACTCATGTTTTTTTAGTGCATTTCATGAATGGTATCATTTATGATTACTACTTCATTGCGCATATTCATTCTTTGCATAAAAGTGGTTTGAGATTACCGGACGGCATGGCCACTAACCATTTTGAGCATATTAGGAGCCACTTCCATGAAAATTTTGAAGCGGACATTTAGGAAACATGTGAGTCTATATTTCAACAAAACAATCTTACCAAAATTAAGGCTGGATTGGTCAAGTTGATCGGTGTGAAGACAATTGAACATCGCCAATAGGTCAGACTCGATGACATCTCAGAAATTGTGATAAAATTATGTGGGGAAGCCATCAGGGCCTGCAACTTTATTATGTTCCATTTGGAGCACCGTAACTCTCACCTCGTATTGAGAGAAAGGTGTTACGTGGATGTTGTTCTCTTCTATCGCAACTTGTGACATATCATCTGTTCGACTCTCATCAAAGGTGAAATTTATTTCAACCGACGCATGATGCTAGTTTCTATGGCGTGTGCAAAATATATGGATAGCAGGGTTACTGTGCAATGGATACATATATAGTACCACCAGGTAGGTCTTTCAACAACCGTACCGGTAGTAGCTCTGCGTCTTCATTATGTAAAGAGAATCGACGGTCTAGTAGAATATCCGGTTGAAAACCGATAGAAATTACATCTAGCTTACAGAGCGTTACCCCCTAAGAAGGTGCACGCGCACTTCAAGGCATTGGCTAAGATCCATGGAGAGCATTGCTAGTGAAGAATGAACCCTGGATCAGTTCGCAGCATTATCACGAAGAGGTTAGAAGTACTTGCCGCTGTGCATGGCCACTTGAGTGTTTGGCTATGTTCCTCATTCCACCCTGGAGCCATGACTTGTGCGTGACATACAAGTTTGGAGAGAATAACTTTACTAAAACTAAAGAATCAAATTAAAGGTAACATGATTATTGTTGGTTCGATAAGAATCAAAGAATCAAATTAAAGATGTTATCTAGCATATGCTAATCTAGGACCTGTCTGGCCGAAAATTGACATATGAGCACGGGTGCAACGGAGCACTTTATTTTGAAGTTCAAAAAAGCAGATTTTTACGGCTCGAAAATTTTCAAATTTTTGCGTGCATGAACATATACCAGTGCAGTATATTAGGTCAAAATTTTAGCAATATACTCCCTCCGCTCATAAATTCAAGTCTTTTTATAGATTTCACTACAGACTACATATGGATGTGTATAGACATGTTTTAGAGTGTAAATTCACTCATTTTACTCCGTATGTAGTCCGTAGTGAAAAATCTAAAAGAACTTATATTTAGGAACAGAGGTAGTACAGCTTACATGTAAAAGATAAAAAAGACAAAATACATGAAAATTAGTGGGTTGTTTTTTGTTGTTTTATAGCACATAATACAGTGTATTATTGAACGAAATTTGCAGGTACTTAGACCACATGCATGCATTCTCATGTAAAAAAAGAAAAATCATTTTTTTAATTTTTAAGCACTTTTTTGGAGCAGTTCGAAATAAAGTGCTGTGTTGCCCCATGTTCTGAAAACCTGTTTTACAGTCTGGCTCACTACTTCCTTTAAGAAAGACGACCCACACTGGGTCCCCTACCTCGTATATTATCATCAAGGGCCGCTGCCTAAACAGTTAACACTTAATATTGTGGTCGACAAAGAACTTAATTAGCTCCGTTCTCAAGTTCAAGCTAGCTCGCTGGGCTCGTGGGCCGAGGGTGCTTTAACTTTAAGAGTTTAGGTGAGCTCAAATTGTGGGTTCAAAATGTCTCAAATGATTAACCAACAAAAATATTATGTAAATTTCCAACATGTATCCATAAATTTTCAATTCTCCTAATTTTTGGCCATCTAATTTTAAGTAGACTAGACTTGGCTCATAGGTCCGATGGGACGGAAGATACGAAGTGGTATGAAGGATTCCGCGGAATGTTTTGCAAGCAATATAGCCATTATTTTGTGCTATGCACCACAAAAATTGAACAAAATTATTTTAATTTGACAAATTTTGCTTAAACTGAAAGATTAACCGTCGGCTACAAAACTGATCTTGCATTTACATGTTGGTTACTGGCTTGTCAAGGAACGAACTACACGTAGAAAGGAGGCTCAGCTCGGCTCCACCAAACCAAACCAAGCCAATCCGGCTTGATCGAGCAGTTCTCTTTCCTCCCTTGGAATCTATGACGGTGTACATCTTATACTGATCACAAGGTGGACATAAGAAGGAAGGTATTTCTTTCTTTCGAAGGAAAAGCTAGGTACAGATACTTGCCTTGAGCACGTGAAGAAGAACAAGTTCTTGCGACCCACCCACATGGATGCTTAACCAATTAGTGCATCACCGATTTGAACAAGACACGAAGCCACAGGCCGGCGGGGGGAGGAGCTAGCAATGGCGGAGCTCGCGTCGGGCGCCGTGAGCTCGCTGCTGGGCGTCATCCGCAACGAGGCCCTGCTGCTGGGCCGCGTCCGGCATGACGTGCAGTTCATCCAGGAGGAGATGGAGAGCATGCAGAGCGGCTTGTCGCGCCTGTCAAAGAAGGCGCCCGGCGGTGGCGAGCAGGACGAGCAGATGCGCACGTGGATGAACCAGGTCCGGCTGCTCGCCCAGGACAGCAGCAACTGCATCGACATGTACCTGTACCGCGGCAACCCCGAGCTCCATCTCGCCAGCGGCGGCCTCCGGCGCTACGTCTTCTGGCTTCCCTGGTTTGTGCACAAGATGGTGGCCCAGCGTCGCGCGGCCATCCAACTGGGTGTCCTCAGGGAAAGGGCGCATGACATTGGGGAGCGGCGAACCAGGTACTGTAACACTCTCTGCATTCTCAGAACACTATGCTGTAGCATATTTGCCGCAATTAGCCTCTTTTATCTCCCAATCCATGGCAGACAACTAACAACAGAAATAACAATAATAGACAAGAGTGTGGTTTTTTCTTTCATACCCCTATGTAGCTACACCTTCTACCTACAGCATTCAGTTTGCATCAAGAGCCATGCTATCCTTGTATAGAAATTTCTCGGTTTGGTTTCTTCCAAACAAGAGGACATTTGACATTGAAACTTTGCAAGTCAACTACACACAAGTGCCACTCTTTGTATAAAATGTGTCCGATCTTTTTGATAAAAGATAAATTTGTCAAATTTCAAAATTTGAATGAGCTATATCGTTTTGAAAAAAATCCTATTGCGCCAAGAAATCTGAAGATATTTCTGCACATGGTAATACTTTTGTGACGTTGATCCGCAAAGTTTCGAATTCAAATTTTCTTTTATTTGGAGAAACAAAAAAAAATTGTCCACACGAATTTCTATGCAATAATAGAGAGTGAAGATAGAAGGTGTAGTGGTCTGGTCGTACAATTACATCTTTCCCTAATAATAGACATCCATGCAGTCAAGGGGAACATAACAGAGAACATGCCTCAACAACCACTCTAAGAAATAGAAATCCAAGAGTGAATATTTCTCAATCGGCTTACAAATAGTTTATTTTTCATTTGATATTTAATTATTTATAGCCATCCCATGAAGATTTTATCATAGCTTTGTACTCTTAATATCAATGATCAGATCCTATGAATCCTAGTATCGGTTTGCAGTTAGCTATTTTAATTGTCATAGAAATAAGAAAACCGTTGAAATTCAATTACATCTTGGATCATGTATGTACAAAATCGCAAGGTGGATTTCTAAGTTGTGTGGTTTATGTTGAGTTATAAACATGGTGAAGGAGTGTGTAAATTATAGGGTGTGCTACTCCCAGATTTCATACATGTCGCTTCAAAGAGTAAAAATACCCCGCAAGTAAATTGAAAACGAAACAGCCATATAAGGAATAAAGCTTCGAATAAGGGTTAAAACATAAAAAAAATCTTGAAGATACTAAACAAGAATTCTTCTCAAATTATGTCAAGATATTCACACACGTTGTTGCATTTATGGTGAAGCCAAGCAAATAGGGCCAGTACTTGCTTAGAGCATCTCCAGCCGTTGGCCCCCTCAGGAGGCATAAAAATCGCCCCCTGGGGGCGAGCCGGCGATACAATCGGCGCTGGGGCGGTTGGGCATCCAGCCGTCGCCCCCAGGCGCCGATATTGGCCCAGTTTTTGGCCCACTTTCGGCGAATAAAGGCCCCATATGGGCGAGAATCGGCCCATATTCGGCGTGGTTCATCGTGGCTCGGCGTTCAATTATCAACATAAATATTTTTTATCACAGAAAATTAAATAGCTCAACAAAATAGAGCGATAACAAATAGGTCAATACAAATTATATAGTTCAACAAATAGAAATTCATCACACGTCGAGCTAGGCGTCGCCCTTGATCCTGATCTTGCTGCAGTTGATGATGCACCTGTGAGTCTCGGATCTCCTAACGCATACTGAGGTAGGCAGTATAGATTGCAGGTAGCTGGTGATCAACTTCGGCTAGAGGACCCTGCCTGTAGTATGGTTCAGTGTCAAACACTGGCTCTTCCCGCTCGCTCTCGATGGATCATGTTGTGCAAGATGACACAGCAAGTCATGATCTCCCACATTTGATCTTTCGACCAGGTCTGAGCAGGGTACCGGACAACAGCAAATCGAGATTGGAGCATACAAAAAGCCTGCTCGACATCCTTCCTGCAAGCCTCCCGCACCTTGGCAAAGTGAGACTTCTTGCCTCCTGGCACAACGTTTGAGATAGTCTTCACAAATGTAGACCATCTCGGATAGATGCCATCAGCTAGGTAGTATCCCTTATCGTAGTGCCGCCCATTGACCTCGAAGTTCACCGGAGGAGAATGACCTTCAACAAGCTTGGCAAAGATAGGGGAGCACTGCAGCACGTTGATGTCATTGTGAGTTCCTGGCATACCAAAGAAGGAGTGCCAAATCCAGAGGTCCTGTGTGGCCACCGCCTCAAGTACCACACTGCAACCGCCTTTGGTGCCTTTGTACATCCCCTGCCAAGCAAATGGGCAGTTCTTCCATTTCCAATGCATGCAGTCGATGCTTCCAAGCATCCCAGGAAATCCTCTTGCTGCATTCTGTGCTAGGATCCGAGCAGTGTCTTCCGCATTGGGTGTTCGCAAGTATTGCGGTCCAAACACTGCCACCACTACCCGACAGAACTTGTAGAAGCACTCAATGGTGGTGAACTTGGCATGCGCCCATAGTCGTCGAGTGAATCACCGGGAGCTCCGTATGCAAGCATCCTCATCGCTATCTTGCACTTCTGGATCGAGGTGAATCCAAGTTTGCCGGTGCAATCCATCTTGCACTTGAAGTAGCTGTCGAACTCCCGGATGGAATTCACAATCCTGAGGAAGAGCTTTCGGCTCATCCGATAATGGTGCCAAAATGTTTTGTCACCGTGAAGTGGAGCATCCGCGAAGTAGTCGGAGTAGAGCATGCAGTAGCCTTCGAGACGATGCCGGTTCTTTGCTTTCATCTGCCCCGGCGCCGAGCCACCTCGCCACGGCTTTTCATTGCTCGCCAGCAGCTGGGCGAGGGCGGCGAGCACCATGAGATGTTCATCTTCACGGGCGTCGGCCTCGGCTTCCTCCTCAGCGATCTGCGGCGCTTCCTCGTCGTCCGAGTCCATCGCCGAGGCAGGCAAATCGCCGAACACCTTGCGCCCAGTGGGCGCGTACCCCACCGCTAAACTGCCCCTCGACGGCCGAAAACGGCGGGTAAAACGCCCAACTGCTGGTGGAGGGGCTGCCTCGGCGAACCTCTGCTCTTTTTCCGGCAAGGATTGGCTATCTAGCGGTGAAGGGCAGTGGGCGGCGCCGGGATACAGCTAGTGGCGGCCAAGCGCGCGGGGGGTGGGAGGCGAGTCGGGGAAAAAAACTTGACTTTTCTCCTGATAGTGTGGGCCAGCCGTACTTTTTCCTTGCGCGGAACCCGGCGCCCCCAGTCGCGGGTTCGACCTCACGATCGCCCGGGCCCAAAAAGCAGGCGAACGGCGGATTTCGGTGTCTGGGCGCCCGGGGCATTTTTTGCCGCCGCCCGCCCGAAAAAAGTGGCCTAGGGGGGCCTGTTGGGGGCGCAGTTGGAGATGCTCTTACAAACCGTAGTTACCTACTTCCACTATGGTTGTTCGTCCGATTCGAATGCATTAAGGTATCAATAGAAGCACGAATATCTACACATGAAATTCTTCAAATTTGAGAGATTAATAAATACAGTACAACGATAAGAGAATGCTTAGAGACACAATTATACCAATGCAAATAATTTCTCATCAACGTGAATGTGTAGCATAAAGTGGGGACAACACAAGATTGTGTTTCTCCACTGGAGTTTGTCAAGGGAATCTATCGTGCCATCAACATATTCATAACCTAAGAGGCGCATGGACACCCCAAGGTATGGAGGAACAAAGCACATCGAGATGGATGGCAAGAGAGTGGCACAAAAGTGAAAATCTATTGATTTCCTTAAAAATGCCTGCCTCGAATGAGAGGGGATGTTGAGAGTGTCAATCTGGTTTGTGCTCCACAGTACAATAATATAATCAGAAGTTAAAAACCATTTTTTCACGGATATATATAAATGTATTCGACATACTCCCTGCAGTCCTTTTTAATTCACATATAAGATTTGTTTGAAGTCCAACTTCATAAGTTTGACCATATTTATATTTAAAAAATATCAATTAAAAAGGACCGGAGGCCGTACATGTAAAACATTAGTAAAGAAACTTCAGTTTAAAGGCTCCCCAAAATACAAATCCGTAGCACCACAAATTATTATTTTTCTTTACCTATGTCTAAACGATAAAAAAAAGGGCAGCGCGGTGCATGTAGCTCCCACTTGCGCAGGGTCTGGCGAAGGGTCTGACCACTTTGGGTCTATTGTACGCAGTCTTTCCCTACATTTCTCTAAGAGGCTGTTTCCAAGACTTAGGCAGCAGCTTTATCACTACGCGAAGGCTCCCCTTCTTACCTATGTCTAAACGATATGTTGATAAAAATATGTATGTACATATATAGACATCTATAAAAATATTTGTTATTATCTTTCTGAAAAAATTTAGGCACCAAATATTGTTTTTGCTTTTTTGGAGGAGCGGATGTAGCTCGCCTCCCTTGACTTTTCAGCGACTAGAAAGAGATGCCACCTTGTGGTGCAGTCTTTCAACATCAACTTTCTTTATCTTAAATTTTGACCAGGCTCTTTTTTTTCCTATATTTTTTGTGCGATAAGTTTGGGATCCACAAAAAGTGCCTTAATCAAGCAAAATATTCCACTGGCGGAAAATAAAACTGAACGGTAAAATATGAAAAGGAAATATAATAAAATAGTGAACAAGGATAAGAAACAAAGACAAATAGGTGAATTTTTTAAAGACATAATAACCATGAAATGCACAAACTTGGGGAAATCACATGAACACCACCAAAAAAGACAAGTAAATTGGACAACGAACGAAGAAAACACCATAAAAGGAAATGGGCCTGTCTGGCAGTCCCTACTATGGAATCGTGCTCTAGGATTCAATGCACTAAGGCCCAAATTATGTAGACCACTCAACAACGCAGCTCAAGCGAACATCACGATCATGAAACAATTCAATACTACTAGTTGAAAAAAACATTAAAAAAATTGTCATGGAAGAAATTAGGATTCCTATTTGAACAAAAAAAATCAAATAAGTACAGTAAATTGAAGGTTGTCATGCAACAATGCTATATAAGTGGAACACAATCTAGGATTTCTGTTGGACAAAAAAACTATAAGTGAGACAAAAAGGAAGTTGTCGACAATTCCAGATTATTATTAGGACAAGGAATTAGTATAAATATAGCAAGACAATCATATTGGACAACTTGGACTCCTAATGCAACAAAAATAAAAAAATAAAAAATAACCAACAACATTATTAATATTAGAATGAAGAAGACCAAAATAAAACAATTTATAATTAACAATGGAACAAAAAGGAAGTCTACTTGGAACAAACCATAGTAAGTGGTGGAACAAAAATTATCAGCATGCAAAAATTCAATACAACTACTTGAACAAAAGAGTGGGAAAATCATCTTCACAGCAATTTAGGATTTCTATTGGGACAAGAAAAATGAAACAAAAATAATGTCACGGTGGAATAATTCAAGATTAGTACTGGAACAGAGAAATTAATATAACTAGAAAAATTATTCATGACGAAGCAACTCAAGATTACTAAACTTCATCATAGAACATAACTATTGTTAAAATAAATAAGTGGAATAAAAATAAAATCATCAGAGGAAAAGAAAACTCATAATTACTAGTGTAACAGAAAAAATAATTTGGAAGGAATTTAAAGTTGTTGTAAAGCAATCCACGATTACCTGTGGGAAAATTCATCTGAAAAGGAAGTCGTCATTAATATTCAGGATTAAGTGGTGCGAAATAGATTAAAATAAGTAGAACAAAAACCATTAAATGCAGAAAATATGTGAAAGAAAAAATAGTGCATATCAAACAATAGAATGTATATAATACCTATTGTGAAATCGAGAAATTAAAAGAAATGTAAGTACAAAGTTATAATAAATCAACACTTAATATGCAAAGGAGGGAGTAATGAACAATTTTCCTCACAAAAAAAATGATGACAATTTAATTATACATGTAGAAAAAACAGTGCACACATATAAAACCATGTATCACTATGCTAGAGAGAATAAAAGATTAAGTATTTTAGATACACGCAACATAGAATTAAAAAAAAAATCTAGGCCTACTTATCCCATCAACGCCCGTCTGTCTCGACGATTCCTCGGTAGGATAAAGTCCAGCTGCCCTTCATGCAATGTACGCCTTTGGCCTTGCTCGCTTCAAATCGTTGGGATGCAAGATTAGTTGTGCTTTGTTAGGCTTAATTTTTGGCCTTTTGGTTTTTGGCTTATAAACATAGTAATTAACTAGTAGGAACTAATAAATGAGGCTGATAGTTCAGTCATGCTACAATTAAATGTCAGCCTCTGATAATATAATGAACTGATAATATAATGAACAATTACTACTGAGTTTACAGTTACTATAGTAAGAACTAATAAATGAGGGGAGGAATCATATGCTTCTAGTGTAAGGCTGTGTACCTGGCAGCACTAAGATGAATAGCTACTGATAAATAAAATGACAAACTCTCGGCTGAAACTGACTATTATAGCTAGTTAGCTACCGAGCGACTATTTTGTCACATAATATAATTCGCTTTAAGTTGTATATACATGAACATTGCGAAAAACATTGTCAAAACATCAAGCCCATTCCCCCATCATCCAGAGTCTTGCCTAAATAAACCAACACACACCCCTCATAAAAAAGAAAATAGAAAGATAAAACACCACACCATTTTGACTGTTTTGATTCGATAAACCTATCAAAGGTCTCAGAATTTCCACCTGGCTTATATATATTGCAGTTATGGAAGTTATTTTCCTTCATCTGTTGTTGTGGCTACATGGTTGAACTTTTCCTTCTAATTAATTATTTTTGTCATGTTACAGGTACGGCGTTGAGGTCCCGGCGAAGGAGGCGGCAGCGGCACTGTCGCCTACAGCGGAGGAGCAAGCGTCCGCATCATCCACTAGTTCCGGAGATGAAAAAGGAAAGAGCAACGATCAACTCATGCTAGCAATGGCAGCGACTAACCATTCTGGTGTAAGAGGGACATTTTACCAGCCTCGTACGCCGGAGGAGAACACTAGGATGAAGCTAGCAGAATGGATAGAGGATGCCGCACAACGCCACACTGTTGATGGGGAGCCCATACCATCGGTCGCCATTGTGGCACTGGATAAGGAGGAAACCCTGGCTATTGCAAAGGAAGCTTCGGCAATGTGGGAAAAACACTATCCCAGCGGGTGTAGTGTCATGGTCGACATCCCAGCAGTGCACTTGTTTGCTCGAGCTCTTCGAACTCGGGACATTCTGTACTACATCCTGCGGAAGCTTCAATCTGCCGAACCCCAGCCCCAGCAACAGCAAGGTCAAGTCAGTGAAGACGAGACTAAAAAAATAAAAGGTGACATTCGCGTAGAAAAATGGAAGCTGCTCGATCAATTGACAGAACAAATCCAAGCAATGAAGCTGGACAACAAGTTTGATGAAATCAAGAAGACCATGGAAGAAATGAAGGGCGGACAGCTGCAGATCAACCTGGAACAAATGGATGAAGATCCGCTGGGTCTGCCAGAATCTGTTAAATATGAACCCTTAGGCGTACTCCTCCAAGCGCTGTGGCACCTCAAGCACAAGCTAGCTGAAGGTGCGCCTGCTACCAAAAAAGACCTAGAAAGGAAGAAAGGCACAATCACAGACCTAGAAAGGAAGGAAGACACAATCACGCACGGGGCTATCATCAAGGGAACAGCCAAGAAGCTTAAAGGGCATATGGAAGAAGATGAAGGAAAGGCAATCCGTCTCAATGAAGCCCATTATGAACAGATCCTAAGGGAGGTGTTCCCCCCGGTGACCACCAAGAAGCGCCCACAGATCCAGGAGCAAGCCACCGCCGTCAGCACCACTAGCACCATTATATTGGTCGAGGATCAAATCAAAGAAATGATCCGCAAGGTCCTTCAGGAGAAATCCATGCACAAACTAGGTGCTGAGCTGCAGGAAGACAAATCCACGAAGAAACCAGGTCCAGCTGAACTGCAGGAAGACAAATCCGTGAAGAAAATAGATAGAGTTGATGGTATACAAAGTCAGCATTGTATTCCGGATGCTCTAATTGAAGAAACCATAGCAAAGATTCGGGAAATAGAGTGCACGATGAAAGACCAGCTCCAGATCAAAGGAATCATGGACAAAATTGAAGATCGTTTGATGAGCCAAGATGGCCAGATCCTTGTTATCCTCAAACTTGATGATGACTGGGTATCTAGATGGGAGGAGACCAAAAATGCTTTCAGCATGTTTGGTCGCATAGCTGGTGCACTGATGTTGACATTCAAAGATAACATAGCACGAGCCAAAGAATATTGTTGGCCAGTGCGGGAGCCTATAGACTATTGTCTTCTTGGCCTCTACCGTGATACTGCACTTGAGCTTACAGAAAACCACATGCTTGAAGATAACCCGAAGATTTATCTTGACATCTTGGACAAGTGTAAGCAACAAGAATTCTGCATGAAGATGTTCATTCATGCTTTGCATGCCAACCCCAAGAGGAGCCATGAAGAGCTAAGCAAGTTGCACAAAGCCCTGCAGCCGGTACCTCAAGCTTCACACACATCTGGGCACAACTCATTCGACAGCAATATCATTGCTAAGAAGATGTTCATGTTCTCTTACAGTGACCTGCCTAAGGAATACAGGTCCTGCTTGCTATACCTAGCAATTTTCCCTCGACGACAACACATCAGGCGGTCAACCTTGATAGGACGGTGGGTTGTAGAGGGGTTGATAACCAAGCAAGACTGGGCGAGTTCTGTTCGACATGCCAATCGATGTTTTGATGCGCTAATTAACCGGTGGCTTGTTTATCCTGCTGATATTGGTGCAACAGGACAGGTGAAGAGCTGTGTAATAGGTGATGTAGTTCATGGATTCATAACCAAGATCGCCAGAAAACAGCGCATTATAGAAACACGGCTGTCACATTACTTGGCTCGCCACTTCTCCATTTTCAACAATCTTCGAATCCGTCGCTCTGATAAAATCAACAGATTCTTCGAAAAGCTCTATGAAGAATCATTTCGAGTATCCATTATCAAGGTGCTAGATCTAGAAGGCTGTAAATGCTTTGGTGGTAAGAACCAGCGGTACCTCAAGGACATCTGCAGAACAATGGTACTGCTCAAGTATCTGAGTCTAAGGGGAACAGATGTTAAACAGCTGCCTAGTGAAATCAACAACCTCCGTGAGCTGGAAGTATTGGATATTCGGGACACCCATGTGCCTGAGTCTGCAACAGTAAATGTCCTACTCCTGAAGCTGAAGCGTTTGCTGGCTGGACACACTGTGCCGAGGGCAGGCAGTACTGAAATATCTTATGTTCCTGACAAGATCGGAAAAATGTTAAACATGGAGGTATTGTCCAATGTCAAGGCACAAAATCATCAAGTTTTGAAAGATATTGGAAAGCTGTGGCAACTGAGGAAGCTTGGTGTGGTTATTGGAGACAATAACAAACTCATTAGGAATTTGCTTCGAGCTATCAGTGACTTGCATGAGTGCCTCAAGTCTCTGTCAATCACTCTTCCCATGACTGAGCAAGATCCTTCCAACGAAGATTTTCCAAGTACTGTTCTCCAATATTATAAACAACCTCCCAAGCTTCTTCTTGAGAGCCTAAGCATTACTGGAACCACAAAAAAGGGGCAACTTCTTCAAGTGCTGACCAAACATAATGACTTCTTGCAACTTGCGAAGATAACTCTAACTGGAACCCGACTGAGGCAGAATGATCTGAAGGTCCTCAACAAACTTCCCAATATAGTTTGTCTCAGGCTCCGAGACAACGGATACATCGACAGTAAGCTCACCTTCGAGAAGGACGAATTCAAAAATCTCAAGTGCTTTCTTGTTGAGGGCTCCAACATGACTGACATCTTGTTTGAAGGTGGAGCAGCCCTTAAGCTCGAGAAGATCATTTTATGCTCCACTGATATCATACAATCTCTTTCTGGAGTCAAGACCTTCCAGAACTGAAGGAAGTCGAGTTGAACAACAACAATAAGCTTTCATTATTTGACAAGGCCGAGAAAGTTTCCAAGGTGACTCTTTGTGGTACCAAACTGAGCAAAGATGATCTAAAAATGTTTGCCAAGATACAGTATATGCGCTGCCTAGTGCTGAAGGAGAACGCTTGTGTTGAAAACGAGATTTTGTTCAACAAAGATGAGTTCCCAAGGCTCAACCTTCTTATTGTCGACGGTTCATCTATCACCAAGATAGAGTTTGCCAGCGGATCTGCTCCCAAGCTGGAGAAAATCATCTGGTCCTTCACAACGGGCACTGTGGGGAGTCTCCTCGGCATTGGCAACCTTCCAAAATTGAAGGAGCTCGAGTTCAATGGCGAATTGATCCCTGTCGAGTTGAAAGAAGCAATTAACAAACATAAAAATAAACCCAATCTTATACACAACAAACCAGAAAACCAATACCAAGAAATGGGAAACATAGAAGAAATGGGCAAGGCTGCAAGATTCCCATCCTGCTGGAAGAGCCAGGATTGATGCCGGAGGTGCCGTTCCTGTCATATCCATTCATCATTGACCGACTGTCATCCGATGGTGTGGTTTGTGTGTGCTATTTGGCTTGCTATTGTGTGTTTTCTGTCCACATTGCACATGTGGACATATATGTTCTGTATCTGTGTATGTTGATCGACTGAATGTGTGTCCTTGCTACTTGTTATAACTAAGATTGAGCATATGTAATGGTGTGTACGGGTGTGCCCTGTAACTAAGATTGAACAAATGTAATGGTGTGAAGTTTGAGCTCATGGATTTGGGTATTTACTGCCTGAGTGAATGACCGCATGGTGTGAGAATTAAACCACTCGTCTCTCCAGGTTGCCGAGTGGTTCATCCTAAGCTTCAGAAACTATCTACTGAATGTGATCTCGCACCAAATCCCCTGTAATCTATTCTGCGCTCTCTGTTTTTGAGTTCCCGCGGCAGACATGGCCAAATCCCGACACCAAATTCCCTCTAATCTATTCATGGCCCAACCAATCAGATCCCCGTGGCTGCATTATTTGCATCGCATCTCAAATCAATCGAGATCGGATCGTGTGGGGAGCTCACCGTGCGGAGGCGAACGGCGGCCGTGCTTGAAGGTGGCGGCGCGCAGAGGGACGCTCGGGAGGAAGGAGGAAGTCCGGCAGGAAGGCGCCTGCTCGGACGGCGTCGCCGTCAGGGGCTCAGGGCCCCGCCCTATGTAGCCGCCCCCGCCGCCAGCCGCCATGGCTCTCCTCTGCATCAGGCCGAGCTTACCCAGGGCGACCACCAGCTCGTTGGCCACGCCATGGCCGCCCAGCAACCATCGCCAGGCTCCTCCGACTGCCACCTCACAGTCTCGCCGGAGACTGGCTCGAGCGCGACGGCGCACGACCAAGCAGGGGGCGGAGATGGGGACGGGACGCCGAGACGGGGCGCTGGATGGTCCAATTTATCGTGTTGACTTTTATTTACCATACCACGTGGCCTGACGACCGGGCTCAATATGTCATAATTGTCCTTAAATTTTTTTTGAGGATCAATTGTTCTTAATTTTAAGCGAGTGAACAACTGGATTTTTTTTAAACCACCAACCAAATGTTGTGAAAGTATTTTCAGAATTTTACAAAACATGTCTTTTTTTTGCTCTAGCCCTGAAAGTGTTATTTTTTAGCTACATACTTCCTCTGTACCTTAATATATGTCGAGCTGCTAAAATGACATATATTATTGTACGGAGTATTGGTTAGTTAATTCATGATTAGTTGGAGGGCATAGACAGTGGTTAAGACGAGTACATGTATGAAAGGTTCAATTGCAGTCAAGTTAAACACTATTGTTCATACAAGTGCGTACTACTAGTTGCTATATTAAGGAGTTAATTACTCAGGCAATATACACATCCAGAAATAAGAGAAGGATGGATGTACAAGCCTCCTTAGAGATCAGCGACTCTCGGCCGTTGGATCAAAACGCTTGATGAGTTTTGGGCCGTTGGATCGAGAGGTGGGAGGAGCTGGGCCGTCGGATCTGGATGAAACACTCCTGGAATGAATAGTAATGGCAACATAATGTAAATACCATGCCCCCACCTGAGGCATTTTGGTCATTTCGCGTGGTGGGGGTATAAAGGCGCTCATTGACGGAGACCCTAACGCCTCCTCCCTCGCCTTCGCTCCATGACTCCTCCTCCTCCTCGCTCTCCTCATCCGTGACGGCCAGCGGATCCCCGCCCGTCTCCTCACGCCTTTCGCGCGCCTCTCTCTCCTCACGCGCCCGCTCATCCCGCCTCGTCGCCGCCTCCTCTCCTCCGATCCCTAGCCCTGCTCCTCCCACCTCGCCGCCGCCTCCTCTCCACTCACCCGCCCGCGCCTCTCTCCAATCCATTGAGCTCCACCGCATCCATACCTGCTCGTCGGCAGCAGGTGGGACCTGCCCGACCGGCCGCAGCCTGCGCCGCCTCCTACATCGAGCCCCGCTGTCCGCGTCCCCGCGGCGTTGCCACCTTCATCCGCGTGCACTCGGCGATGGCGCTGCTCTTTTCCCTCGATCTGCCGGGACCACCTTCCTCCTCCCGTCCTCTCCCATGCCCACCCTCCTCCTCCGCGTCCTCTTGTTCTCCTCTCCGGTGATTTGGCGGCAGCGTCGGGCCAGCGGAAGCGATAGTCTTGCCGAGCAAGGGCACGAGCAGGGAACAGACCCAAGCCGTGCGTGTGCATAAGGTCGAGCACGACAGCGATGATGGGCGCCGTCGCCATCGGCCGGAGTAGCACATGCTCACGCCGCTGCTCCGTCCGTAGGGTTCATCATCGTGTGGTCATCGTCCTTGTTTTTTGCGTGCGCGCAGGTAATGCATCGGTTTCCTCTCTCTCACAGACCTCCATACACACATGGTTCTGATCCCCTTTTCCTGCTGCTCCATACAGGAAGCCAACAGTCTTCAATGTAGTGAGAGCTGGATGTGTTGTCCGCCAGCTGAGCGGCAAGCCGTCGATGCATGTCGCTGTACATGGTGCTGCTATTGTGAGGATCTCATGTCTCTCACTCTTATGTGTTTATCTCTGTCAGTCCCGTTCCCCTTTTTGCTAATCACTCATGCCTGCTAGGTCCAGTAAGGTTTTCTTGGTTTTGTAGTTATGGATTACTGTTAAGAATGATTACGCTGGTTAATTAGGATTTAAATGTGTTGTCCCTCATCCAGATGTGTTGATTTTGAGTTATTTGTTTGGGTTAGAAAATTGTCAAACCATGCATATATTAACATTTAGAGAAAATTGTGCATGTGTTTATTCTGGGTTGTAGTTCAGACAGCACTTCCATGTTGCCTTGAGTGCTGGGCGCTGCTCTGACATGCTTATTTGTCTCATTTTTCTTTGTTCTTTTTTTTTCTTGTCTGGTGATCTCTTTTTTCTTTATGTTAGCAGAAATTCTAGCTTGGGCATGAAACAGAAGAAAGCTTGAGAAAATCATCATGTGCCTGCTCAAAGGCTTGGTTAACAAAGGTGACAATAAGACGTGTGGACAACTAATTGCCAGGTGGCTAACTTGATGGTTTTATTGCTGCTGCATATGTGTGAGATTTCTTTCCTCACTACCCATGCTGACATAAATATTCTGTTGTTCCATTTTAGATTACACGATCTTCTTTCTTATATTCTCTATGCACAAATTATTTACTTCCTTGAGCTATGATTTTAGACTGTCAATAGTTGATCAATGTGGAGGTAAGAAAGATTGTTTGATGCGTCTAGCTATATCAATTCATGAGTATTTGCAGCTATGTACACTCAGGTGATCATTCATTGATTCGTCCATTTCTTTCTCCTTACAATTAATTCTCTAAATCTTGAGTCCATTGATTGATTTGTTTCCATGAGTTACTATGAGGTATTCTGCGTGAAGGATCTTACTGCCATATATAGTTTTGTATATGACACCAAATAAAGTTCACAGCCTTAAATGAGGGTTAATTAAAGAGGCCCCATGTTACTTAAATTCATATTTGATATCTTATGGTATGTTGCTTCAGCAATTGTGTCATTTGCTTAATTGGCAGATCCGGCCAAGGGTGATTAAGGCGCCAATCACATTTTCATGCATCCTGAGCGAGGAGGCGGTGGATCACTCTCGTGATGTTGGCCATGTTGGATGCAACCGGCGATCTGCTCGTGGAAGATGAGTTGGTATTGTGGTTTAGTATGTCATTGTAAGCTTAAATTATTTGCTCTGTAATTTCTGTATAGTTCTTGCATAATATTTATTTCTGCTTTCATCTAATTATGTCATTACAATCTAAATGTTCCTTCCCACCTAGCTTGCTAGCTTATTCTTAATACTAAATATGCTACTCTGTGATGTGTTATAGTAAGCATGTATGCATCTGACTTCCTGATCTTATTTCGACTATATACATCATTTTTTTAATTCTTCAGTTGGAGTTTTTTTAATAACTAAGTAACTAAGTAATAAGCAGTAAAAAAATGGTCATTGACTAAGTGGTCGCTATGCGTTTGGATGGACGCCGATTCTTTCGCATGCCCAGCCTAGCTCCACATCTCAGTTCAATTCCACACCAATTATTTGGCGAGAAGCGGGCGGCCGATTGCTTCGCCAAATTTTTGGTGCGCCCGTGATTGGGAAGGTTGGCTCGGGCAGCATCCAAACATGCCATATATATATTTATATTCAACCATATGTTTACATCTTTCTGGTGATGCATTTGGTTTCTAAATTGATATTTCAAAAAAAGTGCATTGATCCTTGATGGTGAGAAAAATTTACTACAAGTCCAGTTTCTTTAGTGTTGCAGAAAAAGTTGACTACTGAATAATCGATGCATACTAGATACACAACTTATTTGATTCCCATTGCCATATATCAACCTAGCTGAACTAAAGATGACTATTGATGCTTGGGTCGGTCAAGCTTTGCTGGGTAGGGAGTACTGATGCTTTAGGCGGTTACCATGTTTTTTTAAAACATTATTTTCTGGTTGAGCTGGCTAACTAATAGTATGTCACATGTCACTTCAAGAAGTCAGCTCAGGCTTATGATGTTTTGAATGATCCTGGGAAGCTGGGAGGTGGAGGAGTGCAGGATCTATTGGACATCTTTCGGTCATTCTGTGTATAAGATAGCTATTTAATAGTTCTATGACCCCATATGGTACACATTGTTGTTGCTGTTGTATGATGCATTTGTGGCTTAGGACAATGAATGATCGATTCCACTTCCTTTGTTGTTGTTGCTTCCTGATTTTTCTTACCATGGGTTGTCATCTAAAGTCAATTTTTAGAGGAATCAGGACCTGTTCTTTTTTCTTCCCACAGTTTTTCATCTAAAATGAATTTTTGGAGGAACCAGTAACTGCTTCCTGATTTGACTTTGTCCTCTTTGTCGATGATCCTTTTCTTCCTATGGTTATGCAGGCCGGAGTCTTAGTTTGATCTTGTCGTTTCGTGTCTCAATGTCGATGACTACCATGAGGCACTGCACAGTTAAACTCCTCTGGTAATGAGCACCAACAATTGCCTTAAAAGTCCGCATTCTGCATTGTAATGCACTTTACTGGTTAGGTTCAAAGTTTCAGAATTCAGTGACCAGACTAATATTTACTGCAGGTATTTTCTACACCTTTGTTCAATGGGTGGAACCTATCCTACACAATGCCCCATGAGCCATGTTTTTTCCTACGGGTAGAAAATGCTCTATTTTCAAGTGGCATCATCACAGTGACGGGGGATCTGGATCAGGGGTCGTAATGGTTCTTGTGACGACATGTCTAGCGCTTGCGCTCCCTGCACTCTGGCTTCTACTTGCAAGTAAGCTTCTCTTGCTCTTCTACAACTCCCCCCTCTTCTGTGAGGATCTCTGGTTGGATTTGGGTAACAAGAGCCAAGGAGATGAATCCTATTTGAAGATGAAATGTGTATGCTAGCTTGATTTAGTGTATGTGAGTAGATATTTATATATGAAATTATGAACCATGTATGCTCGCTTGATGGCGATACGCAGTAATTTAACCATTGATTTAGATTGGGAGTAACCAGTAAGAGGATTATATCTGTGAAAAGTGTATTCTTCACAAGCCATGTAAGAAACCCAAAGGGATACATGTGTAGTTAATATCATCTTAACGCCATCGCTAAATTATAATTTGTTGCCATAATACTTAATATTCTAATTTGCCCAAATGTATTGTATTATAGGTTTTCAAATTGGTTTTAGTATAAGATTGGCATTTATTACTGTACACTACATTGCAAAATACTCATTGTGTATGCTCTTTTTTGTTAGTTTTCTGTTCATGTTTTTGTTTTGGGCCAGGAGGCCTAGAAAGGTCCTTTCTGGCGTGAGGTGTTCGGGCTGCAGGGTGATTCCTATAGAACAAAATCGATTGTTCGGGAAAAGCTCGACACCGAACCTTTCGCTCGATGCAGGAAGCTCTCGGACCGAAAGTCGTGGATACCAGCGTCCTTCTTTGAATTCCTAGAGCCATTTACCATCGAAGGATGTATCACGAGAACACAATCATTGCCACTGTGCTTTTCTATACTTTTGTCCGAGCATTGGGATATGTATTTTGTACTATCTGGCTACTCTCTAATGCATTACTCAAGCCTCCGGTCTCTATCTATACACATGACTTCATCTAATTATTATGGAAGACCTGTATGCGTGTTGTTTTCTATATAAATGACTTGCTCTAATTCTTATCTATCAAACTGCGTGACTTTTTGCCTATTCCTTTCTGCAAAATTTGATATGTCGAGATGTGAGCTACAATACTATTTGGGATCTTGCGCTTGGGCCGGGAAATGCATATCAAGGGATACATGTGTGGCTAAATCATGCTTCAGTGTATTCTTCATGAGCGAAGCAAGAAACCCAAGGGACACATGTGTAGTTAATATCATTTTAAGGTTTAGTGGCTGAATTATAATTAGTTGCCATCATACTTAATATTCTCATTTGCCCAATATGGTATGTAAGGATGTTTCTTAGTAGTATGTGTTTGAATGCGTGAGCTGTTGACTCGATGATGTAAAGCTGCACCATGTGTACTTTTCGTGTATTCAGTGATGTAAAGCTGCACTGTTTTTTTTGACAGGATAAGTTCAAGACAAGTCTGACCTAATAACTACTATCGCCTTCTACCCAATGTCGAGCCTTCAACGGGGGCATCGGAGGGGACACCGTTGCACGAAAGGTTGGTGCCTCAAGCCACACTTATTTCTTGTGATTCTTTTCTCTTGCCACCGAGTTCGATTCCTCTGATTGCATGCAGCCCAGTAAAAGTTGAGGCCGCCATGAACGCCTCGATGAGATTCTCGACCAAGGTTCACACGGCTTTAAGCGTCCTCCAATAACAAGATGCATGCACCTATCAAGGTTAGCGGAAGTTATCAACTTGCTTTGTAAAAGGCTTCAGATTTTTAAATTTTGTAGGAACCCCTTTTGAATAGAACTTTTAGATAGTTGCTTGCAAGACCAAAAGAAAACATGTTGAAAGATGAACCCGCTTGTGTAGAATGCTTTGAGGATATTCATACAAAATCGTTTGTTAGTGTGCTTGCTTGATCGGTTAATAAAAAGAAGCATGCAACAGTAAAGGAAAGAAGCTATTGCCCATGTACAGATCAAGTGATTTTAGTCTGTCTTTCTGGAGAAGCCTAAACTGAAAATAACTAGCTTTAAGTACTTTTCATTCATATGCATTCCCTACTCAGGGAATAAATTTCTTTTGTATGTGTGTGTACTGAAATTGTAACTCACTATAGTAATTCATAATTTGTTCCATTTTTACTTTGATGCTGCAAATATAGGGAGGAAATATTGTGCAAGTCAATATCTCAAAATGAACAAGGGAAACCTTTAAGTTACCTAAGGGATCCAGAGGAAGGGCTAAAACTGCATAAGTATAGCCATGAGCACGAGAAAAGCATTGCAGTATTCTTACGAGGGACCAGCGTAACAAGAAAAAGTGACATGCCGTATCTCTGGATCGACTCCATTGGGTATCCATTAACGTCTGAGATTTCACAAGGAAATGAGTTTCTTTCATTCTCGTGTTGAAAAGAATTATAAAGAAACCAAGCAGAATATGATGTCAAACTTTTAAGTTATTATTGGTTGGCCATCTATCAAGGTTTGTTGAAAGTTATGAACTTGCTTTTCAAAAGGCTTTGTATTCTGCATCTTTATTTGTGCAAGAAATCCAATTGGAATTGGTCTGTTGTCCTGTGCATGTACTTTCTTTTGTTTCTTATATATTTCAACCACTTATTTATGTTGTCTCTAAACCATTTCCGACGCGACCCAGGTTGACCATACTACCATGAGAATCTCGGCTAGGATCATAATTTATATCATGCTGGACCATCTTGGAATTCATAGGGCCAGCAGATTGTGATTTTCACGCTTACCTCTGGGATACTTGTATGGCTACCCTAATGCACTGCTCAGCCTTCAGTCTCTTTCTCAGTACAATTGACTTAGGGAAAACCCACTGTTTCCTATCCTTTTCTCGAGCAGTGAGATCTAATTATTATGAAAGACATCTGTAGTGTGTTGCTTTCTATATAAATGACTTGCTCTAATTCTGATTTATTAGACTGTGTGGCTTTTGTTCTAATCCTTTTGCCAAACTTGATGCGTCGAGTTTTGAGCTACTATACCGCTTTGGATCTTGTGCTTGGGCCGGGCAACTACTGAAATGGAAGTGTGTTGGAGCGATTATGTGTTGCAGGTAAAGAAACAAATTTTCATTTTTTCGGCTTGCTATTAATTGTCACTTGCATACACATGATTAGGTTGGTCACGGATTTGTGCAGCTAGCTAGCATTGCTAATATTATGTGCTGCTCTAGAAATAGATCAAGTGATACTTTAATTTTGTTCATCTAATGATTTTTTTGTTATTTCCTTTTGAATGGTTAGCCATGTCAGTGTCTCACTCGTGTGAAACTCAAGATTTGATAGTAGCACATAACTCATGATTTGACAAACAGTTAAATTCCTATATTTTAGTATATCTTCTTATCTTTCTTATTTCTGTTCTTGAACTAAATTTCGCCTTTTCTACAAAATTATAAGAGCAATGGTGGTTTGGACAAATGATTATGGTTGCTTATTTATTTTCTTGGTGTTAGATTACTAATGTAGAGAAATATAATTATATGATTTTACCATTATTATCATATGAGGAAGTGATGGGTTCGGAAAATGACAATAGTTTAAAAGAAGTATTATGGTGTAGTGAAGTAATAATTTTAATTTAAAATTGCAGACCTTGCATCATATTTTTGTTGTGTATGTGGGCAGTGTGTTCAAGTTGATCTGGAACAATTTGAAGTGTTCCCTCGACACAAAATCTTCAGCCAAGGTTTTCTTAAGCACCTGTATAGAAGTTTAAAATTGTAATTGTTTCAGGTTCTTCGCTACATTATGTATGCTTTGTTAATTTTTTTTAATAATTGGACCTATTTGCTATGTGGAACATGTAGCATTTACTTGATCATAATATAATTCAATATTTGACCACGGTCTTTTGGCTCTTGCTTTCAACATATGCAGTATCGGTTAGTCATTTTCTTGACACAACACTTTAGGCAACGGCTCAGACTTCTTGCCATTCTCTATTTATTGTCGATACATCTTTCAAAATAAACGAACAATGTTTCCTCCATATATGAATGACACAATGACTATGAATTTTTTCCAGTCAACTGATCATCCTAAGCCTCATCCTGTATTCGATACATTTATGTTCCATTGCTAACTAACATTCATTTGTGATGTCTTTCTCGGGATGGAAATGTTCCTCGGAACCATGACGAGGAACAACCTTTTTATTTTATTTTCTGTTGCCTCTACTATATTGTTGATGCCACAAAGATTTACCTGGACATGGAGCCATCATGATGTGTTTAAAAATGATTACATTATCCTTTTCTAACCTGATGGTGTTAGAAACATCTTAGCATTCGAGCATGTTTAATTCATTGTTTATTAATTCCTATTGTGTAAAAAAATCACTGATCATCGCTTGACAGAAAATATTTTGATATGCAATCATGTGCATGGGCGAAGAACCTGGATGTTATTTACAGGTTTTGGATCATGGATGGTTGTTTTGAATGAAAAAATATCAGATAAAAGAAAGCATGTAATCTTTCTAATCCAGCAAAACCTTGAAACCTTGATGCTTCTAGATTTGTGTCAGCTAAATAATAATTTTTGCAACACCCAGAACTATACGTTGCCCTATAGTTTCATGACGATGTTGAACTTAACGGTGCTTTGCTCCAAGTACATGTGAATGTTTCCTCTTCCTTTTATTTTGTTATATCCTATTTGAATACGTACGCTAAACTTGATTTCCTACTAAACTGAGCATTCACTACTTGGCCATAGCGTTAGTGACCGGCATCCTCGCGCCAAGGCGTGTTTCCGATCTAGTTACGCTAAGAAGAAGGAGGCCGTGCAAGTCTTGCCAGCATCCTAGCAAACTAGTGGGACATTTCAAGATCTATCCAAAGTGCTACTGCCGAGAGATGCTAGAGCCCATGAGACATTCAAAGTGGCAAAGTACTACTGCTACATGGAGCCCAATAATTCGATGCATACACGAGAACGCGAGAGGTTAGGAGCAGTGCATTCAAAAACTCCCGTGTGATCATACTACAATGTTAGCCTTCTGGTAATAGGAGCCATGTCTCGTGAATTCTGTAGAGACATGCGCTACCTCGAAGGCCATTAGAATTACTGAGGAAGAATTAATTTTCTTCCGATGCCTCTAATTCCTAAGTGATTGTGCTCTTTTAGTTATTCTCTTGCATGCCTTTTTCCCTACCTAAGTGTTTGTCACCATTCGCACGCAAACGAAAGGAGTGACTATTGAAGTGTTGACGAACAAATGACTGAACCTTGCAATCAGCCATGGGGAGATGGAGTTATATATTGAAAAAGTATAATTTACACATGTGAAGGTTGGTGCACTATTTATTTATTTTTTCCCTTTCTTTCTTTAGAGCTTTTTTCATGTGAAATGCATGTGCGATTCTGTAGATGGATGTTACACCAGCTTGCCTATTTTAACTTCTTTGGCAATCTATGTTTTTTTTCTAATTTTATGGTTATTGGATACCAAACTTCATTTAGATCTTGGATGCCTTTCAATTGGCAATATATTTCATTGAAAGGCTAAATGTCGTCGGACATTACAACTCTAGAGGGCAACTTCAACTAAGATGAAATTGAAGTCAGCTATTTTCCCCCCATCCCTTTAGTGTAGGCCTCGGGGCTAGAAAGATTCGTTACATTGTTCCTCAGAGTATGTTGGGGTGTCATCAAAGGTTGCGCTCACAGTTCCATTCACAAGGTCGATGAATTTAAGACATCATATTTGAGCTTTCCTAAACTCATCAAACATCATCTTGGTTCACTAAAAAGTGGATAAGTTTAAGCCACTTAGATTGTTCCATAGCTTTGCAACAGAAAGAACCATGCTATTGGCAATGAAGAAATCTCCGACCCACTAGGACATTGTGTCAGCACCCCCTCCATGACTTTCACCGCAAGGTCATTTCAGGCTATTCATAAAATTAAAATCAAAAGCATTTTACATGGTTAACTAGACTTTCTTGCTGGAGGTGCTTGCCACTTTCAATTGTGGTCAAAGATACATGAACTAGCTATGTTTGCTCTTGACCATGATAACTTCTGAGGTACTCCAGAACAGTGATCTAGCATGTCGTTGACAAGGATTGAGGTCTCCATCATGTTGTTCATCCTTGCTTCTACCCCCTTGCAAAAGCTGATTATGCGGGAGCGAACACTACTACGGAAAATCTTATAAACAGGAGCTTACCAGTAGCGCTTTTTAAAAGGAGCGCTGCTACTAATTATCAGTAGCGCTTTGGCACAAAGAGTGCTGCTACTATGTACATAGTAGTAGCGCTGTAGTAATAAAACACGCTACTACTATAATTGACAGACCGTTGTCGGCAGGCTAGGTATAGTAGTAACGCTCATACGTAACAAGCGCTACTGCTATTGTGCTTAGCAGTAGCGGTGCTTACGAACCAGCGCTACTACTACTAAAACCTTATCCACATAGGCCAGCCCTCCTCCTCACTCTCCCCCTCACTCTCACTCGCTAACTCCATGGCATCGCCGCCCCCCGTCACCCATCGTGCGCCGCCCGCCGCCACCCACCAGCGCCCCCAAGGTATCCCTCCCTCCTCCTCCCCCTCCTCCCTCCTCCTCCTCCTCCCTCTCCGCCGGCCCTCCTCTCTTCCTCCTCCTCCCTCCTCCTCCTCCTCCCTCTCCGGCGGCCCTCCTCTCTCCCTCCTCCTCCTCCTCCCACCTCCTCCTCCTCCCTCCTCTGTCCTCCTCCTCCCTCCTCATCCCACCTCCTCCTCCTCCCTCCTTTCTACCTCCTTGTGGGAAATATAACTCCCAGGTATGACCCGCCCAGGAGGGGCCGGGTCATGCCATTGGTGACTTAAGATGAGAAGGCCCGATAAGGTCCAAGAAGACATACAAATGGCGGTTTATAGGGCAAGCTTATTGAAGGCCCAAGACCCGGAGGTGACTTCCCTCTCCCGTGGCCCTCCTCTCTCCCTCCTCCTCCTCCTCCCACCTCCTCCTCCTCCCTCCTCCTCCCTCCTCTCTCCCTCCTCCTCCCTCCTCCTCCCCCCTCCTCCTCCTCATCCCTCCTTTCTCCCTCCTTGTGGGAAATATAACTCCCAGGTATGACCCGCCCAGGAGGGGCCCGGTCACGCCATTGGTGACTTAAGATGAGAAGGCCCGATAAGGTCCAAGAAGACATACAGATGGCGGTTTATAGGGCAAGGTATGAGCCGCCATGTGTTAACTTGTTCTATAAGGCAGGTTTAGTTAGAAACTGAGCCGGTCACATTTGTATGAGCCGGCCGGGATTCTGTAAGCCGCCGGACATCAACCTGTATATAAAGGGGTGACCCGGCGGCGGGTTAACTCAAGAGACATCCAATTGAGAACTAGGTCAGGCGTATTCGCTCCCTTCTTATCGAAACCCAAGCAATACAGCTAGAAGCAGGAGTAGGCTTTTTACCTCGTTGAGAGGGGTCGAACCTAGGTAAACCCCTTGTGTCTCTTGTTCCCGTTCAACCCTTTAAGCTAACCTAGTTGCGATGGCTCCACACCTAAGTCCTTTCACTAGGGCATCTGCCGTGATAAAACCACGACAGTTGGCACCCACCGTGGGGCCAGCGCACGGTGGTTTCAAGTTCTTGAAGGGCGGCTTATCAGGGATCAAGGGATACGCCGTAGGCTGGATGACCAAGAGCCGCCGCGGCAAGATCTACATCGACGATGCTGGCTGGGGACCTGAGGCCGACTCAACCGAGTACGGGTACAGTGTCCCCTTCGGCGAGATTCATGTCTTCATCGGAAAACTCGGCGAGTCGGAGCCTGAGCCGGGCATTTACACCAACGCCATTGAGACGGCTCGGCGCGTTCGAGCCGCCAAGGTTCAACCCGCCATGAAGCGTGTCTTCGTGGGCTGTTTTCATGGAATGGATCTTGTGGAAGGATCAATGTTAGATGGAGAGAAAACCATCTATTCAGGTGATGAGTCCTCAACCGGCGAGACCGATTTAATGTATCAACTGCAAGACGGCGGGCTTGGGGGCTACTCCGATGGCAACAGTATTCCAGACCCCTATGAGCCACCGAACAGGGCCGCTGTTTTCATGGCTAGTACACAGCAGATGGTGGGCGTGTCAACCGCCGCCGCTATGAGTTCCAATTCAATGGGAGTCGCAACGGCCAGGGCGGCCGGCTCAGCACGCCCACCGGCTCAATTTTTTACTAAGCTCCTGGATGCTTTGGCGACTCTGTTGGCTACAAAAGTAACACCGGCGAATCAGGCGCAACATAATGTGGAAGTAGCGAAACTACGGGATGAGGTAGCCCAAGCCAGGGTGGAGCTTGACGCAGAAAATATTAGGATGGCGGCAAAGCGGGCGACGCTGGAGACAGAGTCACAATGGACTGAAGTAGAAGCTTTCCATCTGAGCTTGGATCAGAATGCGTCCAATGCCGTTCTACGGAGAAGGCACTGATACGTCTCAAATGTATCTATAATTTATGAAGTATTCATGCTGTTATTTTATCATTCTTGGATGTTTTACAATCATTTTATAACAACTTTATATCATTTTTTGGGACTAACCTATTGACCCAGTGCCAGTTGCTATTTTTTGCTTGTTTTTTTACATCACAGGAAATCAATATCAAACTGAGTCCAAATAACGCGAAACTTTTGGAGATTTTTTATGGACCAGAACACCCAGGATGGGCTAGAGAAGCACCTGGGGGTACCCCGAGCGGGGCACAACCCACCAGGGCGCGCCTGGGGTGGCCAGGTGCGCCCAGGTGGGTTGTGCTCACCTCGGTGGCCTCCTGCACCCTCTCTTTACCCTATAAATTCACAAATATTCCAAAAACCCTCAGGGTTAACCTTCATCAAGTTCTGGCCACGCAAGGCTCAGAGCCACCGAAAACCAATCTAGACCCCGCTTCGGCACCCTGCCAGAGGGGGGATTCATCTCCGGTGGCCATCTTCATCATCCTGGCGGCCACCACGATGAGGAGGGAGTAGTCCACCCTCGGGGCTGAGGGTTTGTACCAGTAGCTATGTGTTTAATCTCTTTCTCTCTCTCTCTCTCTCTCTCTCTCTCTCTCTCTCGTGTTCTTGAGATGTCACGATCTTGATGTATCGCGGGCTTTGTTAATATAGTCGGATCATATGGTGTTTCCCCCTCTCTATCTTGTTGTGAATTGAGTTTTCCCTTTGAGATTTTGTTGTTATCGAACTGAATACTTTTATGGATTTGAGAACACTTGATATATGTCTTGCAATTGAATACTCGTGGTGACAACACTACACCACGGTAGAGCTTAGGTGACATACTTGTGTGGGTAAAGGTCCTCCAATCTCAATAGGAGATTTGTTGGCGTAGCTCTTAAGCTTTGTCCTTAGATCATGTGTCGGGAGAGGTATGACAATGTGGACAAACTATGTGTCGGCAGCCAGGTAGAGACTGCGTATCAGTCGGCAAGTACTTAGCAACATCTTATATGTCGGTATATGTGTGGGCCCTAACAGATTTTCTGTCGGCGTTGATATGTGCTTAGGGACATTAAATATGTCAGCGTAGGTAGGGTGTATGGACGCAGATAAAGTGTCGGCGTATGTGTAAACGTGTCAATCAACGAGACCTTGAAATTTTGGCGGCTGACTTAGGCGCGCGACCGAGGAAATATTGGCTACACGCGGCCCAAATTTGACCCACACTGGCCTGATATCCCTGAATCTGAGACCCAACCCAAATAACACCAGCTCCATCCCTAGATCCCCTCCGCCGTCACCCTCTCGGGCCACCCCTCGACCCCCGTCCCTGTCGCCGCCGGTGATAGCTCCGGCGCCGACCTCCGTCCACGCGCCACCCTAACCCCCGCCCTCGACCACATCCCCCGACCTCGGGCTCCACATCCCCGGCCCCTGCTTCGGCCACCGCCGCCCCTTTTCTCTCCCGCAAAGCCCCTTGTCCATATCTATCAGTCGCATGCCCGTTTTGTTGGTGGGCAGCCCGTGGCCTTCGAGGCGCGTTCCCTGTCATGTGCTAGGTGCCACACGCCTGGTCGCTGGTCGTCCTCAGAATAGTTGTCGGTTCGGTGCTTACCCCATCCTTCCACTAGTAGAAAAAGGGGCTATCGTTCGGGCCTGGCCAGCCCATTAGTCCCGGTTCTTATACGAACCAGGACCAACGGGTGCATTCGTCCGGTTAGGAGCCAGTGGCCGTCGGGCCTCATGAGCTTTGGTCCCGGTTCGTCTGGACCCATTTGTCCCGGTTCTAGGCACGAACCGGGACCAATGGGCCTCGCTCCTTGCCCATAACCATTGGTCCCGGTTCCAGCCACGAACCGGGAAAAATGATTTGGTTTATATATAGCCCATCGGCCGGGCGCAGCGTGAGCACTCCACACCGCCTGCTTTTTCTTTGGCCGGCCGGGAGGGCATTTGGGTGCTCTAGCTCACCTCCTATGCACATGAGGTATTCGATGAAATGTCCGAGCCACACTAGTTAATATTTCTTCTCTCGAAACTTGACCTCCGAGCTCCATTTTCCCCGAGGTTTTTCTAGGTTTACCGGTCCGTCACGTCCCGTCCCCGTCTTCACAGCCGTCGATCGCCCGCGCCGATCTCATCGCCGGCACCACCGTGGTGAGCCTCTTGTTCTTATCTTCTTTCTGAAAGAAAAAAAATTCTTACTTGAGATAGATACTTGTCTAATTTTCTTACTTTTATTATTCCTTGTTATTATATACTGCGATGGTTCTGGTATCCGCCCCCGTCGGCCCTCGTCCTGTCTATGATTCGGATGTGGTATATATTAATTTTTTATAACTATTTGGTTCATTTATTTTTTATGACAATTATGCCGACCAACGTGACATAGATATTATTTATGTAGGAGGTGGTTGAACCGGAAATTCCAACCGACCCTATTGTCGAGAGGTTAAATTTAGTCGAAGAAGAAAACAATTACTTGAAGAAAAAAATAAAAAAATGAGGAGCAGAAGATGATATTGGAGTTGCATGTTGCGGATGTAAATGCGATGATCACAAGATCAAGATGGATGCAATGCGGTTGAAGATTAGAAAGATTAGAAAATATGCCACTCATACCGAGGCTTGGTATCATTATGCCGTTGGATCAATTGTTACCTTAGTTGTGATTATGATCGCATTTGTTGTTGCATCGAAAGGTTTTACATAGTTTCAATGTATGGTTTAACTAGATGCTCTGGAGAGCTATATGTTGTTCAATTTGAACTATGTATGTGCTTTGATTTGAATGTGATGATGAACTACTATTAATTTGGTCACTTATCTATCCATTTTCATTTGTAGTGCTTTTCAATTTCAGGGTCTTATAGCTGAAAAAAAATCAGTAAATGCATGAAAAATAACAAATGAAGTCAGAAAGGGTTGAAAATTGATGTTGTGGCTTTGAATCGTGCATTTTGAACACAGAAAAAGCATGCAGTTCAAATAAGTTCAAAAAAATGAAATCCCTTTGTAATGCATTTAGTTTCCATATGAAACCCTGATACTTCGAAAGAGATTGTCCGTTTTGTACACGAAGTGCATCCAGTTTTTGCTGTAAGCCTCTCTACTTTCTTGCACATGCTATGTGGGTGAAATGATGATACCATGCCAAATTTCAACCTTTTCAGAGTTCATTTGTAGTGCTTTTCAATTTCAGGGTCTTATAGCTGAAATTTTTTAGTAAATGCATGAAAAAAATAAATGAAGTCAGAAAGGGTTGAAAATTGATGATGTGGCTTTGAATGGTGCATTTTGAACACAGAAAAAGTATGGAGTTCAAATAAGTTCAAAAAAATGAAATCCCTTTTGTAATGCATTTGTTTCCGTATGAAACCATGATACTTCGAAAGAGATTATCCGTTTTGTACACGAAGTGCATCCAATTTTTGCCGTAAGCCTCTCTAATTTCTTGCACATGCTATGTGGGTGAAATGATGATTGTTGGAAATATGCCCTAGAGGCTATAATAAAATGGTTAGTATTATATTTCCTTGTTCATGATAATTGTCTATTGTTCATGCTATAATTGTGTTATCCGGAAATCGTAATACATGTGTGAATACATAGACCACAACATGTCCCTAGTGAGCCTCTAGTTGACTAGCTCATTGATCGACAGATGGTCATGGTTTCTTGACTATGGACATTGGATGTCATTGATAACGGGATCACATCATTAGGAGAATGATGTGATGGACAAGACCCAATCCTAAGCATACACTAGTAGAAAAGGGGGCAATGGCCCAGGCCAGTTCAGCCCATTAGTCCCAGTTCAATCCAGAACCGGGACCAATGGAGCTATTTGCCCCGGTTCGTGAGCCTGTGGGGGGCCGGGCCACGTGGGCCATTGGTCCCGGTTCGTCTGGACCTTTTGGTCCCGGTTGCCAGGGACGAACCGGGACCACTGGGCCTGGCTCCTGGCCCACCACTATTGGTCCCGGTTGGTGGCATGAACCGGGACCAATGGCTACCCTTTAGTCCCGGTTCATGCCACGAACCGGGACCAATAGTGATGCCTACATATACCCCCTCCCGCAAGAGCAGAGCACGCTCTGCTTTTTCTGGCCGAGGTGGAGAGGGCTTGGTGGTGCTCTAGCTCACCTCCTATGCACACAAGGTGTTCGATGGAATGCCCGAGCCACACTACTTAAGGTTTCTCCTCTCCAAGCTCGACCGCCAAGCTCTGTTTTCCTCAAGATTGATCTAGGTTTAGCGGCCCGTCACGCCTGGCCCCCGTCTTCACCGGGCCGATCACCCGCCGATCTCATCGCTGCACCACCGTGGTGAGCCTCTTGTTCTTATCTTCTTTCTGAAAGGAAAAACATTCTTACTTGTATGTTTAGATAGATACTTGTATTATTTTCTTACTTTTATTATTGCATCTTATATAGTGCGATGGTTTTGGTATCCGCCCGATTGGCCCTCGGGCCCTGCCTATGATTCGGATGTGGTATATATTATCTTTTCATAACTATTGGTTCATTTATTGTTTATGAAAATTATGCCGACTAACGTGACATAGATTTTATTTATCTAGGAGGTTGTTGAACTGAAATTCCAACCGACCCTATTGTCGAGAGGTTAAATTTAGTTGAAGAAGAAAACAATTTCTTGAAGGAAAAATAAAAAACTTGAGGAGGAGAAGATGATATTGGAGTTGCATGTTGCGGATGTCGCCGATGATCACAAGATCAAGATGGATGCAATGCGCTTGAAGATGAGAAAGATTAGAAAATATGCCATTCATACGAGGCTTGGTATCATTATGCCGTTGGATCAGTTGTTACCTGGTTGCGATTATGATCGCATTTGTTTTCGCATTGAAATGTTTTACATAGTTTCAATGTATGGTTTAATTAATTTAGATGCTCTACAGTAGCTTTATGTTGTTAGATGAGAACTATGTATGTACTTTGGTTTTTATGTGATGATGAACTTCTATTAATTTGGTCACTTATAATTATCTATTCATGATGTTCTGTAATGATTTTTGACACACTTAATTATATATAATGCACGCAGATGAACCGGCAATGGATGTACGGTGATGTATACACCTCCGAGTACATTAAGGGCGTGCATGATTTTCTCGAAGTGGCTGAGGCAAACAAGCAGAATGGTTTTATGTGTTGTCCATGCCCTATATGTGGGAATACGAAGCAAATTTTTCTAAAATTAAAAGCAAAAAGAATTAAAAAATAAAGCAAAAAACAACAAAAAATAAATAATGCAGAAAACAGAAAAAAAAAACTGAAAAATAATAAAAATAGCAACAATAAGTATTTTGTTGTAAGTACAAACAAAATAAAATATATAAAGCAACAAAGAAAACAAAAAAAGTGTTTTCAAATTTGAAAACTAATGGCACTAACAGAAAGTTTATAATTTTTCTAAAACTAAAAGCAAAAAGAATTAAAAATAAAGCAAAAACAACAAAAAAAATAAATAATGCAGAAAGCAAAACCAAAAAACTGGAAAAAAAAATAAAAATAGCAACAATAAGTATTTTGTTGTAAGTAGAAACAAAATAAAATAAATAAAGCAACAAAGAAAACAAAAAAAATAAAAAAAGTGCCACCTACTGGGCCCCCACGGCCTGAATACGACTAGAAACCCTACCATGGGCCAGGATTCAGGCCCGCGGGAGGCCCAGTAGGCCCACAGGCAGAGATTGCACGGTTAGGCCCGAAAGCCTGCAGTTGAGAGGAGCTCGAGTGGGTGGGCGCAGCAGAGCTTATAAACCACACTCGAGCTCTCTCAACTAGCGAGGTGGGACTAAACTTTTCGGCCAAGCACAAGCCTTTGGTCCCGGTTGGTGGCACCAACGGGACTAAAGGGGCATTGGTCCCGGTTCAGGCACCAACCGACTAATGCCCCCTTTCGTCCCGGTTGGTGCCACCAACCGACCAAAGGCCGCCGCTTCCCGCCCTTTGGGCTGCTGAAAATTGGCCTTTGGTCCCGGTTGGTGGCACCAACCGGGACTAAAGGGGGCATTAGTCCGGTTTGGGCCTGAACCGACCAATGCCCTTGCTATATAACCAGGACTGGTGAAAATTTCACATCTCCCTCGCCTCCCTAGCTTGCCCCCCGCCGCCAGCTGCCCAAATCGTCACAAGGCCTCCTCGCTGTCGCCGCCGGCCGCCGCCGCGCTGCCCTGCCTCGAAACACGACGGCACGCCTCACGCCTCGGCCCGCACCCACCATTGTCGTTGTCGCCGGCGCCCGCCCCCACAGCCGCCTCGCCGGCCGCCCTCCTCCCGTTCGGTCCGGCTCCGCGACCCCTTTCCTCCCCGTCCCCTCGATCCTCTTCATATAATTTTTTTTTCATATAATTTTTTTATATGCATATGTTGATTATATGGATGGATGGATGATGTATATGTTCATTATATGGATGGATGGATGATGTATGCTTTTTTCATATAATTTTTTAGGCAGATTTTTAGATTTTTAGGCAGATTTTTAGAATTTTTGTGTATGTATGTTATGTTTATATGTATGTATGTATGTTCATATGTATGTATGTTTATATGCAAAGCATATGCCAAGAAAATGTATGAATGGTCATATGCAAAGAAAAATGTATGTATGGTCATATGCAAAGAAAATGTATGTATGTATGTTCATATGAAAGAAAAGTGTATGTATTTATGTTCATATGCATATGCAAAGAAAATGTATGTTCATATATATGATGATATGTTCATATAAAAAGGAAAATAAGAAGAGGAAGAAAGGAGAAGAAGAGGAGAGGAAGAAGAGGAGAAATAAATAAGAAGAGGAAAAAGAAGAAAAGAAGAGGAGAAGAAGAAAGGAATAGAAGAGAAGAAGAAAAATAGAAAAAATTCTATTTTTCTTCTTCTTCTTTCTATTCCTTTCTTCTTCTCCTCTTTTTTTCTTCTTTTTTATTGCGCTGCTAGATATGTATACCCCTCCCCTTCTCTTCAATAGGAAAAAGAAGAAAAGAAGAGGAGAAGAAGAAAGAAAGGAATAGAGGAGAAAGAAGAAACTTTTGACACGAGGGGGGAGGGTACCATACCCTCCCCGAGCAATATTATTTTCATTGTCGATATAACGAGGGTGTCGAGGATCGCCGAGGGGTCGAGGGTCGGGAACTAGGGTAGAGGGTCGAGGGTCGTTAAGGGGTCAAGGGTCGAAGGTTTCAGTGTCGAGGGTTACTATAGTGTCAAAGTATTGAAGAAATCCATGTCTTAATCAATAGACGAAATAAACAATTGCATGATGGTACGAATACCTACAAAGTTATTTCTGAATGGAGTCCCCGATAGGATAATTTGCCTTTTGTACGAATCTCAGCAAAGGCCTTTCAAATAACGATATTCGGAAGGTTCTTGCTGAACTTTGTACCAAAAGCGATTATCCTATCTCGGGACTCCGCTCCAAAATAACTTTGGAGAGCTTCGCATCATCATGCACCTGTTACTTTCGCCTAATGATGAAGACATGGTTTTGTTGAACTTTGACACTAGGCAACCTCCCGACCCTCGGCGATCTTCGACCTTGACCTCGACCGCCGGGCGATCCACGACCCTCTACCCCATCAAGGTGTCGATGCCCACGCCACTTGTGGGACATAGATGTAGTGTTCTCGCCGACCCCTCCCGATAGCTTCAACACGTGGGGGTCGATATTACCCTCCTAGCTTGAAGCATTCTCGAGGCCACCCCTAATCCTTGAAGCGTTGTTTAGGCCATTCCCCAAACCCTAGAGAAGCAGCGTCGAGGCCACTAATATGATTCCTTATTGTGATTAGCTAGCTAGTTCTACGCTTGCCACTAATATATCCATATCTGTCATGTTTGAATAATAATTGCCATGTTGTAAATATTTGTAGAAACTATGGACACCCCCCAGACGAAGCACAAGAAGCGTTGTTGAGGGACATAATCGCACAAGGAAGTGATGCCGTCTGCTGCGTTGATGTTTCTCAACGACAACGATGGTCTGGAAGGAGAGGGTGAAGAAGCAGCTGGCTATGATTTACATGGTCTGGCGACCCAATGCCGTGCAAGAAGGAGAGGGTGAAGAAGTAGACCGTGAGGACGGCTCGTGATCACCAAACCGAGTCCGGCTAGGTATATATATTAGTTAAGCCTGTGCTGACTAGCTAATTGATGCATTCATTGTTTTGGTATATATGTACACATATTAATTAACTCTCGCCTTTTGTTCTTTTTCTAGCCCTCCGGATCGAGCACAACTTCGTAAAGAGACGAGGCCCAAGAAAAGTTGAGCTCGGATGAAAAGTTTGAGATCATACAAATCGCGCTGACGGCCAACTGATTGAACCCTACGGGACAAAGAAGGCATTTGTTGCTCGAGAGGTTCTAGTTAGGGACAAGATCCCGATCAGCATCCACCAATGGTATAAGCCTAAGAACGAAGACCCCGAGGTGTCTTATGTCAATGATATGCGTAAAAATGATCTTTGGACTGAGCTGAAGTCAAATTTCACCCTACCACGGAGGATGATCCGGAGAAGCCAGTTATAGAGCCATTAATCAAGTCTTTTGCTCAAGAAGATGGCAGACCTATTCAAGAATTGGAAGAAAGACCTCAATAGGTATGTCGAAAAAATGAGACACCAGAATTCAAGGGCAAATATGAGAAGATCAGAGATGACTGGCCCGCATTTGTGGCCCACAAGACATCGGAAAAGAGTAAAAAGATGTCGGTGACAAACAAGAGAAATGCTGCGAAGAAGAAGCTTCACCATCGCACGGGGTCAGGTGGCTACCTCTTAGCCCGGCCTAAGTGGGCCAAGGCTGAGAATGATCTGCATGATAAAGGGATCGAACCAGAGACAATGAATCTAGCCGCACCGTTGCTGGACTTGGTTCTTTGGGGCCGGAGGATCCTTGGACCCTATAACAGGGAAGTGCATTTGGACGGACGAACAATTGGACATACCAGTCAAGAGGCTTCAGCAATATATCGAAGCAGCGCAGCAAGGGACGTTCGTTCCGCATGTGGAGAAGGACGAGCTCACAATGGCCCTCGGCAATCCCGAGCACCACAGGCGGACACACGAGGCACGCCAGTTCGCTTTCGTGGAAGGCTGGATTTCAGACGCAGGGGTTACAAAACCGTGAGAGGAGGAAGAAACCGAGCAGAGCCAACCGCAGCGCTGCACGAAAGGGTAATGGGGCTAGAGGAACGAGAAGCATATCGCAGCAAACGACCTGCCGAAGCTTTCCCCGAAGCTACCCCGCCATCTCAGCGGAGAAGCAGCGTGGCTTCCACCGAGCTGCTTCAGCCGGAGCATGCCTTGACGGCTCCTGCCAGCTATCCCGTGGATGCTATCACGGATGCTGAAAATTGCCACCTTATGGCGCAATGGAGCAATTTGAAGGTCAAGGCGGCTGTTGGCTCGGGCTTTATCCTACTAAACCCGACTCAACTTTTCACCGCCGCCGATTCTCGAAGGATATGCTAAGGTGATGGTCGATGAAATAACGGAGGGATTTGAGGACCTCCGCTTGACCACCCTACCGGTGAAGGGGAGTATCGGCTGGGTTCTGCTCAAGACTCCATGCCTATGGCGGAAGGATCTCATCAACCTTACAGGCTGGACGCCTCCGCCTCCTCCTCCTCCTCCGGCGAAGTCAGGGCACTCCGCCTCCTCCTCCGGCGAGTGACGATCAGGGCACTCGGCCGGCTCCTTCTCCGGCACGTGGCGGCACTCCGCCTCCTTCTCCGCCTGCGCCGGCGCGCTCGAGCAGCCAGCCTCCTCCTTCTCCGCCTCGTCAGCAAAGGCGGAAGAGACCCGCCGCCGCTCCGGCTGCTCCGGCGCGTAGTCCTTCTCCTCCGCCTCGTAAGCAAGGAAAGAAGACATCCGCTGCGTCTGCTCTGCGGCGTCTAGCAAGACAGCCAAAGGCGGGAGGAGATAGAGATTCGGTCCTTCTCTGAAGACTCCAGAGAAGTTACCGTACGAGAGGAGCGAGGAGGAAAACGCGAAGATCGCGCAGACCGAAGTGGATGACTGGTTTCAAGGGTTGAAAGCAAAGAGACATCCACCTCCGGAGGAGAAGGTAGATCCGTGAAAGCGAGCGCACTGCTGCCCCGACAAAACCACCCAAGTCTCCGCCAAAGGCAACTATGAGCGCATTATTGAAAGGCATTTGCCGGAAGCGGAGAGGTCGGGAAGTACTAAAAGTGAATAAAGGATGAAAGAACGACGAGCTGAAACAAATTGCCCAGCTCGGCGAACAAGCGGCAATCGTGCCCCCCGCTCAAGGTGCACGCTAGCGACATCGCCGATCCGAGGATGGTGCCCGGTTATGGCAATCCTGCAGATTACCTGCCCGACGATGTACATTATGATTTCTTGGAGGTGCAGATACAAAGATACGAGTACGGGAAGCCTCTCGTCAAAGATGAAAGTTCTCTATCAACGATGATGCGAAGATTGCATGATTGGTACATGAAAACCTGCAAAGAGTCCGAGGAGGAGTACTTTGTATGTGAGAGTTAAAAGGAGCATGACCTCCTTGGAATTGAACTGTTGCCTATTCCATTTGAGGAGTTCTATCAGTTTTTCAATCAATTGGCCATCGATAAATCAACGGTCACCTGCTACTGCGTAAGTAGTACTACTTCGTCATTAAGTCTCTATATAACTCAGCCCTTTCATTGCATGTATTTATAATTATCCTCACTATATTATGCAGATTGAAGATCGCCGAATTGAAGAAAAGACAAGGGGAGATATTGGGTTCATTAACACGTATCTCATAGATGCAACTGAGGTTAAATATCGTGCCCAAGAAACCAAGGCCAACTTGCTACGATCGTTGGAAATAGATGAACACAAAGATATAATACTCTTTCCTTACAACTTCAAGTTAGTGTTCTTGTCTTGTGGCATATTCGGTTTCCTTTATTAGTCCAGGTTATAGTAATGTAATATTGATGAGTTATGCATGTGTGCGCAGCTACCACTATATTCTCCTAGAGATTAAGCTTGAGAAGGGAGTAGTAATCGCCTTAGACTCCAAGCGAAAAGATCCCAAGGAGTATGCGGACATGACTGAACTGCTCGAGAAGTAAGTTAAATCGATCATTATCCACCATATCAGCAACTTTGTTCATTTCTGATATCAAGTAATTGTTTTTCTTTGTGTGGCAGGGCTTGGAGAAAATTCACCAAAAGCTCCGGACTACCAAGAAGCTGCAATTTAGGCACCCAAAGTAAGTACTATATAGTAGCATATTCCACGCATCTCCTAGTGATTCAAGCGCTAGTTTCATCAATACCATTTAGCATGCTTGCTAATTATCAGTTTGATTGACCTCTATTTCTTGTAAAGTGGTTGTGGCAGGAACAAGGGAATGATTTCTGTGGATACTACATTTGCGAGTCCATCCGCCACACGACACTGTGAGCGGGCTACTCCGACAAACAATACGAAGTGCGTAAATAACAATATTCATAATTTTATTTTATTACCATCATTTGTGTTGAGTTTCATTCATTCATATATATATATATATGTATTGACCCCTTCTTAAAATTAGATGTTTCGGATGCGGGATGAACTCCTAGCACCAGATCGCATGCGAGCAATTCAAGAGGAATTGGCGGCATTCTTTCTTGACCACGTGATCGCTGAAGACGGAGAATACTATGTGGACCACGCGTCCGTATGTTAGGAGATTATATATTTGTAAAAGATAATTATTGTATATATGTAGCCGTAGTGTGTCGGATAGATATACGAGAACTTGTTGTTCGACCAATCTCTCGGAGAAGGAGAGGTGGTCGATATCACTTCTCTCAGTATGCATATATGTTCATGACGATCTTCCTGCTTGCTTACTAGCTAGCTAGCGTGTCTAGCTAGTCCTCTCTATAATGTATGTATGGTACGTAGCGTCGACCAAGCACGGACAAAAGAGTGGACACTTCTCTCTATTAATTAGCTAGCTATAGCACAATATATGAAACACCTAAATTACCCCCCCAAAACCCCGCAACCCCCCCCCCCCCTTTCAAAAAAAAAACAAAACCACAGCCACAGAAATGTCGACGCGTGGATGCCTATTGGTCCCGGTTGGTGCCACCAACCGACCAAAGGCCCTCCCTGCCTGGGCTCAGCCGGACAGGCCACGTGGAGGCCCATCTGTCCCGGTTCTCGATTGAACCGACTAAAGGTCGTAGCATTAGTACCGACCCTCTAGTCCCGGTTCATGAACCTGGACTAAAGGCCCTCACCAACCGGGACTATAGGCCCTTTTTCTACTAGTGATAGCACAAGATCGTGTAGTTCGTTTGCTAGAGCTTTTCTAATGTCAAGTATCATTTCCTTAGACCATGAGATAGTGCATCTCCGGATACATCAGGGAGTGCTTTTGGGTCTACCAAACGTCCACAACGTAATCGGGTGGCTATAAAGGTGCACTCTGGTATCTCTGAAAGTGTCTGTTGGGTTGGCAACGAATCGAGACTGGATTTGTCACCGTCATTTACGGAGAGAGGTAACTCTGGGCCCACTCGGTAATGCATCATCATAATGAGCTCAATGTGACTAAGTAGTTGGTCACGGGATCGCATTACGGAACGAGTAAAGTGACTTGCGATAACGAGATTGAACGAGGTATTGGGATACCGACGATCAATCTCGGGCAAGTAACGCACCGATTGACATAGGGAATTGTATACGGGGTTGTTTGAATCCTTGACATCGTGGTTCATCCGATGAGATCATCGTGGAACATGTGGGAGCCAACATGGGTATCCAGATCCCGCTGTTGGTTATTGGCCGGAGAGATGTCTCGGCCATGTCTACATGATTCCCGAACCCGTAGGGTCTACACACTTAAGGTTCGATGACGCTAGGGTTGTAACGAAGATTTTTATGTGGTTACCGAATGTTGTTCGGAGTCCCGGATGAGATAACGGACTTCACGAGGAGTTCCTAAATGGTCCGGAGGTGAAGATTTATATATGGGAAGTCATCATACGATCGCCGGAAATATTCGGGGGTATACCGGTATTGTACCGGGACCACCGAAGGGGTTCCGGGGGTCCACCAGGAGGGTCCACCTGCCCAAGAGGGCCTTATGGGCTGTAGGTGGAAGGGAACCAGCCCCAAGTGGGCCCGGGTGCCAAACCCCCCTACGGCCCATGCGCCTAGGGTTTGGGGGGAACCCTAAAGGGGGCGCCCCCCCTTGGCTTGGGAGGCAAGCCACCTCGCCCTTGGCCGCCGCCCCCCGTCTAGATCCCATCTAGAGGGGCCGGCCCCCTTCCCCCTTCTCCCTATAAATAGAGGGGCGAGGGGAGGGCTGCGACACCACATTCAAGGCGCAGCCCCTCCCCTCCCCAACACCTCTCCTCCTCCGCAAGAGCTTGGCGAAGCCCTGCCGGAGAACTGCCACTCCATCACCACCACGCCGTCGTGCTGCTGTTGGAGACCTCTTCCTCAGCCTCTCCCTCCTCCTTGCTGGATCAAGGCGCAGGAGACATCACCGGGCTGCACGTGTGTTGAACGCGGAGGCACCGTTGTTCGGTGCTAAGATCGGATTCGGCCGTGATCTGAATCGCTACGTGTACGACTACTCCAACTGCGTTCTTGCAACGCTTCCGTCCCGCGATCTTCAAGGGTATGAAGATGCACTCCCCTCTATCTCGTTGCTAGTTACTCCATAGATTGATCTTGGTGATGCGTAGAAATTTTTTATTTTCTGCAACGATCCCCAACAGTGGCATCATGAGCTAGGTCTATTCGTAGTTTCTATGCGCGAGCAGAACACAAGTTGTTGTGAGCGTCGATTTTGTCAATTTACTTGCCGTTACTAGTCTTATCTTGATTCGGCGGCATCGTGGGATGAAGGGCCCGGACCGACCTTACACGTACGCTTACGTGAGACAGGTTCCATCGACTGACATGCACTAGTCGCATAAGGTGGCTAGCGGGTGTCTGTCTCTCCCACTTTAGTCGGATCGGATTCGATGAAAAGGGTCCTTATGAAGGGTAAATAGAAATTGGCATATCACGTTGTGGTTTTGGCGTAGGAAAGAAACGTTCTTGCTAGAAACCTATAGTAGCCACGTAAAAAATTGCAACAACAATTAGAGGACTTCTAACTTGTTTTTGCAGCATATGCCGTGTGATGTGATATGGCCAAAAGGATGTGATGAATGATATATGTGATGTATGAGATTGATCATGTTCTTGTAATAGGAATCACGACTTGCATGTCGATGAGTATGACAATCGCAGGAGCCATAGGAGTTGTCTTAATTTATTTATGACCTGCGTGTCAACATAAACGTCATGTAATTACTTTACTTTAGTGCTAAACCGTTAGCCATAGTAGCAGAAGTAATAGTTGACGAGAAAACTTCATGAAGACACGATGATGGAGATCATGATGATGGAGATGTTGGTGTCATGCCGGTGACGATGATGATCATGGCGCCCCGAAGATGGAGATCAAAAGGAGCAAAATGATATTGGCCATATCATGTCACTATTTGATTGCATGTGATGTTTATCATATTTGATTGCTTGAAACGACGGTAGCTTAAATAAGATGATCCCTCGCATTAATTTCAAGAAAGTGTTCCCCCTAACTGTGCACCGTTGCGAAGGTTCGTTGTTTCGAACACTACTAGAAAAACGGCTGCCAGTGGCGCACCTGTTTTCGCTACTAATGGCGCACTACAGGTGCGCCACTAGCACCACGCCATAAGATTTTTTTTTCTAATGGCGCACCTGTGGTGCGCCATGGCACACCACATAGAAGTGCGCCATTAGTGACAAATTTTTTTCAAATTTTTTTTTCAGAAATTTTATTTAATTTTTTTTTCAACTTTTTTCAATTTTTTTTCGTTTTTTTCTTAATCTCAGGTCACTATGGCTTAATCTCAGGTCAAATCGCACTTCGTGGTCAAACTTCCCAAAAGGTCACCCATCCTCACACTACTCCAGCCCAAGCACGCTTAACTTAAGAGTTCTATCCAACCCCAGCAACAGCTCACTTCACAGGCACTTGTTGATATATCTAGCATATCAATCCTATTATACCTTGTTGATGTCTAGGACTTTGTTCATGTTCATCACTATGATGAAATTTTGAAAATATTTAAAACTTCCCGGTCATATTATGTACCATTTTTTGAAAAAAAATTCGAAAAAAAATTCAAAACCAATTTTTTTTCTGTTACTAGTGGCGCACCACATCCACGGTGGGCCACTAGTAAGTTTGATTTTTTTTGAATTTTTTTGCCTCTAGATCTTGAAAGCCCCGTAACTTTTTTCTGTTAGGTTTTTGGGGATTTTGAAAATGTTTAACGGGGTTCTTAAATTTGGATGTAACTTTTCGAGTAGATGATTTTTCATATAAAAAACTTTTTCATCCGAGTTAGTATGCAAAAGTTATGCCCATTTTACAAATTCTCGAGAGATTTTGCAAATAAAGTCGAAATTCATATTTGCAAAGTTTCCCAACAATTAGACCACATATCACATGGGAAACTTATTTTCTTTTATTTTTTACATTTCCATCATTTTCTTTTATTTTTTTTAAACTGAAAAGGCGGTCGGGGGGTTGCATTCGGGAATTTTTGGGTCAAAATTAGTAATGGCGCACCGTGGGTGTGGTGCGCCATTACTAACTTTGGAAAAAATAAAGAAAATAAAAAATAAAATTTGTTAGTAATGGCGCACCGTGAGTGTGGTGCGCCATTACTAGTTTTAACTAGTAATGGCGCACCACACCCACGATGCGGCATTACTAACTTTGGAAAAAAAATAAAAAAATGTTTGAAAAAAAATTTGAAAAAAAATTTGAAAAAAAATTTGAAAATTTTTTACTAGTGGCGCACTGTGGATGTGGTGCGCCATTACTAGTTTAACTAGTAATGGCGCACTATCCCCTGGTGCGCCATTACTAGTTTTGAAAAAAAAATTAAAAAAAATTTGTTACTAATGGCGCACCGTGGATGTGGTGCGCCATTAGTATTTGGACACTAATGGCGCACCAACACATGGTGCGCCATTAGTATATACTAATGGCGCACCACATGTCTGGTGCGCCATTAGTGTCCATATCGTCTATAGCCCTTTTCCTAGTAGTGGAAGCACCACGTGATGATCGGGTGTGATAGATTCTAACGTTCGAATACAACGGGTGTCAGCCAGATTTACACACGCAATACACTTAGGTTGACTTGACGAGCCTAGCATGTACAGACATGGCCTTGGAACACGGAAGACCAAAAGGTCGAATATGAGTCGTATAGAAGATACGATCAACATGAAGATGTTCACCGATGATGACTAGTCCGTCTCACGTGATGATCGGACACGGACTAGTTGACTCGGATCATGTATCACTTAGATGACTAGAGGGATGTCTATCTCAGTGGGAGTTCATTAAATAATTTGATTTGATGAACTTAATTATCATGAGCTTAGTCTAAAATCTTTACAATATGTCTTGTAGATCAAATGGCCCACGCTAATGTTGTCCTCAACTTCAACGCGTTCCTAGAGAAAACCAAGCTGAAAGACGATGGTAGCAACTATACGGACTGGGTCTGGAACTTAAGGATCATCCTGATAGCTGCCAAGAAAGCATATGTCCTTGAAGCACCGCTAGGTGAAGCACCAGTCCCAGCAAACCAAGATGTTATGAATGCTTGGCAGTCCCGTGTTGATGGTTACTCCCTGGTTCAGTGCGGCATGCTTTACAGCTTAGAACCAGGGCTCCAAAAGCGTTTCGAACAACACGGAGTATATGAGATGTTCCAAGAGCTGAAAATGGTTTTCCAAGCTCATGCACAGGTCGAGAGATATGAAGTCTCCGACAAGTTCTCTACAGTTGTAAGATGGAGGAGAATAGTTCCGTCAGCGAGCACATACTCAAAATGTCTGGGTTGCACAACCGCTTGTCTCAGCTGGGAGTTAATCTCCCGGATGACGCGGTCGTTGACAGAATCCTTCAGTCGCTTCCACCGAGCTACAAGAGCTTTGTGATGAACTTCAATATGCAGGGGATGGAGAAAACCATTCCTGAGGTATATTTGATGCTGAAATCAGCGGAGGTGGAAATCAAAAAGGAACATCAAGTGTTGATGGTGCATAAAACCACTAAGTTCAAGAAAGGCAAGGGTAAAAAGGGCTTCAAGAAAGATGGCAAGGGAGTTGCCGCGCCCGGTAAGGAAGCTGCCAGGAAGAAGCCAAAGAATGGACCCAAGCCTGAGACTGAGTGTTTTTATTGCAAGGGAAGTGGTCACTGGAAGCGGAACTGCCCCAAGTACTTAGCGGACAAGAAGGCCGGCAACACCAAAGGTATATGTGATATACATGTTATTGATGTGTACCTTACCAAGACTGTAGTAGCTCACTGGAATTTGATACGGTGCGGTTGCTCATATTTGTAACTCAAAATAGGAGCTGTGGAATAAGCGGAGACTGGCGAAGGGACGAGGTGACGATCTTGGCGTCGGGAATGGTTCCAAGGTCGACGTGATCGCCGTCGGCACGCTACCTCTACATTTACCTACGGGGTTAGTTTTAAACCTCAATAATTGTTATTTAGTGCCAGCTTTGAGCATGAACATTGTATCTGGATCTCGTTTATGATGGCTACTCATTTAAATACGAGAATAATGGTTGTTCTATTTATATGAGAAATATGTTTTATGGTCATGCCCCGCTGGTGAATGGTTAATTCTTAATGAATCTGGAATGTGATGTTACACATATTTATAGTGTGAATACCAAAAGATGTAAGGTTGATAATGATAGTCCCACATATTTGTGGCACTGCCGCCTTGGTCACATTGGTGTCAAACGCATGAAGAAGCTCCATGCAGATGGACTTTTGGAGTCTCTTGATTACGAATCATTTGACACGTGCGTAATCCATGCCTCATGGGTAAAATGACCAAGACTCCGTTCTCCGGAACAATGGAGCGAGCAACCAACTTATTGGAAATCATACATACTGATGTGTGCAGTCCAATGAGCGTTGAGGCTCGCGGTGGCTATCGTTATGTTCTCACCCACACTTATGACTTAAGTAGATATGGGTATTTCTACTTAATGAAACACAAGTCTGAGACCTTTGAAAAGTTCAAGGAATATTGGAGTGAGGTTGAAAATCAACGTGACAGGAAAATAAAGTTCTTACGATCAGATCGTGGAGGGGAATATTTGAGTCACGAATTTGGCACACACTTAAGGAAATGTGGAATCGTTTCACAACTCATGCCGCCTGGAACACCTCAGCGTAATGGTGTGTCCGAACATCGTAATCGCACTCTATTGGATATGGTGCGATCTATGATGTCTCTTACCGATCTACCGCTCTCATTTTGGGGCTATGCTTTAGATACTGCCGCATTCACTTTAAATAGGGCTCCGTCGAAATCCGTTGAGACGACACCGTATGAATTATGGTTTGGGAAGAAACCTAAGCTGTCGTTTCTAAAAGTTTGGGGATGCGATGCTTATGTCAAGAAACTGCAACCTGAAAAGCTCGAACCCCAGTCGGAAAATGCGTCTTCATAGGATACCCTAAAGGAAACCATTGGGTATACCTTCTACCTCAGATCCGAAGGCAAGATCTTTTTTGCCAAGAATGGATCCATTCTGGAGAAAGAGTTTCTCTCGAAAGAAGTAAGTGGGAGGAAAGTGGAACTAGATGAAGTACTGCCTCTTGAACCGGAAAGTAGCGCAGCTCAAGAAAATGTTTCTGTGGTGCCTGCACCGACTAGAGAGGAAGTTAATGATGATGATCAAGGAACTTCGGATCAAGTTACTACTGAACTTCCTAGGTCCACAAGGACACGTTCCGGACCAGAGTGGTACGGCAACCCTGTCCTGCAAATCATGTTGTTAGACAATGGTGAACCTTCGAACTATGAAGAAGTGATGGCGGCCCGGATTCCGATAAATGGCTTGAAGCCATGAAATCCGATATAGGATCCATGTATGAAAACGAAATATGGACTTTGACTGACTTGCCCGATGATCGGCGAGCCATAGAAAATAAATGGATCTTTAAGAAGAAGACAGACGCGGATGGTAATGTAACCATCTATAAAGCTCGGCTTGTCGCTAAGGGTTATCGACAAGTTCAAGGGGTTGAATACGATGAGACCTTATCACCCGTAGCGAAGCTGAAGTCCGTCCGAATCATGTTAGCAATTGCCTCATTCTATGATTATGAGATATGGCAAATGGACGTCAAAACGGCATTCCTTAAGGAAGAATTGTATATGATGCAGCCGGAAGGTTTTGTCGATCCTAAGAATGCTAACAGGGTATGTAAGCTCCAATAGCCCATCTATGGGCTGGTGCAGGCATCTCGGAGTTGGAACATTCGCTTTGATGAAATGATCAAAGCGTTTGGGTTTATCAAGACTTATGGAAAAGCCCTGCGTTTACAAGAAAGTGAGTGGGAGCTCTGGCATTTCTCATATTATATGTGGATGACATACTGTTGATGGGAAATGATATAGAACTCTTGGAATACATAAAGGCCTACTTGAATAAGTGTTTTTCAATGAAGGACCTTGGAGAAGCTGCTTACATATTAGGCATCAAGATCTATAGAGATAGATCGAGACGCCTCATTGGTCATTCACAAAGCACATACCTTGACAAGATATGGAAGAAGTTCAATATGGATCAGTCAAAGACAGGGTTCTTGCCTGTATTGCAAGGTGTGAGATTCAGCGCGGCTCAATGCCCGAACACGGCAGAAGATAGAGAAAAGATGAGTGTCATCCCCTATGCCTCGGCCATAGGGTCTATTATGTATGCCATGCTATGTACCAGACCTGATGTGAACCTTGCCGTAAGTTTGGTAGGAAGGTACCAAAGTAATCCCGGCATGGAACACTGGACAGCGGTCAAGAATATCCTGAAGTACCTGAAAAGGACTATGGATATGTTTCTCGTTTATGGAGGTGACGAAGAGCTTGTCGTAAAGGGTTACATCGATGCTAGCTTCGACACAGATCTGGATGACTCCAAGTCACAAATCAGATATGTGTATATTTTGAATGGTGGGGCAGTAAGCCGGTGCAGTCGCAAGCAAAGCGTCATGGCGTGATCTACATGTGAAGCGGAGTACATGGCAGCCTCAGAGGCAGCACAGGAAGCAGTCTGGATGAAGGAGTTCATCACCGACCTAGGAGTTACTCCCAATGCGTCGGGCCCAATGACTCTCTTCTGTGACAACACTGGAGCTATTTCCCTTGCCAAGGAGCCAAGGTTTCACAAGAAGACCAGGCATATCAAGCGTCGCTTCAACTCCATTCGCGAACATGTTCAAGATGGAGACATAGATATTTGTAAAGCGCATACGGATCTGAATGTCGCAGATCCGTTGACTAAACCTCTTCCATGAGCGAAACATGATCAACACCAGAACTCTATGGGTGTTCGATTCATCACAATGTAAAAAGATTATTGACTCTAGTGCAAGTGGGAGACTGTTGGAAATATGCCCTAGAGGCAGTAATAAAATGGTTGTTATTATATTTCCTTGTTCATGATAATTGTCTATTGTTCATGCTATAATTGTGTTATCCGGAAATCGTAATACATGTGTGACATAGACCACAACATGTGCCTTGTGAGCCTCTAGTTGACTAGCTCATTGATAGACAGATGGTCATGGTTTCCTGACTATGGACATTGGATGTCATTGATAACGGGATCACCTCATTAGGAGAATGATGTGATGGACAAGACTCAATCCTAAGCATAGCACAAGAACGTGTAGTTCGTTTGCTAGAGCTTTTCTAATGTCAAGTATCATTTCCTTAGACCATGAGCTTGTGCAACTCCCGGATACCGTAGGAGTGCTTTGGGTGTACCAAACGTCACAACGTGAACTGGGTGGCTATAAAGGTGCCCCTACGGGTATCTCCGAAAGTGTCTCTTGGGTTGGTACGAATCGAGATCGATTTGTCACTCCATTACACGGAGAGGTATCTCTATGCCCACCCGGTAATGCATCATCATAATAAGCTCAATGTGACTAAGTAGTTGGTCACGGGATCATGCATTACGGAAAGAGTAAAGTGACTTGCCGGTAACGAGATTGAACGAGGTATTGGGATACCGACGATCGAATCTCGGGCAAGTAACGTACCGATTGACAAATGGAATTGTATACGGGATTGTTTGAATCCTTGACATTGTGGTTCATCAGATGAGATCATCGTGGAACATGTGGGAGCCAACATGGGTATCCAGATCTCGTTGTTGGTTATTGGCCGGAGAGTTGTCTCGGTCATGTCTGCATGATTCCCGAACCCGTAGGGTCTACACACTTAAGGTTCGATGACGCTAGGGTTATAAGGAAGATTTGTATGTGATTACCGAATGTTGTTGGGAGTCCCGGATGAGATCCCGGACGTCACGAGGAGTTCCGGAATGGTCCGGAGGTGAAGATTTATATATGGCCATACGGTCGCCAGAAATATTCGGGGGTATACCGGTATTGTACCGGGACCACCGAAGTGGTTCCGGGGGTCCACCGGGAGGGTCCACCTGCCCCGGAGGGCCTTATGGGCTGTAGGTGGAAGGGAACCAGCCCCAAGTGGGCTGGGTTGCCAATCCCCCTAGGGCCCATGCGCCTAGGGTTTGGGGAACCCTAAAGGGGCGCCCTGGCTTGGGGGCAAGCCTCCCCCTTGGCCGCCGCCCCCCTCTAGATCCCATCTAGATGGGCCGACCCCCTTCCCCCTTCTCCCCATAAATAGAGGGGCGAGGGGAGGGCTGCAACACCACATCCAAGGCGCAGCCCCTGTCAGGACCGGTTTTTCGGGATATTAATTTCACAGAAAATGGCCCTTGTGCTCACCAGCCCCAGGATTACTGTTAGCTGATGAGGCACCAACTTGATACAGAAGTTCCAAGAAAAATACAAATTATGTGGTACAAGACCATCCTGGCCTATGAGTACAACAAAAGGATTTCTAGTGGTTGATGGCGGAAGCGGTTTATGGTTCATTAGCGTCTATGGGACTCCATTTCTCACAGGAACAGCTGACCAGGATAATTCCTATCTTCGCGAGGCTGCTATCACCAGTGTGTAGGTTCCGGGGCTGTCAGCGCATCGCTCCTCTCCATGCAAGAAATCTGGCCAAGACAATAGCCAGGGACAAGCCAGTGAGTACTTTTGAATGTACTCGCAAACATTATGAACACAGGTATAATATACAGATGATAATCATGCTCTAAAATATTCTATGATCATAACGTCAGTCACGCAATAAAAATCCTTGATGCATGCACGCAGGTTATTTATATGCAACATGAATTTGCAATAATGGAGTAGAAATAAAATGCACCGATCGGGTGTCTGAAGCGACGCCTCGAAAGGATCATGATATGAAGCATGCCTCAGTCGGGCGTCTGTGCGACACCACATAAAGGGCTTATAAAGTAAATAAATAATAAGCATGCCACAGTAGGGCGTCTCAGCGACACCACATAAAGGGCTTATAAAGTAAATAAATAATCACAGTGAATATCCAGGAGGTGGAACCGTCCCAGGGATACTCAATACTTCAAATAATATAAAGGGGTTAGTCCATAATAATAATAATCATAATCATCATAAGTCACACGTCATGATCCATGTTTTGGTTTAACAGTTTCTCCTCCGAAGACCGACACTAAGACCGACACTTGACCCATCCCAGACTGTAGTCCTTAACCATGGACACGGCTATTCGAATAGATATAAACTCTGCAGAGGGTGTACTCTTTACCCACGAGTAACGGATTCCTTTAGTCCATCGGGACTAATTCCGTCTACGGCCTTTTAATTGAAAACACCCTGACCGCACACACCAGCCTAACTTACCGGTGTCAGGAATCACCCACGACACCTGTTAAGCAAAACTCTAAGTGGGGAGGCTACAACCTCGATTAGCATGGGATCACAAAATTTATACCACAAGAAACTAGGGGAGCTACCCTTGGCTACAACCGAAAACACCCATGCCCCGGACCAGGTGGCATGCTCACCGGAGGCCTCCCAGATCTTCCACAATGGCCTCTCCATGCGGTGTGTGCTAGGAAAGGGGTTGACAACTTACTGAACTGCACTTACCCGTGGCAGGAACAAGTGGTAGTAATGGAACAAGTATGGGGGTTACCGGAACAAGACTCGATCTATAGTCGACTCAGGAGGTTTAAGTATTGCCTGCATGGTTAGTATAACAAATATGTTTCAACCAACAGACAACGTCACCACTCGTCATGCCTCACTTTCCCGTACGGGACACAACCGTCGCAACGAAGACCGGAGACAAGCTAGTGTCTACCCAAGACAGAGGATCTCCCGACTTCCTCCCGGTAGGCATGAAAGGTATACGAGGGTGTATACTATCACAATATATCGAATGCCAACAACACAGAATCATCAATATGCACGTATGAGTATGATCATACTATCACATGAAAATAATGGAAACTTCGGGTCAAGGTGGTGTTGTGATCGTATCAAACAACACACGACAACATTATGCCAGGGTTCAGAATGCTTGCCTTCAAGAGTATGTAAGTGGGGTGTGCCTTGTGAAAGTTGACTTCTTTTTCAAAAACCTATTTTTGAAATTATTCAAATTAAAACATAGTTTCAAAAAAGTACAAAAAAGTTGTCTGAAAAATTATCAAATAAATCTGAAAATAAACTAGACAATATTTGAAAGAGGTAGGAAAAAGAATCAACTCATTTGGAGTTTTATTTTAAAAGATATAGCTAGTCAAAGTTTTGGTCAAATTCTGTTTTTAAAATAAAACAAAAAAGAGAAAAACGTTTCGAAAACTGCACACGTCGAAGGCGTACTTTGCTTTGACGCTTCCACTTAGCCAGTGTGGACCGGCTCGGGGTCGCTGACAGTGGGTCCAGGGGCCCACCGGTTAGGTTTGACCGGTCTCCCCCGCCTCCTTCCTCCTCTGGCCACGCGGAGACGGGGCTTCGGCGATTGTCGTCGGCGATTGGCGGCTCCTCGCGGGCTCCCGAGGGCAGGGATGGATCCGCCAGCCTGGGGCGGTCCTCCCGGTGGTCGCTAGGGTGGTGGGGGCGAAGGGAGTCGCCGGTGGTGAGCTTCGCGGCGGCCGGCAGCTTCGGGTGAGTTTGGGGTTCTGGGCTGCGGTGGTTCCCGAGCGGGTTTGAGGTGTTGGGCGGCTCCGTAGGGTCATGGGGAGTCGAGCGGTGGCGCTGGAATGATGGGGGAGGGTCGGTTTGCGACGAGCGGGACCGGAAGGCGGCGGCGGCTGCACTGGCCGGAGATGGAGAAGAAGGCCTTCCCTGGTCGATCGACTGCTACGGGGGTGCTAGGTGGGGTGATAGGAGGTTGCCTGAGGTTCGAACGTGCTCGGGGTTCCTTTTATAGCGCGGTTAGGTCGGTCCCGAGGCGGCCGGAGATAAGAACGACGGCGAACCGCCATTCTGTGCTGCAGGGCGACGTGGCGGCGATGCGAGCTAGAGGACGGGCTTGCGGATAGGATCGCACTGCTCTTCAGGGCAGCCGGGCGCGCCGGGGTGGTTTTGGGCGGCGCCTGCCCAGGTAGGGCTGTTTGAAAGCGGGCGGTGGCGGCTTGCGTCGGTGGCACCGTAGGGCGCCAGGAGAGGGCTGTGGCGGCTCTGCGGCTAAGGGAGGAGTCGAAGCGCGTTGGCTGCAGTGGGGAGAGGCTGAACAAGCGCGCAAAGCGGCAAGCGGTGGGGACAGCGGGCGACTCGGTGCACGCGCGTGCAAAACGTCGCCTGGGCGCGCCAATGCATCGCCAGCGTTGACAAAATGCCAACGCTTGCCAGAGGCTGCAAATCATATGAGGATTAGCGAGTGGGGCTATAGGCTAGGGTAAAGCCATTAGACATGCTGGTTAGGCAAAGCAAGCAGGTCCAGTGTGCAAACAAAAACTCATGCCAAAACTATCATGCCCATAAGGTGTTTGACAAAATTCCAAGGGCACTTAGGCATTTCTTGGGGTGGTCAAACTCTCCAGGCTAGTGTCTCCTTAGATGCGAAAGAGGGTGGTAAGGATAGTTTGGCAAAAACAGAAACTTGCTAGTGCAAGTTTTGCAAATCTTTAGTTTTGGACAGAAAGGAAAAGGCATGATTGCATGCACTCAAAATCCTCCAATGGGTCCACTCTCCTGGACTTAAGGGTTTTGCAGGGTGGTCTGTAAGTAGGAAACAGAATCATGGGTAAAGGAGCAAGTTAAAATGTGGTTGCAGTACAAATCATCAAGTTGGACCAGAATGAACATGAGGTTGATTCACTCAAATTTTTCAAAGGACATAACTAGGTTTTTGCATAAAGATGAATAATATGCTCCTACTGACCTCCCCTAATTTTGGTGTAAGTTTTAATGAAGCATTTAAATAGGTTGCAGTGCAAAAGTGGAATCTGACCAGATTTAAAAACTTGTGGTAAAACTCAAAATCTCCAAATGACTAAGGAATATTTTTGCATAAAAGTGATTTAGGGACATCATATGTCATCCCCAAATTTTGGTTGGAATTTTAAATAAATTTATCAAATGGTTGTAGTTCAAATAGAGCTCCAAAACTAATGAAAAATCACTTTAAGGAATAAAGTTCAGAGAGCAATAATTATGCAAATAAATCCACTGATAATAGAAATGTTTTCCTTGAGAGGTTAAACAAGTCAAATAATATAATTGGAAAGTTTTCACTTGGGGTAAAAACTCCATAAAAGTAAAGAAAAGAATGGTTCTGAAAAAAAATCCGAAAAATGAAAGTTTAAGTTTCCTGGCAAAATTTTAATTAATAAAACAAGGTTAAAATTTTGGGGTGTCACAGCCCCTCCCCTCCCCAACACCTCTCCTCCTCCGCAAGAGCTTGGCGAAGCCCTGTCGGAGAACTGCCACTCCATCACGACCACGCCGTCGTGCTGCTGTTGGAGCCCTCTTCCTCAACCTCTCCCTCCGCCTTGCTGGATCAAGGCACGGGAGACGTCACCGGGCTACACGTGTGTTGAACGGGGAGGCACCGTTGTTCGGTGCTAAGATCGGATTCGGCCGCGATCTGAATTGCTACGTGTACGACTACTCCAACCGCATTCTTGCAACGCTTCCATCTCGCGATCTTCAAGGGTATGAGGATGCACTCCCCTCTATCTCGTTGCTAGTTACTCCATAGATTGATCTTGGTGATGCGTAGAATTTTTTTAATTTCTGCAACGATCCCCAACAATGATACCATGCCAACTTTCAACCTTTTCAGAGTTCATTTGTAGTGCTTTTCAATTTCAGGGTCTTATAGCTGAAAAAAATCAGTAAATGCATGAAAAATAACAAATGAAGTCAGAAAGTGTTGAAAATTGATGATGTGGCTTTGAATGGTGCATTTTGAACACATAAAAAGTATGGAGTTCAAATAAGTTCAACAAAATAAAATCCTTTTGTAACAGACGAGTTTCCGTATGAAACCCTGATACTTCGAAAGAGATTGTCCGTTTTGTACACGAAGTGCATCCAGTTTTTGCCGTAAGCCTTTCTACTTTCTTGCACATGCTATGTGGGTGAAATGATGATACCATGCCAACTTTCAACCTTTTCAGAGTTCATTTGTAGTGCTTTTCAATTTCAGGGTCTTATAGCTGAAAAAATCAGTAAATGCATGAAAAATAACAAATGATGTCAGAAAGGGTTGAAAATTGATGATGTGGCTTTGAATGGTGCATTTTGAACATAGAAAAACTATGGAGTTCAAATAAGTTCAAAAAAAATGAAATCCTTTCGTAACAGACGAGTTTCCGTATGAAACCCTGATACTTCGAAAGAGATTGTCCGTTTGTACACGAAGTGCATCCAGTTTTTGCCGTAACACTCTCTACTTTCTTGCACATGCTATGTGGGTGAAATGATGATACCATGCCAACTTTTAACCTTTTCAGAGTTCATTTGAAATGCTTTTCAATTTCAGCGTCTTATAGCTAAAAAACAAGAAATGCATGAAAATTTAATAGCAAAAATAATTATCATAAAATAAAATAAATAAGTAATTTGAAACTCAATAATATAAACTTTAATAAAATATATAAGTAGAAACAAAATAAAATAAAATAAAATAAACTTAAATAACATAAATAAAATTTATGAAACTAAAATTATCATAGTATTTTCTATTCAAAACATTATAAGCAACCTCTAAAATTTATGAAATTAAAATTATATAAAATTGATGCAACTAAAATTATCAAAGTATTTTCTGTTCAAAATCATTAAAAGCAAAAAGAATTTTCATAAAGAACTTTGTTTGTTAGAAACTTTAATAGCAAAAAGAATTATTATAAAATAAATTAAATAAGTAATTAGAAACAAAATAAAAGCAAATAAATAAGTATTTTGTTGTAAGTAGAAACAAAACAAAAATAAAGCAAAAAAGAAAACAAAAAATTGGAAAAAATAAAAAATTTGCCACCTACAGGGCCACCACGACGTGAATACAACGAGAAACCCATCCATGGGCCAGGATTCAGGCCCGCATATGGCCCAGTAGGCCCATCAGGCATAGCAGTCACAATTAGGCCCGTAAGCCTGCAATGGAGAGGGGCTCGAAAGGGGTGCGGCAGTAGGGCTTATATACCACTGTGCGCCCCTCTCAACTAGCGAGGTGGGACTAAACTTTCGACGCGAAAGCGCAAAGACACAAAGGTTTGGTCCCGGTTGGTGGCACCAACCGGTACTAAAGGGGTGCATTGGTACCAGTTCGTGGCAACCACCGGCACCAATGCCACCCCTTTAGTCCTGCTTGGTGCCACCAACCGGCACCAAAGGCCGCCGCTTCGCGCCCTTTGGGCTGCTGAAAAGAGGCCTTTGGTCCCGGTTGTTGGCACCAACCGGGACTAAAGGTCGCATTCGTCCCGGTTGCTTTCACGAACCAGGACCAATGCCCTGGGTATATAAGAAAACACTTAGCAGTTTCGACCAAATCCATCACTTCTTCCCCCGACGCCCCTGCTCCTCCTAGCCGTCGACGCCCGACGCCCCTGCTCCACCTTGCCGTTGCCGCTGCCACTGACGCTGTCATGCTGCTCAACGTCGCCGCTACGACGCTTCTCGCCCCGACGATGGCGTCGACCCTCGCTGCTTCTGCCTGCCCCGACGCCACTGTGAGCACCAGCCTGCTCCTGCACCTCCTGTCCCGCCCTCGCTTGCCTCACAAGCGCCGGGCCTGGCGCCGGCCCCTCCGCTGTGTTCTCCACTTTGCCGGGTGCTAGCTATTAGATTTTTAGATGTTTTTAGATGCTATTTTAGATTTTTTTACATGTTTTTTTGATGATTTTAGTTTATGTTTAGGTTAGTTTTAATATTAGGAAAATTTCAGATGTATAGTTATATTTATTTAGATGTATAGTTAATTTAGATGTTGTAATTTTTTCATAAAAATTGTGCACTTTTGTATTGAAACTTTATTTTTTTTCATATGTACGAAAATGTAGAATGAAAAGGAAAACAAACATATAAGAAAAAACAAAGGAAAAAATGAAGAAGGACCCGCGGCGAAGCAAGTCTTTTTTAAGGTAGTTCTTTGTTAAAGTGAGGGGGACGTCCGGAGCACCCCCCGGCCCTCTTGCTCGACCAAAACTCTGAGGACACCCAAACCCTAGAAAAAAACAATGTCGGTCTCCTACCCCCTCCTGCCGCGCGCCTACCCGATCGACAAACTCTCTTGAGGCCACCCAAATTTACCAAGTTAAAATATCATTGTCGTCGAGGCCACCCCAAACCCTTGAAGCGTTGTTGAGGCCACCCCAAACCCATGAAGCGTTGCCGAGGCCACCCCAAACCCTAGAGAAGCATCGAGGCCAGGCCACTAATATGATTCCTTATTGTGCTTAGCTAGCTAGTTCAACGTTTGCCACTAATATATCCATCTGTCATGTTTGAATAATAATTGCCATGTTGTAAATATTTGCACAAATTATGGATCCGCACCCCCGAGACGAAGCAAAAGAAGTGGTGTTGGGGGAGATAATCGCACACGGAAGTGATGCCGTCTTGTCTTTTCTCAACGACACATGCACCGATGGTCTGGAAAGACATGATGAAGAAGCAGGCTACGATGATGATCAAACAATGGAGGAGGAAGGACACCATGATGACGGCTCCGGTGACCGAATGGAGCGGGAAGGACACCGTGATGACGGCTCCGGTGACCGAACGGAGTTCGGCCAGGTATACATATTAATTAATTAAGCATGTGCTAACTATAGCTAATTGATGCATTAATTGTTTTTGGTATGTACACATATTAACTCCCTTCTTTTTCTTCTTTTCTAGCCCTCCGGATCGAGCAACACTTCGGTAATGAGACGAGGCCCGAAGAGAAAGTTGCGCGCGGATGAAAGGTACGTACACGATCATCGAAATTGATTGCGCTGGCCAATCGATTGAACCCCTCTGGACCAGGCAAAAATTTAATGCTCAGTGCAGGGTTTAGGGACATGATCCCGATCAGCATCGAGCAATGGTTGAAGCTGAAGGACAAAGACTCTCAGGTGTCTTATGTCAGCGAGAGGAGAAAGCTGATCTTTGGACCGCGCTGCAGGAAAATTTCACCTTCCCGCCAGAGGAGGATCCGGAGAATCCAGTTAAAAAGCCAATGATCAAGGCTTATGCTCTTAAGAAGATGGCTGAGCTATTCAGGAGGTGGAAAAATGAGCTGAAATCATCGTTTGTCGACCAAGACAAGACTCCAAAATTCATCGGCCGATTTGAGAAGATCAAAGATCAGTGGCCCGCATTTGTCACCAAAAAGAAATCTGAGAGAGCAGCGAAGATGTCAGCGACAAACAAGAAAAATGCTGCAAAGAAGAAGCATCACCATCGCACGGGGTCAGGTGGCTACCTGAAAGCCCGGCCGTTGTGGGACAAGGCTGAGAATGACCTCATTGATAAAGGGATCGAACCAGAGACGCGACGCTGTCCGCACCGTTGCGTGACTTGGTTCTTCGGGTTGGGGAAAATTGGACCCTGTAACAGGGAAGTGCGTTTGGACCAACGAGCAGCTGAACACACCCATCGAGAAGCTTCAGGAGTATATCGAAAAGGCGCAGCAAGGGACGTTCATTCCAGACAAAGATTACAACGAGCTCACAGAGGCTCTCGGGAATCCTGAGCACCCCGGACGGACACGAGGCACGCCAGGCTCCCTTTCGTGGAAGGCTGGATTTCCCGACGCAGGCGGTTACAAACGCCAAGAGAGGAAGAGGAAAAAGGAGTTGACCCAACTACAAGCGCTGAACGCAAGGGTACAAGCGCTAGAGGAACGAGAGGCAGTTGGCAGCACGCGACCTGCCGAAGCTACACCCGAAGCTACCCCGCCATCTCAGTGGAGAAGCAGCGTGGCTTCCACTGAGCTGCTTCAGGATCCTGTCTTCACGGCTCCTGCTAGCTACCCCGTAGATGCTATCACGGAGTCTCAGCATTGCCACCTTATGACGGAGTGGATGGAATTGAAAGTCAAGGCGGTTGTTGGCTCTGTTGCACCTCCTGAACCTGGCGCAACTTTTCACTGCCGGCCGATTCCAAAAGGATATTCTAGGGTGATGGTGGATGAAATCACAGAAGGATTTGAGGACCTCCAGCTTGACCACCCTACGGGTGACGGGGAGACTCGGCTGGGTTCTTGTCTGAAAACTCCGTGCCTATGGCGGAAGGAGCTCATCAACCTTCCGAACTGGACGCCTCCGCCTTTTCCTCCTCCTCCGGCGAGTCAGGGCACTCAGCCTCCTCCACCGCCTCCTCCTCCGGCGAGTGACGATCAAGGCACTAAGCCTCCTTCTCCGGCGCGTGGCGGCACTCCGCCTCCTTCTCCGCCTGTGCTGGCGCGCCTGAGCAGCCACCAGCCTCCTCCTTCTCCGCCCTTGACAAGGGCGGAAGAGACCCACCGCCGCCCCGGCTGCTCCGGCGCATCGTAGTCCTTCTCCTCTGCCTCGTTAGCAAGCACGAAAGAAGAAAACCGCAGCCGCTCCGTCTGCTCCGACGTCTATCAGTATAGCCAGAGGCGGGAGGCAATACAGATACGGTCCACCTCTCAAGCCTCTAGAGAAGTTACCGTACGAGATTGATACGTCTCCAACGTATCTATAATTTTTGATTGTTCCATGCCATATTATATTATGTTTTGGACATTATTGGGCTTTATTATACACTTTTATATTATTTTTGGGACTAACCTATTAACCGGAGGCCCAGCCCAGAATTGCTGTTTTTTTTCCCTATTTCAGAGTTTTGCAGAAAAAGAATATCAAACGGAGTCTAAACGGAATGAAACCTTCGGGAATGTGATTTTCGGAACGAACGTGATCCAGAGGACTTGGACCCTACATCAAGACATCAACCAGGAGGGCACGAGGTAGGGGGGCGCGCCTACCCCCCTAGCCGCGCCCTCCACCCTCGTGGGCCCCATGTTGCTCCACCGATGTACTTCTTCCTCCTATATATACCTACGTACCCCCAAACTACCAGAGACGGAGCCAAAAACCTAATTCCACCGCCGCAACCTTTTGTATCCATGAGATCCCATCTTGGGGCCTTTTCCGGAGCTCCGCCGGAGGGGGCATCGATCAGGGAGGGCTTCTACATCAACACCATAGCCTCTCCGATGATGTGTGAGTAGTTTACCTCAGACCTTCGGGTCCATAGTTATTAGCTAGATGGCTTCTCCTCTCTTTTTGGATCTCAATACAATGTTCTCCCCCTCTCTCGTGGAGATCTATTCGATGTAATCTTCTTTTGCGGTGTGTTTGTTGAGACCGATGAATTGTGGGTTTATGATCAAGTTTATCTATGAACAATATTTGAATCTCCACTGAATTCTTTTATGTATGATTGGTTATCTTTGCAAGTGTATTTGAATTATCAGTTTGGTTTGGCCTACTAGATTGATCTTTCTTGCAATGGGAGAAGTGCTTAGCTTTGGGTTCAATCTTGCGGTGTCCTTTCCCAAAGGATGTAGGGGCAGCAAGGCATCGTATTGTATTGTTTCCATCGAGGAAAACAAGATGGGGTTTATATCATATTGCATGAGTTTATCCCTCTACATCATGTCATCTTGCTTAAAGTGTTACTCTGTTCTTATGAACTTAATACTCTAGATGCATGCTGGATAGCGGTCGATGTGTGGAGTAATAGTAGTAGATGCAGGCAGGAGTCGGTCTAGTTGTCTCGGACGTGATGCCTATATACATGATCATACTTTGATATTCTCATTACTATGCTCAATGCTATCAATTGCTCAACAATAACTTGTTCACCCACCGTAATACTTATGCTCTTGAGAGAAGACACTAGTGAAACCTATGGCCCCCGGGTCTATTTTCCATCATATTAATCTTCCAAGACATAGTTATTTTTATTGCCTTCTATTTTACTTTGCATCTTTATCATAAAAATACCAAAAATATTATCGTATCATATCTATCGGATCTCACTCTAAGTAAGTGACCGTGTAGGGATTGACAACCCTTATCGCGTTGGTTGCGAGGATTTATTTGTTTGTGTAGGTGCGAGGGACTGCGTCGTGGCCTCCTACTGGATTGATACCGGTTCTCAAAAACTGAGGGAAATACTTACGCTGCTTTATCGCATCACCCTTTCCTCTTCAAGGGAAAACCAACGCAGTGCTCAAGAGGTAGCAAGAAGGATTTCGCGCCGCTGTCGGGAGTCTACATAAAAGTCAAAAATACAAAGTACCCATCACAAACCCTTATCTCCCGCATTACATTATTTGCCATTTGCCTCTCATTTTCCTCTCCCCACTTCACCCTTGCCGTTTTATTCGCCTCTCTTTTCCGTTCCTCACTGCTTTGTTTGCTTCTTGTTTGCTCGCCTGTTGGATTGCTTGCTTGTCACGATGGCTCAAGATAATACTAAATTGTGTGAATTCACCAATACCAACAACAATGATTTTCTTAGCACTCCGATTACTCCTCTTACCGATACTGAATCTTGTGAAATCAATGCTGCTTTGTTTAATCTTGTCACGAAAGATCAATTCGCCGGCCTTCCTAGTGAAGATGCTGCTACCCATCTAAATAGTTTCGTTGATTTGTGTGATATGTAAAAGAAGAAAGATGTGGACAATGATATTGTTAAATTGAAGCTATTTCCCTTTTTGCTTAGATATCGTGCTAAAGCTTGGTTTTCGTCTTTGCCTAAAAATAGTATTGATTCTTGGAATAAGTGCAAAGATGCTTTTATCTCTAAATATTTTCCTCCCGCTAAGATCCTCTCTCTTAGAAACGATATTATGAATTTTAAGCAACTTGATCATGAACATGTTGCACAAGCTTGGGAGAGGATGAAATTAATTATTTGTAATTGTCCTACACATGGGTTGAATTTATGGATGACCATACAAAAATTTTATGCCGGATTGAATTTTGCTTCTAGAAATCTTTTAGATTCGGCCGCAGGAGGCACTTTTATGGAAATCACTTTAGGAGAAGCTACTAAACTCATAGATAATATTACGGTTAATTATTCTCAATGGCACAATCGAAAGATCTACTAATAAAAAGTGCATGCGATAGAAGAAATTAATGTTTTGAGTGGAAAGATGGATGAACTTATGAAATTATTTGCTAATAAAAGTGTTTCTTCTGATCCTAATTATATGCCTTTGTCTACTTTGATTGAGAATCAAATGAATCTACAGATGTGAATTTTGTTGGTAGGAATAATTTTGGTAACAACGCGTATAGAGGAAACTTTAATCCTAGGCCGTACCCTAGTAATTCCTCTAATAATTATGGTAATTCCTACAAGAATTCTTATGGAAATTTTAATAAGATGCCCTCTGAATTTGAGACAAGTGTTAAGGAATTTATGAATTCGCAAAAGAATTTCAATGCTTTGCTTGAAGAAAAATTGCTTAAAGATGATGAATTGGCTAGGAACGTTGATAGAATTTCCCTTGATGTTGATTCTGTAAAACTTAGATCTATTCCACCTAAGCATAATATCAATGATTCTCTCAAAGCCATGAGAATTTCCATTGATGAGTGCAAAGAAAGAACCGCTAGGATGCGTGCTAAGAAAAATTGCTTTGTGAAAGCGTGTTCTTCTAGTTTCTATGAAAATAAAGATGAAGATCTAAAAGTTATTGATGTGTCCCCTATTAAATCTTTGTTTTGCATATGAATCTTGATAATGATGGGACTGAATATGATCCACCTTTACCTAGAAGACGTTCCAAAAATTCGGAGGTTATAGATCTTGATGCTAAAATTGATAAAAGTGGGAATGAAGAGGTCAAAACTCTAGATATTAATGAACCCACTATTTTGGATTTCGAGGAATTTAATTATGATAATTGTTCTTTGATAGATTGTATTTCCTTGTTGCAATCCATGCTAAATTCTCCTCATGCTTATAGTCAAAATAAAGCCTTTACCAAACATATCGTTGATGCTTTGATACAATCTTATGAAGAAAAACTTGAGTTGGAAGTTTCTATCCCTAGAAATCTTTATGATGAACGGGAATCTACTATTAAAATTAAAATTAAAGATCATGAATGCTATGCTTTCTGTGATTTGGGTGCTAGTGTTTCCACGATTCCAAAATCTTTATGCGATTTACTAGGTTTCCGTGAATTTGATGATTGTTCTCTAAACTTGCACCTTGCCGATTCCACTATTAAGAAACCTATGGGAAGAATTAATGATGTTCTTATTGTTGCAAATAGGAACTATGTGCCCGTAGATTTTATTGTTCTTGATATAGATTGCAATCCTTCATGTCCTATGATTCTTGGTAGACCTTTCCTTAGAACGGTTGGTGCAATTATTGATATGAAGGAAGGGAATATTAGATTCCATTTTCCGTCAAGGAAAGGCATGGAACACTTCCCTAGAAAGAAAATAAAATTACCTTATGAATCTATTATGAGAGCCACTTATGGATTGCCTACCAAAGATGGCAATACCTAGATCTATCCTTGCTACTATGCGTACCTAGGGGCGTTAAACGGTAGCGCTTGTTGGGAGGCAACCCAATTTTATTTTTAGTTTTTTGCTTTTTGCTTCTGTTTAGGAACAAATCTTTGATCTAGCCTCTGGTAAGATGTCTTTTTATGTTTTAGTTAGTGTTTGTGCCAAGTTTAACCTATAGGATCTTCTTGGATGATAGTTATTTGATCTTGCTGAAAATTCCAGAAAATTTCTGTTCATGAAAATAATTGTTAAAAATCACCAGAACGTGATAAAAATATTGATTCCAATTTCTGCTGATCAATAAACAAATTTTATAGGTCGTCCTATTTTGGTAGATTTTTTGGAGTTCCAGAAGTTTGTGTTAGTTACAGATTACTACAGACTGTTTTGTTTTTGACAGATTCTGTTTTTCGTGTGTTGTTTGCTTATTTTGATGAATCTATGGCTAGTAAAAGAGTTTATAAACCATAGATAAGTTGGAATACAGTAGGTTTAACACCAAGTTGTGAAGTTTTCAAGTTTTGGGTGAAAGATTTGATGGATTATGGAACAAGGAGTGGCAAGAGCCTAAGCTTGGGGATGCCCATGTCACCCCCAAGATAATCTAAGGACACCTAAAAGCCAAAGCTTGGGGATGCCCCAGAAGGCATCCCCTCTTTCATCTAGTTTCATCGGTAACTACACTTGGATCTATATTTTTATTCACCACATGATATGTTTTTGCTTGGAGCGTCTTGTATGATTTGAGTCTTTGCTTTTTAGTTTACCACAATCATCTTTGCTGTACACATGTTTTGAGAGACACACACATGATTCAGAAATTATTAGAATCCTCTATGTGCTTCACTTATGTCTTTTGAGTTATATAGTTTTTTCTCTAGTACTTCACTTATATCTTTTAGAGCACGGTGGTGGTTTTGTTTTATAGAAACTATTATTCTCTCATGCTTCACTTAGATTATTTTGAGAGTCTTAAACAGCATGGTAATTTGCTTAAATAATCCTAATATGCTAGGTATTCAAGACTAGTAAAAACTTTCTTATGAGTGTGTTGAATAGTAAGAGAAGTTTGATGCTTGATGATTGTTTTGAGACATGGAGGTTGTGATATCAAAGTTGTGCTAGTTGAGTAGTTGTGAATTTGAGAAATACTTGTGTTGAAGTTTGCAAGTCCCGTAGCATGCACGTATGGTAAACGTTATGTAACAAATTTGAAACATGAGGTGTTCTTTGATTGTCCTCCTTATGAGTGGCGGTCGGGGACGAGCGATGGTTTTTTCCTACCAATCTATCCCCCTAGGAGCATGCGCGTAGTGCTTGGTTTTTGATGACTTGTAAATTTTTGCAATAATTATGTGAGTTCTTTAAGACTAATGTTGAGTCCATGGATTATACGCACTCTCACCTTTCCATCATTGCTAGCCTCTTCGGTACCGTGCATTGCCCTTTCTCACATTGAGAGTTGGTGCAAACTTCGTCGGTGCATCCAAACCCCGTATATGATATTCTCTTTCACACATAAACCTCCTTATATCTTCCTCAAAACAGCCACCATACCTACCTATTATGGCATTCCCATAGACATTCCGAGATATATTGCCATGCAACTTTCCACCTTTCCGTTTATCATGACACGTTCATCATTGTCATATTGCTTTGCATGATCATGTAGTTGACATAGTATTTGTGGCAAAGCCACCATTCATAATTATTTCATACATGTCACTCTTGGTTCATTGCATATCCCGGTACACCGCCGGAGGCATTCATATAGAGTCATACTTTGTTCTAGTATCGAGTTGTAATCATTGAGTTGTAAATAAATAGAAGGATGATGATCATCATTTTCTAGGGCATTGTCCCAAGTGAGGGAAAAAAAGAGAAAGGCCATAAAAAAAAGAAGGCCCAAAAAAATGAGAGAAAAAGAGAGAAGGGACAATGTTACTATCCTTTTTACCACACTTGTGCTTCAAAGTAGCACCATAATCTTCATGATAGAGAGTCTCTTGTTTTTTCACTTTCATATACTAGTGGGAATTTTTCATTATAGAACTTGGCTTGTATCACTACAAAAAAAAACACTTCCGTGATGATACGTGTTTGTCACAGTAGGTCGCGTTTTTTTGATGCATGTACATCCATGACAAATTTATGATGTAATCAAGATAGTCATACACATACGTCGTAGAAGTGTTCCATGACATACGAAAATTATCATCACGGAAGTGTCCACTTCCATGACGATAAATCGCGGCGTCACGTAAGTGCTTTTCGTCAAGGGTGACCGACATCGGCATCCATCGTAACGGAACGCCGTTAAGCTATCGGGTCGGGTTTTGGATCCGATAACCCGTTAACAGCCCCGACCAATGGGGATTTTCCACGTGTAAAATCACCATTGGCTGGAGGAAACACGTGTCGGCTCACCGCTGGGACAGATGTCATCCACTCATTGGACAGAAGGCGCCTATGATACGTCGACATGTGGCACGGCCCAACAGAGGCCCATTGCTGTGAAAAGGTTGGCCCATTTGACTTGGTCAAAAGGTGGCGGGCCGGCCCATGGAAAGCCTATTAACGGCCTATTCGCATATAGCCCATTTATAGCCCGCTAACCCAAGGCCCGGTACGCCCTATTCGAAATAGCCCCAGTAGCGTCATCTGGGCCATCCAATATGATTCCAGCCCGTTTTCACTTCTGGCCCATGTATGGCCCATGACATCTTTCGGCCCATATGAGGCCCTATGTAACTCTTGGCCTATTAAAGGCCCGTGGTGAAATCGCCCGTAATGAACAAAGTGTATCACTTTACACCCATTAACGATTCGTGGTGAAACTAGCCCGTATAGAACAGTTGTATCACTTTATACCCATTAACGGCTCTGTTATTCCGTTGGGCGTTTCAGCCCATGTTATCTTTTCGCCTTCTCGTAACCCATTTATTATTGGGCTCATTTCAAAGATTCGCTTACTTACGGCCCGTTCATCGCTATTTTACGCTTGTGGGCCAAATTCAGCCTGTGGTGACAATGTCTGCTTGTGGTCCGTAATACGTTGGGCCATTTTCAGAAGCGTCATCAACACGGCCTATTAATGATGGCCCATTATGTTCGGCCCATGAACGTACGATTCCAACTCTAGCCCGTTTACGGCCAGAATGCGGTCTGTTTGGCCCATGTTTGGCCAATCGATCATACGGCCCGTATAAGGCCCATTGATGATACGGCCCGTAGAAGGCCCATTGTGTCTACGGCCCGTAGAAGGCCCACTGTTTCTACGGCCCGTAGAAGTCCCACTGTTTCTGCGGCCCGTAGAAGGCCCACTGTTTCTACGGCCCGTAGGCCCAGTGTCACTACTGTGGCATTTATTGTGGCCTAGTTTTAAAAAATAGGTTATTGCGGCCACTAGCAAACCGCAGAAAAAGAACTTCACTGACTAGAAGTAAGCAAATAAACAAGACAACAAGGAAATAAATAAGCAAGCAACTTACACTAGGCTATCACGGCTATTACACATATTACATCCACTGGGCATCAAAGTTCGCCACCAGTGCAAATATAGGGAACACAACAGCATATAAACGCCGCAGAAAAACAAGTCCAGAACTGAAACCACTTCAGAAGAGCTCAAGAAACAATATCCTGGGTAACCATAATGCTGGCAAGATGCTTAGCAAGCTTATTAACTTTCTCTTGTCTGGCGCTAAGTCCTCCAAATATTGTCGTTGCACGAAAGTATGCATCTGAATTCTGCATGGACTTCCTCGGTCCTTGACTTCCTCGTCGCATAACATCTTATCGATGTCTTTCAACTTGAAATTGAGACTCAAGAAGCCGAACTAATTGAGGAAACGAGTTTGAAGAGCTGGTGCCAGCAGTGGTAGCCAGTAACTCGAACACTACATCAAGACAGGACTTTGGGGTTGTCTCAGTGTCTTCAATACAGTTTTTATCAGCTTGCTTGGAGACCAACAGGGATGTCTCACTATCTTGAACCTTATCTGCATTACTTCCTTTACCATTGCATAACAGGGTACTCTTCTCCAATATTTTATCCGTGTTCTAAAAGAGAAACAAACAAACACAGCTTAGGTTTACAATGAAGTGTATGAAACTCAGTTTGGTAAACCAGTTCAGTAGTAAGGTGGACAGGATAAAATCATGAAACAAACATATATCTATGTAGTATGGTCACTGTATGGTCTATATCATTCTAGTTTATGTTGCCAAATCAAGATAGATACAGTTCGAATCATATCTATTTAAGACAAAGCAGCATAGACAGAATATAAGTGTGGAAACTACACAGCAATAACAACACTTGTTATGTGCATGGCATGAGAACATAACTGTTTATTCAATTGAAACTGAAATCAACATAGAGCAAGTTACAACAGCAAACAACCAAACACGTTGAAGAAACAGGTTTAAAACATACCTGCTATGCGCCATTGGAGTTTCAATTGCATCCTTCAAATTTGAAGTTGGTTGGTATCGATGCATACAGTGATGCAAGAGCAAAGTAGTATGAACCATAGCTATGGAACCTGACCTGAGAACAATTCTTCTTCTGCTTTAAGCGTTGACTTCGGGTTCGGAGTGGTGGTCCTCGTGATTTGGGTATTGCAGTTGCCTTACTAACTGCTTGTGTTTGGGTGCTCTGTGGTGGAGACGGTGCTGTGTCAACGGCAATTGGGTGTCTATCTGCGGGGGTTGGGGTTAGAAGGGGTGTAGCTGGTTCTTCCGTCCAACCGGGTAGGGGTACAATCTGCATGAGTGTGGGTTATGTGTGGTGGGGCTGGTTCTTGGGCAAGTACAACCGTGGTTCTATCTGCATCGACGATGTAGCATGTCTTTTCTCAAGACCGTGTTTTTACTCCCACGTATACTGCCATCACTCCCTCCAATTGAAATGGCTGATAAACAGGAAAAGTAATTGAATGTACGAGACATTGTAAGATACACAGGTGCAATGGATAGTAGGGAAGAAAACAAGGCATGAAATAATTCACATTTATGTTGTCTAAGAAAACAGAATAGCAGGACATAATTTCACATATATGATGGCTAATTAAACAGGATAGCATGACACAATTTCACATGTATGATGGCTAACTAAACAGGATAGAATGACATACTTAAAAATATGATGACTATGTAAACAGGATGACATGATATAACTATACAATGTGTCTATTAAAGTGGTTGGCATGCCATAAATCACAAACATGCCGTCGATGGAAACATGATGGCATGATATAATTCACGGATAGAATGACATAATTTAAAATATGATGACTATGTAAACAGGATGAGATGATATAACTATATTATGTCTTTAGAAAATTGGTTGGCATGCCATAATTCAGATACATGTTGTCTATGTAAAAATCATGGCATGGCATAATTCAAATATATGATTTATATACTAAGGAAGTGAGCAGAGGGCAATCGCATATATGATGTGTCAACTAAGGAGATGGCATTCAATATTGTGTATATGATGTAAAAACTAAGCATTGCAATACAACATATGCATTATATGAGTAATATAACGCAGCCAAGTTTGAGCATACACCTCAGGGGGATAATAGGACTGGTCATCCGCCTCCTAATCGCCCTCTCAAGAGCTATTCAGAATCAAAGCAAGATATCTGATTTAGCAGGTTGCATTGTCTACTCTGAAGACCTTGTTTTCACACCAGATTTCTCCATCACCAATTCAAATGGCTGATGCACAGGAAGAGCAGTTGAATATACAAACATTGTCGACAAAAGCAATGAGAAATACAAAAAAAGGACAGCATGATATAATTCACATATATGACGCTTGCCTAAACAGCATGGCATTGCATAATTCACATACATAATGCCTTCCAACAAGATAACATTGCATAATTCACATATATAATGTCTTGCAACAAGATGGCATTGCATAATTCAAATATATGGTAATTAGACACTAAACAGTGGCATTCGGACAAAGCATGTCTAAACTAAGCAAATGACATAGCAATGCAAGATACCCTACGCACGATATGAGCAACATAACCTCGCCAAGTTAGGGCATGCACCTTGGGGGAATATGACTGGTCATCTGTCTCTGAATCCTCCTCTGAGGAGCTATCGGTAACCAACAAGACATGTGCTTCGTCAGATAGCATTGTTTGCTCTAAAGACCTTGTTTCCATTCCAGATTTTTCCATAACCGTGCCGAATGGCTGATGCACAGGAAGAGTAATCGAATGTACTAAAATTGTTGACAAATTTAACACGTGATAAAAAAATGATGGCATGATATAATTCACATATAAGATGATCACAACTGTGGTGGCATTGCAAAATTCACATATATGATGCCTGGCTAGACAAGATGGCATTGCATGATTCACATATACGATAAAGAAACTAAACAGATGGCATTGACACAAAGCATGTCTAAACTAAGCAGATGACATCTTTAATGTATACAGTAAGCAATGCAAGGCACCATATGCATGATATTACCAACATCAGCATGCCAAGTTAGAGCGAAGAGCTCATGGGGTAAATAGGAGTGGTCTTCTCCTTCTGAATCCCCCTCAGAACAGTTATCTTCCTCTTGATTACGATCCCGAAATGGGTGGAGGGGGCTGCCTTTGCACCCACCATGGAACGACGTCTGCATGAAATTTTGTTGCCACGCAAGGCTCGTCTCTTTTGCTCTACATGATCAGTTCCGTTGTGTACAATAACTAGCATGCATAGGAATAAAACATAGTGAGATTATGTAAGGAGTGCATGCACAAATCTAGAGTGATGGTAGCAAACTGTGGATAGACCCAAAACCAATGATAGCAGGCAGATAATAGCTTTAGTTAAAAATACAGATAATGGCTCCTTTAATGTTTGTTTGCACCCAACATGAAACTCATAGTAGACACCGGAGATTAACCGGATAGTAGATGATAGTACTGATTGCTGCCTCAATATGTACCCCACAACCATTTAAAAACTCAAGTTTCAGGATTAGTTTGGACCTGACTCGGAGTCTAATAGGTGAACACGACGATAATGTAGCATGTCATCATATTAAGTGACGCATAACGTAAGAAGACACGGAAGAGTGCGACCTCTCTTGCGGACCCGTGTAGTCCTCAAGGTCATCTCGCCGCTTGATGATGGTAATGCAGTTGTCGGCTGCCGGGCGGTGGGGAAGAAGATCTGAGGCTGCGAAGACAGTCTGGAGAGCGGATCCTCGCTGTGGTGAACCCTTCCATCGTTGGAGCAGCCGAGCTGGGTGGAACACAAATACAGCAGGAGCAAGACAAACCACACAAGGTTTTCTTTGACACATATCTGTAACAGAAGTAATTGAGTAAGGGCTTGTTTGAATTTGAGTATTCTAACAATGCAGGGATAGGAAATAGACAGGAATAGGATAGGAATGCACGTGCAAAACAGAGAATTTAAAAACACAGGATTTCTGCCAATCTGGGTGTTTGATTCACAACAATTGGAAGATCACATGATGCAAAAAGCATGGTGAGATTAAGTCAAACCACAAGAAAATGTACGGTTATAATGCTATTATGCTACTATCTCTTAGTCTTGTGCTTGATGAATAGGAATATGAAAAGGAGGAGAAGTGGAAATTAGAATTCCTACGGTTTTTCTTTCAAGGAGACACTAAAGGAAAAAATCCTACAGTTTTCCTTTGCTCCATTCCTTTGCACCAAATTCATGAAAAGTAGTACCTTAGGAAACTTCCCAATTCCTATGTTTTTCATTCACTTTTACTTTCAAGCACTGGCGAGTCTAGTAGGCAGGCTTGAGCAAGGAAAATCCTACACTAAAAAATGTTTTTGTGCTACTTCTATTCTTTTGGACCTGTGCCACTGCCATAGTAGCTCAACTCCCGTGCCCATCGACAAATGCACAGCTCAAACGCCAAGAGATAAATAATGATGGCATTCAGGAGAATCCATCACGGATAGCTAAGTTGCCCGGCACCTCACCGCTTGTCATATAGTAGGATAAAATAATCGTATTTCCGTTACTACGAGTGCTCAAATGGACAATATATATAAAATGTAGAGTAAAAAAGAGATGCAACAAGTGTACAACCTCTTTGGCGAATCCATGTCGATCTCAAAGATGATTAGGTTGGCGGTGAGGATGCTCCGCTGACTTTGCTATCGGAGGAGGGGACGAAGATCTTAGGCGTCTGGAGATGGAGCCCGAGGTATCGCTCCGCTGTGATGGAGGGTTTCGCTGCTGGAGCAGCTCCGTGAGTTGGACAACGCCGAGGTCAAGCAGGACAAGAGAGACAACAAACAACGTTAACCTGAGTGGAATTCTAATAGCATCTCCAATACATGACGTAAAATACATAACCACAAAGTGCTAGATGTAAAATACATCAGCCGCTCATCTCTGAACTTAACTGTCGAAACTGAACTTAACTGTCGAAACTGAACTTAACTGTCGAAACTGAATTTTGCTGTCGAAACTGAATTTTGCTGTCGAAACTGAACGCACTAGCAAGGTGAGGCTACACGTTGGTCGACTGACTTTTTCATCTCTGGTCAGTCGATTTTGCAGCCGTTGGATACGAAATCAAGGGCCTGCGGTTCATCTTCAACCTCCACCCCCCTGAGCCGCCCGCCCCCCCCGGCCAAACAGCAGCCCCCCGCCGCCCGCGGCCGGCGGGGCACCGCCCCGCCTGCCGAATACCTCCCCACCGCCGGGTCCGCCGCCGCTTCGCCATCCCTCTAGGCCCCCTGCCGAAGCTTTTTCGGGCGATCCCCACGCCACCGCCCGCCAACGCCCGCCACCGCCATGCGACCACCGCCCCATCCGTAACCCTAAGATAGATAGTGGGGTACCTCTCCGTGAGCCCCCTCCCCGCCAGTAGCTGGTTCTTCCTTCACCTGGCCAGCCCCCCCACCCCCCCGAAAAATCGATTGACCCAAAAGTCGATTCAGTCGATCAAGTGTAGCTAAATCGGAGCAGCATCGCAAGCAAGAGCAAGAGCGAGAGCAAAGCAGCGAGCAAGAGCAATAGCAAGAGCAGACTAGGCAGGGACCGAGAGCAAGAGCAGAGCAAGCGAGCGAGAGCTAAAGCAGCAGCAGCTCCTACCGATGTGGACTTCGCCACGAGGGAGCGATGCGCGGAGGAAGTGGCGGCGATGTCAGCCGTGGATGGAGCCGCACTGCGGTTTCGCTCGGGACAGAGCGCCGGCAGCACCGTGAGATCGAATCAAGAAGAAAATGCGGCGATTAGTGTACAACCTCTTTGGTGGCGCCGATTAGGCCGCAGCTTCATCCGAGGAAAGGTGATGATGATGCTCTTCCGGTGGTGCAGGTGAAGACGGCGGTGTGGGAATGGAGGTGGCGCGAAAGACGAGGTGAACATCGGGGCAGCTCCTTGGAGGTGGAGGATGGGGTGGCTGAACCGCGGACGATGAGATCGACGACGGATCCTCATCCGATACGATGGATGAGGGACGCCGAGGTGTTGCTGTGGACGAAGTCGTCGGGGAAGAGGCTCCGCCGGTGGCGGACGAGCAGGTGTGGGGTTTCGCCGCTGGTTTTCGTGGCCTCGGTGTACGAATGGGTGGGCGGATGGGATGGCGGTCCGGGAACCATGGCTTGGAGACGCGCTTTGTCCGAAATGTGGGGTAAGTTGAAAGTACCCCCACCGATTTGAGGCGGTTCTTTCTGGTTCAGGTACCACGGGCATTTTGCGTGTCGGGATTTCACAAGAGGGTGGGAGTTTTCGCAAGACGTTGTAATTTCGAATTGCAAGGCGCTGGTTGAGATGGAGGGAGTTGTTGAGCACAACGAGACAAAGATATATCTTAAATGTTTCGGTCTAACAAGGCGCGGGTTGAAGAGGCGGGAGTTTCAAGAAAGACGACAGACAGAGACGCTTAGCTTGAATTTTCGGCATAACAAGGCGCGGCTTCAAATTTCGGAAGAACAAGCTTAACGTGTACCCAAAAGACAATTTGCACCTCAACAGGCACAACACACACAAACACCATTTAGACTAGAGTAAGGTACACGTGCATTGCACGCTTGAGATTTGGCAACCAAATTCTGAATAAATACCACATTATAGCATGCAAGCTTCGAGTCATATATGCATGATGTAGATGTTAGTTTAATTCTTATAGTTCATTTCATTCAAAATCATCTAGTTTTTATAAGAAAGCTAATCTATTTTAAGATTCATGGAATTGTGCGTTGTAAGAATAAAGTAAAAACAAATAATGGCAAATCATGTAGAAAAACATTTGGGCAATTACGATATGGAAGATTCTTGAACAAATAAGAAGTGCTTGTGTTTTGATGTTTGTGCATTATGCTTAAGTTCAACCATGGAGTCTTCTAGATTATACATGTGGCGAAATATGGTGGAATCTAGATGATATCCAACGGCCAATAGTGCTCAAGTTTGCCATCTTTGGACCATCAGATTCGCCTCATCCAACGACCATCTTCCCATCATCTCCAATTAGAATAGTGTGTCCATGCACGGATGCGACGTGGCCAAATGATGTCTGCCATCGGTATCTCAAATTCAAATCAGTCTGACCTTGTTTAATGTGTATACATTACAACATCCTCGTTTCCAAACCACACCGCGCATATCTCAGTTATATTCACGCATGCATGGGTTTCAAACATCAGGATCTCTTATTCAAATATTTGAATTCAGCTTTACATTGATAATGACCTCACCTATTCTTTTACACCCACACAGTAGTCTTCTCTTTATAATTGTACCACTAACTTTCTCTTGTGCATGCATGCACACACACTACCAGTCGGCATTATCCATCGCACACATGCAATATTTTTCTTCAGGTCGGTCTCCCATGAAGGCACACACCCACACACATACCCCTCTCCATCATATCGGGCAGTCTTTATCTCTCACGCGTGCATGCGCAACGATCGATGTTCCTCTATGTATGTGTGTATATAGCTAGTTCTTTCATAGTTTCCCACACAAATCGATCAATCGATATATCCAGTGAGGTCTCACCCTCTTTCCCACGTCCACATCGATCAATCTATACCTCTCTATATAGGATTAACATATATTGCTAATACACCTACATTAATTATATATCCAACGTCCCCTCTCATCATACATGCCTTCCGGCTTCATCTCTCAGACGCAGGCAATAATGGATAAGACAAAGGTATAGGGCCCCCTAACATAACTATATATCGAGGCTAATATGAATGTGATCATTAGACAATTGCGGCTCAAAAAGGTTTAATTTCATGAATTGACCCTCCTCGTAAAGGATTAGCAATGCTTGGCCCCCTAGCTCATTTTTTTTTCATGGCTCCACCATCAGTGCGTAACAGCATTTGTTCGCCCCCTCTCTCTAAATATCGATGTCGCACTTGTGCATTCCTTCATAGTCTACCTCCACTCGGCTCCTCGCACCATCTTCTAGCCCCCCACCGGATTTTGCCACATGTACAATCTAGCAAACTCCATGGTTGAACTTAAGCATAATGCACAAACCTCAAAACAACGGTGGTTCTCTTTGTTCTAGAATCTTCCGTATCATAACTGCCCAAACTTTTTTCTAGTTGAATTGCCATTATTTGTTTTTACTTTATGCTTTACAACGCACAATTCCATGAATCATAAAATAGATTAAGGGCTTCTTTGATTCAAAGGATTCTCAAAGGAATTTTGGAGGATTCTAATCATTAGGAATTTTTCCTATCTTGGTTGTTTGATTCGTAGGATTGTAAACCATAGGAATTTTTCAATATGATTCATTTGCACTAGATTTCATAGGAAACATTCCATCCACTCAAACCTCTTTGAAAGAATTCTACGTTTTTTCCATGCACAATCAAACACTCGTACAATCCTGTAGGATTCAAGACGACATTCCACTATAATCCCATGTTTTTCCTATTCCCGCGTTTTTAGCTTTTTTTTATAAAAACTAAGAGGGTGCTTGGATCCATGGGACTTATTTTATTCTGACTAAAAATAGTCTCTTTAAGATACTAAAGTTCCAAGCACCCCTGACTAAAGAGGGGCTAAAACTAGTCTTGAGACTAAATTTTTTTAGTCAGGGGTACCCCTACTAAAATGTGGATTAGTCCTCTCTCTCCTCATTTAACTCCTCTCCTTTAACACGAGCGAGTTTTGAATTGGAGGGTTTGGAGGATAATAAATGCTCATTAACTTGATTTTAGTCTCCTTAGTATTTGGATCCAAGCATGGATGAGGCTAGCATGTTTTAGTCTCACTACTTTTAGTCATGGGACTAAAACGTATCCAAGCACCCTCTAATTGATTTTCAATGAGATGAACTATAAGAATCAAACGAAGGGCTACATCAGGCATATATGACTCAGAGCTTACATGCTATAGTCTGGTATTTATTCATAATTTGGTTGCAAAATCTGATGCATGCAATGCACGTGTACCTTAGTAGTACTTGAGTATGTGCAAAGCACGTAAATTAGAATACCAATGGCACGCTACACGTTGTCTCTTATAGTTCATGAAGACACATGGCACATGTGGAGGCGTTGTCGTGACCTCCTTGCATGGATTGATCACAATGACGTGCTGCTGGTTCCGTAAGAATGTACTGGCTCCTCCACGAGCCATACCGGGCGGTACATGCACAAAGCGAAGATGTGCACGCATCGCCACGCACAATTCCTCGCACGCACACGCGGGTACACGGGGGGATGCAATTTTGTACCAAGATCCACCCCATGTGATAATTTGACACGTGTAAAGTCGTTCACTTCATTGATGGTCAATTAATACAGCGCATGCAAATTGAGTGGACGTGAGGGCAGAAGAAAGACATTATTACTCCACTGCGCGCATGCGAGTAGTTAAATCGTGGGTTGCTAAGTAGTACTTCCATTGGTCTCCTTCGTATTTGTGCCAATTTTTTAGAGTAACATAATATTTACGCATTTGAGCAGTGTAGTACTTGAAATTTATGTTCCGCTAAACTCATCGGGAGCCGTTTCGGGCCTCAAACCAAAACCATCAATTAATCTTTACCTTGTTCCCATCACATTCAAAGCCTGCTCACACCTACTAGTACGAATGCATTCAAACCCTGAACGTGTTCCCCACTATGCAGGTATTAGTACTAGTGCTAGTACTTAGGTTATAAAAGGGAACTACCTAACCGAAAATTACTCTACATATCCTCCTCATAAGTGCTTCTTCTTCGTCTGTCGTTGCCATGGCCGGTGAGCAGAGCTCTAGGTCGAGAACTACTCGTAACAAGGGAGCGGCAACCAAGGCTGCGGAAAAAAAAGAGAGGGCTCACCGCCACGCAGAGACCTCGAAAGAGCTCTCACGGGCAGGCGATGGCTCCCAGGAGCGCCCTAGCCGTAGAGGCGAACATGCCGAGCCGGCGGAGCTGGAGTCGTTATCCCTCGATGGCATGCCCGATCAGCTCAATAAGCACCTCAATAAGCAGAAGGAGTTCATCCAAGGCTTGATGGAGTTGCTGAAGGAGAGCCTCGACGACATGCCCGCTGAGCTCAATCAGCAGGGGGAGTTGACCGCCGGCTTGGTGATGCTGCTGAAGAAGAGCATTGCCTCGGAGAAGAAGGCGACTGCTAAATCCTGCGACTTAACGAGCACAAGGCGAAGCTCTCGCCACGAAGTTCGACCTGTTGAAGGAGAAGAACGCCGGCTGGAAGAAGCTGCATGAGAATAGTAGTTCCTCGATGAAGATGTTGCAGGCCCTCGCCATGGAATGTATGAGGAGTTGGCAAAGCTCCGCATCGGAGCAACCGCTGCTGTCAAGGTACATAATGCGGCCGTGAATGTATGATGAAGGCTCGCGTCGAGAAATCCCGCGTCATGGACAGAATGAAGAAGATGGCGGAGGAGACGCGCAAGGAGATGGAGGTCGTGGAGGCGATGAAGAAGCAGTTACGACTCTGCGGCGAATTAGATCATTTGGGGTGATAATCTTCCTTCTTCTTTTGCTGCTGTGTTTCATCTTTTGCTTCGGGTGTTTCGCCGCACGTGACGTTCTCTGCGAGGCATGAATAGTAAAATGTTTTTTTTAGGGAATGAATAGAACAATGCTAACAATGAGATGACTAGCAAATTAGATCAAGTTTTATCGCCATATGGCACTGGGCTACCGTGTTTCGTGCTCCTCCGTCAGCAGTACTACTCCAATTGGAAAACTTGAGTATACCGCGACGGTTCTTTGCTCCTCCTCGATCAGGTCAAATCCGAGCGCATTTATAACGAAAGCAAATAAATCATCACAAGGCCCCGCCTTCCAGCAGTAATGAGCCGTCAAATCACAAAGGCCCTCGCCTCTCGTCAAATAAAAAATGTATACTTTTGTATAGCAGTAGTATCGATGGATTGCGCCATGGAGCAAAACTTGAAATTAAAAAAAAGGTGGTACATATAGAGAGCACTGGTCGCCAAATTATGCATATAGTACTATTAAAAAGGCTAGGCAAAATAATGGTGTCCAGCACAACCCACCCCTCAAATAAAAAGAAGCACCCTGGAATTCTTTGAAAAAACAAAGCACCCTGAAATTCTTTTGACAACCTGAACTGCTGGCTATATGATGTTGGCCATATATATACGTATATAATGTGAAGAAACGAGTGGTAGTACTATACCAACTAAAAGATGAAATGTAAGAAATACTAGTATGTACGTACTGAAGAGTTAAAGTAACAAGAAGAAACATAACATAGTTCTGCTGGGGGCTCAACACAACACACCCCTCAAATTAAATTAAGCACACGTAAAATTAAACTTTGCAACTATCCAAGTAGACACTGCATTAGAACCACCAGGAGCAACAACACTGCCACCTTACTCGGAGTCCTCGTCCACGTCCTCGACTTCGTCCTTGTCCCTCTTCCTCTTGGCCGATACTTCTTTGCTTGAACCGCCAACTTGGCTGTTGCTCTTCATCCAACCCTTGTAAATATTGAAACAAAGGTAGTCATCCATTGCAGCGTAGTGGATGTGGTCTATATCTAGTACATTCCGCTGCCATGCATGACGATGAAACGTGTATGAAGGTTTCTCCAGTTTACCATACGAAGGATGAACCATGGCTCCTGCCAGGGTCAGCATTGAAGGCTGAGGAGAGGACACCAGCCGATTCTTTTGGAGGTCGAAGGTGTTGCGTACAACGAGGGCTATCCGACATAGGACTTCTTTGTCGTTACCAAAGTCTACAGTAACGAATTTGACTAGGTTGCTCTCGAGGAATTCCTTAAAATCCTGGCACTCAACGTCGGGATGGAATATGTGGTAGACCAAGCATAAGTCATGCACGCAAACCTGGATCACGGCGGGCTTCTTCCTCTCTTCGTCCTTTAGATCCTTCTCTCGCCCCAGACTGTGGTGTACTCAACATCTAGCCCAAATGACCCACTCATCATCTCGAGTCTTGAACATGCGTCTGAAGCGAGAAAGGCATCCTTTCACCGTCGCGGAAGAACGGGTGTAGATGACGTCGAACTCATCACTGGTGATGGTTCTGACCTTGTACTCACCGCCGATCGGGGAGATTTGGGACTCCATGGATTTGGCAGGAGGGTTAGGATTGGTGGAACTGCCGTAATGTGAATGGACGGGACGACTAGGAGCGAACCGCCGTAGAATTAAAGGACGTGCGGGGACGAGTAGGAGCGAATCGCCAGCCGCGGCGTAACGGCAGGGTAGTGGCTTTCCATTCTCCCATGATACGGGCTTCCGAGAGCCCTTGGATCTGAGATCGAGCGGTTGCATGGCATGATTCTAGACCTATGGGTGAATATCCTATCCTCGGAGGGTTATTCGCAAATTTTCAGCAACTTAGCATGCGACCGCTTGATCTCAGATCCAAGGGCTGCCAAGAGCCCGTGATCATGGTCATGCTTACCATGACCGTCAGCGTGGCTCAGCATGTGGCGCCGCCCTTGGAGATTTAACACGGCGCGTTAGGCTATCTGATGTTGGCATGTCATACATAGTCATCACTTAGTCACTCATACTACAACAAGGTTGGCTATAAGTTTAATTTTTTTACTCCTCTCTTTCTCTTTCTTCGTACTCCGTCCGTTCCATAATATAAGAACTTTTTGACACTAGTGTAGTGCCAAAAACGTTCTTATATTATGGGACACAGGGAGTACTAGTATTTATTGCATTTGCCAAGGAGTGACCTCTTCCAATGAAATGGTGTGCTAAGTTTGCTTCATTTAATTAGCTATAGACTCAAAATTGTCTTTTCACGTAGGTACACACGCTTAGCACCGCTTTCTTCCTTGGGTCACCAAACTAGTCTCTCTCTTCTTGATTAACTTGCCACATCATACTTTTATGCCTATGGCAAGCTTAAGCACTGTAGGGAGCAAGTAAGTACAATAGTGCACTTTACATGGAATTTTTGCATATGTGGAGGAAAGAGAGGCAAGGAAAGTGGAGAAGTGGGCTCTCATGCAAGAGCCAGCCTCTACTACATGGTGGAGCATTGGGAGAGGCACCTGTATGGAGGTGGTCAGGAATCGGGAGACTCACGCCGGTCGTAGCGCCGCAAGTAAAATGATAATGGCAAGTCAAATCACGGGCCCCACCTGTCCAGTGTAAGAATCATTGTCAAATCACACAGCCCCACGCTTGCAGCAGCCTACTCCCTCGCCTTCTCGAGTCTCTGTCGAACCGACTAGGCGGAACTGCCCCGCCGCCTACCGCGCAGGAAAAGCCCCGCCCTCGACTTTTAAATAGTATACAGTATACTAATTTTGTATCCATGGATTGCGCCCGCGCCATGGAGCAAAGCGTATAGAAAATGGCGGTACACATGTACACAGCCCAGACGGTCGGTCAGTCTGGCACGCTGCTCTCCGAATGGAACGCGCGTCATATTGCGTTCACACACACATGTGGGACGACAATTGAGAACCGACCACAGGCACACTCCCCGGCCCCGCAAGTCGGGTGACTTAATAGAAGAGGGAGACGAGTGGTAGTACTAGAGAAGTGTTGTAGTACTACGTTGGTGCCTGGACAATCCCTGCAAGACATGGAAGATCAGTTCGTCCATGCATGTGACCAGACTCCAGCAGACACGCCTGGATTGGCTATCATCTACATATCGTGCAAGGTGCTGTGTTGTACATGGCTGTAGTTGTGGTGAGAAATCTAAAAAAGGTTTCTTGTCATCTCGCAAAATTAGGTGTCATGTGCTTTGGATCACGGCGAGGGTTAAACAGCGACAACCGAGTTGGGCTAGTCATTGGGGGCACATGCACGAACAGTGACTACTCGGCTGCCATCTAGGTCAAGCCGGCTATGTTAATTAGGACATCTATCGACGGACCCTTTTCTACGAAGTTTATCTTTAATTTGAGCTTTGTTCCTCGTCTAGTTTGTCCGTCGGGATTCATGTTGTCTCCTTTGGGCAGTGAGGTTATGACTTCTTGTCATGTGACATTTTTTCGTGTTATATGTTATAATCCGGCGCTTCAGATCAAAATGACGACAACTGCACCTCCGGGCCACGTGCATGAAGACTACTCGACAGTCATTGACGTGGTCAAGCCGGCTCCGGTAGACAAAAGAAAACTAGTACTACTCCACTATATAGGCAGGAGCCTCCACGCTTTGCTTGCTAGTGTTGCTCTCTTCACACTGTCTCGGCCTCTCCAGATATAAACACGACAGTGGTGGCCACACACACTCTCTCTCTCTCTCTGCTCACCGCTGGTCACAGATCCAAATTGATCCTCTCCGCCGAAGGTGAGAAGGTGCAACGTTCACGCTGTCGTCCTCGGCGGCGGCTCTTACCCACTTCTTGGGTGCCCCGATCAGCCCTGCCTTGCCGCTTCTCTCACAAGCACCACCTGGCGAGGGAGGGCCTCCACCCTTCTTCCTCGCTGCCGTAGTGTGGGCAGATTCGGCCTCCCGCCGCCCACCTAGCGACATCCCGGCGACCATTCAAAAACCACCGCCGGCGAGTGAAGGTGCCGTGGAGAAGTAGATCGATGGAGGAGTACAACCGATACGTGAGGATCGCAGACGGCGACCACATGAAGCTAGCTAGGATGTTGGAGATACAGTCTTGGTTTGACAGCAAGGACCAACTAGCGGCGACGGCGACATCCATGGCCAAATATCTGCAACAGAGCGAAAAGGCGGCGATACTCCCGGAGGGAGTCGCGCCAGAGTACAGAGAGCTGCTCCTCTGGGCATTGGAGCAAACAGATTCACTGAATCCGATCGTGAGAGAGCGGTGGTGGGAGTATCAATCCCAGATGGAGCATCCACCAGAGATTGAAGGATCGAGCATCTACAGGGTGCCGTTTGTGAGGGTGTCCTGCCAGAGCGAGCCGGTGGAGTCTTCGTCGACCGAACCCAACTACAAGAGGAGAAAAGCAGTTGGCCCGATGATGCTTCCCCGCCATCGTCTCCCTCGCCGTTCATATTGTCTCACAGGCGGCCATGCGCCGCCGAGGAATAGGAGGGGCTGCCCCCAGCCCAATAGTCGGGCAGGTTGTGAATTGTCGAGGAGCTGAGGGTTGTCGATGTTGCAGGATGTGAATTGTGTTTTGTGTTGTGTATTTTGAGAGTACTTTTAGATATAAATGTCTTTTGAATTTCAGATTTGCAGTATTGAGCATATGAAGTATTTTATGAATTCTAGAGATCTATTTTTAGCACTTAAAAAAATATAGTTTCATAGGAGTATAAAAGTGCGTATAATGTGATTCTCGAGAAGAAACTGCAAGTTTCAATTTCAGATAAGAAACTGCAAGTTCAGTTTCAGATAAGAAACTGCAACTTTCAGAGGCAGAGCATTTATATTAACACGGCCTTTTCAAACAGGGTTAACATCATGTTGGAAGTTTTATTCATGGTCGAAAATGGAACTACCGGCCGATTAACATCATGTTGATCAACATTCATGCATAGCACATCTTCATATGATGCATACCAAAAATGCCCACACAATGTCGAAAAAGTGCGAAACACGTAGAAAACGAGGGACAAAGTTTTGGCAAGTGTTGGACGTGGTTTTGGGCTGCCCCGTCTAGGCTTTCATTTTTAACATGCGCAGCCCACGACCTCGGATGGGAGGTCCATAGGCCTGTTTGTATTTTCTTAGGGCCGTCATGTATCGACCTACTATGGACCTCCCATCCGAGGTTTTATTTTGGCAGCCCAATTTATGTATTTTTTTCAAGAAAGAAACGCAGAGGTCTATATATTTTCTATATAATAAGAATAGTAACGCCAGGTCCAACTTATGTTTCCCTTCTAACTATATTACTCCCTCCGTCTACGTGTGTAGGTCATCTTACGTTGTGCACCACGACCAAGGCGGAAAGGAAAACGAGAAAACTTAATGTCTCTTTGCTAATTAATAGCATTGCATGCAATGAACTAACCACTGCATGTCATGTTTGGTAGTCTCAAGTCATTGAAAGCATGCACAGCCCACATCTCTTATTGGTTGATATGTCACAAAACAAGAAACGAGGAGGGAGTTAATGTACCATGCCTAACTGTTTTGGGATTATTTGGTTTTCGTAAGGTGACTTACACACCTAGACGGAGGGAGTATATATATTTAAATTATTTTATATGTTCACTGTTTAGTAAACATAATTGGCAAATAGATGACCGCTCTCGCGATCCCTTCGCCCCGCCACCACCTCCACCCTGCACCGCCCCGCCACTACCTCCACCCTCGCCGCTGCCATAGATCTCGCCGCCACCCCTGCCTCCTGACTCTGGGCGCGCCTGCCCCCTCAGCCAGTCCGCTCGCGCGCCCCATGGAGTCGTCGGCCATATCCATGGGGGAATGGCTGGAAGACAGGCAGATGTACAAGATGCATCTCCCACATGTCTACAAAGCCTTCCCGCTGGATGCTCCAGCCGCTCGGCTGCGCGCACGGGCGGTGCTCTTGGGAGAATCGAGGGAAGAGATGGAGGGAGCGGGCGATGCGGATCCGCTGACGACGCCTCTCTCCGGACCCGTGCACGCGCGAATGGAGGGAAGCGGAGGAGGAAGCTGCGAGGAGGAAGCCGAGGAGGACCGAATCCGTTCTCACTCGCGTAGGTATGCTCGGATGTGCAAGGATCATGTGGATTGGGAGCTGCTGAATCTAGCCCTGCGGATCTACTTCGAAGGAGATTTCTTGAAGAAGCACAGGATGCCCCACCCCAGTGAGCCGCCGATTGCGTTCGTTCGATGGGCGAAAGGAGAAGTGAATTCAGGAGATCCACGCCGTGTTGCGAGATGGGAATGCTTGACTGGACTCCTGCCCACCAGCACGCCACCGAAGCCGGAGCAGGTTGATCCCCTACCTTACCTCTCCCCCAAACCTGCAGAAGATTGAAATTAGGCATGCAATCTGCTTCAATTGAGCTGTCTGGTGGTTATTTCTTCTTCCTGAGAGACAACATCTGGCTGGAGGATGAGAAGGAACCAGGAACTCCGATGAATTTCCAAGGGTACGGCCCACCTCCGCCCCAAATGGGGCACAATGCAGGCAGGCTCTGTAATTGCCCAAGATCAATCACTTGGTGGTTCTCGACTCGATTAGTGGGAAATCTCAAGGCAAGAATTAGCAAAAGAAGAGATAGGACATCCAGAAAACTGCTCCTGCCCCTACTTCGGGCCTTATGGCATATTTTGAGGTGATCTGCTACAACTGTGGGGAACCAGTGCATCATTTGGATAAGTGTGTCAAGCCCAAGAGTTGGTTTATCTGCAAAATAGTTACCCATAAAGTTGAGAATTGCCCTGTCAGAAGGAAAACCCGCAGTTCTGCTATATATGTTGGAAGTGGTGCTCCAGGATTATGTCCACCATTGACAGAATTTTCTGTGACATAGAATTAGATAGTTTCTTTCCCTTTCTAGTTGTAGAGCTCTTGCCTGTATGTGGTAGTGACCACACTCCTTTGCTCTGGGACTCTGGTCTTAACCGAACTCAAAGAGCAATAGTTTTAAATTTGAAAAGTGGTGGTTGTTACGTAAGATTTTCTTGAGCTAGTCGGGGAAAATCTGGAATGAGCCTACTGGGAGCAGCTGTCCCCTAGAAAATTGGCAGATCAAAATCAGGAGATTTAGAAGAACTACCAAAGGGTGGAACTCCAATGAGGAAGCTAATCTTAGAAGATACAAAAGGCTTCTCCTCCTAGAGTTTGATTCTCTAGATATTTAGCCAGAAACCACTGACCTCGCTGAGGCTGAGACTAATAGATTAAACTTTGTCCATGGAGAGCTCAAGAAAATTTGGCTTCAACAGAAATCAAAGCCAAACAAAGGTCTAGAGATAGGAACATTAAGGAGGGTGATAGAAATACTGCTTACTTCCATGCAGTAGCTAACCGGAGGAGGAGGAAAACCCTCATTCACTCCCTTGATGGCCCTAATGGCCTCAAGTATCGAGGTAGATGAGATGCTGAAAGTGGCTAGTGACTTCTACAAAGACCTGTTTAAGAATGAAAACCCTTCCGGGTTCTCTCTACAAAACAATTTTTCTCTGTACGAAAAAGTCTCTCTTCTTTGAAAATGTCTTTGCTAGAAGCCCTTTTTCGTAGATAGAGGTGAAGGAATCCATTTTTAGCTCTTATCCCGATGGGGCTCCACTGGTCCTGATGGGATTCCCTTCTTGTTTTACCAGCATTTTTGGGACTTGTTGAAAAATGACCTCTTAGATCTTTTCCAAGCCTTTCATAGAGGAGAGTTGGATGCAGCAACTTACTCATGGGGGTCTGTTGGGGTCAAGTTAAATAATTGTGAAAGTGATTTTTTCCTTGCTGGTAAAGGCCTTAGGCAAGGTGACCCCATCTCCCCACTATTGTTTAATTTAGTAGTGGACGTTCTTACTAAAATGCTGAGCAAAGCTGCTGATCATAGTCTGATTGCAGGGCTCTGTCCTGAGGCTACCCCGGTGGCATCATCTGCCTTCAATATGCAGATGATACCGTCCTTTTCTTAGACAATGACTCCACACATGCTAGCAATTTGAAAACTGTTCTAACCTGTTTTGAACAAGTCTCGGGCATGAGAATCAACTACTCTAAAAGTGAACTCATCCCTATCAACATGGATGATCAGGAGTTAGCTGACTTCCTCTTTATTCTAGTATGTAATAAAGGTAACTTCCCCATTAAGTACCTAGGTATCCCTCTCCACTATGATAAACTGAGGAGAGAGGATATCCAACCCCTTCTGGATAAAATCATTAAAAGGATTGCTGGGTGGAGGGGCAAACTTCTCTCTTACAGAGGTAGATTAATCCTCGTACAAGCTTGTTTGGCTAGCATTCTAGTGTATCTCCTCTCCTTCTTCAAGTTCCCTAAATGGGCAGTGAACCTCATCAATTCTCAGATGTCTTATTGCTTGTGGAATGATTTTGAGGGAAATAGGAAGCTACACCTTGCTAATTGGGCCCTAGTCAAAAAAAATGGGCCCTAGTCTCTATGAAAAAAGATTTTGGAGGCCTAGGCATACCTAACCTCCAAGAAATTAACATCTTCTAGGGTCTTGGATTAAAAGATTCTATGAGGAAGACCTGAAACCCTGGAAGCTCCTAATGCCCATAAATACCTAGGAAATAAACCTAATATATTTGTCCCGTCCTCCAACCCTAAGACCTCTAGATTCTGGAAAAGATTAAAATCTATTATGCATGCTGTGAAATTTGACTACAGATGGAACATAGGGGATGGGAGCAGAACCAGGTTCTGGGAAGATACTTGGTTTGGTACATCCCCCCTAGCAGTCCAATTTTGGCCTATTTACTCACATGCGCAATGAGCTTAACAAAAGTGTCAATGAAGTTTGGGACGGTCAATGCCTAAAACTCTCTTTTAGAAGGAACTTTAGTGATAGTCTCATGGAACAATGGTTCCAGTTGGAGGAAATTGCCAAAAGCATTACCTTTACTGCCGAGCCGGATGCCCTGATTTGGCAGCTGGACAATAAGGGGAAGTATTCCTCCAGCTCCCTCTATCATGTTATCAACTTTAGAGGGGTTCAACCCGTGTTTATCCCAGCCGTTTGGAAATTGACAGTTCACCCTAAAATTCATGTATTTCTCTGGCTTCTCTCCAAAAACAAATTGATGACTAGGGATAAACTTAGGAAGAGACACATCATCAAACCCCTTGATTGTGTTTACTGCTTGGAACAAGAGTCTTGTTCTCATCTATTTTTTTAATGTATAGTTGCTAAACATCTCTGGGCCCACATTGAGGAATATTTCTCTAGTCAGATTGGCTCATCCTTCGAATATGTCGCCAGATTCTGGATTGCTACCAAAAAGTGCTCGCTTTTAAACACCGTTAGCTCAGCTGTCCTTTGGCGCCTCTAGAAATATAGAAATGCTATGATTTTCAAGAACACCTCCTGGATTTCCATTCCGCAGTCTTGAGGTTGATCGGGGAACATGGTGAGGAATCGGGCGATTCTTTCCTCCGGATCGGACAAGGACAAGTTGATGAGCTTCGTGGAAAGCCTAACAAGATCCCTCCGAAACCGTTGGCGATCACTTGTGGCTGAACAAGGCTCGACCTGCCTGGGCTGGACCAAAGGCTCGTCTCAAGATCTCTGCTGAAGATGATGGGCACTGGCGCCAAAAAGAGGACATCCACCATAAGTACGCTTCCAGCCTCAAAGGTCTCCGCTTGCTTACTAGTCGCCGCAGGCTGACACGACCCCTCGGCTGAAGACCATGAAGGCTTCGCTGGACCCTCCTTGTGTCACTTGAGTGCTCTATCCGCTCTGCCTTTGGCAGCGCTCGGGTGATTTGTGTTATTCAGAGAACTTGTTCATCCACCCCCCCTAGTTTGTAGCTTTTCTACCTTTGCTTTCGAACTGCTCTTTGAGCTGCTGTATCAGAATATGTTGTGGTTTCATTCTCAGAGAAATTATTTTATATGTTATTATATATTATTTTTATTGTCATCATATATTTAACAGATACTTACATATGTAAGAAAACAATATCCCACATCTTATTAACTTATAAAAATAATTTCTTAACAAATAAAATCCTCGGATTGTTTTTGGCACGAAAATCCTAGTGATTGTGTACAAAAGCTTGGTAAGATTTAAGGACGAACGTAATAATATCACTTATTATTCAAATATATTTATAACAAAATGCTCAGCCCGTTTTTATTTTTTGATAACATTGCTAGCCCAACCCAACATTATAATTAGAATCAGCCCAGCAAAATCGTGTATTTCGAGAAAGTGCAAATGGCCTGTAATTTTTTAGGAAATAAAATAAACGGGCCGCATGGACGCTACATTATTTGTTCACCCAGCCCAGCTAATGGCTGTAATTCAAAAAAAAGATCAAATTGACTGTAAATTCTACCGCGCAAAAAAAGACTGTAAATTCTGAAAAATGGGTTGAATACGTGCCACATTTTTGGAGGCTGAAATGTGGGCCAATAGAGGGCCGAAGCCAACATAAAGTCGTTGTCAATTTAGTCAACAAATGATTCTGACATGTTAGCCATTGGATTTACATCCAACGACCGGTATCCATCTTCAATCTCTCGTCTTCTTCCTCTAGCGCCGCCGGGACCACCTCCCGCCTCCTGCTGCTAGCAGCTCTGCTTAGCACGTGTGACACCCCAAAATTTTAACCTTGTTTTGATAGATTAAATTTTTTGCAAGGATTTATAACTTTTGCCTTCTGGGCTCCCTTTTTGATTTTTTGAAATATTTCCTTCCTATTTATCATGGAGTTGTTTCCTTCATGGAAAAACTTTTCAAATATGTTATTAGGATTTGTGTATCCTCTCAAGAAAAACTTTTCTTTTATCAGAGGAATTAATTACATAATTTATTTCTAATAATCTTGACTCTCTTGAAAAATGGTTTCCCATGATTTTTTATGGTCCTTTTTGAACTGCAACCCTTTTATAAATTCATTCAAAAATCCTACCAAAATTTGGAGATGTCATGTGATGTTTTCAAATCACTTTTATGCAAAAAGATACTTCATTCTTTGGATATTTTGAGCTCTACACCATATTTTCAAATCTGGTCCAGAGAGCATTTTTACACTACAACCTATTTAAATATTTCTTTAAAACATCTACCAAAATTTTGGGATGTTAGTAGGAGCATACTATTCCACTTTATGCAATAACTTAATGATGTTCTTTGGACAAATTGAGTGAACCAACCTCTTTTCTATTCTGGTCCAACTAGAGGATTTGTACAACAACCACATTTTTAGTTGCTCCTTTATCCTTGATTCCTTTTCCTAGTTGTTGTCCTCCCTGCCAAACCCCTAAGTCCAGGAGCATGCACCCATTGGATCATTTCTGGTCCATGTAATGATGTCATTTATCTCCTGTCCAGAATTGAAGTTTTGCAAAACTTGCACTAGCAAGTTTGTGCTTTCCACAAACTAACCTCACCACCCTCTTATGCATCTAAAGAGACCCCACTCTGGAAGTTCTGGCCACACCAAGAACTACCTAGATGCCTATGGCATTTTGTCAAACACCTTGAGTTCATGAACAGCTTTGGCATGACTTTTGTCATTGCACTGTGAACTTGCACCTCTGGACAAACTAGCATGTCCACTGAACTCCCAACTACTCCTCACCTAGGTCTGCTAAGTACCAGCCTCACCCAAGCTTTGTGGAATGCACTGGCATTTCGCCGAGCACCTGGTGAGCGTGCTCTGGGCGCGAGCAGAGCACGCGTTTTGCACGTGTCGCGCCCGAGCCGACGCGTCGCGCCCATGGTTTCACTTGACGCCTGCAGAGCCACGCCACTCACTCCCTTCTCCCGCATCACGCCAAGCAGCCCTGGTGCCCTACAGCACTGTTGTCCAGAGTCTTGGCGGCACGGCGTCCGCCATAGCTGCTCGGCCAGGTCGGTGCCGCCCAAGCCGCCAGCGCTCGCCACCTGCCCCCTGGAGCAGCGCGAGCTCATCCACAAGCATGTCCTATAGCACACGTCGCCGCCACGTCGCCCTAGCTACAGAAAGACGGTCGCCGGCGACCTTATCCGCGGCCGCCGCGGAACCGCCTTGACTCGCCTATTTAAGGAAGCCCCGAGCCCGTCCCGCGACGCAGTAACCTCGGGCCACCTTAACTGGCGCTTCCCTAGCTCGCAATCGACCCGGGAGGTCTTCTTCTCCATCTCCGCAACCGCAGCCGCCACTGCCCCGCCATTCCGGCACCACTGTGGCCTCCCCTTCTCCTCTCTTCACCAGAACTCCCTCTCCCCTAGTGAATCCATCCCCACCTTTCGATTTTGATCGGGGACTCGCTGGAGAAAAATCACTTTGCCCGACGGCCACCGTCACGCGAAGCTTCGCCGCGGCAGCTTCCAATATCCCACCAGAGACCGTAGCACCCACGGAGTGACCGTCTCGAGCCCCCGAGCCAGCGGATGGCCTCCGCTTTCTCGAGCAGTGCCGCCGTTTCGCCATGGCGAAAACGTGCCAGTCCTGCCTCCGCTCGGGGCGGAGAAAGGGGAGGGAGGTCGACTAGTCAAACCTGACTAGTGGGCCACCTGGACCCCACTGTCAGTGACACCCCATGCTGGTCCACGCTGGATAAGTGGAAGCAATATTTTCCATAATATGCCTTCAGCGTGGTCAGTTCGAAACGTTTTTTTTTCTGTTTTATTTTAAATAACAGATTGTGACCAGGACTTTGAATGTCTATAACTTTTTAAATACAACTCCTAATGAGTTGATTCTTTTTTCTGCCTCTCTCAAATATTGTATAGTTCATTTTAAGAGTTATTTGAAAAATTATCAGACAACTTTTTTGTGCAGTTTTTAAAATGTGTGTTGTTGACTATTTTTGAAAATAGGATTTTGGAGAGAGAGGAGAAAACTTTCAAAAGTTTTGGAGTACACCCTGCCTTACCACACCTTGAAGGCAAGCATTCTGAACCCGGCATAATATTTTTGGTGTGTTATTCGACACGTTCATAACACCACCTCATTTCGAAGAGCTCGTTATTTCATGTGATATGATTGTTTGCATGGATGCATATTAGTGATTTGTCTTTGCTGTTAGAAATGAATATAGATGTGATGGAAATCATCCTCATGTGCCTTGCATGCATACCGGTAAGGAATCTGGGAAAACCCTGCCTTGGGTAGGCATGAGTTTGTCGCTGATCTCCGTCGGGACGGTTATGTCCGGTATCGTATAGTAAGGTATGATGAGTGTTGATTTTGTTGGTTGATATATATTATTATTCATGTCATGCAGGGAATTCGTAAACCTCCTGAGTCGACCGTAGATCGAGTCCTGTTCCAGTAACTCCCATACTTGCCTCGTACTACCACTTGTCCCTGCCGCAGGTAGGGTACGGTTCAGTAAGTCGTCAACCCCCTTTCAAGCACACACCGTACAGAGAGGCCACGGTGGAAGATACCGGTTGTAACCGGTAGGCATGCCATATGGTCCCGGGGCATGGGTGTTTCCGGTTGAGACCGAGAGGGGAGGCCACCCCTTAGAGCGTGCGATATAAATTTGATCCCATGCTACGCGAGGTTGTAGCCTCCCCACTTAGTGTTTTGCTTAACAAGTGTCATGGGTGATTCCAGACACCGGTAAGTTAAGCTGGTGTTTGCATGTCAGTTGTGTTTTAAATCAAAAGACCGTAGACGGAATTAGTCCCGATTGACTAAATGAATCCGTTACTCGTGGGAAAAGAGTACACACTCTGCAGAGATTAAACCTATTAGTAAAGCCGTGTCCATGGTTAAGGATTACAGATGCAGGATGGGTCAAGGGTTGGTCTTAGTGTCGGTCTTCGGAGGAGAAACGGTTAATATAAACTTGGATACCGACTGGTGACTTGTGAGGACCATGGTTATTATTTCTGTTATGGACTAACCCCATGATCATTATTTCTGTTATGGACTAACCCGTTACATTATTTGAATTATCGAGTATCTCTGGGATGGTTCTACCTCCGGGATATTCATTGAGAATATTCATTTTATAAGCCCTTTATGTGGTGTTGCTCAGACGCCCGACTGTGGCATAGTTTGTTTTTATTTTTCTTTATAAGCCCTCTATGTGGTGTCGCCTCGGGCCTCGATCGTAACATTGTTGTCTTTATTTTCTTTCATAAGCCCTTTTTGTGGTGTCGCTCGATCGCCAGAAATTTGTAACATTGTTTGTTTTTATTTTCTTTTATAAGCCCTCTATGTGGTGTCGCTCGGGCCTTATTTAGCGTAACATTGTTGTCTTTATTTCCTTTCCCCAGCCCTTTATGTGGTGTTGCTCAGACGCCCGACTGTGGCATTGTTTGTTTTTATTTTTCTTTATAAGCCCTCTATGTGGTGTCGCTCAGACGCCCGACTGTGGCATTGTTGTCTTTATTTTCTTTCACAAGCCCTTTTTGTGGTGTCGCTCAGACGCCCGACTGTGGCATTGTTTGTTTTTATTTTCTTTTATAAGCCCTCTATGTGGTGTCGCTTTCGACGCTTATTTAACATAACGTGTTTGTTTTATTTTCTTTTACAAGCCCTCTATGTGGTGTCGCTCAGACGCCCGACTGTGGCATTATTCGTCTTTAATTCCCTTTATAGCCTTTATGTGGTGTCGCTCAGACGCCCGACTGTGGCATTTTATTTACACTCCGTTGTTGCACATTCATGTCGCATATAACCACCTGCTCGCATGCATAGAAGACTCTTATTTATGACTGACGACGTGATCATGGACTATATCAGTACTTGATTTATGATATTCCGGTGTTCATAATGTTTTGAGTACATTCAAAGTACTCAACTGCTTGTCCACAGCTATTGTCTTGGCCAGATTTCTTGCATGGAGAGGAATGTTGCGGAGACAGCCCGAACTAAGCAACGACGATAGCAGCCAGCGACGATAGGAGTTAACCTGATCAGCTATTCCGTGGGAAATGGAGTCCCATAGACACCGATGATCCACAAACCGCTTCCGCCACAACCACTAGAAACCATTTGATGTACTTACAGGCGAACGGTCTTGTGCTACATAATTTGTAATTTTTGCTTGGAATTTACGTATCAAGTTAATGCCTCATCAGCTAACAAGAATCACTGGGGCTGGTGAGCACGACGGCCATTTTCTGGAAATTAATACCCGGAAAACAGGTCGCCACAGCACGCTTTGCTATGAAGCGCTACTCCCGTTGGCCAGGCCATCCCTCCACCCTTCCACACCTCCTGTTCTTCTCCACCGATCACAAACCACACCGCACTAGAACCAGTTAACCCTCAGACACCTCTCATCTGCGACTCTACTCCCGCGTCTTCCTATCTCCGGCTCGTTGCTGTCCAGGGCCTCGCCGTCATCCAGCACCTTGGATGCGCTCGGCTCGGCGTGGCCAACGTGGTCAACGAACGACACCATCGGAAGTAGACTGTGCGTGGAGAGGCTGACAGCTGGGTCCATGGCCGCACACAAGGAAATGCCTCCTTATTACGCGCAAAATAATGATTCCTCCACCTGACATCTGGGACCCACCGGAAGGGCCTCTGTATTTCGTGAAAAAAACGTGCCCCCCACGGACATGTCGGACCCACCAGCAATCTTCGCACACAAGGAAGTGCCTCCTTATTATGCAGAAAAAAACGAATACTCCCCCAGCCAGCTGGAACCCAGCATAGTGGGAGGCTAACTTGTGGGCCTACCAAGTTGACGGGGACGGAGGGCTTTGTCAACTTAGTCAATATGAACGATTCTAGCTCCCGTTACCGTACGATGTTCATCCAACGGCCGTAGTGCTTCTTCAACCTCTGGTCTTCTTGCTCCAGCCGCCCAAACCAGCGCCAGTCGTGCCGCGTGCTCCTGCCTGCTGTGGCCGGCTGTGATGCCGCGGAGGCCTCACCGCCGCCTACTACTCCGACCGCTGGCCAGGCCATCCCTCTACTCACCACACCCCCTGTTATTCTGCGGCGACGGCAGCCTCACCCTCGTACTCCTCTTCGCGTGGGCATCCACTGCTCCGTCTTCCCCGGCTCTGAGACGTCCCCTTCCTAGGCCTCGCCGTCGTACACCGCCGTGGTGCTCTCAGCGCGGCGTGGTCAACGTGGTCAAGGAACGACTTCCATCGGACGTGGGTACATGCGTGGAGAGGCTGACAGCTGGGTCCACGTCATGAGCAAGGAAGTGCCTCCTTATTACAGCGCAAAATAATGATTCCTCCACGACAGCGGGACCCACCGGACGGGCCACCGTATTTCATGAAATAAACGTTCCCACCACTGGGACCCACCAACTACATCTTCATGCGCAAGGAAGTGCGTCCGGGCAAAAAACGATTAAGCCCTCATTGCTGGGACCTACCAGCTACATCTTCGCACGCATAAAGGAAGTCCGTCGCGCAAAAATTACGATTCGCCTCTCATTGCTGGGACCCACCAGCTACATTTTCGCCGCAAGGAAGTGCACGACAGTCGGGACCCACCTGGTCGAGCGTGCGTGGCGTTGTCATTCTGGTCCTGAACGTATGCGTACATACTGGTCGTTGGCAGCGGCGCCTGCGAAGTAGTAGAGGCGCGCACGTGCCCTGTACGACGTACAGCGGTGAGGGTGCAAGAAAGAAAATCGGCCACGTGCGTACATACGGGCAGGGTCTCGACGCCCACTCGCGCATAAGCGTACATGGCTGGGTCAGAACGGAGAAACAGCGTCGGTCGTAAATGCGTGTTCATGGGGAGGCAATGGAATGCGTCGTGTTCATGGGGAGGCAACGAAATGCGTCGTGTTCATCGAGAGGCAACGGAACGCGTGGGAGCCAACCGGCTTGGACGGAACAGGCGATGGAAACGTGGCCTGGCGTACTGCAGAATGGAGGAAACGGCCTTGTGTTCGACTGGCCATGTTCGCAACGGGTCCTGTTGATTGGGAGGGGTGTGGCGTACCGCAAAACGGAGGAAACGGACCTCCTACGGTCGAAACGGGGGTCCTGTTGATCGGGAGGGGTGGCGTGCGCATAAAGCGGATGAAACGGACCTCCTACGGTCCAAGCGAGTGTCATGTTGATCGGGAGGGTGTGGCGTACCGCAAAAGCGGGCGAAACGGACTTGTGTTGGGCGCTTCTGGTCGAAACGGGGGTCCTGTTCGCCGGGAGGGTGTGGCGTACCGCAAAATGGGACTCCACGGGATACCTTCATCTCCACGTCGACCTCCTCTAGCCTCCACAGGCTGCGTCGACCTCCTCCAGCCTCCACGGGCTCCTGTTCATCCAGCCTCCACCGTGCGCTACTCCACCGGCTATTGTTCAACCACCCCTCCACGGGCACCCCTCCACCGTCTACTGTTCATCCAGCCCTCCACACCACGGGGTCCTGTTCAACCACCCCTCCACGGCCACCCCTCCACCGCCTACTGTTCATCCAGCCCTCCACACCACGGGTTCCTGTTCATCCAGAGGCAACGCGTCCCGCTCACTGTTCATCCACCCCCACCCATAGCAGCTCCTTTGTTCATCCAATCGATCGGCTTGATTAGCAGCGATGGCGAAGAATCACTTTCGATCGGGTTCGATTAACAGCCATCGATCGATCTCTCGGAGTTCGATGTAGCGTTGCCTGCGGTGCAATCGCGCGGGTTCAGTTCGAGCCCAGCGCCTCGCTCGGGTTCAGTTAGAGCCAGCATACCTCGCACCTGCAGCAGCGTGCGTGTCACGAAAGCAGCGCATCTCTCGGTCCCGACCTCCCACCATAACCGGCAACTCCACAAAATTTTCCTCCCCTCACTTCTACCACGGTTTTTCCGTCATGGACGGCCCAAAGAATGTCATGCAGCTACGTCTCCGGCCTGCCCAGGCCGAAAAGCCCATTTTCTGTCATGATTTTTTGTCATAGAAGTGTCATATGTATGACATACTTTTTTTTCGTTCGGCCCAAAATGTCACGGATGTGTCTTTTTTTTAGTGTATATTCCAACAATGGGCTTCCTCAAATGCCCTAGGTCTTGGTGAGCAAGCAAGTTGGATGCACACCCACTTAGTTTCTTTTGTTGAGTTGCATGGAAATTTATAGCTCTAGTGCATCCGTTGCATGGAAATCCCTACTCCTTGCATTAACATCAATCGATAGGCATCTCCATAGCTCATGGATTAGCCTCGTTGATGTGAGACTTTCTCCCTTTTTTGTCTTCTCCACATAACCCCCATCATTATATTCTAGTCCACCCATAGTGCTATATCCATCGCTCATGCTCATGTATTGCGTGAAGGTTGAAAAAGTTTGAGATTACTAAAGTACGAAACAATTGCTTGGCTTGTCATCGGGGTTGTGCATGATGAGAGCATTCTTGTGTGACGAAAATGGAGCATGACTAAACTATATGATTTTGTAGGGATGAACTTTCTTTTGCCATGTTATTTTGAGAGGACATAATTGCTTAGTTAGTATGCTTGAAGTATTATTATTTTTATGTCAATATTGAACTTTTATCTTGAATCTTTCAGATCTGAATATTCATACCACAATTAAGAAGAATTACATTGAAATTATTCCAAGTAGCATTCCACATCAAAAATTATGTTTTATCATTTTACCTACTCGAGGACGAGCAGGAATTAAGCAGGGATGCTTGATACGTCTCCAACGTATCTATAATTTTTATTGTTCGATGCTATATTATATTCTGTTTTGGACATTATTGCGCTTTATTATACACTTTTATATTATTTTTGGGACTAATCTATTAACCGGAGGCCCAGCCCAGAATTGCTGTTTTTTGCCTATTTCTGAGTTTCGCTGAAAAAGAATATGAAGCAGGTCCAAACAGAATGAAACCTTTGGGAACGTGATTTTGAACGAGCGTGATCAGAGGACTTGGACCCTATGTCAAGACATCAACCAGGAGGGCACGAGGTAGAGGCGCGCCTACCCCGCCCCCAGGCGCGGCCTCCACCTCGTGGGCCCCATGTTGCTCCACCGACGTGCTTATTCCTCCTATATATACCTCGTGCCCCCCAAACTACGAGACGGAGCCAAAAACCTAATTCCTTGCCGCAACCTTACGTACCCGTGAGATCCCATCTTGGGGCCTTTTTCCGGAGGTCCACCGGAGGGGCATCGATCACAGAGGGCTTCTACATCAACACCATAGCCTCTCAGGATGATGTGTGAGTAGTTTACCTCAAACCTTCGGGTCCATAGTTATTAGCTAGATGGCTTCTTCCCTCTTTTTGGATCTCAATACAATGTTCTCCCCCTCTCTCGTGGAGATCTATTCGATGTAATCTTCTTTTGCGGTGTGTTTATTGAGACCGATGAATTGTGGGTTTATGATCAAGTTTATCTATGGACAACATTTGAACCTCCTTTGAATTCTTTTATGTATGATTGGTTATCTTTGCAAGTCTCTTCGAATTATCAGTTTGGTTTGGCCTACTAGATTGATCTTTCTTGCAATTGGAGAAGTGCTTAGCTTTGGGTTCAATCTTGCGGTGTCCTTTCCCATTGACAGTAGGGGCAGCAAGGCACTGATTGTATTGTTGCCATCGAGGATAACAAGATGGGGTTTATATCATATTGCATGAGTTTATCCCTCTACATCATGTCATCTTGCTTAAAGCGTTACTCTGTTCTTATGAACTTAATACTCTAGATGCATGCTTTGGATAGCGGTCGATGTGTGGAGTAATAGTAGTAGATGCACGGCAGGAGTCGGTCTACTTGTCTGGACGTGATGCCTAAATATATGATCATACCTAGATATTCTCATAACTATGCTCAATTCTATCAATTTGCTCAACAGTAATTTGTTCACTCACCGTAATACTTATGCTCTTGAGAGAGAAGCCACTAGTGAAACCTATGGCCCCGGGTCTATTTTCCATCATATTAATCTTCCAACACTTAGTTATTTTTATTGCCTTCTATTTTACTTTTGCATCTTTATCATAAAAATACCAAAAAGTATTATCTTATCATATCTATCAGATCTCACTCTAAGTAAGTGACCGTGTGAGGATTCACAACCCCTTATCGCGTTGGTTGCGAGGATTTATTTATTTGTGTAGGTGCGAGGGACTGATGCGTGGCCTCCTCTTGGATTGATACCTTGGTTCTCAAAAAAGGCGGGGAAATACTTACGCTGCTTTACTGCATCACCCTTTCCTCTTCAAGGGAAAACCAACGCAGTGCTCAAGAGGTAGCAAAGATGAACGTGGCAGAAAACAAGAAGATCGTGCAAAAAGAAGTGAAGGACTTCTTTGAAGGGGCAAAAGCAGAGAGACATCCACCTCCGGAGGAGAAGGTAGATCCGGTGAAAGCAAAGCGCACTATCGATGCCCTGAGGAAACCTCCAAAGTCTCAGCCAAAAACCAACTATGAGCGCGTTACTAAAAAGGTATATCTCGAAGTGGAGCGGTCGGGATGTACTGTCAGTGATCAAAGGTTAAAAGAACGACGAGCAGCTGGGAAAAAAATTGCCCAGCTCAGCGAACAAGCGAACCAATCGTGCCCCCCCCCCCGCGCTCAATGTGTCTAGTGATAATCCCCAAGTGCAGGGAATCATTGTAGCAATTTCCAAAGGTGAAAGTGATAAGTATGGAGTGTCGAACCCACAAGGAGCTAAAGGTAAGATCAATATTCTCTCGAGCCATATCTGCCACTGATACGACTCTACGTACACCGAACGTTTTCTTCCAACTACACTACAAAAAAAATACACTTCCATGATGATACGCGTTTGTCATAGTAGGTCGCGTTTTTTGTCATGCATGTACATCCATGACGATTTTATGACAGAATCAAGATAGTCATACCTGTGCTGTCGTGGAAGTGTTCGATGAAATTAACAAAATTATCATCACGGAAGTGTCCACTTCCATGACGATAAATCGTGCGTCACAGAAGTGCTTTCGTCAAGGGTGACCGACACGTGGCATCCACCATAACGGAACGCCGTTATCGGGTCGGGTTTTGGATCCGATAACCCGTTATGACCAGCCCGACCAATGGGGATTTTCCGTGTAAAATCATCATTGGCTGGAGGAAACACGTGTCGGCTCACCTTTGGGACAAATGTCATCCTCTCATTGGACCGAAGGCGCCTATGATACGTCGACACGTGGCACGGCCCAACAGAGGCCCCTTCCTATGAAAAGGCCGGCCCATTTGACTTGGTCAAAAGGTGGCGGGCGGCCCATAAGCTTGTTAACGGCCTGTTCGCATATAGCCCACTTACAGCCCGCTAACCCAGGGCCCGTTACGCCCTATCCGAATTAGGCCCAGTAGTGTCTTCTGGGCCGTCCAATATGATTCCAGCCCGTTTTAACTTTCGGCCCATGTGTGGCCCATGACTTTTTTCGGCCCATATGAGGCCCATTGTAACTCTTGGCCCATTAATGGCCCGTGGTTAAACTGACCCGTAATGAACCGTGTATCGCTTTATACCCATTAATGGCCCGTTATTCCATTGGGCCGTTTCCAGCCCAAGTTATCTTTCGGCCTTCTCAGGGCCCATTGATTCTTGGGCTCATTTGCAGCATTCGGTTACATACGGCCCGTTACTGTCATTTTCTGCTTGTGGGCCAAATTCAGCCCGTTGTTACAGTCGGTCCGTTTGCGGACCGTTAATAGGTTGGGCCGTTTTCATGTAAAAAAACCCGTTGGGCTGTTTTCATATGTCAGGACGCCGATTTTAAGTCACATCGACCTAGCCGGTAACACCTCATATCACGTTGCGGCCTCACGCACGGTATTCCCACGGGTGTCGCCTTACCATGGCCCGGGGCCGTTTGCGTCTTTTGGCTCACGTATATGATAGTGTCGCTAGCATCCACATGACAGAGAACCCGGGCCGACATGGCTAGTCGTGAACCCAAAGCGGCACTAACCCATGGGGACAGGCATACATGAATCACATAGAGCATGTCGGTCATCAACGGATGAATCCGGGCTGTAGCACTGGGCTAACAGGACTCTGTAACCGGGCTGTAGCGAGCTAAGCAGGACTCGGATATCAACTGCGTGACATTTCCCGAAGGAAAGACATAAGGCGAAGTGAATCACATGCCAGCCGATCAAGTGTCGAGCGGTAGTCTTTGGGCTAGCGAGGACTCGGTGAACCCGGGCTGTAGCGGACTACTATCGCTCGGGTAGCACTAGACTACATTTCCCCATATGAGAGGCTGCCAAGGATAAACAACTAGATTGTGGGATCCCACTCATACCAAGCATTTCAATCATACACACAATATGCCCGATATGAGTACATACAACATGGCATCACAACAAAACTCTACAACTCAAAGTACTTTATTTAAGAGGCTCCGAGGAGCCATACATAACATGTTCATACTGATAGGGGTCACATGACCTGACACTCAAGTCATACAAACATACAAGCACATGCGGAAGCAAACTAGTCTGAGTACAGACACTAAAAGAAACAAGGCTTGACAAAGCCCTTCTATCTACAGTGGCCCTTCACTAGCCTTGGATCACCACCTGGGTGGCTAGTCACTCGTCGACGTCAAGGTCTACATAGAACCCATCGGAGGGGCGGTGTTGTCGTCTGAAAACATTAATTAAGCAAACATGAGTACGGAGGTACTCAGCAAGTCTTACAACAGAATCCTACTATACATGCACGTTCTCAAGAAGGTAGTGGAGTTATTGCAGCAAGCCAGCTTTGAATCTTGGCTAAGCTATCCTACGTGACACCACTTGAAAAACATTTGTCGCACAAGAGTCCGCTAAACACCATCACAATACTCCACCGTGGATCCTCTCTCGTCAACCCACGAGAGGGCCATCCGCGGTACTCATACTTATCTTGAAGCTTTTAGTAGTATCCACTTGTCTATGAACTGTATAGGTGACCAAGTAGTCCTTTACCGCGGACGCGGCTATTCGAATAGTTTCATACCCTGCAGGGGTGTACTTCTTCACACACGCTTTCACCACTTATCGCCGCTACACGACATGTACTCGGCAACCTTCAAGCGGAAGCCCAGCGAGGGTGTCGGCCACGACCTGACTAAACACACGAGTCCCTAGTCCAGGTTTATCGCCTATTCAGTTTCCATCCGCGGAGTCCGGCGAGGTTTCCACTAACGTCCCGAACGATATGTGCAGGGTTCCCGAGACACCAAACGGGCGAATCGGTACACCGGGCCACGTGCCTACCGCAACACAGCCCACCCCTAAGGCCAGCGCTGCGTGCGGCCCCCAGCATGCTACAAACACCAGAAACTACTTTGCAACTCCAGGACAGAGGACAAGAGTGGTTAATAAGTCGAGAGGGTCAATTAAGAATCAAATTGCGTGGTAGTAGCTAAGTCTTAAATCACACACACAGATCTCAGTTCTTAGGGACGGCTTCAATGAAACAACCCACCATGTACTCCTACATGGCCTCTCATCGATACCTTTACCAAATCTTGTTCAACAATACACTATCGTTACAAACACAACCTTTCACTCCAGTTAAACATCCTGAAGAGACAAACCTGACAGAACTCTACGCATAGCAAGCACAGCATGGTAGTAAACACAAACTTGGCTCAATCAACTCCTACACATACTAGTGGGTTTCATCTAGTTCTTTGTGGCAATGATGGTCATGCAAAGGAAGTGGATTCAACTACCGCAACACACAACAGTTTGAATCGCGTTGTCTTAATGCAGTAAACAAGAGCGTAAGTGAGATCATGGGTTTGTATCGGAATGATCAATGGGTTGCTTGCACGATGAAGTGGTAGTAAGTGCGCCCTTGAGATGGATATTCGGGGTTATCCTCGGAGACAGAACCTACCACGAAAGATACACCGAACATAATCAACACAAGACGATATGCAACAACATGATGCATGCTATGACATGGCAATATGAATGTGGGTTGGCCTAATGCAAGCTAGAACAGAAAGGAATTAACTCATTTGAATCAAAGATTCAAATGTTAGCTCATTTAACATAGCCATATTAGTGCATTAACTTAATCTGCTCAAACAGCAAGGTTAACTTGTTCTTTCATGCATGAAACCATTACCAATGGATAGATTGAATTTTTCTGATCAAAATTCATATATAAATCTTTGCATTTGGAGTTACAGATTAATTTCTATGAATTTTTGAAGTTTGCAACAATTTCTGGAATTTCCCGAATACAAATAAATCCAGAAATTAGTTATTGCGTCAGGGTGACGTCCGTGGTCAAAGGGGGCGTCCAGGTCAACCTGACCAGTGGGTCCCGCATGTCAGTAGTTAATTAGCTAACTAATTTTAGTTAAAACTAAACTGGGTTAATTAGCAGGGGGGGCCCACTTGTCACAGACTCAGGGGAGTCAACCTGGGCCCCACCCAGTCAAAGTCAAGGGACAAACCCACCGGTGTTTAGCCGCCGGCGAGCCAGATGCGGCGGAGAGAGTGTGATTGTGCATTCCGGTGACCAAATGGGCGGCGGAGGCCATCTACGTGTAGCTGGGGACAAGCCGCGGCGTTTGGTGGCGGTGGTTGAGCTCGGGGTGGCCGGAAACGTCGCCCGCGACGAGCTTAGTGATCGCCCAGTCGGGTGAGGATGAGCTGAGGCTACAGAGACACGGCGAGGCCGCAGGGGTGAGTCACGTTGGGCTGCTTTGGGAGTGCGGTGGAGTTAGTGGACAAGGTGGTGAGGCACATGGGTGGCGGAGTCACGTCGGCGGCACAGCTCCTTGGCCAGCGCGTCTGGTGAGTTTCATGCGATCGTCACCGGGCTCGAGGCGAAGCAGGAGGCATGGGGAGATAGCTGAGCTCACGGCCGTCACGTAGAAGCAGGCAAGCGCCTTGATCGGGGGCGGTGATGCAGTGGCAGCGGCGGCGAAGGGGATCTGTGGCGGTGCTCGGTGAAGATGAGCTCGAGGAAGAAGCGAAGTAGGGCTTCGCATGCGCTTTCGGGGCTCGGGCTGCTTTCGGAGTCGGCGAAAGCGAAGTTGTTGGACACGGTGGCTCGACAGGGGACGACGGAGAGCCGCGACTTCTGGCGATGGTGCGGCTGCGGTGGCGTTGGCCATGGTGAGGAAAGGCGAGGGAGAGAGGCAGGGGGGCGAGTGAGGTGTCCACGGGGTCAGGGCGGCGACGTGCAGCTCACCCGGGTGTCCAGGGGCAAGGGCGGCAAGCAGGTGGCGCTGTGGCGAGCTTGTGCTCGCCGGCGTCACCTCCACGCCTACTGGCGAGGAGCGAAGAAGCTGGTGCACGGGCCAGCCTAAATCTTTGGGAAACGCCCAGTGGGCAGGGCATGGGTTGGGCCCGGTACGGGGGGGCGGGTTGTCATTTGTTTTTGTTTTAATATTATTTCTGTAGGTTTGTTGCATTTCTAAAAATAGTTGGGCAACTCCAAAAATCACCAAACTGCACATGGCCACTATTTGGAATATATCCAGCATGGAACATTTTAGTTTGGAGTTATTTGAGCATTTCAAATATTTTACATCATTTAAATACCCAAACTCAAATAGCTAAAGATTTAATCCAGTGACCTTAAAGTGACCTAGAAATTTGTGCACCAATTTTGCCAGGGGTTCTAACCCAAGACAAGGAGGGTGAACTTTTTAGAAGGGCATTTCAGGTTCATTGGAAATATTTTTAATAAACCCTAGTTGAATTCAGAGGGGTTCTGGGGGTTCCGTCTTCCCTAATTCAAAATTTTGATGAATGGTAACCATGATGCAACACTCTAATGCATGGACTAGCTAGGACGTGACATCATAAAGTTATCAAATACGGCGTATTAACGGCCCGTTATGGTCCACGAATAGTATGGCCCATCATGATTGGCGAAATGATGATACGCCCCGTAGAAGGCCCATGGATCCTATGGTCCGTATGAGGCCCACGGATAGGACGGCCCGTATAAGGCCCATGGACCCTAAGGCCCGTATAGAAGGCCGATGGATCCTACGGCCCGTATAAAAGGCCAATGGATCCTACGTCCGGAAGAAGGCCCATGGATCATACGGCCTGCAGGAGGCCCATGGTTTTAATAGTCCATGTGTTGCCATGATTATTTTGGCCTAGTTACCAAAAATAGGCTATTGTGGCCACTAGAAAAACATAGAAAAAGAACTGCAGTGACTACAAGCAAACAACTAAATAAGAAAATAAGGAAATAAATAAGCAAGCAATTAACGCTAGCCTATTACCGCTATTACACATATTACATCCACTTTGGGCATCAAAGTTACGCCACCGATTGCAAATATAGGGAACAAAGGAGCACATTACATACCTTTGGCCGTCAAAATTGGCCACGATTGCAAATAAGCGGGGAGCAAAACAAGAGCATAACTGAAACAACTTCGGAAGAGCTCAAGAAACGTTATCACAGGTATCCACCATCTTTGGCAATAAGCTTAGAAAGCTGATTAGCTTTGTCCTTTTGGCGCTAAAATCCTCCAACGCTTGTTGCACCGGAAAATATGCATTTGAATGCTCCAGGACTTCGAAGTCCTTCCGCTTCTTGTCATAACACAGCTGATCGATGTCTTTCAACTTGTAGTTGAGACTCAAGAAACCGAACTGGTTCGTAGACGGTGAGTTTGAATAAGCTTGTGCAAGCGGTAGTGGCGATAACTTCGAACACTAAACCAAAGGCGGGACTTTGGGGTTGTCTCGCTGTCTTCAAGATAGTCTTCCTTAGCTGTTTTATCAGCTTTGTTGGAGACCAACAAGGATGTGTCACTATCCTGAACCTTATCTGCATTACTTCCGTTACCATTGCTTAGTAAGGCAATCTTCCCCAATATTACATCGACATTCTAAAAGAAGAAACAAGCGGACACTTAACAAGTTTAGCACGTACTAGTATATGAAACTCATTTCCGTGAACCAGTTCATTAGTAAGGTGGACAGGATTAAACTACCAAGTCTTCTATTGCCAAGTACTAGTACATAATAAAAGCATCAAACAAACATATATCTATGTTCTATGGTCACTTTGCATTGTCTTGCCAAATCAAAATAGAGACACGGTTCAAATCATATCAGTTCAAGACAAAGCAGCGGTGAAAAGAATACATAGCTTGTGAAATAACACGTCACATCAAGATTTTAGATGGGTACCACGGGTCTACATGTACAACAACACTATTGGCTCTGTTGTGATGCTATTAATGTGCATGATATGAAGGTCGACAGTATACACAATTGAAATTGAAATCAACAGAGCTATTGATAAGAGCAATCCTCTTAAAGAAACATGCGTGAACATACCTGCTGTGCCATTGGCGTTTCGATTGGATCCTTCAATTTGAAAATAAGTTTGTATGAGTAAATAAAGTGATACAAGAGCAAAGCAATCATAGTTAAAAAAGGCGCGCCTAAGCGAGCGCTTAAGCGTGCCTAGGCTCTAGGCGTTGGCAAAACGCATTGCGCATAACTACGCTTAATCTGTGCATAACTGCACATAAGCATGCGCTTTGGTCAGTAAAGCTCAAGGTGGTGGCAAAACGCACAATTAGCGCCTAGCACTTTTTTGAACTATGATAGCAATAGAATCTTAAATTAGAACAGTTGTTCTTCAGGTTTAGGCACTTGTTCTACATGAGCGAGTACAAAAGAGCGCAAGAATATAATACTTAAAAATAGAAAATGAGCTCATAGACCTTACCACATTCTTGGTTGGGACCAGTCTGAGAACAAAGGCGTTCCCATTCATCATCCAGTAAATGTGTCTCAGGAGAACGTAAGGGAATTTGAAGAGTTTCTTTGCCGGTGAAGTACATTTTCTTCAGGCAATTCCGATACTGCCACCAAGCATTCTTGAAGATAGCAGAGGTATTAGCACAGGTTACCTCATCCTGAGTTTCCAAATCGGTCCTTCTCTATAGAGAATGGGAAAATTTGCTGTATTATAACCATCATGGAGGTAGGATGTATGGGACGAAGCAAAGTAATTGCCATGAATAACATTACTTACACATAACTCCTGGACAAACACCTGCAACTGGCATTTTCCTTCATCTTCAGTATAATATTTCCAAGATGGGAAGATACGCACATATGGTTTAACAACATCAAATGCGATAGATGCTAAAGTACGACTAGCTGGTTGTGCTTCCTCCACAGGAATAAGCGTAATGCTTGGTGGAGTTGGGGTTCGCGTGATAGTACTGCCCTTTGGGCACTCGGAGCTGCCTTACTAACTCCTCTTTTTTGGGAGCTCTGTGGTGGAGATGGTGCTTTGTGTCAGCCGAGGAACCCAGGTTACTACTCGGCTAGGGTTGGGGTTAGATTGGGTGAAGCTGGTTCTCTGTCCATCGCCAGCAGGGGGGTACAATCTGCGAGAGTTTGGGTTATGTGTGGTAGGGCTGGTTCTTGTGCATGTACAACGGGGTGCTATCTCCACCAAGAGGTAGCACTTTGTTTTATTGAAGACCGTGTTTTAAGTTTGCTGAATCACGGCATCACCGCTCCAATTCAAATGGGTGATAAGCGAAACATAGTTGAATGTCTGAGACATTGTATGAAAACAGATGCAATAGATAGTGTGGGAAAAAGAGGCATGAAATAGTTGACATGTATATTGTTTAACTAAAGCGGATAGCATGACATAATTTCACATATATGATGTCTATCTAATTTGGATAGCATAGCATAACATAGTTCAAAGATATGATGAATAACTAAGCGAGGATCGCGTGACATAATTCACCTACATGTTATCTAAGTAATCAGGATCGCATCATTTAATTCACATATGTGATTTATATGCTAAACAGAGGGCATTCGATATGATGTCTGAACTAAGAACATGGTGTTGAATATTGTGTATATGATGTCTAAACTATGCAATACAAGACACCATATGCATGATATGCACAGTATAACCGTGCCAAGTTAGAGCATACACCTCAGTGGGGCAATAGGACTGGTCATCTATCTCTGAATCCATCTCTGAGGAGCTATCGGGACCCAACAAGAGATCTGCTTCGATAGGTATGCACCATGCGCTCACTGAAGGCCTTGTTTTCACTTGATTTTCCATCTCCCACCCAAATGGCTGATTCACGAGGAAGAGTAGTTTAATGTACAAACATTGTCGACAAATGGAAATGTAATGAAGAAAAGGATGGGCAAGATATCATTCAAATATATGATGCCTGGTTAAACAGGATGGCATTGCACATTTCACATATATTATGGCTGGCTAAAAGACATGAGACTGCATAATTCCCATATATGATATAGAAACTAAACAGGTGGCATATATGATGTAAAAAGTACGTACTGCAAGGCAACATATGCATGATATGACTAACATTATCATGCCAAGGTAGAGCAAACACCATGGGGGGTAAATAGGAGTGGTCGGTGATTATGCAGATCCGCCTCGAGCAGATATCTTCCTACGGACTACAATCTGAAGAGGGATGGGGAGGGTTTGCCATTGAACCCACCATGGAGCGATGTCTGCATGACATTGTATTGCCGCCAAAAAAATCTTCTCTTTTTCTCTACATGTTCGGCATGACTGTACAATATCGACATGCATACGAAAAAAATATGGTGAGATTATGTAAGGAGAGCATGCAGAAATTTAGAGTGATGGTAAGAACCAGTGGATCGACGTTTTTCCGTTAAACCAAAATAGCCCTAACGGATCGACGTGAATGTATAGTAATAAGTGATGCAACAAGTGTACAACCTCTTTGTCATAGCCGTGTCTACCTCAACATCATTGGGTTGGTATTTGAAGCGATTGAGGTAGAGGTGGCTGTCCCGGGGCGTGTGGAGGAAGATCCGGGAATCAGCAGACGGTGTCCAGGGCACTGCTCTGTTGTGATGGATCGTTCTCTCGTTGGAGCATCTCCGGTGAGCCGTCAGACGTCAAGGCTGAAGCAGCACAAGACAGACATCGTCAATCTCAAGTGGGATTCTAATAGCATCTCCAATAGATGATGTAAAATAGATGTAAAATTAACATCACCAAAAACCACCTGACTACTCTGAGATGAGGTAAAAACTGTTGACTCTGAACTTAGCCGAAACTGAAATTTCTTGTGGAATCTGAATACTCTTGTCAAACTGAACACAATGGTAGCAGAGAGGCACTTGACATGTAGTTTAGGGAGGCGTGTAGTTCATCATCAACCTGCACCCCTCTGAGCCTTGACCACCACCGACCGAACCGCCCGGCCCCAAGCGCCGCCTCGCCCGCCCCAAAACAACTGCCACCGCCCGGCCCAGCCCTCTAGGCCCCCGCCCCCACCACAGAACCCTAAGATAGATAGTGGGGTACCTCTCCGTGAGCCCCGTCCCCATTGCGGGTGGTTCTTCCTTAACTCAGTGACCCCCCCAACCCCTTAAAATTGGTGGCCCAAAAGTCGATTCAGTCACTGAAGTGTGGCTTAATCGAGTGAAGCGGCCGCATGAGCGAGGGAGAGCAGCAGCGGCGGCAGGCGGCGAGCGATCGAGCGAGAGCCGGAGCAGCAGCAGCGCAAGTGAGCGAGCGAGAGCCGGAGCAGCAGTAGCAGATCCGGCTGGTATGGCCACCGCCGCCGCCGAAGGGGCCTCGCACTGGGGGAGAGCCCCGTGGAGATGTCGCCCGCGGCGCCGGCTTCAAGGTAGCCACTCCATGGGGGTGCGGGATGGAGCACCGTTGGCGCCAGGAGGTCGAGTTAAGGAGAAGGTGCGATGCAATGAGTGTACAACCTCTTTGGTAGCGCCGAGTAGGCCTTGGCTTCGTCCAGGAGTCGGTGGTGAGGGACGCTGCGGTTCCGGTGGAGCAGCTTAAAGGCGGCCGTGGGGATGGAGCAGCGCGATAAGCGAAGCGATCGTTGGATCAGCTCCTTGGAGGTGGAGGGCGAAGCGGCTGAACGGCGGAGACGGCGAGATGGGCGATGGATCCTCATCCGGGAGGTGGGACGAGGGACTTCGAGCTATTGCGGTGGACGGCGTCGTCGGGGAAGAGGCTCCGGCTGGGCAGCGGTGGCGTGGCGGATGGAGGAGGGTGGAGTTTCGTGGCTGGGCGGAGAGGTTATGGCGGTGCAGGATTTCGAATGGCGAAAAGAGGCGATGGGGAGGGTGAAGCATAACTTAGGGACGCGCTTTCCCAAAATGTAGGGTGTGTTACAAAAATCGCCCACCGATTTGAACTAGCGGCCCTTTCGGCTCGGGGTTAGAAGGGGGATTTCGCTTGTCGGGATTTGGCAGCTGGAGGGAGTTTTCGCGCGCGTTGTAACTTCTGGATAGCAAGGCGCGGGTTGTGAAGGCGCCAGTTTTGGGAGCACGATTGTCGGTGTCAAAACCGGCGGATCTCGGGTAGGGGGTCCCGAACTGTACGTCTAGGCGGATGGTAACAGGAGACAAGGGACACAATGTTTTTACCCAGGTTCGGGCCCTCTCGATGGAGGTAAAACCCTACTCTGCTTGATTAATATTGATGATATGGGTAGTACAAGAGTGGATCTACCACGAGATCAAGGAGGCTAAACCCTAGAAGCTAGCCTATGGTATGATTGTTGATGTTGTAGTTGTTGTCCTACGGACTAAAACCCTCCGGTTTATATAGACACCGGATAGGTTAGGGTTACACAGAGTCGGTTACAATGGTAGGAGATCTACATATCCGTATCGCCAAGCTTGCCTTCCAGGATTGTCCCATCCGGACATGGGACGAAGTCTTCAATCTTGTATCTTCATAGTCTTGGAGTCCGGCCGTGACGATAGTCCGGCTATCCGGACACCCCCTAGTCCGGACTCCTCGGTAGCTCCTGAACCTGGCTTCAATGACGACGAGTCCGCGCATATTGTCTTCGGCATTGCAAGGCGGGTTCCTCCTCCGAATACTTCATAGAAGGTTTTTAACACAAGGATAGTGTCCGGCTCTGCAAAACAAGTTCCACATAACACCGTAGAGAGAATAATTTTTGCACAGATCTGCTGACGTATTCCATGGCGTGACATCACGCCACGGCCTGGCCTTTATATGAATCGTTTTTTACTATTCCACCTCAGCGTGTTTAGCGAGGCAGTTTCCTTGGCACGTCCTATCAAAGCATAGATCGTGCCCCCTTATTCCGGGATTCTCATCAATACGGACGTGGGTAACCCAACCGGGCCTGTTAGCCTGCCTCCTCTATCAAAGGCGAGTCCTAATCAACCACGGGGTGGGCTCTTGGTATTCAACCTCTTTATAATGAGACCAAGGGCCTCTTCTTTTACACCCTCCATCGAGTTCGCCTCGCGCTTCGAGTTCCAACACCCAAAGCTTCAGATTCAGGCGCTTCGGACTTTTGACGATGTCCGGATCCGACCAACACGGCCGATGGATGTCTTCCTCTGTCACAGAAGAAGATGTGCTAAAGCTGCGCAACGCCAGGTACCTAACCGGCGAGATCTCGCATGAGCTGCTGCTCCAGGTCAGGTCATTCCCACTCGAGCCCGGCGAGAACGTGGTGTTCATGTCCCACTTCCTTCGGGTTTAGGCTTCCCGACGGATCCCTTTGTGCCGGGCTCATGTTTTATTATGGGCTTGATTTCCATGACTTGAATCCGAGTCCATCCTCCATATCTCGTCATTCATTGTTGTATGTGAGGCCTTCCTCCATATTACCCCCATTTTGGATTGTGGCTCAAGACCTTCAAGGTGGAGCCAAAGATGATCGAGGGGCAACAAATAGAGTGCGGAGGGGCGGTCATAGGCAAATGTCTTTGATGCTCCGTGGCCAGGGCTCTTTTCAAGAGGAGCTTGACTTACGGCAATGGGGGTGGTTTATATCGCCGCTCCCGGGGGCACCAAATGGGCGACGCTCCCCCGCCTTCCGCCAGTCCACCACAGCGGCCGGCAACATGGGTCAACAAGGAGGCTCGGCCCAGGGGCCGTCAAGGGCGTTCCCTTGCTGCAGGGCCGTGTTCGAGACCTCCGGAAAGAGGAATCAATCTGGTTGCGATGGGCGCGAGGTTATGGTGATCCGGCGCCTTCAGCCTGCAAACATCGCCCCCCTCACTTTGTGGGAATTCAATCCGGAGGGACCACGAGCTCTCCAAAACTTCATGGGCACGGACGCCCATGGAGATGTATAAACTGTTCTTCGGATCACAAGAAAAGTGTCCGGACTTGACCGAGGGACGCAGGACTAAGCTGCAATCGCCCAGATAGTCAAGTAAGTAGTCCTGCCCGCAACCGGACAAGCTGTTCATTTATTTATTTTGTATACGTGCCCTTTAAAGGAGCTGTTTTTGAACAGGAATGGATAGCCAAGGCAAAGTTAATAAGGTGTCGGCTCCCCTCCGGAGACCACGCCGGATCCCATGCTGACCAAGATGTTGAAGGTCGCGCCTTTTGAAGAAAGCGAAGGGGGGCAGAGGGAAGCAACTGCCTCTTCGAAGGAGGCCGTCGAGGAAGGAGGATTAAGAGTCCCACCTTCCGAGGAGAGAAGAGGACCACTTCGAAGATCCGGAGGTCAAGGCCTCAAAGAGGGAAAGGGATCTTGACAAAGAGTCCGGCGCCGAAGTAACCCAGCCGCATTGTTTCCCCAAGGGGTCAGGACCTCCAACAGTAGTAAGTTAAAAAGAAGGGTCTTGTAAATAAGGAACATCCCTATATTTATTCATGAGGATAACTGAAATTGTACCTTGTAGTTTGGACCTCAGCCCTTCTCAAAGATAGCTTCGTCTTGAGGATCTTCTTCCGGAGATGATGGAGAAGCCAACGCCTCCACTTGCCGCACCCTCATGTGAAGCGCACGACCCGGAGGTGTCGTCGCGGAGGTTCCCCAAGTCCGTGAGGGCCAAGTGGTGTCTTGATCCGGAGGAGCTGAAGGATCTTTCAGGCGGCGGTTATTTGGAGGATCACCGTGCTCTAATGGAGTGCGGTGATTGAAAGAATTGCATCCGCAGAAGGCGGATTACGTAAGCCGTCGAAGCTTACTTGTGACGGGTTTGAGGTACGTAAAATGATGTACCTTCGGCAGTTATGCATATAAAATGCGCCTGTATAGATAGTAGAAGCCCACGAGACTCGGTATGTTATCAAAATTGACAACGTCAGGATCAAATTCTCGCTATAACATATCGCCGCTCCTAAACAGGTGGCGGGCGTCCGGAGGCCAGCCCGGACTGATGAATATCTTGAACTAATGCGGTGACTTGACGAGGCGGATCACGGACATCACGCCTGGTCAATAAACGGTTCGACGAGTCACAAGGTATCGACTTGTGTGGACACACAGTAAGGGGCCACGCCCATGTCTTACTATTCGTATGCTTAATGCAGATGGTGCCGCTGCCGTGGAGGAGCTGCGGGCGGAACTTCACTTAGAGCAAAAGAGCAGGCCCGAATCGATGTCTGGCTGCTTTAAAGGCAGCAAAAAGAGCTAGAAGCCGAGCAGGCTGCTCACTTGCCAAGAAGAAGAAATGGCCGATATGGCCAAAAAGATAAGGAATACTACCGATCGCTGCGAGGTTCTTGAAAAAGAACGTCAAGCGGAACAAGAGGGCCTAAAAAAGGCCGCAGCCGAATCCAAGAGTGCCCAAGCGGCGTTGAGAGCTGCCAAGGAGGAGCTGAGTCAGGTCGGGGCAATTGCAGCTAGAAAACCGTTTCTGCTACGGAGAAAATACACAGATCCAAAGTATGCTCAATTGGATAAGTTGTGGAGTTCGGAGGATGCTTATCTGGACTTGGCGGCGAAGGCCTTGACGCGGTTGAGCACTTCGAGGCGAAGGGGCTCGAAGGGAAGAGCTATATTGGTCTCAATTCCATAGTCCGGATCGTCCTCTGTCGCTAACCGATCGGTTGGCGAATGGGCGAACTGAATCGGTTGTCCGGCTTTGTCATGAAGCATGTCCTGACCCACTTGTTGCCGGGCGGACCCCAGCCGAAAGAGCTATTTTGGTTTCTTTACAGCGGTTCCTTGATGCGGTACAGCGTATCGACGAAATGAGGCGGTCGGCGTGTATTGAGGAGCGGATGGCTCTTGCCGTGCCAAGACATACCGAGGCAGAGATGAAGGCCACCGATGTTGCATCCCAAGATTCGGACAGAAGTCAGTACCGCCGAGCACTACTTTGAAGAAGTCCTACCGGGCGCTTCGTTTAATAGAGACGCGATGCTTTCGAAGGATATTATGTTTTAGATGACATGTATGATTTGTGAAAACAATGTTTCAATATAATATAAGAGCTTTTTATACTTCTGCCTTCAAGTAGTAAACTACTCCTGTCTGCGGCCGTTTATGTATATGTGTATATAACCTGAAAAGATGGCAGTCCTTGGCTTTCAGCCCCCACGCACATAGTGCGGGGTGTTTGCAAAGAAAGCGTTTTCACACTTAATCCAACGTCTTGGTCCCTGTTAAGGAGGTGATAGCGTAGCAAACCAGGCAACCGGACTATAATGCTTTATCACTTTCACTTAGCCATAGGAGTTCGAGGGTGGGAGCTACGATATAGCCCACAGGCACCGCTTTTCGCCCGCATTCGGGTGCGTATGTGCCTGACCGAAAGCCGGTCGCCGTTAATGCGGAGAATCCTAAACATTCACATAAGTCATCGAGTGGTTGACCAGTCTCTCGCTATATCATGACAGGTCGGTTTTGGCTTTCTCCCTGAGGTGCTCGCCCGGCGAACCGGGCAAAATCACAAGTGGTTCTCCACAGTGCCGCGTTAGCCGTGAAAGCGGGCGTAAAGGCAGCAAAACACGAGGCCGGGCAACCCAACATTTGACCAAAGACATGATTCGAGCTGATGCATATAAGTCCTAACTCGAGACGCGAATACTCCCTAAGGTATTCGGTCTTTATGAAAATGGGCAGAATAATGCCCTAAGCCCTAATGTCCGTGCACGCCAGTAAAAATTCGGCGCGTTCAATGCCAAAACACCAGCCTCCTCCTCGGTTATAGTAAGGAACCGGGATGTATATCAACAACAGACGGTAAAAAGGTTTACGAGGGTCTTAATCTGAAAAGAATCCTTTAACGGGTCCCTACTCCACGTCAGCGCTGTGTCTCCGTTATGCCGTGTATCACGGGCCAGATTGTAGCACGTTGTTCATCTGTAAAGAGAGGAACTTAGTTTTAAAAGAAAAAGGATTGTGCAAAATATGTACTTAATAGTAAATAAACAAAGTATTGTTCAAGAAGTGAATAAAGTTGAGCTTTATTGTCTCTTATTATACATGCATGCAGCCCCTCGTATGTGGGGGTGTGCACTAGTAAGCGCGCGGACTCGTCTAGCCGTGTCCGGAGAGTGAATGACCAATTACGGTTCTTTACCTAGTAGAGCCGGATAGCTGTTGGGCTGTCAAGGCAGTCTACCGCTTTTTCCGTGCTTTCGAGTAACACTTAATACTTCCTTTTTAACGATATGATGCCGCGTGGACCGGGCATTTTAAGTGTTAGAGATGCATAGTGCGGTATTACGTTAAAGCGGGCGAAAGCTTCGCTTCCCAATAGTGCTTGATGGCTGCTTTTAAACGGGGCGATATGGAAGAGTAACCTTTCACGACGGAAGTTGCTTGGGATGAACCGAACACAACTTCTAGCGATTATGGAGCCCGTACAATGGGAATATGGGCATGTCATTACTCCTTTAAAGGAGGTGTTGCTCGGCTAATTTTGGTTGGGTTTATCCCCATCCTGCGGATTGTGTCACGATATATCAGGTTTATGTCACTTGCCGCCATCCATGAGGACTCGTGTAAATTGGAATCCGTTGATTATAGGATCCAATATCGGGCAGTCCATCCTGCGTTCCGGATATTTCCGGAATAGTCCTGATAATTCGAAGGTGATTGGTTTTGACAACCGATTAATGCGGCGCACCATTTAGTGGGCGCCGCTCTTTTTCCCTTTGATCACGTGAAGTGAGTTTACGATTTTGACCTCTTGTGGGAAAGTCTTTTGTTTCCGGGGCTCTCCTGCTTGTGGTGCTGCGTCGTCATCTTCACTTGGTGTGTCGAGCCCCTTGTGTTCGGCGTTCACCGCCGGACTGTTTGAAGACCCAACAATTTCGGTGGGTATGGTTAGCAGGCCTCCCAGGAGTACTGTGTATTTGACATACCTTGTCCGGGATTTTATTGAAGTTGGATAGCTGTGCTCTTTGGACAGTTCCTTTTAATCCGGCGCTGGTCCTTGTTGCGCCGTGGTTTCCCATTTCCATCCCTGATTTCGGATTCACTTGGGTCGCTGGTGCTGCATCTTGCTAGCCAGCTATCCTCTCCAAATATAAAGAGGGTCATGAGGAGGCTTGTTAAAGCGGCCATTGTTCTTGGCTTTTCTTGGCCGAGGTGTCTGCGAGCCATTCGTCTCGAGCGTTGTGTTTGAAAGCTGCTAAGGCTTGGCGTCCTGGACAGTCGACTATTTGGTTCTTTTAGTGAGGAACCTGTTCCTGCATTTCCGGGCTGACTCTCCGGCTGTTGAGTTATGTGACTTAGATCGCCTCAGATCTGGAGGGCGGACATAAGTCCCCTGAAGTTTTGGCCAGAAATGCATCCTCGAGCTCTTCCCAGCTTCCAATGGTATTTTCGGGAGGCTCTTAAGCCAATGCCGAGCTGGCCCTTTGAGTTTAAGGGGTAAGTATTTTATGGCGTGGAGATCATCTCCTCTAGCCATGTGTATGTGGAGGATGTAATCCTCAATCTAGACTCCAGGGTCTGTTGTTCCGTCATATGCCTCTATGTTTACGGGTTTGAATCCACCGAAATTCATGATTCAGACCTCATCGGTGAAACATAGGGGGTGTCTTGAAGCCCTACTGTATTTGGGTGTGCCATGATCTTCGGAATGTTGGCATGTTTCATTGCTTTGACGAAAGCATGCTTTCTTGGCCCATAGATGGACCTAACTGGGCCCTCCTTTTGATGTGAATCCTTATCACGGATCGCATATTGGCTTGTGTGCGGCACCATTCGCCGCTCTCTTTTTTCTGTGTGAGGTCGCCCATCCGACGGGTGGCTTCTTGCTTTTTTGATTGTGGGGCTCTAAGGCCTCTTCGTCGGTCAGGCAGTAGCTTTCTTTTTGGGTAGCTCTTTGTTGGCGACCGTTAGCCCGTCTTGGTCTCAGTGTTGAATACCTTTGCTCCATCTGATTCGAGTGCATCTTCTGCTGTTTTGAGCTTACGCTTCGCTTTTTCAGGCTGCGCCTTGTAGCGGGCGTGAAGCCTTTTCTGGAGGTCATTTTGCTCCAATAGCTTGTCCGGCGTCAGATCGTCCGGACTGTTGTCTTCGTCGGGGACAGATTGTTTATCCAAGTTGTCTTGTTCAGACGATTGCTCAATAGCTTGTTTGTTGTCCACCGGTTCTCCCTACTTTATGGCTGGGTCTTTGTTGAGGCGGGACTTTGCTCGGCGTTTACGTTGCCGTTTTGCCTGCTTTTCGAGGGATTTATCCTTCGTAGCGTCACGTTGTTCCTCGTCTTCATTTCCTTTAGGTGTATCCACCATGTATACATCATGAGATGAGGTGGTTGTCCAACATCCTAGAGGTGCTGGCTCATTGTTGTCTCCTGCATCGTCGTCCATACCGTCAATGCCTTCGAAGTCGAAGTCGAGCACGTCGTGTAAACTTTCGACGGTGGCTATGAAGTGGGTGGTGGGTGGGCGTTGAATTTCTTTGCCATCCGCATCCCAACCTTCCTGACCGTAGTCCGGCCAGGGCTATCCGGATAAAGAGAGAGACCTTATTGAATTCAGGATGTCGCCAAAGGCGAAAAGTGCTTTGAAAGATGTCATGACCGTGAACTCCATGACCGGCGCCCAATCGGATTTGATTGGCGGGCGCGGAGGGTTCGGAGTCCGAGAGGAGTCCGCACCACAGGTCGGGTCTTTGCAAAGGACAGGGTGGAGTTCGGCTCGATCGCCGTGAGGGTTGTAGCCCCGATCACGGTGTCCAACCACTGCGTCCTCGATCGGGGAATCCGGCTCCGGATTAAGGGTCGGAGCGGATCTTTGCGGCCTCCGAGCACCGTTAGCTGCAGAGCTAGATCATGCCCATCGAGACAAAGGCGGTCTGTGAGCTTGGCTGCGGCTCGAATCCATCAAAGATCAAGTCTCCGTGGATATCGGCCGTATAGTTTAAACTTCCAAATCTGACCGATGGCGGGACGAAGCTTTCGATCTGCTCCAGATGGCCGTTAATTTGCCCATGATGCAAAGTCCCGAACACGAAGATCTGTCCGGGGAGAAAAGTCTCACCCTGGACCGCGTCGTTGTTGATGATCGAAGGAGCCATCGGGCCTATCGGTGACGACACAGAGGAACTCTCAATGAAAGCACCAATGTCGGTGTCAAAACCGACGGATCTCGGGTAGGGGTCCCGAACTGTGCGTCTAGGCGGATGGTAACGGGAGACAAGGGACACAATGTTTTTACCCAGGTTCGGGCCCTCTCGATGGAGGTAATACCCTACTCCTGCTTGATTAATATTGATGATATGGGTAGTACAAGAGTGGATCTACCACGAGATCAAGGAGGCTAAACCCTAGAAGCTAGCCTATGGTATGATTGTTGATGTTGTAGTTGTTGTCCTCACGGACTAAAACCCTCCGGGTTTATATAGACACCGGATAGGTTAGGGTTACCAGAGTCGGTTACAATGGTAGGAGATCTACATATCCGTGTCGCCAAGCTTGCCTTCCCACGCCAAGGAAAGTCCCATCCGGACACGGGACGAAGTCTTCAATCTTGTATCTTCATAGTCTTGGAGTCCGCGTGGCGATAGTCCGGCTATACGGACACCCCCTAGCCCGGGACTCCCTCAACGATATCTGTATTTTCGGGATATAACAAGACGCGGGTTGAATTTTAGGGACAAGCCTAACGTGTAGTAATATTGTACTTGTACGTACCAAATCAATTCGCACTTCCCTCAACCAAAAAAGAAAACGAAAAAAATAAAACTATTCACACCACACAAAGAGAGAGTCTTGCCCCGTTTTATTATACAAATGCTATTCAGAGCTACTCCCTCCTTCCATCTATATAGGGCCTAATGCGTTTTTCGATGCTAACTTTGAACAAATATTAGAGCAATGATATATCACATGCAACTTACATAAAGCACACCGTTAAATTCCTCTGTGAAAGGTTCTTTCATTGATATAATTTTCACATTGTGCATGTCATTTACTATTAATCTTGTCAATAGTCAAAGACGGTCTTAAAAAACTCATTACACCCTATATAGATGGAAGGAGGGAGTATGAATCCATGTTATGTCCAATTAAATTTTTTCGATTGCTGTATAATGCATGTAACCTACTCATACCAAAATTTTAGTGCATTCCAAATGCCTATACTACCACTGCAATTCGAACTAAATTTGAATTCATTTCTCTATTTCAATAAGAATCTACAATCATGATTGTTGCCAACTTCAACCATCATTCGTGTATTACCTTAATAACACACCACATGATTACTATAGAGATAGATATGAACTATGTGTACTACATGAAATCGAATTCAATTTTTTGAATACACTTGATGTTGATTCCAAATAATAGTACATTTGATGTACTAACTATATATTCATAATCTAAACCATGTTCCATATGTACGCCGTGTTTATCACACAAAGTATAGTGCCCCGCCCCCTACATTATGACATGTATTTAGACCTGAGTTGCAAAAGCCACACATTAGCCAAAATTATAATCAATGATCTACATTATGATATCTTCTTCAAGTATCCGTATCCACTTTTTATAATGAATTATGATCTTTGTTAAGTCTTTTACACCTTCACGATCCTCTTCTATTTGTAGCTAGCTAGCGCTAACTTTCCATCGTGCATGCACACGCCCGCCCCCCTCACACACACCCATAGCGTCCCCTCCATCGCGCATGTTCATTATTTCTCTTTAGGTCGCCCACCAGCGTGTGTGTAGGCCCCTGCCCTTCGCTTTTCTCGCACACACCGGTCGATATACCTCTCTAGCCAAGTGTGCCTACAACAAACACATATATACTTCCCCTCTTCTCTTATCACCGCCCATGCCCCCATATGTCCAATACGATTCCCACACAGGTGCACATTCCGCCTCTTTTCATTTATCACATACTACTTTTCCTCCTCCCCCTCGACATGGTAGGCCTGTCGCACCACCTCCTAGCCACACCCTCTCCCCATGCGCCTCTCCTGACCTTATTTACTTCTAACACATGCAGGCGTGTATATGAACTGATCTCCCTACATATAGCCAGGTCGACTATAATTCGTTTTCACCAAGCATCGATACACTTATCTCCCTAGTTATGTCTCTCCTTTTCTTGGACACACGACGGTGGATCTTCCTATGTAGTTACGTATGCTTACCACAACCATATTTTCTCCCCTCATCATCCTTTAATACCTCCCGACCCGTCTCTCACACGCACATCCATAGACAGACAGACACCCCCCGCCCTCTCTTATTGATATTGCACTCATACCATCCATTTGTCTAGCAGGCCTCTCACACCATTTGTGAGACGCCACTCCACCACCAACCCTCCGACGCTCTACCTTTGTCTTTTTCCCAACCTTATTCCTCTTCTACACATATCCATGGATGTCGATCGATCTCCCTCAATACATAGCTAGGTCTCTCTCCTTCCCCACACATATACTAGTCGATCGGTCTCTACCCCCACACACACACACATCGATAGTCGAACGTTGTAGGTAGGTATCCATGCCACGGAGAAGAATCGCACCTCTGCCCTCTCAAATTCCAGAGGGCCAGCCG